>CAKAOJ020000014.1:0-737500 GCA_916701645.2 Sebastolobus alascanus | reverse complement strand
CCCTGGACGAGGACCTTTGTGTCCTGACATGCCTGTGAGAGGTGCCCTATCTCAGGCAGTGTACAACCAGCCATGGAGCAGCAGGCCAGGATACTGAGGACCCTCCTGGCCCAGCTGGAGAGACAGGAGGCTGTGGACGAGCAGGCACCTAATGGCATTGCTGGGGAGTTTGCGGTGAGTCAACAGTTATGTTCCTCTTGTTGAAGTACTGTTGTGAGTAGTATAGATGAAGCCTCCACATAGACGTATTTGTTCCGATGCTTTCATTATCACCAGAAGCCATGTTATAACAGCTATGCTTGTTTATGAGTTGACAGTAAGTACCATGAGAGGGAAAGTTCATAGTTTTCCAGGCTTCCAAAATGTCACAAAAGAAGTCATGTTTCAGGGAAGTAACATGCTGCAATAGTAACGCCACATTTGTGCTTCCGCTTTGTTAGTGAGGGCTCATGAACAAGGAAGACCCATAGGCAAATGAATTATGACATTTAACAACTAACAAAAGATTATTCAGTTAGTCAAATCATTGGTTCATTTATCAGTCTTGTGTACATTCACACACAAGCACATATATACGCACAAAAAAAACAGCCTCCTCCTCAGAAGTCTTGACACCCAGGATGACATCATCTGTGGGCTGCTGCCATGGTGATGAGTGACATGCCAGTGCCTGAGGACAGCACCGTGTACTTCACATGCTGCTCCCAACCCGACCACTCCAGAGGAAGGGGTCTATTGCATCACTTCCTCTAAGAACAAAAAGCACTCTGTGGTGTCGGCAGCGCAGATGGTCTGCGAGGCCTTTAACAGACTGTTTGGAACTGGCCTCCAAACAAAAAGAGCAGTGTCTCAACAAATCCTGTAAAGCACAGACGTGCCATGACTTTAATTTGAGCGTCAGACCTTCCGCACAGTAAATTCCGGATGGAAATCCTCTCGGTTCGTGAGCAGACATGTCAGTTTCTAGTAAAGTGAGTCATAGATTCTGGTCACCCGAGGTTGAATCATATCAAAACTGACCATGTGCGATTGGTCACATGTAATCTGCTTGCCATTTGCCCCCTCTTTTTCCTGACTCTGCTGTAAGACTGAACAACTATGAAAATACTGCAAAAAATGGCAAAGAATTCTGAAATTTAATAACACAAATGCACCACCACTATTTGTGTCACAGGAGTAAGGTGGTGAGATGTCTTTAAAGCATTGTACACATGGCAACAATATAAAACTAGAGTTACCTCCTCGCGGTTGTATGCCTCCGCCAACCAGTCAAGGTGCAGTTTACATCCATGTCTATCCAAAATGTCATCACTTCATAATTTTATCCTATTAGACATTTGTGTAAAATTGCCATAATTAGCAGATGAATTCTTAATTTATGGCCAAAAACATGTTTTGTGAGATCACAGTGACCTTTGACCACCAAAAATCTAAACAATTCATCATTGAGTCCAAGTTGACATTTGTGTCCAATTTGAAGAAATTCGCTCAAGGCATTCCTAAGGTATCATGAAAATGGGACAAACGTAAGGTCACAGTGACCTTGACCTTTGACCACCAAAATCTAATCAATTCATCCTTTAGTCCAAGTTGACATTTGTGCCAAATTTGAAGAAATTCCCTCCAGGCGTTCCTGAGATATGGCTTTCAAGAGACCGGGACGGACGTAAGGTCACAGTCACCTTGACCTTTGCCCTTTGCCCACCAAAATCTTATCAGCTCATCTTTCAGTCCAAGTGAACATTTGTGCCAAATTTGAAGAAATTCCCTCCAGGAGTTCCTGAGATATCAAAAGAATGGGACGGGTGTAAGGTCAGGTAAGGGGGGGGGGGGGCGAAGCAGGAAGAGCCAACACTGTTTTGCAAGACAGGCTTCACTAGATATAACTTTGCAGTTTTGGTGCTTCTGTAAAGTTTTGTGTTGGAGTCTGAGTCTGAATAGCGTACCCACACGCGAGCGCACATGGGACAACGACCCACAATGATTTATACGTAAGAAGTTACAAACAGTCCCTGGGAGATTTGTCAAGTAGTTACTCTTATCAACATCGGAGTGGGCAAATATGCTTGCTTTATGTAAATGTATGTATATATTTATTACTGGAAATCAATTATCAACACAAAACAATGACAAATATTTTCCAGAAACCCTCACAGGTACTGCATTTAGGATAAAAAATATGCTCAAATCATAACATGGCAAACTGAAGCCAGGAAACAGGAAACAACCGCTGTCAGTGTGTCAGTGTGCTGACTTGACTATGACTTGCCCCAAACTGCATGTGATTATCATAAAGTGGGCATGTCTGTAAAGGGGAGACTCGTGGGTACCAAGAGAACCCATTTTCATCCACATATCTTGAGGTTAGAGGTGCTGCAACCTAAAAATCGCAAGTTGCGTTAATTCGCGTTAACATGTTATTATCGCGTTAACTTTGACAGCCCTAGTTATTTTGAAACTTGGTTTTGCTAATCAGAAGTTGGGTTAACCTAATTTAGATGTGTTTACTGTACACTTGACTATATCCGTGCATACAATGCCTCAATGTAAGCCAAAGCATGTTCCATGTTACAACATTATATTCCATTAGAGAAACAGTTTTCTCACATTTGCACCTGTCATGTTTTGTCAATGAGCAGCACCTCAGCTTTTAACTGCAACTATTATTTCCGTGAAATCTATTGTGGAATTTTATTTTTCTATTTGTGAAATAGAACAGACATCAAACTAAATGCACTCTACAAAAAAAACAAGTTATTAAGTACATAATGCTGCGGACATTTTTAGAATGTTAGGCAATCTTAATACAGCAGTAATCTAATAGTCAACTAGATAGAACATTAAGTTTCATAAAGTTGGCATTTTAACCACCACAGGCACATTTTTAAACGCAACTGGAATTGGGCTGAAAAGCGTTTTCCTTCGTGTGCTATACCCTGAGAAAAAAGTCCTCTGACATTCACATGGGACTTCAAGGAATTATGACTACAATGAACTACATGTAGTTGAATGTAGTAGGATTCAATTTCTTTCCTGTTTTTCAGAGGTTGAAAAGCCAGTCAACCAAGTACCGCATTGACAAGACCTACCCCACCAAGACAGCAGAGAAGCAGGAGAACATCAAGAAGAACCGATACAAAGACATTGTTCCCTGTAAGCTTTGCTCAAGACACATTTGTTGAAATTGCGGTCTGCCATTTATACTTCTGCAAAATCTGCATCAGGGCAGTTCAGATAACATATGACGAGGACACTATGACTTTTTAAACCTCCGTATATTTACACCTCTGACACATTAATGCTGAAACTAAATGTAGATGGATCAAAGAATCATAGGCTTACAGTATTATGGGTTGCATGACATTTAGATGCAAATACATAAACACTGATGCAAATTATGTCCGTAAATTAATTAATGTTTATGTGTATGGCGACCTGAAATTATTAAAGGTGATATTGATGAGCTAACAATGTTATAAATAATTATGTTATGACTCCTGAGTTGTGCGACATTGATATTCTAACTACATATTCCTCTCCTTTTAGTTGACCACACCAGAGTAAAGCTCACTCTCACCACAGCTAAAAATGACTCGGAATACATCAACGCCAGTTTCATCAAGGTAAATTAAAGGTGCTCTATACCAGTGGTTCCCAACCTATTTTCCTTGAAGCCCCCCCTACTTGTATCTAAGAAAAGCTGATTGGACCGTTTGGGGTTTTGTCACGTCTTTGCGTTTGTTGGCCGGACTTGTGTATCTGCACCATTAGTGCTGTTAGCACATTTAGCTGCGATTTTCATGCCATATTGAGAGCCGTGTGGAGGCAGAAGAAATGCTCCCAATCTCACATTTAGCACCTTTAACAGTGTCCTTGTAAGGAGAATCATTTATATTCCAGTAAATTGCATTTTCAGCATATGTACATATAGATAACTAATTTGTGCAGATGATAACATCCTGTGACTCTTAACTATAAGCTGTGTTTTGTCTCCAGGGAGTTACAGGTTCCAGGGCCTACATTGCCACTCAGGGTCCACTGCCTCACACAGTACTGGACTTCTTGAGGATGCTTTGGGAGTACAACGTAAAGGTGTGACCCGCCTTTCACTCGGACACAACAAGCTGTTTTTTAACACATAATGTTGTTCTCAAAACTATGAGGTAAAATGATCAAAGGAGCTCTGACCTTGGTTACATGAACTGACCTTTTGAACTCCTTGGCTCTAGGTCATAGTGATGGCCTGTCGAGAATTTGAGATGGGAAAGGTAACACCATTTTTACATTTACAAATTTTTCGTCAACAGAAAAACTGTGTTCCATTGCTTGTATACCATTAATACTTCTGCATGTTGTGTGTCAGTTTACCGTCAGCTTGCTGTGGTTTTATAAACCACTACTCTGGGTCACTGCATGTGTTGGTTTGATGTGTAGGTGTGAAATGTAAAATGTGTTTTCTGTATTTGTTTTTTGTTTGTAGAAAAAGTGTGAAGGCTACTGGCCACAGAAACAAGAGCAGCCATTTGTTTGTGACCCTTTTGCAGTTTACTGTGTGAGTATTTTTATTCTAGCACTTCCTACTTTGACAGGTTCCTGTAGTTGAACTGTTCCATAACATATACTGACATTATAATCTCACACCATCTTCACACAACATCTGTGTCATGCAACACTTGGTTATACTATTATTAATACAATACAAAAGAAACTCACATTATTAAACAGCTATAATTAGTACTCACCTTAACGATTCACTGTTGGCTTTTCTTTTTACAGGATTCTGAGGAAAACAAAGGAGATTATCTGACAAGGACTTTAAGAATGACTTATCGCAACGTAAGTAGTGTTTATATTGAACCCTGACTGTGAGAATAAGTGACCGCTACTTCTCCTGAGACAAGCAAAAGATTATCAGCTGACATTGTTGTTAGCTGCTAAAAAGACTAGAGGCAGTCGCTGAAATCTCAAAATGAAAGTGGTCATATTTGACATTTTCGAGACTACTAAAATCATTTGTTAATCTTTAGCTTTCACGATGATACAGTAGCAAAAAGCAAGGTATATGTTTTATTCTCTGAAAAGAGGCTTGTATTGTTATTGTCTACAATGCTTTTATTTTTTCCAGTGTAGCCGAACTTTTAAACAGTTGCACTATTACAACTGGCCAGATCACGGCGTACCAGACTCCATCCCTCCCATTCTGGACATGTTGCATGAGATGCGTACCTATGAACCCCATGATGACGTCCCCTTTTGCATCCACTGCAGGTCAGGCTTCCCTATTAATGAATTCTACGTAATTCTCATTTAGAAAAACAATCTTTACCATTAGACGTATATATATTTTACCAACAATGTGTTGGATTTTGCAGTCACTCTGTCTACGCCCTCAGCCCCCCACACCACGGGTGCAGTGCAACAACACTGACCGCACTGTCTATATTTACGCCCCTGCTATATGGTGTACCACAGGGCTCAATACTTGGGTCACCTTTCTCTCATGCTCCCACTGGGCCAAATTATAAAATAGCACAGTACGACACAAAATGTACGACATACAATGGTATTTATTTACGACCCCAACAGGCTAAGTTGTTTGACTGCTTAAAGAGTATTGTAACTTGGATGACTAACGACTATCTGTAATTAAATAAGGACAAAAGAGAGATTATAGTTATTGGGGCTGAATCAAAGAAAGACAGAATTTTACAGGTTCAGATGCAAAAAGCTTGGTATCAGTATCATGATGACTTAACTTTAGGAAAGCACTCTGTGCCACTAAGTTTACACTACTTTCAAATTTAGAAATATAGCAAAAGCACTTTCTGATGCAAAGACATTGATTCACACTTTGGCCCTCTCTCACCTTGACTATAGGCCCTTTTCAAAGCAGCCACTTTGATATGTCATAGCAGGGTAAACACAGGTGTAATTGATGAAATTAATTATGGTCCCATTGTATTTAGTGTCACAGCCATTCCAGTGATCCAGCATACACAATACCAGAGGCCTGGCACATCTAAATGGAACTGAGCCATAATTAATGTTATTAAAGCAGCAGTAGGCAACAATTTTTTGGCATAATTTGGCAAAAATTCCATAATAACCTTTCAGCATATTGTTATTAAAGTGTTCTGAGAGAAAACTAGACTTCTGCTCCTCCTCATGGCTCTGTTTTCAGGCTTTAGAAAAATCTAGCCCGTGACGGCAGATTTTGATCAATCACAGGTCATTTCAGAGAGAGAGAGCGTTCCTATTGGCTGTGCTCCGGTCATGTGACCAGAACTTGGCTTCCTTCAACAGATTTTATAATGGCGGCAGAGTTACAAACTTTCTCATTTTACAGCTAAACAATACACTACAAGATGATTCTGAAAACATTTGAGGCGAGAAATAGTCATTACAGTACCAGAATATTGATTCATATTTGATCAGCGCTGCCTAGTTTGACCGTTTGGTCGGAGATCACGAGTGATTGACAGCCGGCTCTCATAGACTGCAGCTGGACAGCAGACCTTGTTTTCCTCCGGTAAGTGAAATCCTTCAGATGCCGTTAGGAGCACCGGAGGACACAGTAGGACACAGAGGAACATGATTTTTTTCAGGTTACCTGTTTCATGTACTATATACTATATATATATATACTATATATACGGCCGCTATATCACGATATAGCGGCCGTTTTCTAAAAATAACTTTTTTAAATCATATTTGCGCCGATCTGGCATACTGCAGCTTTAATTACACCTGTGTTTACCCTGCTATATGTCAAAATGGCTGCTGTGAAAATGGGCCTATTACAGTGCTCTTTTAACTGGACTACCCAAGTAATCAGTAATCAGTGAGCAGACTGACAGACAATCTTTTTTTTAGATTATTTTTTTGTGCTATTATTGCCTTTATTAGAGCAGCTCGAGAATGGCAGGTGGGGGAGAGAGAGGGGATGACATGCAGCAAAGGGCTGCCGGTCTGAAGCAAACCCAGGCCAAGTACTCAGCCTACATGGGGCGCACGCTCTACCGGGTGAGCTATAGGTCGCCCCAGCTGTCAAAAGACAGCACCTCACAACCATGTTAGCATCTTTCCCTGGCTCCCTGTCTCCTTTACAAAGTCCTGAATGGTTTAGCACCTCCATACTTACTTACCTCTATACTCCTTAGAAGTATGAAGATGCAGCCTTTTCTTATTATGGACCACAAAAGCCTCAAATTAATATTTATTTTATATTATATACTGTTTATATACTTTATATTTAATATACTTCTGTAAAAAAACAAAAACATTTTCAGACTTAAGAGAAGTTTATATGACTGTTATCATTATTACTGATGGACAGGGTTTATTTTATTGCAGGAAAGCAGTGATCAGACTGAAGGATCACACTTTTGGGTCTGACTGAGTAGTGACTATGGGAACATATTGCCTGTGGACAGCATGTACATGTCCTCTACTTTAGGTCTTAGAGGTTAGGCACCCCCTCCCTTTTCTTTGAGACAGGAAGTGTGCGTAGGCGGGTAGCCAACGACCCACTAGGTTTTAAAATGTATGTGGGGGCATCATTTCCCCTCAGTGTTTCCAGCACTTACATTTTGGCTGATTTAAAACCCACATCTACCTTTTACTGAAACTTACAAATTACAGAAATATTCCGTTCTGTGAATCAGTGCAAAACAGAGCTATTAGATATTTTTGTGGTGTGCACAAATATACATGAAGTTGCTAGGGGGGATATTGTAATGGTTGATGGAAGATAGGTGTAGCTTAGTTATGGAATCGGCTACTTGAAAGGAAGAAAGGTGTGCCATCTCAACGATATAGAAAATTAGTTTCATTTTCTTTTCTGGTGTCCTTTTATTGGGAACTGCAATATTTTGTTTAGTAGGATTAAAACAGAAATTGATTTTGCAAATACAGATGATGCATATAGATTGATCTGGCTGTTCCAAAACATTTAAATTAGTCAGTTACTTGGAATTATTTTAAAGTATATTGAAATACATATAATGTTGTAACTTATCTATATGTGGTGACTGGAAATGTGTTATTTTTTGTTTTGATGACTAATTAACTAGCTTTTCTATATACATTAAGTAACTATCGATAAGAATGAATACTGTAGAAAAATGCATTATGAAAGCGTGCCACACCATGACGTGCCCACACCTCTTCGATGATGTGTCAGAGATGGAATGTTGAGTCAGTGGCAGATCCAACCTACATAGCAGGAAATCACCCCACCTCTGAGTTGTATCACCATTAGACAGCTGTCAAAGACGTTTCACTGCAAAATGGGATCTTGTTCCTCAACACTCACAGGAAAAATTACATATCACAAACCTCTCATATTGTACAATCCAACCCTACCACTAACTGCGGCCTCATAGAGTTGAATCAACGTCTGTCTGACATAGTGGCACAGGTTTGTTGATGACATTAGTTACTGTATAGAGCACAATCATGTGCGATATTATGATTGAGCAAATTCAATATTTTTCTACAAATCACTTCTCAGCCTACCCATACAGTATAATTTCAGGTTTTGAGTCAAAGCCTGAAACATCTTTGATTTATCAAAGAAGTCCACTTAGATGAGCCTTTTTAAAGGGGATATATCATGCTCATTTTCAGCTTCATACTTGTATTTTGGGTTTCTATTAGAACATGTTGACATGCTTTAATGTTCAAAAAGCACATTATTTTTCTCATACTGTCTGCCTGAATATATCTGTATTCACCCTCTATCTGAAACGCTCCGTTTTAGAGCCTGTCTCTTTAAACCCCTCCTCCAAAAAAAGCCCAGTCTGCTCTGATTGGCTTGCGAGAAAAATCCTCAGTGCAGTACAATGAGTATCAGAAATACTAACGACTAATACTTGGTTAAAATGTGACTTTTTGTTGCTGTGATTGCAGTGCTGGCTGCGGTAGAACAGGAGTCCTGTGTGTCATTGATTATACTTGGAACCTCCTGAAGACACAGGTGAGATATTCCTGCAATTACACAAAACCTTTTGCACATTATCCATGTAAAGCCAGATTATTCTAACAGTAAAGATTCAAGCTGTATTGTGCTGTTTGTGTGCTTGTTTTTAGATGATCACTCTGGATTTCAATATCTATGACTTAGTTCAAAACATGAGAACCCAGAGGCCCTCCATCGTTCAAACCAAGGTAGTTGCTGTTTTTTTTTTTTTTTTTTAACAAAGCGTCACAAATCTTCCAACAAGCGGAGTCACATTTCAGGAAACTCTTCATGCTTCCTTCCATCAAAGATCTTTTGACGAGTTGTGTTTCTGTGCGTCATGCCTCAGGGCCCTGTCACCTAACAGAGCAGGTTTTTGTTGTGTAACCTCAGGAACAATATGAGCTGGTGTACAGAACCATCAAGTTGCTGTTTGAGAGATATCTGCAGTCCGTGGATGCGCAGAGCCGCAATAATGAGGTGAGCGACCGGGAAAACTCCCTTGTGAATGAGCCAGAGTACATAAGACTACTGTGGAAATGTATACTACATGCTCCACCGATGACAACTGATAAGCACAACCATCCCAATCAGCAACAACAGCTGTGGCAGGCTTGTGGTTTCAGTAACACTCATATAGAATGCAGTCACGTCTGAGTGGAAAATCATCAAAGACAAATGAAGGTTGTGTCAAAAAGGCTACTGCCTTACTTGAAGCTAAACACAAGAAGTTAGTGATGTGTTCAATTGTAAGCGCCTCTATATTTACTGGGGCTGTCAATCGATTAAATTATTTAATCATGATTAATCACACATTTTTTATCTATTCAAAATGTACCTTAAAGGGAGATTTGTCAAGTATTTAATACTCTTATCAACATGGGAGTGGGCAAATATGCTTGCTTTATGCAAATGCATGTATATATTTATTATTGGAAATCAATTAACAACACAAAACAATGACAAATATTGTTCAGAAACCCTCACAGGTACTGCATTTAGCATAAAAAGATGCTCAAATCATAACATAGCAAACTCAAGCCCAACAGGCAACAACAGCTGTCAGTGTGCGGACTTGACTATGACTTGCCTCAAACTGCATGTGATTATCATAAAGTGGGCATGTCTGTAAAGGGGAGACTCGTTGGTACCCATAGAACCCATTTTCATTCAGATATCTTGAGGTCAGAGGTCAAGGGACCCCTTTGAAAATGGCCATGCCAGATTTTCCTCGTCAAAATTTAGCGTAAGTTTGGAGCGTTATTCAACCTCATTCGCGACAAGCTAGTATGACATGGTTGGTACCAGTGGATTCCTTAGGTTTTCTAGTTTCATGTGATAGCAGTATCTGCACTCTAGCTAAGACTGAGCCAGCTACAAAGAAAGATTTTTCCTGTGAAAAATCGATTGCATTAATGCTTTAAAGAAATTAGTGGCCTTAAAACAAATTTGCGTTAACGCGTTATCGCTTTAACTTTGACAGCCCTAATATTTACATACTGTATAATATTGCACCCACCATGAATCTAAACATACATATTTGCACATTTTCTGCATTTATCAAAAGCTGTTGTGACTCACAAACCCCTGTTGAACTGGCCAGGTGACGACGGTCCCGCCCACCATCACGCCCGACACTGAAAGCGAGCTCTCTGACCTGAGCGAGGAGTCGGATTTGCTGCTACAATTCCAGCACCTGCTCGATGAGGAGAGGGATGCTCTGCCTCAGTGCCTCACTCCCTCGCCTTCAGAAAATCACATTTCCTCGAGAGCCAAGGACGTGCAGAGGGACCAGGAGCAATGGCACCAACTCCGGACCCCTCCTGAGGCCACCCAGGTCCCACAGGAAGGACCCAGGACCTCCCTCACACTGGTGCACACCAACCAGAGAGCCCCTCCAGTAGAGGAGAGGATACAGGAGAGCGACGACGTGCCATCACTGAACCCTCCGCCTTCACCGGCTGTGGCAGCAGCCATTTGTCTGATGGTGGAAGACCCCTACTTTGACACACCAATGAGCTCCCCATCATCAGAGGAGGCACCGATGGACTCTACTATAGACGGCAAAGAATGGACAGCTAGTCCCATCTTCAGCACGCCCTCATTGTGTCTGAATGACCACACTCTGGAGCTTAACTCAGGTAAATGGTCATATTTGTGCACATGCTAGTCCAGAGTTCAGAGACTACAGAGTCGTAGAATTTCATTTTGTAGATATTTGCATTAACTGATGCACATTTTGTAGGTACTGCTGAAGTTCCTAGAGATGAGGAGGTACCTCCTCCCCTACCTCAACGAACCCCTGAATCCTATGTAATGGCTGTGGATGCAGGTTGGTTTTCTCAGTGTAGATACAAAATCTAGAATATAAAACATTAGTTTCTATGAGCATATTCCTCACTTTCTTACGTTTGTTGTATTAATTCCTATTTCACAGTTTCTGATCGTCCAATTGTACTGTATACACTGAGTCAAGCACATATGGCTTTCCTGTTATATTAAAGGCATAGTTTGGGTGTTTTGAAGTGGGGTTGTATGAGGTACTTATCCATAGTCAGTGTATTACCTACAGTAGATGACAGTCGGCACGCCCCCAATTTGGAGAAGCAGACAGGAGTTACTGCATGGAAGCAAAGCAATGTACTGCAAAACGTATTTTAACCACCTAAAAGAAAGACTCACCTAAAAAAAAAAAAAAATCGATATCAGTTTAAGGTTATGCTATATTTCGAATTTTTAGGCTTTAGAGGATATACATGTGATATAACATGTTGTAATGTTTGTCTTACAGAGCACCCAGATCCCTGTGAAAGGTTAATGGTTATCATTCCACCCAATGCTGCTGCTGAGGCAGTCAGGGAGTTGGGAGGGGAGAAAAGTGAGTGAAAAATATCTGAATCTCTTAAATATCTTTTATAGCACACTCAATTATACTTTTCTTATTGTGCCACATCTCTGAAGATGGCTAATACCATTTTCTTTTCAATTTACTTTAATGTCTTCAAGGGTATCTTTGGTATTTTTCAACCTGGACCCTATTTTTCCATGCTTTTCTGTCTAAGTGACTAATGGGGACAACAATTTATTAAATTGGTCCAGTATTGAGGGAGTACACTGAAACCAGCAGCCGCGAAATGAGCTTCAAATTTGGCAATATTTCTGATTTATACCCAATGCTATAAGGGAACCATACTGTTAATGAGGCAATCACCGTGCGGAGGATGGAGCGGTCACAGCCATTGTGCGCAACACAGCGGCGCCGGGTGAAAACCTGACAAAACTCTGACTGGCTGGCACTCGCGTTTCCAACATGGATGTATTCCATTTTTCCACCGTTGTCTTCCGGCAACACGTCACCTCGCAAGATTTCAGAACAAGACTTCTCCTTGAGTGAGACTCTTTCCATAATGTCAGACACTTCTAATAACAATCAGAGCCTGTCATGGCAAAAAACAAGCACTTTTAGTCAGAGGTGGAAAGAATACTAGAATATTGTACTCAAGTAAAAGTACTTGTGTAAAAAATGTACTTAGCCTAAGTAAAAGTAAAAAGTAGGTCAATTAAAATGTACTTGGAGTAAACATTTTAAAAGGGGGAGGGGGGCTATGATGATATATGATAGCCTACTAATGTTAAATTCACATGTTTAGGCTACAAAATAGATCGTATTAAATCTCAACTTAGGCCTACACTAGTCGAACAACATTAGCAATAAGAGCCCTTATGTCCAAACCAAGAGATGGCACTATGCAGTCTGTGCATACAACTGATTATCAATTACATAAATATACAACTGCCTTCGTCTGTGTAGCCTCACAAGAATTAACCAGAAAATAGACAAAACTCAGACAATTAAACAAAAATGATTAACAATAAATAAACTAACTATGGACACCATGGCGCCTGAAACTTCTTTTAGGACCATCCATCCATCCATTATCTGTAACCGGTTATCAGGGTCAGGAGGGGCTGGAGCCGATCCCAGCTGACATTGGGCAAAGGCGGGGTACACCCTGGACAGTTCGCCAGCCTATCACAGGGCTGACACATAGAGACCCGGAGAAAACCCACGCTAACACGGGGAGAACTAGCAAACTCCACACAGAAGGGCCCCAAGCCGGGTTTGAACCTGCGAACCTCTTGCTGTGAGGCGGCAGTGCTAACCAAGACTGCACAGTCTGTGGTTTTTACACATCGCGATCGAAGCATGCACACGCAATTACGCTACAAGGTGGTTGTTTACGTTCCCATGGAGAGTCCAGTCAGTGTGTTGTTGGGACTCACCTATCTGAACGGCACCGTGAAGTCCTCCACAATCTGCTCCTGGTTCAACTTCTCTACTCGTTCATTCTCAAAGCAGAATATATGCTAACCAGTCGACTCGGCCTCTCTGTCCCACTGTGCTCCTCGCATGACTTTGTTACTGTAAAGAGAGTAAATGTAATTCGTTAATTCAATCCCTGCTTTTAGTGGACATAAATGACAGTGCCAGCTTGCCCCAATAGGATCACACTGTAGCCAGTGAGCAGCTGCCGGCTGCAGCGCTCTCCCTCAATACTGGACCAGTTTCACAAATTGTTGTCCCTATTAGTCACTTGGACAAAATGGGGAAAAAAGGGTCCAGGTTGAAAAATACTGAAGTTACCCTTTAAAGTAGGAGTGACTCTTTGATGTTGAAATGCTGAGTACAATATCCATAACAAACTATGATATATTTTTTTCCATATACCCAGGCAACCCCCCCTCACCCGTCCCCCAACTTCCAGAGAGAACCCCAGAATCATTTGAGTTGGCCCTTGATCAAGGTGACTTAACAATATCATAAATAACAATCCTTTAAACAAAAAAAAATAATTCTAAATAAAAGTTTGACTTAAATATGTAATAATGAAATTACTATTATTATTATTATTATTATTATTATTATTATTATTATTATTATTATGTCTTTCAGCTCCTGTGGAGCAGAAGTCGAAGGTCACGCCGGCAGTGAACCTGAACAGAATAGGAATATCCTCAGAGTGGTCTGGTGACTCAAAGCCAGCTGTCACCGCGTCTCAGAGTGAGACCAAACCATGGCTGAGGAGTAAGGTAAGGATAAAGTCTCTCCACTGGCTGATGTGTGACTTCCTAGTTAGTGCCATGAGGGTTTGAATGATAAATTGAATGATGAATTATGCATATTCACATTATTTGCAGCATCTGTATGACAAACAATGAATGTGGATGATACATGTGTCACCTGAACAAGTGGTTGCTCGAATAAAAGGCGATTTAAACCTCTTTCACTATATCATAACTGATGGCTTTCTGAAATCATCCTGCAAAAACATACTTTAAAATGAGACACCCCAGGCAAAAACATAGTTTTTCATGCACTGGTCAATTTCGAGATTTGGGGCAATTTTTGGTTCCATAACATGTCTTCTTTCAGACTAGTGGAAAGAAAACATCCAAAATACACATTTAGTTGTTTATTTTACTACTTTATCTATTTGTATCTTCAGATTTCCCCTAAATTCACCCAAAGTTAACATTAGATAATGCCTCATTTGCATATTTAAACATTACATTTCAGAAAACTTGTAATACAAAAAATAATTGTCTTAATATAAGTAATCAACTGGGGAAGTTTCATGGTGATATCTATCAGTTAAAATTGTTTACCCTATTCACCTGTAGTCTCTTCAAAATTTATGGAATTTTACAATACATATCTCTAAAGGCCGTTTTCTCAAAATGAGTTTTGAGCCAGAAATCACCATCCACCAAACTTTCCAGTTTCATTCCTATCTATATTCTGAAGGTTTTGACTTAGGGGTTTGTTCATATATCATTCATAGCCTGATTTATAGAATATTTATTCCTAAAAACATGACGGAAATATATATTTTTTATGGCTTTTAACAGTATTTTCTGATTTATGGAGTGATAAAAGGAGATATCCAAAATCCCCTCTGTAAAACTCTAATATGTGAACAAAATGAAACAAGAATTTTGAACCTGGCTTTAACCAATGTTCAGATTTATGTTTTTGGAAATTTATGCAAATTAGCACAAATTTGTTAAGAGAATGCCTCATTTGCATATTTAAACATAACATTTCAGAAAACTTATAACATAAAAAACAATTGGCTTAATGTCAGTAATCAACTGGGGGAAGTTTCATGGTGATATCTATTAGTCACATTTTTTGACCTTATTCACCTGAGGTGTCTCCCTGTAATAAACGGTTCAACATATCAGTTATGTAACAGCAACATCCTTCTCTTTGTTGCAGAGTATGAAAGCAAAAACGACCTTCACAGGTAAGATATTTATGACACGCTGTTCTGGGATAATATGTATATGCACTGGCTAATAATGAAGCCAGCCAACAATGTGATAAATTATGTAATTGTTATAGCGTTGTCAAAGTAACGCCACTAATTTCTTTTACGTATTAACGCAACTTGTGATTTTTAGGTTGTAGCGGGCTCAGTTTTAAAGCTAGAGTGAAGGAGGCTAAATAACACTCCAAACTTGCGCTAAATTTTGGTGAGGAAAAACTGGCATGGCCATTTTCAAAGGGGTCCCTTGAGCTCTGACTTCGAGATATGTGAATGAAAATAGGTTCTATGGGTAACCACGAGTCTCTCCTTTACAGACATGCCCACTTTATGATAATCACACTGACAGCTGTTGTTGCCTGTTGGGCTTGAGTTTGCCATGTTATGATTTGAGCATATTTTTATGCTAAATGCAGTACCTGGGAGGATTTCTGGACAATATTTGTCATTGTTTTGTGTTGTTAATTGATTTCCAATTATAAATATATACATAGGCTACATTTGCATAAAGCAAGCATATTTGCCCACTCCCATGTTGGTAAGAGTATTAAATACTTGACAAATCTCCCTTTAAGGTACATTTTGAAAAGATAAAAAAGTGTGATTATTTTGAGATTAATCGCAATTAACTATGGACAATCAAGCGATTAATCGCGATTAAATATTTTAATCGATTGACAGCCCTAGTAATTACATGATGATGTATTAAATATTGCTGATGTAACACTTATGTCATTACCAGATTATGTGCCTGTTTTAACCCAATTAGAGAGACTGCCAGTAGTTGTGAAATTACTAAATGTGTGCGATAATTTCAATAGTATTTTCTTGTACCATCTCCAGTATCAGTAACACAGCCTGATCTTGCATCAAGTCCAACTTCAAACCTCCACTCTAACTGTCCGCCTCTGGACCCACCGACTCCTCCTCTGCTTCCTCAAAGTAAGCTCACTAGACTCAATGAAAAATCCACAAACATTTCTGTCTATGTCAGCTCAAGGGAACTTGGACAAATGTGTAAAATGATAACCAGCATAAAACTTGATTATTTTTTGGTTGTGCAGCTGAGGAGAACCTGACTCCTCCACTTCCTGACAGAACCCCAGAGTCCTTCATCCTCACCACAGAGGAGGGTGAGTATATCATCACCCCCCTTACAACAGAGACACATTCTGCAGTACTTGTTGTCTAAGGGAAGTGCTCTTTTCCGACAGTTCGCGAGAAAACCGCCCTCTGCCCGCGGCCCTCAGAAACAGCGTGGCCCATACCAAGGGTGGGCTTTTCATCAGAGTGGGATGGCACCGCTCAGCCCAAGAAATTCCTGGACGTTGTTATGAGCAGGAGCAAGGTAATGATAATATCAAAGAAGTCAAAAACTAGTGTCTAAAACTAAGTCAAAGAGTAACACTCACTGACTCATTTTCCTACACTAATCTCAGTGCTTTTCCATTCAGTGATTAACATGCTACGTTTCCATTTGATGGGACACTAACATTTTTGCTTTTGAATTTTCCCCCCAGAGCGTTCGAGCTAAAAGTTCCAGACAAGGTAAGCTATTTTATCTCATGAATAAAGACTCCTTTCTCTTCTGCTTTCAGTCTACCTGAACTGGCAGTTAAAAGATAAGGCTATATATAGCAATATTCTATATCTGTCATACATTGCAGGCTATATCAGATGAAAAGACCAAAAACAACAAAATGCTAGACCATCTCTTAATACTTGCCCAGCCTATCTGTGGCACTTAGCCCAAGTCCATTCCTTCCTACTGAAGATTTAAAGCAGCAGTGGGTAGAATCGGAGCAAATACAATTAAAAGTGCATGAGTAAGGTAATCTGAAAAAAAATCATGTCATCCTCTGTGTCCTCCGGTGTCCTCCGGTGCTCCTAATGGCATCTGCCAGATTTCACAGAACGGAGGAAAACAACCAATCAAAGCCGAGCTGGAGCCTTACCGTCCAGCTGCTGCCTATGAGAGCCGGTTGTCAATCACTCGCGACTTCCAATCAAACGGTCAAACTAGGCAGCGCTGATCAAATAAGAATCAATATTCTGTTACTCTAATGCCTCTTTCTCACGTAAAATGTTTTCAGAAACATCTTGTAGTGTACTGTTTAGCTGTAAAATGAGAAAGTTTGTGACCCGGCAGCCATGTTGAGATCTGTTGAGGAAATACCAAGCACCGCCCACCGGAGCACAGCCAATAGGAACACTCTCTCTCAAATGACCTGTGATTGGCCAAAGTCTCCCGTCACGGGCTACATTTTATTAAAGCCTGACAACAGAGCCATGAGGAGGTGCAGAAGTCTAGTTTTCTAATAGAACACTTGAATTACAATATGCTGAAAGGTTATTATGTAATTTTTGCCAAATGATGCGAAGCAATTATTTCTGCCTACAGAAGCTTTAAACCTGCAGTAGGCAGAATATTTTCTGTCAGTTTCCGGTCTTTGAAATCTTGCAGATGCCATTAGGAGCACCGGAGGACACAGAGGCACATGATTTTTTTTCAGATTTCCTGTCTCATGCACTACTGTCAGGATATTGTGACCGTTTTATAAAAATAACTTTTTTTAATCATATTTGCTCCATTTCTACCCACTGCAGCTTTAAGTCTCAAACTTATGATGTCATAGGGTATAAAGTCTGGGGCTGCTCCATGGACAACCAATAGGAGACTGATTTTGTGTTTGTGTCTTTTTTTATACCCAAATGAGCTTTATTCTATTGTAGTGTTCTCAGTTGTGAAACAGAAAATGTTCCCATCTACTCAGAACATTCCTCTGGGTGCTCTCAGTGTCATCTACAACATCTTTCCCAATTCATTGTCTATGGAGCAGCTCCACACTTTATATCCTATGACATCACAAGTTTGAGTTTTAGCACTCTAGTTTGGGGATTTTGGAGAGAGATGTTCATGTTTACTTATATTTTTTGGACCGTCTTAGACCATAGGTCTGAAAATGGGCGTAGTTCCTCTTTAACAGCAGCAGGATGGTGTATGGGTTCGTCTCAATATAACAGTGCTCATGTTCATCGGACAATGTCAATGCAATGTTGCAGCTCAATTATGTGTTTTTAATAGCTTTTAGAAAACAATGGAGGTATACAGTATATGGCAGGGGGGAATTAGTTCTATCAGGCTTTGGCTGCACAGATAATAATTCATTGTTTAATGTAGCAGTTTGGGTCAGAGGCTAAACATTTTTTGTTGACTGTAATCCACCAGTTTATCAAATTTTGCGAGATTGCATTGTGTTGTTTGTTGAGTACATGCAACAGCATGCAGGTTAAAGTTTTAGAAGTACCTATATTCACCACTGAGAGGCATCCTTTACCAAAACAAGAGATGAGACCCTGACTGGTAAAATGCCAGGTTTGTTGCTGTCTTGTTCATGATTAATCTAAAACAAAGGGCCTCTATGAAGGGTAGTTTATCATTGTGTTTCTACTGCAGAGCCCCTCACTGCAGCTCGGCAGCTCACTCCACCTCCTGTGGTCGTGGCTGGAGCAGGAAGTGGTGAGTTGCTTCAGACATTAGAGGGGCTGCACACTACACAGTAGCCTCTTTCACACACACACTGGTATTATTAGACACATACTGTGTTTACTTGTTATTAAATAAATATGCAAGATATTGTCATAAAAATGTTTAACCACATACAGTACATCTAAGGCTGTGGTGATTCCTAATATGACTCGATAATAATTATTCTTTCTCACACAGCCTTATGTAACAAGCACATGGGGGGTCCGCCATCAGGGCATTTTCAAAAGCAGCAAATCGTTTCACTTCCTATCTGTTTCTGTGTTCATCAGCACAAGTGGGGCAGCATGATGTGAACCGCAGACCCTCCCTGAACACAGAGACATCAGGAAACAAATCAGACAAAAGCGGCGAGAAGGGCCTATCTCGAACAAGGGTAACACAAGAGCTACACACGACTACTTAAAATGGACATTTGAAAGTGTAGCCAACTAAATCTATGTTTTTGTCTCCTTTTTCCAGAGTCTGAAGTTTTTTAGACAAAAACTAAAACGTAAGTGATAATTTACATATTAGCTCAATAAATGCACTGATGTTTATACGAAAAGTAGGACTAACACTTAAAAACTATATTCTCAGCTAAAACTGCCCCTCCGCCGCCTCCCACTCAACCTGGAACACCACCTCCATCAAACGGTGCCTCATCTTCAGTGTTCAAATTTGGTAGGCCTGCGTCTACTTCAGTATGACATTAAAGAGTACCTATTATGCTCATTTTCATACCTCATACCCGAAAAGCCCAGTCTGCTCTGGTTGATCAGCTGGCCCACCCAGTTGTGATTGGTCAACCAAACCAACCAAACTCTTCGGACTCTGCTTCAGCTCCGCTCTAACTTGCTTTATTTCAGGGCGTGCCAGACTAGCTGCTAGGCAGTTATTATGCAAATGTATTACACTGCTTTGTTGAATACTCAATTCTGATTAGTTCTAACGTCTGCTATTTCTTTATAGCAGACCGTTGCTTTAACGGACTGTTGCTATGGGCGCAGTTCTGATGTCGGACTCTGGCGGACCGTTTTTGTATCAAATTATTGATTTCTTAAGTAAGTAGCCGTGTAATAAGCGGGATAATGTATAGCTAGCGGGTCATTGTTAAGAAATAAACGCCTTCAGGGCGATGCAAGACCTTGTCGGGGTTTATTTCACCGGCTCGCTGTACATTATCCCTTACGTGTTACTTGGTGACATCACCATGTTACGGAAGAAAAAGCGGGACTTCAAGCAAGGGGTTTCAGGCAGTTCAGGAGCAGTGTTTCTGTGGGGGAGAGTAACTCCCTTTGGCGTAGACTTTGGGCTTTGTAACTTTGCAGACCTTTTGCATGCACAAAAAACACACTAAAGGAAAGAGAAAAAAGCACAAAAGCATAATGGGTCCTCTTTAACATATTATACAATGTTACATACTATTTTTATGACACCATCTTCATCTTCCACAGGATTTGGGAACCGTTTTGGAAAGCCAAAAGGCCCCAGGAGTTATCCAGAGACCTGGGTTTGATATTTAGAGAGTCTCTAAATATCAAAAATGGACCTGTTCTTCTAATGATGATCAACACAATACATTGCATCGCTAAAGGACTCACATACAGTGGGCCTGAAAAGCACTGAATGTCTCGCAAAGCACAGCAGCACCCTCAGCAGCTGAGAACAGGAAGTGCCTTTTTACCACCGCTGATGCACTTTGTACAGTACATCAACTAAGGTTGATTTTTAATTATGGCCTCTTTGAACAACATGGATAGCCACTCGGATCAATGACTTGAATGTTTAATCAAAAACATAGCCTCTAGAATAATTTGCTTGAAGAGTTTGGCCGTCTGCAGTGAGAAGTTTGACACTTCTCGTTTTAACGCTCAAAGCAACGCTGTCAAACTAAAATATATTTAGTTATGTATGTGTGTGAGTTTGTGCTTTTTTGGCATAAAATAAGAAAACGGGTATAACATTGCATCTAGTTCATCAGCACATCACTTTTTCTATTATAAAGACAACAAACCTTCATCATTCAGTGTACCATGCGTGTCATTTAGTCTGCCATAATTTACACATCATTCTGTAGTTTTTAAATGAGTTTAAAAGCATCGTCAACATCTTAAAATGTATATCTCAAGGTACAGCAAATGTGATGTATACTGAATATGTATATGATGCAACTGTACAGTTAAACCGTGTTACATACACTGGTTACACACAAAATTATTTATTAAAAAATATAGAAAGTCTATGCATTCTCATTGTGTTTTTTCCCCTACTTAACAAGACTGAAACATATTGATGAATGATCTCAACTCTCTGTAAATTATCACCCAGGAAGCTGATTAAAAACGCCTCAATACAAACATTAACAACAGCAATCATTGGTGCTAGAACACAGAGCATCACAACAAACATGACAAAACTATCAACTTATTTGTGCTAGTAAGTCAAGACCCTATGACAGCCATATTTCTGACAAACTAAAATAACCTGCTTCCTGAATAGGATCTAGTATGTTTGACACTATGATGTAGTAATTGTTTCTTCCAGGTGAAAAGCATCATGTGAGCAATATTTGTTATAAATAGAAGAACAAAACAAGATGCACTATAGCTGCTTGGCCAATCCAATTTTACCATTCTACTCATCAATAAATAAACCTCACACTTTTAGAGGGGACATATCATGCTCATTTCCAGGTTCATACTTGTATTTTGGGTTTCTACTAGAACATGTTTACATGCTTTAATGGTCTAAAAACACTTTTCTCATACTGTCTGTCTGAATATACCTGTATTCACCCTCTGTCTGAAACGCTCCGTTTTAGCACCTGTCTCTTTAAGACCCCCTCCCGAAAAAGGCCAGTCTGCTCCGATTGGCTTGAGACAAACATGGTGCACGTTTGCAAAGGTAGTTCTCAAGCAGTGGCCGGTATATTCTAATGAGCCTGCGTGTAACTAGGAATGTCACAAGAACCGATACTTTGGTACCAAGTCGATGCAAAAATTCTGAAAATGTGACGGTACTCGACGGCTCGAAATCAACGGCGTGCCAGGGAATTTTAGAAAATTTACCCGATAATACTGCATAGAGTGCTCCAGGGATGACGTATTTTTGTAGGCCAACCAGGAAGTTAGCATCGCACTGGGTTCCTTCGACAAAAAGCCAATGGGATTTTTCCATTGGGTTTTGGATTATTGCAGAAAATAAGCTCTGTGGCAAACTCACGTTTCTGATACTTACACGTTTTGTTCAGCAAGATAATCTTCACAATTGAACACCACTTTTATGATTTTTGAAGAGTGAATGCAATCGCCAGAAGTAAAAAGCTAACGTCAGGTTTCTGATACTTACACGTTTTGTTCAGCAAGATAATCTTCACAAATGAACACCACTTTTATGATTTCTGAAGAGTGAATGCAATCGCCAGAAGTAAAAAGCTAACGTCAGGCTATAAACGAACTACACCACGGTCTCATGAACGCGAGTATACACAACGATCGCATGAACGCGAGTATACACAACGAGGCTGTAAAGACGACGGGTCGGCGTGATGACGTTTAGTAGTCTTACTTAGCCACTTGTTAGCAACTGCCTTTTTTAAGATGTATAAAAGCTTCAAAATTCACGAGTTGGGTATGTACTGGCGTATTTTATGTCGTAGAGCAAAACGTTAAAATCTCTTGAGCTTATGTTAACCACAGACCTTATTTCAGGCATCTAACTAAAAACCCATTCAAAACACCCACTGACCAATTGACTTTGAGACAAGGTAATCGGAAGTGCTAAAATGCTAACTCATTTCTGGGTTTTAGGACTCATTCCTGTAGCACTCTCTTGTGAACAACAAATCCGTGTTGAAATTGGCAGGAGGAGCGCTAGTAACGTTAGCTGTTAGCTGTTAGCAGCCAGTTGGCAGCACACTCTTGCTTGGCTAAATAACAGAGCTAACAGCTAATGTTAAAGGAAGTTGCATAGAGTTAGATTATGATGATCTATTCAGAAAAAATGAGTATTAGGCGAAGGTAAATTATAACCTTATCATGATGTGTTCAAATGCAAAATTTCGTTTTTGGCGAGAAACTTGAGGCGTATCATCAGGGATTAATAATATATTTGCAAAAAAACAGTGTGCAAAGGGTAATAAAGGAGTGTATGTTGAGGTACATGGGATTTATTGTTTTGTATTTGTTTTTTACCGTGGTATCGAATTGAGAATCGTGGAATTTCACTGGTATTGGTATGGACTACTAAATTTCTGATATCATTACATCCATACATGTGACATAGGAAGGGGAACCAAATCTGAATGGCTTGTTGAATCACATTTTTCTGATCTACGCCCACAAAAAACTGACTGGGTCGTCTTATTTCACAGTTTGTGGGTTGGTAGGGACTCCAGATACCCAAATGTATGTGTACTGAAATAGTGAGTTTTTCATGATATGTCCCCTTTAAATGAGGCTAACCATATACAGTACAAGGCACTAAAACATAGTCAGTGGTACAGCAAAGGCAGTATCACATCATCACTTCCTTTATAGAAGACAAGAATGAAGGCCTGTGTGAGGTTCAGATTATCTGTAAATATCGTACTCTGATGAGAAACTTGAAACATGTTCAATGTTAATTTAGGACAGACCATTTTGAAAGAAATGTGAAGTTCACTTACGTCTCTCACATTGCTGAACAGTTCAGTCTTGGATAATTTTCTTCGAGGCATCATTATTTCAGATTTTGCTGGAACTATGAGAAAAGAAACAACAGGCATTCGCAGTATAAATCCACACGGTAACACTCCCATACAACCACAGTAACCCTCAACAACGGTGCCTCCATCACCCGAGTGACACATCACCAGTGAATTTAAATCAAATGAAAAATTAAAGCACTGACAGCATTCACATATTCCAAGCTATAACAATAACATAATATTTACATACCAAATTCTGAAGACAAACTCCACACCTGAAGAAAAGATTCAGACCACATTGCCAAGAGCAATAGCAGTAATTCTTTTGTCATTTAGAGGCGTTCCTATAATTAGACAATAATCTTATATACTCATCACTGGTTATAAACCTGTGTTCATATGTTGAGCTTAATTTTTAGAAAATAAATAAAATATCAAAAACAGTATCAACAGTGAGAAAAAGGGCAGTGTAGAAACACGGGTTTTAAATAAAAAAAATTGCGCAAACTGCAACTTATAAAGCTGACAAAAAAAGTGTTTGAAGTAGAATTAGATCATTACAAGTCTCAACCCAAAGGAAAATCTTCTTTAAAGGAACAGTGTGTAACATTTCTGGTATCCATTAGTAGAAATGGAATATAAAATTCATAACTATGTTTTCATTAGTGTATAACCACCTAAAACTAAGAATCATTGTGTTTTCGTTAGCTTAGAATGAGTCCTTCACATCTACATAGGAAGCGAATCCTCTCCACGGAGTCCGCCATGTTTCTACAGTAGCCCAGACCGGACAAACCAAACACTGGTTCTAGAGAGAAACTTTCGCGTTTGTTACCTGAAGGCCACCGTAGTTCTCCGACACGCTTTGTGAAACTGCAGTTACGCGAGCCGCGAGTGCAAAACCGTGGTACCGCCAGCCGCCGCCTGACTTCCGTTGCTCCAAATGTTATTATGGTACGGATGGCTCACATTAATGCAGTCTTGGAAAGGGAGGAGAGAACGTAGGGGTACTCAGTTGGTTGCAATCTGCAACCACACCACTAGATGCCGCCAAATCCTACACACTGTCCCTTTAATTTAATAGATACATTTAAAAAAAAAGACTAATTTTGTTTTTCCTGGTTTTCTTGCTGTAACCAATCCAGGAAATCTAATATGTGGCGAGCTTTTGATTCAAATGCCAAAGGCCCAGCTTTACACATGACAATGTCCTCAATCTATGAAACTACTGTATATCCAAGGTAAGGTTAGTCTGTATGCCTCTGTTGCTGAAATGAATAAAACAGTGTAATGTCAATATCATGCTTTCAGTGTAATCATATATTGATATATGTAAACTATTATTCCACCTGCCACAGACTTCCATCTTCCATGAAATAATTCTGACAAAAAAAGAAACAGCGGAGCCTTGAACGGAAATTATAAATGTGTCTCTAACAGTAAATGTGGCAACTCATATCGTCAATCTAAAAATAATAGTTTCTTTACGATTCACACCTTTTGAATGAGACAGTAGAGAGTTCCAGTTTATGTGCTATCAAATAAAAAAAAAGAACAAAATGTGTTACACGGTCCCACTAAATCCCTTTGGCTGAGATACATATGGAAACATTTTATCAACATTTAAAGATACAAAAAAGAATAATTTAAAGGCTTCCTGATTGACAGATGTCAGTTTTAGTCTACGATTCCTTCACATAGGCTCTTACCACGGTGGGCAGAGAGGTCATTTAGGGAACTCTGCTGTGTGGAAGGATGGGCTCTTTTGAAGGTGGGCATCCAGAGTGGACTGCTTCAAAGGAAAGGAGGGGATCCTGGTATGTTGGGGGCAAGTGAGTGGATTTGGTGGGCTGTGGAGGGGCTGGCTGAGGCTCCTGGGGAGGTGTTGCCGGTCTCTGGAACTCAGGTTCTTCAGTCTTGGCCACACCACCTTGGACGTTGTCTCCCTGTGGTCGTGCACGGGGGGTTACGGTGGTGTCAGGCCTGGCAGGAGAGGAGAAAGAGAATCGCCCCGAGGTGGCGCTGAGATCATTTGGCCGCTCCTCCTCCTCCTCCTCCTCCTTGTCCCCCCCCTCTCTGTGGTACTGTTTGAGGCGGATGTGCCAGGCCAGGCTGCAGACCGCAGACACCGTCTTAAACTGGTGGATGACGTTCCTCGGGATGAAGTAAATGTCGTCGTCGCAGAGCTGGACGCGGACGTAGCGGATGCCCTCCCTCCTCAGCTGGTTAAGCTTGGCGTCGTCTACCCACTGGACACACTGCATGAAGACACGCGGTGGTTTCATGTTTAACATTTTAGCAGGACATGCTACCTGTAGTATAATAATCAGATATAAAGATGTGACATGACGCATATCCTAATTGATTATGTATGAAAATTCCAGATCTTACCTGAGACACTGGGGGCTCATACAGATCCAGCTGAAGCCTCTGGACCACTTCATTGAAGTCCCCAGCTTGGAAACACACGACGTCTTTGGTTATCCGAGGTCGGTTATTCCTGTAACAGATTACAAAACACACAGATATACTGATCTACATGTTACTATGTCCCTGTGGTCTAGCATATGTCGGAAAAACCAAACAACCCCTTAAAGGACCACTATGTAATACATTTACTGTAATAAATCATAAAATGACATTGATATATCATCAGAGATTAAGGAAACATGCTGAATTGAAATACTAGCTTCTCTGACAACAATGCTACAGCCAGTATGTTCTCCTTTGAAATTTACATTCCGGTCCAGAACGTCTGTTTTTTTTTTGGCCGGTGTGATCCCGTCCACTGCCCATTTTGACAGCCCGTTGCCACATATGAAACTAATTGGCACTCAATCAACCCTCTTCAGCCGCGGAAGAAAGCAAACCAACTGGATCAACAGAGATAATGTTAACGTTAGATTCTACCTGACCCGAAAAGCCTCGGCACATCTCTCTCTGTGGTCCGTGTGCAACTGGGTTATCAAGGCAGCGAGTATTTGAGACACACAGCCGATGAAGTGAATCGAACTACTGCTGCTGGCCAGAGGCTAACACGGTCGGGTCTAGAAGGTAACCCTCAAATTGTAAAAATTTGTCAGTCAAACCGGAGGAGCGGACTGGCCACGGCTCCAATGTTTTGAATTTGGACTACTGTTACCCATTTTAAACGCTAGCTGCCAGTGCTACATATTGTTCCTTTAAACAATGAATATCAGAACTAAACTACAGTCTGCACAGGCAATATGGATCATGCAATTGCAAAACATTATGGTGAAGCAAACCATGGTTCACCATCTTCATTAAAATCCTGTGGGATTGAGAGAGTCCTGATGCCTACTAGAGGAGGTGATGTTTTAAAGACACTGGCCCAGAGGGAAATGTTTTGGATACACACACTGAACTCTATGACACCAAATCTTCAGCTTAAAATGCTTTTTAGGTTAGGACTATAATCTTTTGATACTTATAGACTACGAAGGTGACCACTGACCATGATGATACAGGATCATCTGTAAGACCAGCCTATAATTAAAAATGAATGAGGTATATTCACGTGTCCCCTTATTGCCATCTAGTGTATGGTCTTAATAGTGAACCAATAATGGCCAGAAACAGGGTTTTGTGGAGCCCAATACTGTTTGTGATGGGGTTTTGATCAGATTCAACTATAGCCTATGCCTGTGATTGGTCCCTGTATCTAGAGCCATTGGAGTGATTGGTTCCAAAATAATTGGATCTAACACCCAACTGTGTGTTAACTCTTCCCTTGTGTATATTACTGAACTGAATATGTATACTTCAAACGCTCTGAAGAAGACTCCGTGCTGTGAACCAAGTAAACAAGTGAAATGAAAGTATTTTGTCCTCCTTGATTTTGAAATCTGGGATGTGCTACTTATTGGATTTTGGGTCTAGCACTCCACCGTGAATCCCATTATTGAAGTGCACCCTGTTATACCAAAACATACTGTATACTCCTTCCTCATCACATACCATTATGTCATTGCAAACATTAATGTTTCCCAACATTTCTGTTAGAGCATATCAAAAGACACTCACCATTCTCCAAAGTGCACCGCCTTCAGTACCCCCACAGCAGCAGTGCTCTGCCAGTCAAAACTCTGGCCTACATGGTCAGCATGGGCCTTAGTCCGGTCCTCAAACAGAACCTCTCTGGGTTCACTGGCCCTCGGCAGGTAGTGCAGATTTTTGATCTCATTCATGGACCTATAGACATAAAGATGGAAGGATGGGAGGGGATGGGGAAAGAACAAGAACAGACAAGTTTTCAGTCCGTACTTTCACAATCATGCCTAAACTCATAATCAGAACAATTATTGTTTATCATATGGATATGGAACTGTGTTTATGTAGTTTCTTTGCAGCTGGGGATGTACCTTCGTCTTTTGAATGGAGACTTGGGCATGTCAGCAGTGGGTACCATTTGTTCCCCTGGTCGTACCCACATGATGGGCCCATCATCACTCTGAGAGCGACAGTCCAGCTTCAGACTGGAGAGGCTTCCCCACGGTAGGGTCATCTGTGGTGACGCACACACACACACACACACACACACACACACACACATTCACACACACACCTGTGTGAGTCAGATAGTATGTTTGGGATGCAACTAATGAACAACGTAATTACAAGCCACCAAAATAATAACAAAATACTGTATATGATTTAGTTTATGTTGACATTATTGTTATGAAAAGTACAACAGACTGAACAGATGTTACAGCAACAACAATGAATCAGCAATGGGGTTATAATGACAGATAAAGGCTTCAAAATTCACGAGTGGGATATTTACTGACGTGTTTTATATCGTAGAACAAAACGTTAAAATCTCTTAAGCTTGTGTTAACCACAGACCTTATTTCAGGCATCTAACTAAAAACCCATTCAAAAAATCCATTGACTTTCAGACGAGGGGAACCGAAAGTGCTAAAATGCTAACTCATTTCCAGGTTTTAGGGCTCATTCCTGTAGCACTCAACATTTTGCGATATGCAATAATTGCGATTTATTACCTTTTTTCAACTGCAAATTATGCACTTTGTCAACATCTGTTTTATCTAATAAGATACAGTTTTCACTCATCTCAGAGTTGACATTCACATATCTTGAGGTCAGAGGTCAAGGGACCCCTTTGAAAATGGCCATGCCAGTTTTTCCCAAGGCTTATTGAGAGAGGCTGGGACACGGTCTTGAGCTATGGGGTGTGACACATGTGCAGTGTAACTGAAGCTGCGGACGTGCGTTGCTACTGGCTCAATTTCGGCGAGTGCAGACAGTGCATGTGTTGTACCCCAATAATATGACGCGATGATGACGCGTGACATCCTCTTTTCACCCTCCTTGGTTTTTCCTCGCCAAAAGTTTGCTTAACTTTGGAGCATTATTTTGCATTCTTCCCGACAAACTAACATGACATTGTTGGTACCAATGGGTTCCTTAGGTTTTTTAGTTTCATATGATACCAGTATCTTCACTCTAGTATTAAAACCCGCTACAACCTCTGAAAGACAGGATAGCAGCCGGATTGTCAAGATGTTAATAGTCTATATAATAAACGTCCGTGTATCGATACAATATTGCCACGCAAAATATCACGATACCATGCTCTATTGATTTTTTCCCCCACCCCTAGGATGCACTATGAGTTTAAATCATCCAATCAGGTGGCAGCCAGAGCAGAAACATTTCTGTTCCTGCCAGATTGCCATGCCGTGGTTCAGTACATAATGCTGATGTTACAAAACTTTATTGCTGTGTGGGTCCAAAACTTTCCCCCTCCAATATGGTCCTTAGAATATTTATAAAAATTATAAAAAAATGAATCTTGCTCTGACCTTGAGAAAGGGTGACTCCTCCAGCATGTCAAGGAACTCTGGGAAAAAGTCTCCAACTTCCTCGTCCACGGCTCCCACCAAGCTGATCTGCCTCATGGGTCCGGACCGGTAGGTTCCTGAACAGTAAGTCCGGCTCACCTAGGACACGAGAAACAGCTCATGTCATTCAATGTGTCCCATTCGATTCTACGCACTCATTGTATCAATACTATATAGTATACTTTATATTTATTGTCTTATGTATATACAAGATACGATCGCTAATGCTATACCGAAACATCCTCACTTCCTTTGCGTTGTCATCACTATCCAAGGAAGCAGTATGTAACTTACAATATTACATTTTGTCTGACATAATCCTTTAAGCTGGAGGTAGAATTTGCACTCACACCAGGGGGGGGTGGCTGTGACGAAGCTGCAGCAGCACATCGTGCGTCACGGATCCTTTTTTACTCTGAATATCCATACACAGTCACACTGGTGGATTCCTTACATGCTTATGAGTGTGTCTAGGAGATAAGCTGCAGACCACAGCCTGAGTTTTATACTATTATATGTAGATTTCTTCTTCTTTACAAATGAACTCACAGCTACCAAGGTGAAGGTAACTGCATAGAAAATATGCCAGACTGTAATCATTGGTTTAAAGGCTACATGAATCTTCATAATGTTATTATCCTGGTATGTGAACTCCGCTGGGAATATAATATGTTTTCATCAGACAGTGTGCAGTTTTATGTACAGCACTGACCCAGTAAAGTGCAGTAGATATACAACGAAGCATTTTAGTGCAATCACTCTGCTCTCAAAGCATCAATGTATTCTCTCTTCAGTGGTGAAATGACCAGACTGGTCTACTTTCCCTACATAAGGAGAGAAGCGCTGAGCTCTCTCTGTGTCCTCTGCAGATCTACAGTAACATCACACATGGAGACATCCTGGCTGACTCTGTCTCCTCTCTGCCTTCTTTCTCAGGCAGTGAGAGTGGGTATGATCCTTCATCGACATGGAGCAAAAGCGACTCCATTAGATCTCTGTAAAAACTGGGAAAACTTGGCACCAGCACAGGTTTCAGATTTTATATTGTGTACTTTGGACTAAGTCAACTACTGGGTGGCGAACATGTCCTACATATAATGTACTGGGAACTTCTTTTTATGCCCTAAACACACTACAGTCAGGTGGTTATTTATTTTTTTACAAATGCCATCTAATCCACTATTATACAAGGATATAATTTACTAATTTATATTCTCTTTATTTACTTAACGCATTTTTGCCCAAAGACTATATTTAGTATATTAAGGAAAATGCCACAACATTTGTTCTGATTGGTCTGAAGTCTTTTTCCATATAAATATAAATTGCACAGTTGCACAGAACTATTATAAGTCATACAGCAGGTGAAATCTTTCGCTTGAGGAGCCATTTCAATGGGTTTCAATGCACTTTCTCACAATGGAGAGAAACGTGCATAAACCAATAGGGCACTGAAAAACTGTATTTATGAATATAGTCGTTTGAAGTAGGTCTTGAACTTTTAACCTACTGATCGGCTGGGGTCTCACGACTCGGGTCAGAGGACAGATGGAGAGAAAATGGCTGACAAGACAAAGTACAATGCACAGCAGGTAACAGATTCGGCACAGATTCATCCATGGACATCCATGTTTCACAACTATCGGGTCACCAAACAGTATCCAACTGTTTAACCACTGCTCACCACTATCCTCTGCACCATCTCCACTCTCACTGTGAGGCGGTTCAATGAACATTTCTTCCATATCCACATCTGTTGATTGAAATAGTTCAATTACCTGCTGTACATTGTACTTGTTTTCCTGTGAGCCATTTTCTCTCCATCTGTCCTCTGATCCGAGTCATGAGACCCCATTTTCTGACATTTTATAGACTAAACAGTCATATTAATTGGTGATGAAAATAGTTGTTAGTTGCAGCCCTAATCTAAACCAAATTCAAAAAAGAAACTGACCAACACCATATGGCCACTGCTCTCAGCAGAAGCTTTGATCTGTGAATCTGGTTGTTATAATAAAAGTGCAGTTGTTGAGTACAAAGACCACTTGTCTCTTTACATACCTGAGAGTGAAAGTTGGCAATAGTGGTGGTCTCGATGTCTTTCTTGCCCAGTATCTCCATCTTGACTGGTGTAGTGGGGAAGTTGAAGGCGAAGTAGTCCAGGAAGTCTGGTAGGAAGGCAGCGGCGCTGTGCACCACTGCCAAGGCGTACGCAGCTGCACCTCGAGGCTTCTCAGCGAAGGCCAACTCCAGGAACTCCTGAGCAAAGCTCTCCATCTCAGCCGGGCTGAGGCGCGCTATCTCATCGGCATAGGCGTGCAGAACCGACCCCCCACCATTGGCTTGCCTTTCCTCGTGCATGAAGCGTCCGCACCAGGTGCCCGTCTGCAGGCAGGAGCTGCGGATGTAGTGGTCCTGGTGGGAGAGGAAGTGGACGTGTCCGGGTTTGAGAGCGTGGAGGTGGGGTTGGTGGTTGTCCAAAGTGTCTCTGCCAGCCGGGCGATTGCTTTCGTGCTTCACGGTGCCGGGCAGAGGCGGATCAGGGCAGACGGGGAGGGTGAGATCTGCCCCAAGCCCCGCACATACAGTCTGAACCGCTTTGTTGTGCATGTACCGGACCTTCTTCTTGGCACCGTGCTCAGCCTCGCGGTGCTTCTTCTTCTTCTTTTTCTTCTTCAGGAGATATTCCTCCAGTGTCAGAGACTTGACGTTCTCATTGTGGGGCCTTGGCTCTGCAGGTACAGGGATAGGAAGAAGTCAGAGGGGCAGGGTGCACGTAGAGTGTGGAGGGAAAGCTGTATTTATACTTTGTATTTGTGACCTTGTTGAACGCATTCATTAATTAGCATGCAATGGCTTCCCACACTAACAACATTATTGTGCAGGAGTTACCAAACTTATCTATTATTAGCAGGGCCGGCTTAAGGCATAGGCCATATAGGCGGTCGACTAGGGCGCCACCTTCTGGGGGGCGTTGGTCGCCCTCTAAAAGAAAAATATCAATAATTATAATTTAAAAAATAAATGCCATTGGGCACCCTTCCTCATTTTCTGCATTGAGGTAACAAAAGAACAAATAAATAATAAAGAAAGAAATACACTTTTCACCGCTGTAACGCACTTTTTCATCTGCCCAGCTGCCCTTATTAGTTACACTTAATAAAAGTGTGAATTGTAGCGAAACTGACTAAACGCTTTTAAGCCAACAATATCGAGGACCAATTGTTTATTTATATCATAATAAATACAGTTATTTATGAAAATAAAAATCTTAATTTTTGTTTCGAAACCATTGTGATGTTTGATGGGTGTTTATGGGGCTAGGGTTAGGGTTCTGGGGGGGTTGAACCCTAACCCTAATGGTACGTGTCCACAGGGGCGTTTTTTTATTCATGAGGGATTGCCTCGCTTCCCAGCATTGGACGCTTGATGGGCTGCCACTAGACACAAGGCACTGGGCACCTGATTGGACGAACGCTTTCCCTTATGGTCTGCTGCTTCCAGCTTTCAAACTGGAACCAACATGGCGGCTCGTGAAGACAATGGAGTAGAAGCGATGCTGGGTCTCTGTGGTAATCACTACAGGTGCTCTTTGGATCCTTCAGGTGTATTGGGCTCATTCAGTCTTGTGAAGGGCTCATTGCATGGGTGGAATATGGTCTCAAAAAAGTACAAAATGCAAGTCTCCCTCCAAAATAATCCACAGCACACTGTAGTGTTTGATCAAAAATTAAAATGCCTTTATTTTACATGGCCATAATTGTTTAAAATGACCAACGCGTTGCGACCAACATATAGGTCTTCATCAGGGTCACTGTGAGCATTCAGCACTGTCAACATGGCGGATCGTTAGGAAACTTTCTGCTCCTATATCACAAAAATAGTACACCGAAATGTGTTTTTGAAAACATTTTATGCGAGAAATAAGCCACGCAGTTGCTAAATCTGTCTTTATTTTGGATCGACAACCGTTAGTTTAAAAATTTCTAGGGAGTTTCCAGAGGCGGCGAGTTGCGCCACATGCCCTGATTTGCATTAAGTAGCCGAGACAACTTTCTGTCAACTTTATGCAAATGAGGAGCGGACAACATAACGCCCCATCTCTCGAATTGCGCCGCCACGCTACCAGAATGCATTGCCCGGCTGCTTACATAGACAATGAATGGGAAGCGTGGAAAGGACGGGAGGCTGTGGACATAAACCATAACCCTAGAGCAGCGTCGCCGCCATAGGCTCCAAATCTGAATTTCACCTAGGGCACCAAAAAGGGCTAGAGCCGGCCCTGATTATTTGTCATGCACCCAGGGGGCATTATATATCTATTCACTTCTTTATAATGGCAGCATGGTACAGTGTGCCTCTCCCGTAAGAGAGCAGGTAAAAGTTACTGAAATCTGCTAACCAAAACACTCATTTTACAAACTGTTAGGTATTAAAGCGGCAGTAGGCAGATTGGAGCAAATATGATTTAAAAAGTTATTTTTATAAAACGGTCACTATATCCTGACAGGATGCATGAGACAGGTAATCTTAAAAAAATCATTTGCCTCTGTGTCCTCTGGTGTCCTCCGGTGCTCCTAATGGCATCTGCAGGATTTCACAGACCGGAGGAAAACAACCAATCAGAGCCGAGCTCGAGCCATGCCGTCTCTGAGCAGCTGTCAATCACTCGCAAACTCAGATCAAACGGTCAAACTAGGCAGCGCTGATCAAATATGAATCAATATTCTGTTACTGTAATGCCTATTTCTTGCATAATTTTTTTTCAGAAACATCTTGTAGTGTACTGTTTAGCTGTAAAATGAGAAAGCTTGTGACCCGACAGCCATGTAGAGATCAGTTGAGGAAATACCAAGCACCGCCCACCAGCCGGAGCAAACTTTCAAATTTTACAGCTAAACAGTACACTACAAGATGTTTCTGACAACATTTGAGGCGAGAAATAGGCATTACAGTAACAGAATATTGATTCATATTTCATCAGCGCTGCCTGGTTTGACCGTTTGATCAGAGTTCGCGAATGATTGACAACTGCCTCTGTTGAATGAACAGCCAATAGGAATGCTCTCTCTCGGAAATGACCTGTGATTGGCCAAAGTCTCCCATCACGGGCTAGATTTTTTAAAGCCTGAAAACAGAGCCATGAGGAGGAGCAGAAGTCTAGTTATCTTTCAGAACACTTGAATTACAATATGCTGAAAGGTTATTATGGAATTTTTGCCCGATGATGCCAAAAATATTCTGCCTACTGCCGCTTTAAACCCCATTGAGAGAAAATTGTAAACCTCTTGCAATTTGTAAATGACTTATGTTGGTCCCTGGACACCACTTTGGGAAAATCTAAAAAAATATATGCATTTTTAAATAAGATACCCCTTTTAGTATATGCAGAAAATAATAAAACTCACCCTTCATTTTCTTCAAGTTCACATTCGCCTCTGTGTTTTCCTTCTTGAGCTTCAGCTTCAGCTCTTGATCCCTGTGCTTCTCTTTGACATCCTGGGGTTTGGCCTTGACCAGTTTGAGAGGCGTGAACGTGAAGAGCGCAGGTGGCTCCGGGGGAACCGCTCGCTTCTTCTGCAGCTGCTCCGGTACCTTCCGCGGCGGAGGAGGAGGAGGAGGAGGAGGTAAAGTCGGGTTCTTGGTACCGTTGGTGAGACTGCGGCCGTGGTGATGGTGGTGGTGGTGGTGGCTGTGCAGGACATGTTTCTCGGCGCTGAACTTGTGGGGTTTGGGGTTCTGCTGCAGCTGATGCGGCTGGTGGCTCCGGTGCTCGGCTTGCTGGTGGTGGTGGTTGTGGTGGTGATGGATCTTCACTTTCTTCGCTTCTTTCACACACTTCTCCCGTTTGTCAGCCGACGGCGACAGCTCCCTCTTCTTCTTCCTTTTCTTCTCTCTAATGAATCTGTCGAAAGTGTCCCTCACCTTTTCTTCCTCCACTTTGGCACGGAGCAGGTCGACTTGAGCTGCCATCTTTGCACGTAGGCTACATTTAAAGGAGCTCGGGGGGTTCCTAATGCGCAGGTGCCCGAAAATGAAGCGTGTAGTCCTCCTGCCGTTAGTTTGTAGTTCATTTCGGTATTTTGGGTCTGTTGCGCACGCGTCATTTGCAAAGCTTCATGGGAGTTTGTGTGTAATGTACTCTGACTGCATGCGACTTCGCACGCACTCACTTCTGCTCAGCTGACGTAATGGTTAATTTAACACAGCCACGAGAGGCAGTACTACACCGTTTACAGTAGGAAGACATTGTCAACGTGAAGCAGAACATACTACTACTACTATAACTGTTGAAAACCAACGTTTTCATTGAGCTTCACAATGACATACTAGAGGAACCAAACACGACTGGCTTGTATTAAAGGTTAAGTACACACATTTTTCAAAGCTGCCCTAAAACATTAGTCAAGTCCCCATACGAACATTGAAACAGGTTTTTAAACATTATACTGGTTTATACTGGTCATTAAGAGATCCCTTCCTGAAGCGCTTTCGATATAAGTGATGGGGGACAAATGCAAAGTCCTCATTCTGTGCAAAAATATATTTCAAAGTTTATCTGAAGTAAATATGATGCTTCAGCAGGCTGAGTTAGACAAATCAAGCGAGTATCTTCCAAAGTATCCAAATTATAGTAGTAAAGTATTCTTGGTACAAAATTCCTGCTATCTCTCACTGCAGCTGAACACAAAAACACTGTCTGTACTAAAGAAACTGACATATATAAACACATGAACTGAGAATGTATTTTTGCACAAAAGGAGGACTGGGGACTTACATTGGAAACAACTTTTTAATAGGCAGAATCAGACCAGAATTAATGGAATAAATGATAGCAACAAGCAAAATCTGTTTCAATCTCGAGCTGCAACGATTAATTGATTAGTTGTCAACTATTAAATGAATCGCCAGCTAGCTATTTCAATTAAGCGGTTTGAGTAATTTTTTAAGAAAAAAAAAAAAAGTTAAAATTCTCTCGTTCCTGCCTCTTAGATTCAAGTATTTCATGGTTTCTTTACACCCCTATGAACGTAAACACCATTTTCTGACATTTTACAGACCTAACAACTAATCAATTAATCGAGAAAATAATGATCAGATTAATTGAAATAATATGAAAATAATCATTAAATATAGCCCTATGACAGACACAAACTTGAAAAATTGGGTCTTTTAAGAGAATCTGTGGTGGCAGTCAAAGACATTTAAAAACTGTAATATTGCAGTGGCACACCTACCAATATAAACTGTGCAAGAGGCTAAAACTTCGGAATCTTGTAACAGGCCTATGATTGTTTTACTTACAAAAATGTAAGTGCAGGATCAACAGGATATATTCGCTTCACTAAATCCACAACAAAAAAATAAAAACACTTGAGTCATGTTTATTCAGTAAACCTTTATTTATCAGTGCATGATCAGAATGCCATGACCACATTATATCTTTTCACCCATTTTATATCATTTTCCTCTCGGCTCCCTTAAAAAAATAATGAAACGATTTACAGAGGATTCTTTTTTTCTGCATGAAGGCAAATATTTATACAGGTGCTGTACAATTTATAAACATTTACAACTACCATGATGTCAAAACTAAAAGTCTTTTTTTAATATATTTATATATGTTGGAGCAATGCAAGGCCACAGTATCATACATGGTAATGGCATGAACAGTAAATAATACAGTAGCCCATCGTATCAACAATAAAGTGGACAATAAATTAGTAAGCGGTCTCACAGACCAATAGATGCATGTGTTACTGCTGTACATCCCTAAACAGGCTGATGGGGGGACGGTTCAAGCAATGCCTCGTGTGTGAATAGCAGTTTATGAACCACTAGATGTCTCTGTACTCCACGGTAGCAACATTTAAAGAACACAAAATTTTGTCTTCAGAGAAGGGCACACCTAAATTTTATATATATAAATATTACTGAAATTAAATTTAATCCCCCCAGATGAGAAAAAATATGTACATATATGTGTGTGTGTGTATATACACACATATGTATGTATATATACACATATATATATGTTTATATACATACATATATATATATATATATACACATACATATACATACATACATATACATACATATACACATATATATATATACACACATATATATATATACACACACATACATACATACATACATATACACATACATATATATATATATATATATACATACACATATATATATATATATATATATATATATATATATACACACATACATATACACATACATATATATATACATATATACATACATACATACATATACACATACATATATATATATACATATATACATACATACATACATATACACACACAAACTTCTCATCTGGGGCTTGAATCCATGAAATTAATGCATTTTTCAATTAAATAAATTTCAGTAATTAGTAGGTAATTCATTTCAAATAGGACTCCCACATAACCAGTCAAGCCATTTTCACATTATGCACTGTGTGCAACCACTAATGGGATATTGTGATGACTTCCCCTATTTGTGTGGAAAATTAACTGCATTCTTAGGGAGTCTGGCTTTATTTATATACTATTTTTCCTCACATTATGGGTTATGTACTTAATAAAAAAAAAATAGATTTAGAGGTTAGAACGAGGAGAAACGATATGTTTTGTGCCTATATTTGTGATGATAGAAATACAAATATCTCTTATTATAAGTTGAAGGCAGAGGTCTCTTCTCTTCTTACAATCAAACTCTGTTAATTCAACTCATCTAAATGATGTGCCAATATATGTGTAATCGCTTTGTTAAATAATAATATATGTTTCGGATTATAGTCGATGCTACAGCGACGTCTAAAATACACAGGCCTACCAGTCAGCTTGTATACACACACACACATAGCCAGAGGACCTAAAATACAGAGCTGCTAACAGTAGACGACATTATGAATCAGGCTTGTGTGACCGTTTAACAGATCATAGAAATAGAATGTATAGATTTCATAGTTTTATTATTTTAGATGCCGATGCTCGTCTACACATTCTATTTCCATCATTAAGTCCACATTAAAAGTGAAATGACTCAGCGTGGATATGTGTACTAGGTTTTGTTTACATATAATTTCAATAAATTACATTATGCTTTATTATTAACACACATGTAACAAACATTAGAACTATAACCACAAGTATCTGGTCTGCTGATTGATGCATATAAAGCTCCGGGGTGGTCTGTCTGTCCACCCTCTGGTAAGCTAATGGGGTCAAAGAGTCTTCTCATGTGCATGAATACAGTTCACATCTCTAGTCGGGCTCTCAAAAAAACAGTCAGTAGAAGACGCTCTGTCACCCTTTAAGAGAAACTCACCCGCTTCATTTTCTAGTGCATCCGTCAGTGACAGCGACAGTGAATCTATCTCGCCAGGAAGAAAAGCTGAGTGACTGCGTGAATATGTCTTAAACCTTCATTGTGACAAAAAGAAAAAAAAAGCTGGATCCTTCATCGAGGCGAGTAGACGTGGAAACGCTTCATCCCGTTACCCACAAACAGTCTCACAGTGAGTGCAATACGGAGCAGCTTCTTTAGAACCGGAGTCTCTGATTGGCACAAAATAGACTTCATCTGCACTATCCCGTTAATAGCACGCATGTCAGATCAGACATCTTGATGCAGCTTGATGCAAACTGACCGACCCGAGGCAAACTGGGTGAAAAAAAAAAAAAAAAAAGCAATGAGAAGCTATGTTGCTGGTTACACAGTGATCTGCTTTGTTCGAGATTGCTAAAAAGTAAAAACAAAAAATCCTTCCAATTCTGAATGTCCGTCTTTCAGAGGCTCAGCTTCTTCTTCATACACGCAGGAGGACGTCAGACATCCGCGTACGGTGTGTCCACCTGGGACTGGATCTTGGCAGAACTGGGAACTTTCCACGGACCGGGGGTGATGGGAGCCTTCTTGCTGGTGGTGCTGGTCCCGTTGCAGCTGGGGTCCTGGATGCTACTGCTTGAACCTCTGGGATCCTTCCTGTTCGCTTCTTCGGTGGGCCCGTGGTGCCTGCTTTCCCGATATTCCTTATCCCCCTTCTCTTTCCGACTCCTCCGTTTCAGGGTGCCGCTATCAGGATCCGACCCTGCCCTCTCCCTGTGGGATTTCTGTGCCGCTGCCTCTTGCTCGACCCTTTTGCGGCGCTCGCCGGTCCCCGAGCTTTTGTCTCCGCTCTCCCCTCTCTCCTGCCAGTAGGCTGCATCCTCCTCCTTGTGCCTCCCTTCTCCAGAGGTGACGCCGGGCTGTTGGCCAGCTGGACGCCTGGGGCTCTGGGGCTCCTCCAGGTTCTTTAAAGGCACAGCAGGGTCATGATCCCTCTTGGAGCTCTTCCTGGGGCTAGAGGAGCGGTGGTCTCTCTGCCCTTGGGCTTTTCTGTCTTTCCTCATATCCTCCAGTGATCCGCCGTGGCCTCGCTCGGTTTTCCTGGGGCTCTGAGAGCGCTCCTCATGATCCGCCCGGCCATCGGTGGCTCTCTTGGGACTAGCGGGCTTGGAGTTGTTCTTGCTCGGTTTTCTGGTCTGGGTGCTGGGGCTGGTGGTACGCTTGTGGTCGTGGTGAGAGAGCTGCTGTCCTCTTGATCTGTTCGCCTGCCCAGCGCCGGGGGACCCGGACGCCCTGGGATCCCCCCCGGAGAACTCATCAGGGGCGGTCGTTTTGGGTGAAGATGGGGACAGTTCCGAGGTAGAGAGGGAGATGGAGGATGGAGAGGCCGGAGACGAGTGCCCATCAGATACAGAAAGTCTGGGAAAGCTTGAGGTTGGAATGGTTACTTTGTCCTTTGAACCTGAGAAACAATCACGAGAAGTAAGATGCAAGTACTCTTATGATCTGCATAAGCTAAAACATCCCTTACATGGGATATTTCACAATTTCAACAAAAAAATTAAGATAATTAAATTAGGGCTGTCGATCGATTTAAAATATTTAATCACGATTAATCGCACATTTTTTATCTGTTCAAAATGTACCTTAAAGGGAGATTTGTCAAGTATTTAACATTTAAAAAAAAAAAAAAATTCATGTGATTATCATAAAGTGGGCATGTCTGTAAAGGCGAGACTTGTGGGTACCTATAGAACCCATTTTTCATTCACATATCTTGAGGTCAGAGGTCAAGGGACCCCTTTGAAAATGGCCATGCCAGTTTTCCTTGCCAAAATTTGGCATAAGTTTGGGGTCTTATTTAGCCTTCTTTGTGACAAGCTAGTATGCCATGGTTGGTACCAATGGATTCTTTAGGTTTTTTAGTTTCATATGATGCCAGTATCTTCACTCTAGCTTTAAAACTGAGCCCGTTACAACCTAAAAATCGCAAGTCGTGTTAATGCGTTAAAGAAATTAGTCGAGTTAAAACAAATTTGCGTTAAGTTATTATCGCGTTCACTTTGACAGCCCTAAATTAAATATCTCATGCAACAGAAGCACAATATCCTCACATTGTGAAAAAAACAGATGTCTACCTTGCTCGCTTTCTGTAATAACCCTCTGTAATATCCCGCTAAATATTTGCCTTGTTTGAGATATGCATCAGCCGTCAATGGAAAAGGTGATAGTGTTGACCCAACACTGACGTTTCAATTTCCCCCCCGAGCTGATAAGAATTGCGCAGCTGTGATTGAGAGCAGATATATGCGGCAGAGAACCAGAGAGAGAAAAAAAGAAGAGTGATGGACTTTGTGGTGCTGAAATGAGCTTTTTGGATTTCTAGGAGCGACAACTCGTAGAAATTCATTCTAATGTGGTCTTTGGATTGAAAGGTTGATGCCAGTGAATGCACACAGATCCTTTCGCCACTTGTCACTCACTGATCAATATCTAGTTAAGGGTTTTTTTCCTTCGGGATAAGGTGTGTGTTCAGTGGCATCAAAGCTTTTTTGCAATACCCTTAAAAACTTGCAGAGCTCTGAAGTCTCCCAGCAGCTCCTGCAGGTCTGCTTGTTCTTCTAGGACTCACTGCTTTGGTTCAGCCCTCCAGGGGGAAGAGTAACTCTGCTAACTGATCTATGTCCGATTGATCATGGGGGATGAAGGAAGGGGACAGAGAGCGACACTTAAATCTGGGAGATGAATCACTTTGAGAGGAGAGGTCAAAGGCAAAAGTACAAGGTTTACCAAGGTTATTAGGGACAGACCAAGAAAAGCAGTGAGGCCTTTAGTGATGCTCTGGTTTCATGTAGAAGCACAGGGTGGAAGAAGAGTTCAGACCTATAGGAGGAAAAGATAAATAGGTAGAAGTAGACGGCCATGCCAGTGCAGAAAACAGGAGCAGATACAGAGCTAGATCCAGATAGAAGTAGAATGACAGGAGAGAAAGGTCAAGAGAAGCTCGCAACACATGCATGAGAATAAAGAAACTCAGCACCCTGCTGCTATCAAGCATATCCATACAGAAGCTTCTATGGTTAATATGCTATAGTGTAGATCTATGTGCAGTGGTAACAATGCGTGTGCATGCATGCGGCTGTCAGCAGTCACTCACTGTGATCCGGGACCAAGCCCTGGCCGGGTCGAAGCAGCAGGTGAACTTTGCTGCCTCCTGCTTGGATCAGCTCAATCGCCCGAGTGTGTGTGATGCCCTGGGTGGCCTCGCCGTTGATCTCCACTATCTGATCTCCAACCTGTGGAGCAGATATAATCCGTTCTTACATGTTACAAGTAGGGGGGTTCTTTCAAAATCTACTAAACAAGAATAAGTGCATTTTTTGCTTGTTCCAGTGGGCAACTCCGGGGTCTGAAAAGTGAAGCCAATGCTGAAGTGCCTTAATCTGCATTCTTTCTAATAGCCATCAGGGGGCGACTCCTCTGGTTACAAAATGAAGTCTGATTGTATAGAAGTCTACCAGAAAATGAGCCTTCTTCTCACTTGATTTATTACCTCAGTAAACATTGTAAACATGAGTTTATGATCTCCATCGCTAGTTTCAAGTCTTCTTCAATACTGCATGATGTTCATTTAGTAAATAATGGTCCCATTTAGAGTCAAATAGACCATAAAGCAGGTTATGCTTTAGGGCGTTGCTACCTTGTGATTGACAGGTCGCTACCACGGCGTTGTCCGGTCTGGGAGTTGTCCGCGTTTTCGTCTTAGAACTTTAACCCCTTTCACAGTGTGTTTTCAGTTCATCAAAGTTAATTGTAACATTTTGGTCGCCTAAAAATGTCTTATTGAACGTTTGGTTGTATTTAGCTCCACCCTCTCGTGGCACTTCTGGTTGCAAGTATCTAAGGCTAAAATATGTTTTGCTGCCGGCCCCGTCCATTTCTTTGTTTTCGTACGGTAACTCCTGTTTGTTTCTCCAAACTGGGGGCTTGCCAACCGTCATCTACTGTAGCTAATACACTGACTATGTATTGTTGTATGTACCTCATACAACCCCTCTTCAAACACCCAAACTATCCCTTTAAAACCCTTATCGCCTGATTGCCGCAATTTGCGTCAAAAATCTGAATCCTTTTCTGAGTCATAACTCTGTAAAATCTGAACACACAGACATGATACACATATTTTCAGTGTGACTTACACTTAAGGATATCATTATCCGATGTCCATCACGAATACAGTCTGTTAATCCGCATAGAAACCATAGAAAAAAGACGCTCCTTCATCAAAATCATCACGTTTTAAAGTTTTCTTCAGTATAAAAGTAATCCAGTGTTAGTTGTCTGAACATCAATGAGTACATTGCAAACAGGAACTGCTAGTAGTTAATTCGGCATACTTTTAATGGTGCCACACAAGTTGTAGCTGACAGCTAACTAACCCACTCCATGGCAACATTCCTTTCTACATCCTCCAAAGCACCAAAATTATGGGCACTGTAGCTCCTAAACTTAGAGCATGATTATCCCCCAAATAGAAATAAGACAAAAATAATAATAATAAAAGGGGTGAAAAATCCAATCATTCTAACTTTGGGTGCAGTTGTGTTGATTTTGTCTGGGGAGGGCCCACGGTGTCAGACTTTGAAAACCCCAAAATAAGACCTATCAATAGTGCGAAGTAGTATTACCCAGTTTAATTAAAAAAAAAGAAAAAACTCACATGTATCCTGCCGTCTTTAAGAGCAGGTCCGTCCTCAGCCAGTCGCAGGATAAACAAGCCCATGTTGTACTCCTTCCCTCCTCTCAGACTGAAGCCGAAGCCCCGCTGGCTGCGGTCCAGCTCCACCACAAAACAGCCCTGTAGTTCACAGACAAGAATACGAGCTTTTGAGACTGGAGCACTTCTTGACAGACATGCGATAAAGGTTGCAGGCTGGTTAATATATATTTTAGTCCAGTGACCTGAAAGGATAGCCCTCAGATTAAGAACGTACTGTATTAAACTGGCATCAGAGCAGATTGAGTCAATTATAAGTGTCATGTACTGAGAAAAACATAATAATGTTGGCTATGGTCTTACCTGCTTAGAGCCTGACATGCCGAGTGTTCCCATCTCTATTGGTGGGAAAGAGTTCCTCACCTCGGTGTCATCATTCCTACCCCAGAAAAGACCACACACACACATCATAATGTGACTGTAGTGAAATATATTTAGTCATGTTTCAGAGGGGACATATCATGCTCATTTCCAGGTTCATACTTGTATTTTGGGTTTCTACTAGAACATGTTTACATGCTTTAATGTTCAAAAAACATTGTATTTTTCTCATACTGTATCTGAATATATACGAATCCTGCAACCGATTTGTGTGTTCTGCCATCTAGTGCCGCCGCCATTAATGTGCTAGCAAGTCATAGCAACTGTACTGTCTGCTAACCGTGTTAACTGGTGACTTTAGGCCCAAAGCGTCCGTGGTTGCTCCTAGTAACTTACATAAATGGTTGGCGTAGATAATAAACACAGATGAGTACATATTTAAAATGGATTAAAGTAAAATTGAAGGTTTTTAACAAGGAAACAGCTGCCGTCACTACCAGCAACCATGACGCATTCGGCTGAGAGTCACCAGTTAACACAGTTAGCAGACACCTTGTACGTGTTCTGTTTGTGATGCTGACCAAATGATGTTTACTTTGTGGTCATTAGGTTGCTCTGGTTAAAGCAACTAAGATTATATTTCACAATAATGCCACAGTTAGCTGATTGATATGACCAGCGCAGCCCCTAGACAGTGTCTCAGCCCACTAACGTCGTTAGCTAACGTTAGCTGAGCAGTGTTAACTTAGCTGATGTTACTCGTTTCAGGCTAACGTTAGGCAGCTGAGAACTGCTCAGGTTCTTCCCGAACTCCAAGACATTGTCATCAAAAGTAACGTTACATAGAAAGTACAGGTAAAAGCAGAAAATTGTGAACTTCTGGGCGGCTGTGGCTCAGAGGTAGAGCAGGTTGTCCACCAATTGGAAGGTCGGTGGTTCGATCCCCGGCTCCTCCGGTAAAATGTTGAAGTGTCCTTGAGCAAGATACTTAACCCCGAATTGCTCCCAAAGAATGTGTCATCGGTGTGTGAATGAGTATTTAGATTAGATCCTTATGGGCAGGTTGGCACCTTGCATGGCAGCCTCTGCCATCAGTGTATGAATGTGTGTGTTAATCGGTGAATGCTGACATGTAGTGTAAAGCGGAAGTGGAAGACTATAAAAAGTCCATTCTTAGGACAACTTGCATTCAAACTACTTCTGGTACTTCCCCGGATTAGTGTATACCATTCTGAAGTCTGAAACACTCCGTTTTTGTGCCTGTCTCCTTAAGACACGCTCCTGAAAATAGGAAGGGGAGCCAAATCTGAATGGCTTGTTGAATCACATGTTTTCTGATCTAGGCAGCTCACAAAAAACTGACTGTCGTCTTATTTCACAGTTAGTTGGTTGGTGGGCACTCCAGATTCCCCAATGGATGTGCACAAGCACTGAAAAAGCAGGTTGTTCATGATATGTCCCCTTTATGACAATATGGCACAATATCTCTTCTTGAGATGAGAATTGAATGTCAGCACATAAATTGCATATGAAATAGACATAACAGTCTGGTGACACAATAAAAGAAAAATTATTGCAAGGTACAATTTCAGCATGTGTTTCAATACGATCTGTGGGGAAACTCGTGCCTAAAAATGTATGCAGTCAGTACTTTGCTTTGTATAATCTTCCACCATCTTGTATGTGTCATGTTGGCAGTAATGCCTGTGTGTGAGCTACAGCACATATTGAAGAGAGCAGAGAATACGTCTCGTTCTCCTCTCCTTCTGCTGTGTCCAGTATGATCCACACACTGCCACGCCTTCATCACAGCAGCGTGAGCCTCTTTCTGTTGCTTTTTATTATACAACACAGACCTATGTAAATCCTTCAAAGAGCCATGTTTCTTATACAGGAAGATAACGGGGGCATACTTTAATGCTTCGCAGAGCTCATTACAATGCCTTTGTGGGAACTTGGCTGTGCTGACACGCTATCTAAAAGAGTCTAGGCCTTCTTAGCAGCTCTGGCGTGGAGCGGAGTTTACACACTTCATGCAGCCGAGCTGACAGCCTCAGCGTCATATCCAGCCCGGGCTGACCCAGGGCATGCGTTGGAGATTAGACGCAGAGGGAGGGAGGGCGCTGCCGAGGACTGGACAGAGGGCTAAATGAGGAGAAGGGGGAACACATGCTGATATAGGCAGTGAAATGGAGCGGGACGAGGGCGAAAAATTATGCTGCTGCAGCAACGGATTAAAAAAAGTCTGACACAGGTAATCTTGTTTAAAAAGGAAGATCAAAGAGAAGTGAGACTCCCTATTAATGGGCCTCTTTTTCTTTGCTTCGCCATCCAAAAAGTGACCACAGGGGGATTTTCTGTCTTTCTGGATAACAAGGACCACAAGAGATGCTAATGGGCCACGTCGTAGCACAAACCAGAGCCTGCTTTGAGAGGATTTGGGGCCGATTTATGGTTCAAGTGGCAGGACCTGTGTTAGACTTAGTCTCCAGTGGACTCAATGTTCGAGAGGGACGCTGGAAAGCTTGCATGAATGCTTGCATGTGTGTGTATATATTCGTGTACCTGTCTGGATAGCTGGGAGGCTGTTGGCCCATAGCTCTGTGTTGCGCCGAAGGGCTCTGCTTGGCTGAATTTGTTCCAGATGGAGGAGCGCTGTCTGTGAAAACACAACACACCCATTTAGTATGAGGCGCAGATCTTGTGCATCTGCTACTGAACGCCACAAAGCAAATCTCAAAATTGACTACTTTAATGTAAATGTCGAGAATGCATCAACATCCCCGTTATCTTATTCCCAGAAAAATACTCCTGATATTCTTTCTGGAAATCAGCTTCACAGGACTGAGATTCTCTCAACCTACCATCTTCAGGTACAACAGTGAGGGTGACAGCTTTGCCGGCGTCCTTGATGAGCTGGACGATATCGTTGTGCGACAGCTCCATGATGGACAGGCCGTTGACAGCAGAGATACGGTCTCCCACCTTCATCTGACCTATACGGTCTGTAGGGCTGCCCTCAATAATACGGCCAATCTTGTGAGGTATGACTGAAACAGGGAAATACAGAGACATGATAACCTGTTTTTCTTTTTTTTTTTTTTTTTTTTTATATCATTGAACAGCACTGATTCAGTAACCCCAAATCAGGATATCACTTACGGGGAACCTAATCAATACATGGCTCCAATATAAAAACATGGAATGAAGTTGTACAGGATACTATGTGATATATATGCTATACCTATTTACAAACGAATTCATTGAATTATGTTCTTACATTTGAAAAAACACAACAAAATGGTGAACAAGACTACAGCCAAGCTAGCTGTGTGAGGCTCAGGCTATACCATAGACTGTATATAAAGATGGGAAACATGACAGCTCCCCAAACGTGAAGCCAAAACATCTCTATCACCCCCTGGTGGCTGGCTGCAGTATTAGTCATAAGCCCCGCCCCCTCCATGTTATCGGAGGGTCCAAACTAAAAAGTCAAAGTACACTTCAAATAAATTTTTCCAAAAAATGGTTTCTGTCATTTTAGGTAGTTCTTGTCATGCTGATTTATTTTTCAAGAGTTCATTTTCTCGTGGGAACATGAATTACTGTGGAAAATTTCATGGCAATCCATCCAATAATTGTTGAGATGTTTCCATCCCTAGAGCCACGCCGCTAGCAGGGCTAAAAAGCAATTAACAAGAAATTCTTGTAGGAAAAGATGTGGAGAGATATCAGCTGTTCACTTAAATACTCTTAGACCTGCTTAAAAAGAACATTTTATTTTGGGTATATGTCATTATATTCACATTTTTTGAATTTACTGAAGATCACTGTTAAAAGTTGCAGTGTATAAGATCTGGCGGTGAGGTTGCAGATTGCAACCAACTGAAACTTCTCCCATGTGTCAAGCGTGTTCGAGAACGATGGTGGCCGACCCGAAAAACGTCAATGGCCCTCTCTAGAGCCAGTGATTGGTTTTTCTGTTCTAGGCTACTGTAGGAAAATGGTGGCCGGCTCCGGGAAGAGGACCCACTCCGTATGTAGTTATAAACGGCTCATTCTAAGGTTTTCAGATGATTATACACTAAAGAAAACATACTTATTAATTAGGGCTGTCAAAGTTAACGTGAAAAACTGGCATGGCCATTTTCAAAGGGGTCCCTTGACCTCTGACCTCAAGATATGTGAATGAAAATGGGTTCTATGGGTACCCACGAGTCTCCCGTTTACAGTCATGCCCACTTTATGATGATCACATGCAGTTTTGGAGCAAGTCATAGTCAAGTCAGCACACTGACACACTGACAGCTGTTGTAGCCTGTTGGGCTGCAGTTTGCCATGTTATGATTTGAGCATATTTTTTTATGCTAAATGCAGTACCTGTGAGGGTTTCTGGACAATATTTGTTATTGTTTTGTGTTGTTAACTGATTTCCAATAATAAATATATACATACATTTGCATAAAGCAGCATATTTGCCCACTCCCATGTTGATAAGAGTATTAAATACTTGACAAATCTCCCTTTAAGGTACATTTTAAACGGATAAAAAATGTGGGATTATTTTGCAATTAATCACGATTAACTATGGACAATCATGCGATTAATTGCGACCTCATGTTTTTTATGTATTTGATATAACACTTTTTTAAAAAGTTGTATATAAAATGTTTTTTTTTTTTTTTTGTCTGACCTCCAGGTGGGGGCTTGTTCTTCGACGTGAGGATGACAAAGCCGAAGCCCTCGTTGTCTTTGCGCTGCAGATTGACGTCAAAGCACTCCGGCCGGGAGGACTGAGCGGGCTGGCTGGCGTTCGGAGCGTCTGCGCGAGGCATCTTGGGGGAGCTGTTGACCAGGGCGGACTCTACCTGCTGGGGCTGCGGACCATTCTCCTCCTCCTCGCCATCTGAAGAAATGACACAGAAACATGAGGGGGATGCTTACAGGAACAGCTCCTCTCACATGGTTACTAAATCACATCAATCCGGTGATGATACTGGTACGTCTATCCATCGAGGGTCAGCTCAGATGGTAAATGACATTACAATTCGTCACTTTCACCAACATAAATGTTTATTTTGAGCTGACACACACTTTAATCCATGAACATTGTGTTCCCAATTTGTTTCAGATCCTTCCAAAAATAATCCAAAGCACAGCGGCTTCATTGACGAAAGCCTTTCTGCTGCGTTTATTGCACATGTGAAATACAAGACTGTCATCTCTACACTTGAGATGAAAGCCCTTTACAATTTGCTATTCATACGACACGCTGATCTACCTCCATCTCTCTTCATTGTACGTTTCCTTTGCTGACTCCCCATTTTGTCAGCCGGCATCAGGGAATCTCTCTCTAAAGCCCTGCTTTGAAAGCATAAACCCTTACATGATTGATGCTTAATTTCTGCGACGCGATCAAAGCTGTTGTTGCAATACATCACATCCAAAGTAATTTCAAAAAGTGCTGCTACTATTCACGGGGTGGTTATTTGTGGGGGTAAACAAGCCTGAATGCAGTAGGGGTTTGTGCTTTTGAAAAAGAAAACTCAGCATATTCTTTTTTTTTCGGGTTCATCCTTTGAGATGTAAATCGACTCTACCAGCTGATCTAATCTTCACACAGCTCCCATCAGCCTCGGCAGATAAACACAGAGCAAAGCCACTTTTGCTGTTTTAAAGTAAACACAGCATCCTCTTTCAAAACTTTATTTTTCTTTTCAGGAAAATGTCTGCGTAGAATAACATCCTACAGTAAAAGTCAATTTTGACTGAACTTCATTTATCCGGATTTATCCGCAAGGAAGTCACCCAGAACAAATTTGAAAGGATTAGATATTAAAAATCCCAGATCAAAGCTTCTGCTCAGAGGTCCTCCTCCAGCATACGGAGATAAACACAAGGAGTAAATGCAAGAAGTCGTGCTTAAAAGCACTGAGTGCTCTCAGAGAAACGTAGAGCCGATTATTCAAAAGCAGACCCTACCTGAGTGTGTTAGTTTCCTGCGGACTGTGAGCATGACTTGGCCGTTACGGGCGGCATTGGTCATCAGCTCCAGCACTTGTTTGTGGGATTTGCCCTTCACCGGCACGCCGTCTATACAGAGCAGCTCATCCCCCGCCCGCAGGCGCCCGTCCTTCTCAGCGGCACCGAGCGGCACGATGGCACCGATGTACACCTGTGGAGGCAAGGGGATACGAGAGAAACAGCTTGACACAAGCATGAGGATTGACTGGCATTATGGTAAATAATCACTTGAAATTCTTTAACCCCTATGAGACCCACTTAGACCTGTTTTTGTCTTTTTTAGGGGGGTAAAGGGGGTCTTTAGGGGGAGATAGCGGGTCAACAGTATATATCACATAGAAGTGGTGTACATCATGTGAAAGCTGGTAACCTGAAGATTAATTTGAGATGCAGCACTGTGTGTCACGTTGTTCTAGTCATAAATCAGAAATAAACATGAATTAATTAATTTAGAACATTATGATAGAAGTATATGATGGCCATTCACATGAACTATTATGTCTCATAAGTTGTTGCAGCAATTATTGGGTTGATACCATTTGTTACACAGATTTGATGCTAAATTTAACCCTTTTTTTAACCCCTCGAGAATTGATGAAAAATGATCACTAATCCCTCCAAAATACCACGTTAAGACACCAAGACCCTGAGGAACACCATAGAAAAAGCCATGGTGTGATTTGGTATCAAAAACTTTTCACATTTGGAGATTTCTGCAAGAATTGCATTTTTTGGTGATTGGATGGTGAGCACTTCTGTTCTGGAAACTGCTCACAAACCCTCTTATAGTCAATATATAAATAGGAAAGCCATCCATCCTCTGAATGCCCTAGGTCTCTAGTTTGTGGTTGTAAAGTTTTATGAGGCTGTGATTATCCGAGAGGTCACCACAGGTCATTTTATACAGTGAGGTCAAATTTTTAATAATGGTCTCACTACAATGAAATGGCTACTATGGGGACTTACATGATCACACATGAATACAATTGGGCTCATTGGATCCAAAAGACTCTCAGCTTTAAAGTGATACACAATTTATGTAATTCAGAGACTGTTTAGGGACCTCAGTATGCAGAAATATTCAAATACACCATTTTAGAATAGGTGAAAATAACACATTTATACTGCATTCAAAAAACTGCATGTTTTTTGCCCCAAACTGCATGTGATTATCATAAAATGGGCATGTCTGTAAAGGGGAGACTTGTGGGTACCCATAGAACCCATTTTCATTCACTTATCTTGAGGTCAGAGGTCAAGGGACCCCTTTGAAAATGGCCATGCCAGTTTTTCCTTGCCAAAATTTAGCCCAACTTCGGAGCGTTATTTAGCCCCCTTCCCCACATGCTAGCATGACATGGTTGGTACCGATGGACTCTAGTTTCATACGATACCAGTAACTTCACTCTCGCTCTAAAACTGTGCCCACTACAGCCTCTGAAAGACAGTAAAGTCAGTCAGAGGTTAAGTTGCTTTGAGCATTTGATGCCTCGTTTCCTACGTGCAAAATAGAGGTTTGCGTTTTTTTGACCATCCATTTCCCCATTGTCCTACAGCAAGAGCAGCTATTTAACTGAATGCAGCTCAGATATTGATTTGCTTGGTGTCTGACTGCCGTGCTCTAGTATCTGAGGGTTGGGGATTATGGCAGCACGTCAAGCCTGGTTGTAAACGGCTAGACCCGATGTGCTGGGCTGCTACGGTACCTACCGGCTGATCCGGCCCCTCGCCCCCGAGGACTCTGAAGCCAAAGCCGGACTCCTGGTTCCTTTTGATGTACACATCCAGGTCCTTGGTGTTAAGAGCTGCAGAGAGAGGAGGAGAGTAGGGACCATTTTTTATACGTCATGAAGAGAAGACACATGAATTATGCTGTTTGTTTGTTCTGTGTTTATCAGGCATGTGGGTAAAATATAATGCAGTGGTTCTAAGCCTGCGGTCAAGGCCAGCAAGTTTAAAGAAATATTTGATTCAAATATCTAAAAGATTATAATATTTTATGTCTTGCTTAGATAAGAGATAACATCTTCAGCTTTCCTTTGTCAGATAAAATACCCTAAAATAATATGATGATATTAAATGATTTAAATTCACAAGTAGAGCAAATAAATTATTAATAATTGATGAATTGATAAGTTGATCAACAGAAAATGTTTGCTCCGTTTCATATTATTGTACATTTAATACCACATGATGTTGATCAGACAAAACAAGCCATTTTAAAACATCAATTTAGACTCTTGTTGGCATCATTATTTTTGACAATACATTATCTACCGGAGGAATAAAAAATATGATTGCTAGATAAACTAGAATTACCGCCTCGCGGTTGTATGTCTCCACCAACCAGTCAAGTTGCAGTTTACATCCATGTCTGTCCAAAATTTCAAGACTTTTGTGTGAAATTATCATAATTAGCATACGAGTTCTTGAGTTATGGCTGAAAACGTGTTTTGTGAGGTCACAGCGACCTTTGACCACCAAATTCTAATCAGTTCATCCTTGAGCCCAATTTCTTCAAAATTGTACCAAATTTGAAGAAATTCCTTCAAGATGTTCAAGAGATATCACGTTCAAAAGAATGGGACGGACGTGAGGTCACAGTGACCTTGACCTTTGAACCACCAAAATCAGTTCAGTTCATCCTTGAGTCCAAGTGAAAAGGACCGCTACAGGAGGTCCTTCCTACCAGCTGCAATGTCACTGTACAACCAGTGAGACCATGAGTCAGTGACATTTTGTTAATTGCTAATTTTTATATTGCTAAATTTTGTTTATTGCTAATTCTTGTATATTACTAAGTTTTGTATTGACAAGTATTCTTTAGTTGTTTTGCACAATATTTTTGTCTTTTTCGCTAAGCTGCTGTAACACGCTATAAATCTGTGCCAAATTTGAAGAAATTCCCTCCAGGTGTTCCTATCAATATCGCGGTCACAAGAATGGGACGAACGGACGGACAACTCAAAAACATAATGCCTCCGCGGTGGCCCCAGGGGGGCTGAAAACCGCTCGTGCATTTCGTGGTGTACACTCACGCTTGCTGTCCAACAAGGCCTTGGACTTGAGGTAGAGCTCAGACGCGTCCGGTTTGGGTGAGGACGAGCGCAGGGTGTTGGTGGGGAAAGGGAGCGGGTTGGGGGCCGCCTCGGGCTGACCGAGGACCTCTGTGCTGTTCATCATCTCCTGACGCTGTGGCGGTGCGATGGGCTGGGAGCTTGGATGGGGCAACTGCTGGGCTGCGGGATGGGGCGCCTGTTGAGGAGTAGGCTGGGATATGCCTTGGGACATGGGAGCTGTGCACTGCAAGGCAGAAAACATACTTCTAAGAACACTGTAAATGTATTCTACCCCTATATAATATACCCTATTTATTAATACTTAATGTGATATATTCTAAATGTAGCCTAGCTAAGGCAGGAAAATTGATTTAAAGGGATAGTTCGGGTGTCTTGAAGTTGAGTTGTGTGAGGTACTTATCCATAGTCAGTGTATTACCTACAGTAGATGACAGTCGGCACGCCCCCAGTTTGGAGAAGCAGACAGGAGTTACCGCTGTGAAGCAAAGTACTGCTGTGGACGGGGCCGGCAGCAAAACGGATTATAGACACTTAAAATAAAGGCTCACCTAAAAAAAAAAAAATCAATATCAGTTTAAGTGTACAGTATATTTAGAATATTTTTACCGCTTTACGTTGCCGTCAGACAGCCCTTTCCGACGGGGAACTGAAGCGTTGTATCCATCTATGCTCTCTCGCCAAAGCCACCAGACTCCATTGAAAAAAACTGTAATTTTAGTCTGGTGGCTTTGGCAAGAGCATAGATAATGGCTTCAGTTCCCTGTCGGAAACATAGACTGTATAGCTGTCTGACGGCAAGGTAAACTGCCAAAAATATTGTAAACACAGTGTACACTTAAACTAATATTGATTTTTTTTTAGGTGGGGCTTTCTTTTAGGTGTCTAAAATAAGTTTTGCTGCTTCCCCCGTCCACAGCAGTACATTGCTTTGCTTCCGTGCGGTAATTCCTGTCTGTTTCTCCAAACTGGAGGTGTGCCGACCGTCACCTACTGTAGGTAATACACTGACTACGGATAAGTACGTCTTACAACCCCACTTCAAAACTATCCCTTTAAAGTGGGCTTACCCTCCAGAATGACAATCCTAAACTCCTGCACAAGCCTTAATTTTCAAAAATAGTGCAACCACACATTGTAATCCTGTATTAAACCAATAAAGCAGAATGAGTAAGCCTGTTGCTGCCTCTCTATTTTAAGAGTGCAGCATGGAGGAGCAGCCCAGGAACAAGCTGTTGAACATGGCATATCATCTTAAACACCCATACGCAGAGGGATGTTCAGTTGCTGTTTGCCAGGAGCCAGCATATTTACCCACATGCAGTTCCAGAAATAACAGCCTGGCTAATGTGGGCTCACTGAATAATGTAACTAACAACAAGCTTCCACAGCACACACACACTAAGTGGTGCTTGCGGGTAACCAAGTTAGAACCTTTTCTGTTGAATAATTCAGCTGCAGTTTTATTATCACAACATTCTTTGTTTCATCCTACGAAATGGAAGAAACATTAAAAAGAGTAGTTTCAACTTACTGGTTTTAGTGATTTCACAGGAGATGTCTGACCTGGAAGGAGAAAGATAGAGGTGGATGTTAAATTCTACATTCAATCCATTAAGAGAAACAACAAACATCTATTCATACATATAGCTTAAAGGATGAGTTGTACTTTCTATCTGTCTTCACTGCACTGACCTGTTGGCTTCCAGTGTGGAGGTTTTTTATAACTGATGTTTTTAGGGCTGTCAAAGTCATAGCGATAATAATCTGTTAACAAAAATTTGTTTTAATGCCACAATTTTTTTTAGCGCATTAACGCAACTTGCGGCTTTTAGGTTGTAGCGGACTCGGGTCTAAAGCTAGAGTGAACATACTGACATCTTATGAAACTAGAAAACATGAGGAATCCATTGGTACCGACCATTTCATACTAAGTACCAAAGGTATGCTAAATTTTGGAGAGGAAAGTCTGGCATTTTCAAAGGGGTCCCTTGACCTCTGACCTCCCATGTTGATAAGAGTATTAAATACTTGAGAAATCTCCCTTTAAGGTACATTTTGAACAGATAAAAATGTGCGATTAATTTGTGATTAATCGCTATTAACTATTTTAAGCGTTTGACAGCCCTAGTTTTTTTCCCTTCAACCTCACTCTGCTTTCCTCTCTGCTGTCAGTGAGTCACAGTGTAATTCAACCAGTAGGGGGCAGTATACTCCAGTTGCAAAAAATGGCTTACATGTCACTACAGGATGGGAGACACAGAGGTGACCCTAGGCCATGGGAAACATGCACATCTCTGGGTTAAACCTGCCAGCTGTCTGCTAAACTACCAGAACACTGGAAATACTCTGCAGTCTGTAGCTTTCCATAACCAGTTTTTGAATGTCATCAACGGAATTAAATACATTTACTGAACGGGGTGGGTTTCGGTTTGCAGTTTGATTAATTCCTTTTCAAATATTAGTACTGCAAAAGTACTGAAGGTATCTACCTGCTCATATCATATCATTGAGTGCAACTGAGTGCAGTGCATGTCCCCCGGGAGAGGGTACTGTATCTCATTTCAAGATTTAAATCCTGAACAGGGATCAGGGCCAAATCATTTCCTGTTTCATCTCTCTCTGCTGCTGTCATCGGAAGGGAGTTCTAGCCGCTGGCTGGGAGCAAAGCCTAACCTAATCCTGGTTTATGGGTGACTTGAGGGAAGCCCTGCGGTGATGCTCTTTTTAGTCCTGGAAAGCTGTGATCTCCTGCCCCTTTTTAAGCAGCAACACACACCCTGCATATGCACATGTACCATCAAAAGAATCCATATAAGGCTGGCACAAATGGGCAAATAGTTAATAACAGCAGCACACACACACACACAAACACACACACACACACACACACACAAGGGACAAGCCCTGGGAGCTCAGAGCGGAGCCCAGCTGAGTACATCTGATATGTGGGTGCAACACTGATCTCTGGAATCTAGGCTACTGCACTGCAGTAAAGGCAAAAGGGAACAAGCCCTTCGAATCAGTGAAAGCCTGACGTGAGAAGAAGGGCAATGATTACCCACAATGCACTCCTCCCTTCCTTCTCTGAGCAGCGAGTGAATCACTGAAAACTGCCACCTCTCTTCGCCTTCCCAGCACAGCTCACCACGTGACTAAGCATGACTTCGTCCCCGTTTGGTGAAGGTGCACGGTGCATGATGCAGAGTCGGTGTGGACCAGAGAGCGTGAAATTGCTTTATTTAACATCCGGGAGAATCTGTGTGTCCAAGCAATACCTCCAGAAAACCACAGTCCACCCTGGTATTTATAGATTAAAACATGTTGCGCTAAATCTCAACTCAACTAATTGGACCTTTGTCAACGACGCTGGTGTAACAATGTTGCTTTCACTCTCAAAGGAACAGGGTGTAGCATTTAGGGGGATCTACTGGCAGAAATTGGAATATAATATAGTAGTAGTTTTTATTCAGTCATCACACGATAAAATAAATATTAACAGTATATACAATCTAGTATACAATATGACTGAAAAGGCACAGGCAGAAGCAAAATGCTTATGTATGCCTATCCTACATTCTTATCAATTTAAGCTACCCTCCAGAAAATAAAAAAAAATAAAAAAAAAAATCTAATAAAAAAAGAATGAATAAAAAAAGAAAATGAATGAAAAAGAAAATCAAATTAAAAAACAAAATTATATTAAAAAAAACAAAAATCAATATATAAAATATAAATAAATATATATATATAAATATATAAAAATCACTTTAGATATTAAAAAAAATGTTTTCTTTAGTGTATAATCAACTGAAAATAAGAATCGTGTTTTCGTTAGCTTAGAATGAGCCGTTTATATCAACATAGGGAGCGGAGGAGTCGGCCGCCATGTTTCTACAGTAGCCAAGAATGGACAAACTTAACACTGGCTCTAGATACGGCCTTTCGCGTTGGCCACCGTAGTTCTCCTAGATGCTTGGCACAAGGGAGAAGCTTCAGTTGGTTGCAATCTGCAAACTCACCGCTAGATGCCACCAAATCCTACACACTGCACCTTTAAGAAATTCATTTGAAATGCAAGCGGGTGTGCTGATCTCACCTCTATTGTTTCACTCATTGCTTTCTTTTGGGAAAAGGGAAAGTAAGATAGAGGGACAGACTACAGGCGACACAAAGCTATGTGGGGATTAAACTGATTTCAGCAGCGTGGGACTAAAGCTCCAGACTATCTCCGGGCACAAACACCTGTTTGTTGTCTGAACAGTAACCTGAGTAGATTAATACAGACAGCAGCGATTTAACAAAAGAGATGTCACAGCGTCAGCACTATAACCCCCGCCAGCTGCGACATACTTCTGAGGATTAGTTCCATGTTGCAGGCTTACCTGCAGCTGCAGTTAACACACTTCCACTCTCACTTCTGCCAACTCACCTCCTCTGAGCACCAGCACGTTGACCTCGCTGCCCACGGGCAGGTCTTTGAGGATGTCCACCACCTGGGAGTGGCTCAGCGTCTGGACGTTCTGTCTGTTGATCTCCTTGACGACGTCGCCCTTCAACAGGCCGCGGCACCACTGGGCGTCCAGGATCATCTTCACCTTTTGGCCCAGGGGGCAGTCGGCGATGGCGAAGCCGAAACCTCCGGGGCCTTTTACCAAGGGCACGCTCACCAGCTCCGGCTGCAGCAGAGTGGGGTCAGGGCCTTCTTGGTTGTGAGGAAGGTGGTGGTGCTGGTGAGGGTGAGGGTGGTGGTGGTGGCGTCCTCCGTTGGTCATCGGCGGTACGGCAGCAGTCTGCCTGGAAAGGGTTCCTCCGTCTGGGACTGTGTAGTGGGGGTCCTGTGGCGTGGAGGTTGAAGGGGAAGTGTCCTTGGAGGTGGAGAGGCCTCCTGACGCCTCCTCGCTGCTGCTGGAGTCCTCAGGCAGGGGGTAGCCGCGGCACAGGACCATGTCCACGTACTGGTTGATGGGGATGGTCTGGAACATCTGCACCACATCAGCGTGAGTCTTCCCCAGCACACACGCCCCGTTGATGTCCACGATCACGTCCCCTAAAAGAACAAAGAAACTAGGGCTGTCAATCGATTCAAATATTTAATCGCGATAAATTGCAAATTAATAACACATTTTTTATCTGTTCAAAATGTACCTTAAAGGGAGATTTGTCAAGTATTTAATACTCTTATCAACATGGGAGTGGATAAATATGCTTGCTTTATGCAAATGTATGCATATGTATTATTGGAAATCAATTAACAACACAAAACAATTACAAATATTGTCCAGAAACCCTCACAGGTACTGCATTTAGCATAAAATTATGTGTCTGTGTTGTTTGAATGCATGTCAGTGTGCTGTCTTGACTATGACTTGCCCCAAACTGCATGTAATTATCATAAAGTGGGCATGTCTGTAAAGGAGAGACTCGTGGGTACCCATAGAACCCATTTTCATTCACATATCTTGAGGTCAGAGGTCAAGGAACCCCTTTGAAAATGGCCTTGACAGTCTTTCCTCGCCAAAATTTTGCGCATGTTTGGAGCATTATTTAGCGTCCTTCCTGACAAGTTTCCTTAGGTTTTCTAGTTTCATATGATGTCAGTATCTCCACTTTAGCTCTAAAACTGAGCCCGCTGCAACCTACGAAGAAGAAAGATCGTTTGTGTTAATGCGTTAAAGTGGCGTTAAAATGAATTTGCGTTAACACGTTATTATTGCGTTAACTTTGACAGCCCTAAAAGATACATTTGTAAAATTTGACAGTGGGGACTGTGATCACTACATCAGCTCACAAGTGCAAATAAAAGAAGAAACACAATTAGTTATCACAATAAATGAATAATTATCGAGCTGGATTGCACAAGTAGAATCTGCTTCTCCTTCTGCTCTTCAGAAAATTCAAAGATGTTAATGTGGATGGAGAGAGCGAGTGAGAGTATAAAATAGAACAAGATCACTGACATGCTGCTCTCTTCTTCCTCCTTTCATCTCCCTGTAAGAGGGGAGGGGGGGGGGGGGGACTCTCATCACCCCTGGCCTGGCTGAGATGCAGGCCTGGATGGATGGCCGGCTGAATTGCTGACTGGCTCGCTGGCTTAAAGCCCAGTGGAGGATTTAGCACACCTACACAATCAATACCCTCTCCTAGCAAACACAGCTAAGGTTTCACTCTGAAATGAGCTCCATATCACGATGCAGTGCCTGTTCAGAACCCACTACACATATCTCTAATGACTTATCTGATAACTAACCATCCACAAAAAAATATTGTGGGTAAAAACCCCAGAAACTTAACAAAAAATTCCACCCTCGGCATAAATAAATGCTCCAGGCCTGTAGTCAGAAAGTCTTAAATCCAGAAGAATGTTACACAGTTCAGTACTTCCTGTTATAACCTAATGAAAATAATTGCATTCATTTTTTGGTTTAATCAATTACCTTCCTTCCCAAGGGAACTGAAACATTGAAAATAATGACTCTTTGTATTCTACGTTCGCGTTGATTCTCAGCAGCAGCAGCACTGCTGTGGCTGTAAGACCTTTCAATGCAATCGATATGACTGTAATGGGAATCCAGAAGCACTTCTCTAACAGTAATTCAAATTACTACAATCACCATGCATGTGATTACAGTATTTATATGTATAATAAAAAGGGAATTTACTCAGCCACTGACATGTGGGTGCTACTAAAGTAGCGCTAGTGAGTTTATAGACCGCTTCAATGGAATTGCAATAGGCAATAGCTTGGATCCCTGTTTACTTCCTGTCAGCTAATGTCATTCAAAGACACTACAACAGGAAATAAACTGTGACACATTTGGAGCATACATGTCTGTTTTGTTTGAATGCATGTCAGTATGCTATCTTGACTATGACTTGCCCAAAACTTTTAGCATTTGGCATAAAAGAATATGCTCAAATCATAACATGGCAAACTCAAGCCCAACAGGCAACAACAGCGGTCAGTGTGTCAGTGTGCTGACTTGACTATGACTTGCCCCAAACAGTATGTGATTATCATAAAGTGGGCATGTCTGTAAAGGGGAGACTCGTGGGTACCCACAGAACCCATTTTCATTCACATATCTTGAGGTCAGAGGTCAAGGGACCCCTTTGAATATGGCCATGACAGTTTTTCCTCACCAAAATTGTGTGTAACTTTGGAGTGTTATTTAGCCTCCTTCCCGAAAAGCTAGTATGACATGGTTGGTGCCAATGGATTCCCTAGGTTTTCTAGTTCCAAAAGTTTTATTACATAACCATCCATTTCAAAAACTAGACACATTAAAGTTATGAAAAAAACATGGTTGTGCTCTGTTCTACCTCGGGTATCTCAGTTCCTCTACTAAAACTCTTGCATGTACACATCATATAGATAGGCAGGCTTTTTCACCCAGCAGCCTTTGCAGGACTATTAAATCTGTTATATATGACTGCATATAAAATATGGGTGTCAACCATAAAATGAACATGTGCTTTATTGAGAGAAGTTTCCTATTTTTAGAGCTGCTCTGCTGAACACCATGAAACTTGATCAAGCAATATGACATTCACGCTAAAGAACCTGTTCAGTATTTTTTCTCTAAATGTGTGTACTCGGGGTACATAAAACTGTATTACGTACAGTACATATGTGGATGCCAAGTCGAGTGCCACTGTGTGCATAGGCGTACATGCCATGCAAACATTATGCGTGAATGTGACACTAGATTATGTTTTGTTTAGACAAGTAATGAAAGCCTGTTTGTCTCTCCTTAACTCTTCTTTCTAGCAATTCTTCCTTTGCATTTTGAACATGTAGGATGGCGTCTAAGGAAGCTAAGCCAGTCCAGATAATGGAGATCACTTTTATAAACAGTCTGGGGTCTGTGGGGGAAGACCTACCTGAGGCGATCTTGTTGTCATGCGCAGCGGGCCCATCCAGAAGAACGTTTTTGACCTGAAGGAACTCGTCGGGCCGGTCTCCTCCGATAATGGTGAACCCAAAGCCCTGGGGGCTTTTTCTGAGCGCCGTCTGCAGGATGGAGCCCTGCAGCTGAGAAGGATCTCTCGTGAAGACCCGCGCTACCCTACCGGGCTCCTCCGCTGTAGGGATGACGGTGGAAAAACAGAGGAGAGAGATTGACATGAGGTAATGGACAGGGAAATGGAGAAACATTTCTTTAATGGCCTAATTACTGTAACCACTAAATTGCTTCTGTTGCCTCTGCTTGAGCACATTACACAGTTGTATTCTAACAATAAATAGTGAGGTATAAAATTCAGCTTTTATATTACATGAAGTGGCATTAAATCTATAGATGAGAGCAGCACGTCTTAAAAGTTCACAGGTTTACGTGCTGACACTGACTATGTGATGACTAAGCGTGCATGTGCATGTGAAAACGAGCCCGAGAAACTGAAAAGCTTTCTCACAAATTGCCATGTGTCTCCATCATAACAACATTGGCACAGTGACAATGTGTCTGACAGCACGTCACTCACTGCTGGTAATTACACGAACACTCTGCGAGCATCGTGATTTAAGTGCAAACTCAAACAAATCACACATGCGTTGCACGCACACACATACACACATAATTTGCGAGTCTTCTGTGAGTCTGTTTGTGAAGCCAATAAACATCCAGTTATTGCAAAAAGTCTATATTCTGCCCCGGCCTCACCGCAAAACAACCAATTCCTTTCACTGCGGTGATGAATCCGTCCTGAAACGCGCCTGACATTTTCAAGGTAAACTTTTCATTGCAAATTTCCTTTTGTGGTGCCTGCAGGATGTGTAAAATGGGGCAACTTTTTAGAAGACGGGAAAGGAATTATATTAGACGGTATGTGTGTGTGTGTGTGTAAGGAAAAGAGCGAGATAAGAGCGATGAGACCGAAAGAGACAGAGAGAAATAGAGTTAGCCTTGACAGAAAGAGGGAAATTCTAACTAAATCCTAGCTCGCCCTTCCCTGTGGTGTGTGTGAGCCTATGAGATAGTAAGTTATGTGCCGTGTCCCTGCATGCTGGGCTTCTTCCCTGGCAGTTCCCACACTGATAGATGGTGGGACATCAATCTCATTAGGGAGGCTACAGATAGAAGCAACCCCCCTCCCCCTTCCCCCTGCCTCCAACACCACTCTCAATGTGTCATGGGATTGTGATTTGCATAATTGCATAGCAATTGGCAGATGACCGCCCTGAAGAAGAAAAAAAAAAAGATTGTGATTAACATGACATTCCAGCATCGGAGCTGTGTCACAGAGATATTTTCAAGATTATATATGTAAATTAATGTTGCATAAGTGTATGCATCAGACGGCAACCTCTGGGTCTGAGAAGTGAGGCCTATATGAAAGTGCCTTAAACTTACATTCTTTCTAATTGCAAAAAAAGTTGCAAAAAGACGTCTAATTTTATAGAAGTCTATGAGAAAATGAGCCTACTTCTCACTTGATTTATTACCTCAGTAAACATTGTAAACATGAGTTTATGGTCTCAATCGCTACTTTCAAGTCTTCTTCAATACAGCATGATGTTCATTTAGTAAATTATGGTCCCATTTAGAGTCAAATAGACCATAAAGCAGGGTATGCTTTAGGGCGTTGCTACCTTGTGATTGACAGGTCGCTACCACGGCGTTGTGCGGTCTGGGATTTGTCCGCGTTTTCGTCTTAGAACTTTAACCCTTTCACAGTGTGTTTTCAGTTCATCAAAGTTAATTGTAACATTTTGGTCGCCTAAAAATGTCTTATTGAACGTTCGGTTGTATTTAGCTCCACCCTCTCGTGTCACTTCTGGATACAAAACTACATGGCAACGACCAAAGACCACAATGGCGATGACAAAACCAAGATTTCGATGGCCAAAAACCAAGATAGTGACTGCCAAAAACCAAGATGGCAACAGCCAAAAACCAAGATGGTGATGGCAAAAACTAAGATGGCGACAGCCAAAAGCAAGATGGCGACGGCATAAAACCAAGATGGCGACGGCAAATAACAAGATGGCGACGGCAAAAACCAAGATTGCGACGGCAAAAACCAAGATGGCGACTGCAAAAATCCAAGATGGGGACGGCAAATAACAAGATGGAGACGACAAAAAACAAGATGGCGACATCCCAAAACCATGATGCGACGGCCAAAAACCAAGATGGCAACGGCTAAAATGCCAAACTTGAGGCTTCAAAACCGTAGTCCACAAACCAATGGGTGACATCACCATGACTACGTCCACTTCTTATATACAGTAGAGGTCGACCGATATGGGTTTTTTATGGCCGATGCCGATGCCGATTTTTTACAGAATCAGGACAGCCGATGGCCGATATATGATGCCGATTTTTTTTTTGCCGATATGTTTGGCTGGTTTTCTTTTTTTCCTCCATCTGATAAAATATAACAGCTTAATAATAACAAATAATACACAAAATGTCTTAACTTAAGTAAACATTTATTGAACAACACTTATGGTCTGTCTCTCCAATTTGCACTTTGTGTCTGCACTGCAGTGCATATTTTATTTTGTGCATGATGGTTAATAGTAGTAATAGTGCAGGGATCAAAACCTTTTAAGCACCTTTCCAAAACTGTCCTAAAGCATGTTTTTTATTTATGTTTGTTGACAGACACTGTTAGAAGCTATATGGCCATAATCTAAGTGATCAAAACATAATAATAAATTTGTTCACTCGTATTACACAGCCTGCTGCTCATATCTGCTGCGGACTACAAACAGGCCAGTGACGTCATAGACGCTATGAAGGACCCATAGACCGTAGACACGTTTAATGAGGAAGTGAACTTTTTGCTAAATGTTTCGACAAATTGCTCGTGTTTCCGCGCTCACACGCAAACTTGCACTTATGACAAGCATTGTCAGCATCAACTCTAGTAAAGTGTAATCACGCTTTATAAGTTTAGTTTTCTCCGCCATAGTTACTAAGAGCAGAAGCTCTGTGTGTGTGTCTGTGAGAGCTGCTCCGCCCCGCACACAGCTAACGTCACCTACGGAGAGAAATTCTCCGTTACCAAAAACAGAATTGATAACGTCGGAGCATTTCATATCTAACCAATTAAATATATAGGGCTTTGAAAGAGAAGAATTTAAGCCTACCGGTCTCTCCCGGCAGAATGGCAATTTGATTGACACACAAGGGGCGGTGTCACACGTGTTCCACAGCAACAACAACACTGGCTGCCCGCAGATGTGCCTGCTTGATAATCGGCTTAATATGCTCAGGCATCGGCCGATGCCGATTATGAAAAAATGTCAAATAATCGGCCCGATTAATCGGCCGACCGATAAATCGGTCGACCTCTAATATACAGTCTATGGTATGCATGCATAACATGAAATTCCTCATGACAATTTAAGGTGTGAGCATGTGTGTACAGTAATATGTAGCTTTGACATGATTCAAATTAAGTCAGCACCGCTTCTTACATGATCACCATGAAAGCAACGCTGACAGAGGAGCAAAGAGAGAGCGGGGAGTGGGATGAGGAGGGGGCTATACACCGAAGCCATGTTTACATGGTCTTGATTAAGCCGTGAGCCACAAAGGGACAGTCTGTATTCTCGGGGGTGAGGTGATTATATGAAATGTCAGACAGGATTGTCAGCGCTGTAATTACGGCTGAGCACAGTGCTGCGCTTTGCTCCTGTGCTCTGCGGCATTGTCTGGGGGGGGGGGTCAAGCAAAGCCAGCCTTGTCAAAACAGTGTTTAGATGCCACCTCACGTACGTCCGCACACTTCGCACTAGACCACTGGCCATTAATTCTCATTAACAAGGGTGGGAAGGTGCAGAATGTGCACAGGGGGAGGCAGCTGAAGTTGGAGGCTTGGAGGTGGTGCACAGAGGAAATATCATCCACGGGCTGCGGCGAGGCTCAGCCGTGGGAGGGGGGGTCTGCGTGCAACAGAGTGAGGCAGACAGTTCTGTCCAAAGGGTGTCTGAAATACAGAGGCTCGCTTGAATACTAATGTGTTCACGCTTTGTGTGTGCGCTTCATAGATGAGTATAACAATTCTTGCTCATGTTACAACAACACAACGCATCTCAGAGCTTCACGTTGACTGAGAAGAGGGTGCTTAGACCAGTCCAGCAGCAGCGTTCGCCACAGGTGGTAAATGATGAACAGATGACCCGGTAGAAACGCAATTTATGATCATAATTCACTTTCAACCGCAGTCCCCTCTTTCCCCTTCTCCATCTCTCCCTCCCTTCCTCTGTTCCAAAGAGATCTTTGAACTGCGGCGAATGACGGGGGCAAAAGCATTTTCAAAGAGACCTCAGAGCTCTCTCCCGATTTCATAATCTACATGTCAAAATGAATTCTGCCGCCCAGTGAAGCGCTGCTCCATTATTCAAATTGAATATCATTGCTTCAGAGGCTATGGGCTGTTTATCAGCGGCCCGTCAACTGTTAGAACATCTTCCAGACAGATATCTCAGCATGACGGAGAGGATAAAAGTGCCCCAGTATTTGGATAACTCATCCAATACCTTGTTATATAGGTTTTTTATCTTCACTGAACAAAAACATAAAACTATAATGCCAGAACCTGCGTCTCAATAAGGCTGTGGCTTCATAACGCTGGAACAGCAGGAGGAGTAGGAAAAACAAATGTAAAAGTTACTGAGCTAAAGCACAATGGGCCAAGGTTAACTACACACACTGACTGCCACCATCGAGGTTATTTATTTTTGAAAACCATTATGTGTAATAAATGTTGTGAAAGGTGAAATGTATTTACATATATCCTCTCTTGTCAGTAGTGAATGCAGTTTGAGTGACATAATATCAGCAAAGAAACCTACAAGACTAGAGTCTACAGCCATGCAAGACATTATGCACAGAGGCATTTTGAGCTAAATTCTAAAGTCACTATGCTAACATGCTCACAATGACGATTTGAACCATAGACTGTATATAAAGATGGATGACATGACAGCTCCACAAAAGTGAAGCCAAAACATGTCGATCGCCCCCTGGTAGCTGGCTGCAGTATAGGTTATAAAACCCACCCCCTCCCTTTTAGCAGATGGGACATGGACCATACTAAAAAGTCAAAGTAAATGTGAAATACATTTTTCCCAAACATGGTTTCTGTCCTTTTAGGTAGTTCTGGTCATGATGATGTATGTTCAATTGTTAATTTTTCTGATAAGTTTGGTTTAATTAGTTATTTGATGCTATAAAAGGGGATGAGACGTCATGAATGACAGCTGCTCTGAATGAAGCAGTCGCGGAGCCAGAGGCTCGGGAATCGTACGAGAGAAGAGATGCAACTTTAACTTTCCATAAGCGTCACCAGTCTGTGTAATAGAACATGTGTCAATCTTATCATAAATGTAGTCATAGAGATATGGTTAGTTGTTGTATCTTTCTAGCGGCTCACGCTAACATGCTGTGGCCGTGCTCGGTTTGTGATTGGCTCAGGCGGGTGTGTGGGCGGGACCTCGATACCGCGGCTCCAGCCCCCGATCACTACTGCGCAGACTTTGGCTCCAAATGACGTCAAAATGTCAAGATGGCAGCTACCGTATCCGGGATATATTTTGGCTTCAGTTTTGTACAGTGCCAGGAAGTGGAGACGCGTCGTCCATCTATATATACAGTCTATGATTTGAACACTTTGATGTTCAGCAGATATAATGTTTACCATGATCACCATTTAGTTGTGTGTTAGCATTCTAACATTTGTGAAATAGCACAAAACTTAAGTACTGAGGCTGATGGGAATGAGCTACTTTTAATTTTGTTCCGATGATGGCGATAGATGAAATGTTAAGGGATCACCAAAGTTATAGCAACTCATCTTGAATGAATGACTGAATGACTGAATGAATGAATGAACCCAAATTTCATAGAAATCCATTCTTAAATTCAGTTTAAAGAAAACAATCGCACTTCCTGTCTATTTCCCTGATGACCAGCTAGAGTAAAACTTCCTGGCCCTGAATCTCAACCGTGACAGTGATTGTTACCATTGCAGAACTGACTTAAGTTCTCTGTAAAAGCACAATACCAACATCTATAATGTTGAGTTCCTCCTAAACTGTAAAAACACATTTATTATGCCAGCATAAAATTCAAAGCAAATTGACTGACACTGACATTTCCTCCCTACTGCTGTCATCCCATTGACACTTGTTTACATAACATCCGGCAAAAAATAAATTAATATCGACATGAATGATCTCACCCCATTGCAGATCTTTCCTCACTAGATTCTGCTGCAGAGGGCTGGACTGTGTGTGGGTGCGGTTACCTGAGGGTGCGGCTGCTGGCAGCAGTACTGCAGTGGGCGTGTCACCGCTCAACTTTCTCTTAGCTTCCTGTACTGGATTCTCAAACTGGGTCTTCTGGTTGATGTGGCTGCGCAAGGGAGATAACAACATTAGATGAACAAGAATTGTAAATAGTAACAAAGTTGTCAGATAAAGCGTTACTGTGCGGAGGTGATGCGTTTCCTTCCTGTTTTTGTTGGCATACCGCTCATCAAACATCCTACTATCCCTATTTGTATTCATGCAGTTACCTACATCAGTTGACTACACACAATCTGACTGCCAGCTAATGATTCTGCTTTTGAATTCACCCGTGGTCTTATGTTTGGCCTCCCAGAACACAGCCTGTCCACACTCTTTTTCTTTGCCTGTCATGCAAACCTGTGATTTGACTATGAGAGCTGGGTGTGAGATAACCTATGCTGGGTAGACAGCATGTCATCTAGAATACAGGCTGTTCTAATACATATGTAAACCACAAACCCAGAAGTGTAACACATACAGATGGATTGAGAGCATGTCTAAACCTCAGAAATAAAGAGATGAATTGACATCCCCAGTTAATTCAAAGACAATTGGACAGAGAGGATCAATCATAGATGGATTACTCAATGGGCCTACCGGGCTCAGGGGCCCAAAGTGTCAGTGGCCCTTCACCTACAAAATGTCACTCAGAGAAGAGAACTCAAAATCACAAAGACACATAAAACAACTACAAAGAGACACAAAATGACCACAAAGAGACACAAAAGAACTACAAAGATACACAAAGCAACTACAAAGAGACACAAAGCAACTACAATGGAATTCAAAATGACTACAAAGAGAGACAAAGTGGCCACAAAGAGACTCAAATGGCCACAAAGAGACACAAAGCAACTACAAAGACACTCAAAACAACTACAAAGAGACTCAAAATGACCACAAAACAACTACAAAGAGACTCAAAATGATCACAAAGAGACACAAAGCAACAACAAAGAGACATAAAACAACTACAGAGACTCACAACATCTACAAAGAGACTCAAAATGACTAAAAAGAGACACAAAACAACAAAGAGACTCAAAATTACCAGAGAGAGACCAGAACAACAGCAAAAAGAAGCTAAACGATAATGTCTGTGTGTCTTGCTCCTATGTAGGAGAGGTGGTGGGGCCTTTTGCATGTCTGTGCCCAGGGGCCTGTGGTCTCATAATCCGCCCATGGGATCAGTATCAATCTTTGCTGTGATAGTCCGCATTATCATGATGGGATCAGTATCTGCTCAATGCATTGTAATCCCAAGGATCAAAAGATTAAATGAACTGTAGATAGACGTAAACGACAATGTGCTGCTTTCTCATATTACATGCCCAGAGATGGCCTTCTTTTTAAACAACTCTGACGATAAACAGCCTTGCTAACTCAGGATCAGCAGCTACACTTTGGAGAATTCACACCAAACTCAATCTAAAAACAATTAATGTTTCGCAGGTCACACACACCTGTGTGCTGAAACATTTCCTGCTACCTAGATGATGATGGCCCTCTGTGGTTAGATGGTAACAGAGAGAGGTAGCTCATCTGCGTAATGAGCTTGAACAGTTGTAAATCCCGGTCATGACAGCACCTTAGGAAGGCAAAAAGCATTGATGCTGCACAGCGAATCAGCCACATGCTGAGACACTGATGATATATATAAAGTATATATGTGTGTGTGTTAGCACATTCAACAAAAAAGTGCTCTTGCTGCGTATGACTCATGCACAGAGATACCCTCCCCATTAAGTCTGGAGAGATAAACATTCCCATCTCTTTCATTTCCTCTCTTTCTAACTTTCTCACCCCTTGATTGCCACACCTCGCGTTTTGTTGGCCAGTTGAGGAAATAATGAGACTTTGTGTCACGTCGTCGCATTCGGTCGTCCATTCACAGCAAAATTTGCCAGACAAAGACACAGAGACGGAGGAGAGGCAGCCTCTCAATGACCCTCTTGCATAAACAGGCGCTCTGAATCCCCCCCCCCTCCCCTCCTGCCTGCAGGTCTCTCCCTCTTTGACCACAGTAATGGGACTCAAATGGAACATTGTGCTCTTGTTTACACTCTTGATCAGAATGGAATCTCGGCCTTGTTTGCCTCTCAGGGACCCTAAACCTTCATTGTCTGTTGCTGCCTTCACAAAGCTTGTAACCCACCAGTGTTATCTGTGCTGACATAATTGCTTTCTGCAGGACTGTGGGAAACTATCATACGGACAATAGCGCATATGCCGCTATCACATATTTCACATTTAATACTTCTGTACCTCTGGAATTCAGCGATACGGCTTTAAGTTGCATAAGATGAGAATATAATAATACAGAACTCATTCAGAAAAGTGTAGTTAGTGAAATCAAGCATGCAGACACAGCTATACAGTAGGTTGAAGTGCTGGGACTGTCACTTCAGCAAAGACACAAAGAGACTTAATATGAGCAAGCAGCAAGCCACATCTATGGAGGACGGAACCTGCCAAAATAAAAAATAAATAAATAAATAAATGACTTGATAAATAAATATGCCATTAAATGTACCAAAAATAATATTAAAAATTAATATAGGCATTAATTAATTGCTAAAATTATATAAATTGATATTTCTGTATTCATTTACTTCTTTATTTATTTACCTTTGTATTAATTCCCCTATCCATCTACTCTTCTATTTAATTTTTTCCCTTTTATTTATTTTTATTACCGTTTAAATTTATTTGTTTATTTTGGGATTTATATTGTATCTATTTTAAATGTATTTATTCATTATTAAATTGTATGTATTTATTTTTATATTAATTTATTTCTGCATGATTTTCCCTTTGCATTTTCCCCCCTTTTTATATCCTTTAACTTATTTATTTAAGTATTCTTTTTCTTTATACATTTCTGCCTCATTATTCTAATGAGGGGCTATCATGCAACGTGTGTCATGGGGTCAGAGTGCATAGATGGACTATATGCTAGCTAGCTAGTAGTAGTAGCAAGTAGTTAACGCTGTCTGCTTTAAAACTCTGTTCCGCCTACCCACCGCCGGTCTCCTCCCTGAGATTGACCTCATTCAGAGTGGGAACCTCAAAGCCGATCAATTTATGTCACATTTTATCAATTAATCAATGCCTTCAATTATTTTTAATATTATTTTTTGGACATTTAATGACATATTTATTTATTTGGCGAGTCATTTATTTCTTAATTTATTATTTTGGCAGGCTCCGTCCTCCATACACATCCTCTACAATCCACCACAATTCACAGCCGTGTCCCCTCTGGGTCCCTTCATGCACAGGGAGAAGTTTACTCACTCTACGTAGTAGGTGCCGTACTGTGGGTCCTCAATCTTCTCCCAGCCGTAGGGCAGCTCTGGTTGGAAAACAGATGGGGAGAAGGCAAACGCGAATCACTTTAGATACTGCCGAGGCACCACATGGACTATTGGACACATGCAATGAGGCGTTGCGCTTTGACTGGCAGCTTCCCAGCATGCTTACCTACACCTAGAGAACAGGAGGACTGATTTTTATTCGTCACTATGTGTTTAGGGCTTTAGACACACTGTGGAAGAGGCAGGGGGAGAAGGAGGAAATGCATAGTTGTTCTATACAGCCTCCCTGGAAAATAATAGCCTTTCTTTCCAGCAGTGTGTGTGTGTGTGTCTGTGTGTGTGCTTCTTGCATCTTGCTGCTGTGTGACAAACACATGCGGCTCAGAGGAGATCTTAACGCAAGAGGGGCCAGAGGAAATTGCCTTTTGAGAGATGCTGCACTGATGAGCTCCCCGCATGTGTCCCAGAAGCCATTAGGAGGAGAGGGGCAGGCTGGAGGTTTGTGCTGTGTCACCGGCAAGGCTGTGACCGGGCCCGCTCAGCTGTTCAATCGCCGTCTGTTTAGCCAGCGCCCTCTTCAGAGAGGCAGGGATGCGGCTCATGCACCCGTTGCTCTATGCAGCGGGGAGTTGGGATGAAGTGTGTGTGTGTGTGTGTGTGTGTGTCTGTGTGTGTGTGTGTGTGTGTGTGTGTGGAGGACTCAGGGGTATGAGTGCCCAAATGTTACTACTAGGGCTGTCAATCGATTAACATATTTAATCGCATGATTGTCCATAGTTAATCATTTTTTATCTGCTCAAAATGTACCTTAAAGGGAGATTTGTCAAGTATTTAATACTCTTATCAACATGGGAGTGGAAAAATATGCTTACTTTATGCAAATGTATATATTTATATTGGAAATCAATTAACAACACAAAACAATGACAAATCTTGTCCAAAACCCTCACAGGTACTGCATTTAGCATAAAAGAATATGCTCAAATCATAACATGGCAAACTCAAGCCCAACAGGCAACAACAGCTGTCAGTGTGTCAGTGTACTGACTTGACTATGACTTGCCCCAAACTTCATGTGATTATCGTAAAGTGGGCATGTCTGTAAAGGGGAGACTTGTGGGTACCCATAGACCCCATTTTCATTCACATATCTTGAGGTCAGAGGTCAAGGGACCCCTTTGAAAATGGCCACGCCAGTTTTTCCTCTCCAAAATTTAGCGTAAGTTTGGAGCGTTATTTAACCTCCTTCGCGACAAGCTAGTATGACATGGTTGGTACCAAGGGATTTCTTATGTTTTTCTAGTTTCATATGATCCCTGTATCTTCACTCCAGCTTTAAAACTGAGCCCGCTACAACCTAAGAATCGCAAGTTGCATTAATGGCGGAATTAGTGGCGTTAAAATGAATTTGCGTTATTATCGCGTTAACTTTGACAGCCCTATTTACTACCATACCAACTATCGTGCAGATGTTGTCTCACCTCCTTCCTCGCATTTCTCAGGAGGCTTTGCCTTCTTGGCGAGGCGCGGGTCCAGCCAGGTAGTGGTCTTGCTGTTGTGACTGAAATACAAAGAAGAGACCTGGCTTCAGTGCGGCGCAGTACAAATCATTTTACAAAAGATGCTGTGACAATCAAGCAATTAGCAACTCTCAGGAGCCACTTTACCCAGGAGCTGTTCCACCAACTGTAGCAAACAAACAGAGCTAAACGCTCACCGAAAACAGTGGCTAACTTCTAATCTTTTGGGATCAAATGGCTTATTAAAGAAGTCTTTAAAATTTGAATAAAGCTCAGAAGACCCCTTTGAGGTAAAAGGAAGAGAGAGAGAGAGTAAAGAAGAGGAATACATAGAGCACAGAAAGCAAAGAGTGAGCAGCTGCAGGGATCATAAAGAGCAGAACTGAGAGAGCGGGTCAGGGGTGGCGAGCTTCATTTAGCCTGTTGTTTCTCCGGCTGGCAGAATGAGCTATTGATTTAGCAGCGAGCGGCAGCAGCGGCACCTGGCTCTATCAGCGGCTCAGCATTGACTGGTTGCCACACTAACGGGCCAGGTAAACAATGCGGGGGCCTGCTGCTTTTAGCACCAGCCAAACAAACCTGACATCAAACACCGGGGAAATAAAAGAAAAAAATGTAATGGAGAACAACACAACTGAGCATTTCAGATAGCTTAACACCTGGTTTGATACAGTACATAGGAGTGTGCGGGTTGGGGGAGCAGAAAGGACTCACCATAGATATAAAACAGTAGATGTGACATGTTGTAATGACTTCCCATTCCAGGATGGAACCAAGCCCCCAGGAAGAGCGCCGGTCGTTGATGCCAATTTTCGTATTGGCCAAACGGTGGTACTACAACTTTCGTGTCCGTCAACGTGATGCCATTGGGCCCAAAAAGACTTGTTCCCATAGACTTACATTGGAAAAGAGACGTCTGTAACTCAGCGGATCATTTTTTTTGAGGTAAATCAACTTCCCAGTATGAACACTCTGATAGCCCTCATTTAAATCGTTAGGTCCTAAAAGTTGTAAAATTTGTCAAAATTGCGAGCTTCACCTGAACTGCTGAAGCACACACCTCCTTTCTCCGACTGGATTACTTTACCTGACATGGATTATTTTTATTTGCTTTACTGAAAGGAAATTTGTGTAAAGGCACGAGGTAAGCTGACAACAAGTGATGTTAATATATGATGACTGACTGCAGGATTCAAGGCGGCTAATTTTAGGTTAGATATGGCTTGCTGGATTTGACTTGAAATATTATAAAATGTTATTTAGGACGAGCGCTTCTCCTTGTCGTTACCATGTTGTTTACACTTGATTGGCATTGTCAAATGTAAGGGTAATATTAATAACTTTGTCATGACGTTAGCGTTACTAAACGTTACCTTTGAGCTTTAGTTAGCGTAGCTAACAGATCAATTCTGTTGAGCTAGCAATCAGTAATAACTCTGACTTTAAACTCCGTCCGTTGTTTGGTAGCTAACGGTAAAGTTAGCTAGTTCACTAACTTTTTGTAGCTTTAGTTGACCCATATTTAAAAAATAAATCTCTCATCTACTCTATACTGACGTGTGGAAAGTGATGGCAGCCTCCCTGGTCTCTTTGGATCTTTTGGTGAAGCAGTTACGTGCTGAACAGCTAACAACCAGTTGCTTCCCATAGGTGGCCATTGTAAACAATACCCAGGTAAGATAATGGACAGTTATCCCATTAGTTATGACGTAATGTCGCATCTACTGTTTTATATCTATGGCACTCACTGCCAGAGCTCTCAACAACATGGCGGTTAAAGAGATGCATTGGGAGTGGGGTTAGCACAATGCTGATGTAATGCGAGAGTAACAGGACCAAAACAATGCAAGCAAGTAGCAGGAGAGAGTCAACTTACTCTATGAAATAGACCATGCCGGTCTCGGTGTAGGCCATCTCCCAGCTTTTAGGCAAGGACTCCTGACTTTCGTCCGGCGTGTTCCACACACGCAGGTCCATGGCCCCGGCCGACTGGTTGTAGCTGGGCACCGTCTTCCTCCACTCCGCCTTGTCCTTGTGCTCTGTGGCCCGGCATGGCGTGAGGGACACGGGCATGGAGACAGACAGAGGGATGGGTTGGGTGTAGGGGTAAGGGAGGTGGTAGAAGGAGAAAGAGACAGGAGGTGAGAATGTGGCGCCATTGAAGCTCCTGCGGGCTCCTCGCATCTCTCCCCGCTGCTGCTGCTGCCGCTGCTGTCGCTCGAGTTGATCTTCCTCTGTACACTGGGTGGACGGTTACATCCACGAGAGAGGAAGGGGTAGAGAGAGAGAGAGAGGGAGAGAGAGACAGAGAGAGGACGGAAGCGCAGCAATTGCCATAGGATTTGCATGTCAGCAGCGATGTACTGGGAACTGCCTCCCAGGCAAGGGCAAGAGCTGACCAATGCTACAACCCGGGCCGCGAGCGCCACATCACAACTCTATTAGCATCACGCAGGCTGCTGCATGTGTGTATTTGCCTAATCTTGATGTGTGTGTGTGCGCCTGTCTGTGTGAGGCTCTTATCTGCACGTTTTCATCTGGCTGTGTGTGACCTAGCTTCATCATCGTGTCATTGAATGCTCAGTCTGTTTGGCTGGGGTAATTGAAAGGCGGGGATGGGAAGTGACAGCTGTTGACTGGAAGAAGCCAAGAGCTTTTTTTGTGTTGAAATCGGGGCCTCTTTTTCATCATGGAACCACGCGCTGCACTTAAGAAGTCAGAATAATTGACGGCACGCAGACACTCGCTCCAGGCTACAGCTGCTTTCAGCGCTTGTAGAGATACATAAACTGGGCTGTTGCAGACACGGGCATGCGGGCTTCATAAAGCGACGAGAGCGCCAACAGGACACAAAAGAAAAACGTCCGTTAACAATAATGCACGACCATTATTAAACTACCTTCAACGCATGGCGTCTTCCTCTGCCCCTTTTATTCTACATCCGCACCACTTTGACAAGCCAATCCAATACATCCACATTCTGGCAAACGTATAACAAACTGCATTTGAGGTTAAACAACTCATGTACTACAGAATTAGGAGTGACATCCTTCCACAGTGAGTGTTTTTTTCTTTCTTGGCTGGGCTCCACACTGCCATCACCACTGCCCAGGGCCACAGAGATGATGTGTCTCTGACAATGATTCTCTCTTTTGCTCCTGGATGTGAGATGAGCAGTTACACGCTCACTGATCTTTTTTTACTGACTTCCCCTCCCTCCCTGGACATGTTACCATGTCTCACAGAGTGAAGATGCTTGTCCCTTCCTTCTGTGGATACTAGATATGGTTCACACAATACATACAAAATTCTTTATGATTCGAATAGACATTATGTTCCAGATGGGTGTGGGGGTCATGACATGGACTGTATATAAAAAGTAGATGGAGTCACCGTGACGTCACCCATTGGTTTGGCATTTTGGCCGTTGCCATCATGGTTTTTGGCCGTCGCCATCTTGGTCTTTTGCAACCAGAAGTGACACAAGAGGGTGGAGCTAAGTACAACCGAACGCTGAATAAGACATTTTCAGGGAACCAGAATGATATAATTAACTTTGATGAACTGAAAACACACTGTGAAAGGGTTAAAGTTGTAAGACGAAAACACAGACAACTCCCAGACCGGACAACACTGTGGTAGCGACCTGTCAAGCACAAGGTAGAAACGCCCTAAAGCATACCCTGCTTTATGGCCTATTTGACTCTAAATGGGACCATAATTTACTAACTGAACATCAAGCTGTATCGAAGAAGACTTGGAACTAGCGATGAGACCATAAACTCATGTTTACAATGTTTACTGAGGTAATAAATGAATCAAGTGAGAAGTAGGGTCATTTTCTCATAGACTTCTATACAATCGGACTTCTTTTTGCAACCAGAGGAGTCGTCCCCTATTGGCTATTAGAAAGAATGCAAGTTTAATGCACCTCAGCATTGGCTTCACTTTTCAAATCCTGAGGTTGCCCACTGGGTCATGCAAGCCAACACGATCGCCAGGGAATCGACATTTCCTTGAGAACATACCTGAACTTGGTGTGTTCACTACATATACTGTATGTGCTAGTAATGATAGCAGTAACATGATAATAGCAGGAAAATTGCTATTTTCCTAAGTCTTCACAATCCTTGCGGTTGCATTGCTCTATAGTCTATTTAGGCTGGTGTCAGTTAAAGGTGCAGTTTTTAAGATTTGGCAACATCTAGTGGTGTGGTTGCAGACAGCAACCAACTGAATAACCTGCCGTTCACTCCGCCATCCTTACCATAATAACACTACTTTAGGAGCAACAGAAGTCAGACGACGGCTGGCGGTGCCACGGTTTTACATTCTGCAGCTAACGTTACCGCAGTTTCACAAGCATGTCGGAGGACTACGGTGGCCTTCAGGTAACGGAAAAAATATGAAAGGCTCTCTCTAGAGCCAGTGTTTGGTTTGTCCGTTCTGGGCTAATGTAGAAACATGGCGGTGCAACATGGTCGTGTCTAGAGGATAACCTCGCAAATTGCGAAATCTGGCAAAAGCTTGCCAAAACTCTCGCAAGGCTCGCTGCCCGATGACCTACCCTAACCTTAACTATCTTGCGAGGTGACCGTGGGTGAACTTCTAGACATGACCGTGCAACATGGCGGACTCCGTGAAGAGGACCCGCTGCCTATGCTAATGAAAACAAAATGATTCTTAGTTTCAGGTGATTATACACTCATGAAAACATTGTTATGAATATTATATTCCATTTCTGCTAATAGATCCCCTGAAATGTTACATTCTGGCACTTTCAGATATTTACTTGAATTTACAGAATGGTCAGTCTTAAACTATGCTAATTGTGCTGCAAATATCTTGAAATGACAGGCTAGCTATTCTCAAGAATCGCAAATACACCGAATAACAACATTGGCAATGTAATTCAATATGCATTGTTAATTAGCTGTTCTTGCAGCACTGAGTCTTTTTTTTTTATGCAGAGTGGCTCACTTGGCTAACAATCTGGAGTGCAGCACCAGGCCAGGATATGTTTGAGACTGGTCAGAGGCCCGTCATTGAAGCCATAACAGAGGACAGGACAGCTGAGGGAGCCTAGTCCAGCTGGAGCAGCTAAGAGCCAGAAGCTACTACGATATTCAGTTGGCTGGTTTAAGATGAGATAAAACTATTTCATGTGGATGGTTGTTATGTAACAAATTGGCACATAGTCCTGACTATTACCATTTTATTTTTTGGAGTTTTATAATAACACAGCAGTTAGAGGTTTCCAAACTACTTTCACAGTGAGAACCATTCTCCATTAGCTGAAACATGTTCTGAATTTGTTTGTGCCGTGAGCCATGTTGAGACATCCAAACAAGGACACAGTCTATCCCTCTAACCGAGGGATTGCTTCTATTGATCCCAGCCAGACTTTGACTGCTTCTTGACTTTGCAGTGCTGTGATTTAGTGCTGACCTTGCATGCAGAACAGCTAATCCTGACAATGTTCGTTTGGAGAAAGGAATGATAAGGAGGAAAGAAAAAAAAAAAGATCCTGCTGTTTTGCATTCTGAGAATAATATGATGAATGCCTGGACGAAAAAAGAATAAATTTGTTGAAAAGTGGCAGGAAGCACAGCTGCATTACAACTAGCTGTAAGAATGGCAGAGGCAGTAAAAGAAGTAGACAATGGCGTCTCTCACCAGCCAGGCCGTTGACCATAGGAGGCCTCTCCTCTTCCTCTTCCTCCTCCGGTGCGGCGCTGTCCTTTCTGTCCATCTTACTGACGGAGGTTGTGCGTTTTCGCTGGACCTCCGTGTCAAATTCCTCATCGAACAGAACCTGGTCCACCAAGTCCGGCTGCACCGGGCTGGGCTCTGCAGGGGGCTTAGGGGTCCCATAGTAGTTGCCTGGAATGAGGAGAGGGAGACAACAAAATATACTTGTGAATATGTTTGGCTCAATATGTGGAGGACTTCCTTGACTACATTTATTGCATAACCCTAATCTGTACTAGAGGTAGATAGGACGTTTTACTAACTATCGTTATCGGCAAAACTGGGCTCCGATAGTGGCCGATGGCTGCACCAGTCACGCGGGGACGTACATCACCGTTTTGCATGGAGGCTCCATACACAAAGTCAAAGTAGAGGGGGAGAAATAAAGTTATCTCTCAAATAATGCAACACTATCAGGTCTTTGTCCCAGATACAAGACAGGCAGAAGGGGAGGAAAAGTAATCATTCAACTGTTACTTTAACTTGCTTACTGTACCTATTTGGCGTTCTATCTTCAAAATAATCCAGCCACGTAACCATCCATTCATGAAATGATATCACACACTTAAGGATCCTCATTACTAGGGCTGACTCGAATGCTTCAAAGCTTCGACCGTTGCCATGGTAATCAACCTCCAAATCAGTATTCGAATGCTTCATTTTTTTTTTTTTTTTATATGTATAAGTATGTAGTAATAATAATGTATAAATCCCCAAATAGCTCATGAAATAGGGAATAATCCCACAATATTATTCATTATTCATATTCCACATTAATTATTATTAGTTATTCTCAGACAGATATTGCTGTTTGTTATGTGTAGAGGTGCGTGTGTGTATAGTTGTGCCGCAGCGGCACTGTCTCAAAACTTCGAATACCTGTGAATATTTCTCACCAAAGTTTCAAAGCCCAAAAAATGGTATTCAGGACAGTCCTACTCCTTACCCTGGGAATATGCACAAACATTTATGGTTTGCTAGGTATTTAACAATGTACGAGACGCGCCACAGAAGTAAACCTGGCCAGTCTCACTGTAAGCCACAGAACGGTGCATCGACCGTTGCAAATGAATTCAAAATTTTCCAATGATGTGTGTTAAAAACGGTGTATGCAAAAGTAGCCAACTACGCTGCTGCAGAATTAAAGAAATAAAAAAAAAACAAAAAAAAAAACGGTCAATTAATCAGCTATCGGCTTTTTCCTGCTCCAAACTATGTTTTTATATCGGCCTTTAAAAATCCACTATCGGTCGAACTCTAACTTGTACACTCGGATTACTACATATCTAATGTTAACCCGTACACTCAGCTAACCCAAAATCTACTTCTAATCCTAATCCTAAACCCATGCTCTAACCCCAAAACAGCCCCTCGTGGAAGCTAGGACTGGGAAACTGTTGGACCGCCTTGCTTACCCTTGTGAAAACATTTGGTCCTCATGAGTATAGAAATACCACAATGCAAGCACGCACGCACGCACGCACGCAGGCACACATGCACGCACGCACGCACGCACAAACTGTAGGAAAGAATTGCAGATCTTGTCTTGGCTTTGCAGTACACCACAGAATAGAAAGAGACAACTACACACCAGTGCAACCGCAAAACCTCTTCTTTGTTACCAGATCAAGAGGAGACCATCTCACCTCAACTGTAGTAGTTGTTTAAATGTCTTTAAAAAGGCACAGGGGAGTCGGATTGTTAGCTACAAATCATATCTGGCATAGCCGTATTGGCTGGATCAAAACGAGGCCAAGCTTTCACTGTCCTAACTCAAGTTTTGGAACAGTTTCCTGGATAAGGGAGAGTGTTTTTCTCCTCAATTTTTGACACAAATTAGTCTTCGCTAATTCCCATTGGATACCGCTATCGCTGTCACTACTGACCAACACGGTTGGCCCGGCATGGTTTTACCCACAGTACCATATGCCTCATCCAACACACGGAGAGGGCCCAGACCTGCTGATTAGGTGGGCACACCTACCATCTAGCAGGAGCTTGTAATATAACAACAGAGACATGATCCCCAGCTGGCTTCCCACCTGTGAAAAAGCAGACTTTGACACGGAAACTTTTTTTCTTATTTGTTTTATTCTTAAAGCTGCAGTCGGTAACTTTGAGAAAATATGATTAAAAGTTATTTTTATAAAACGGTCACTATATCCTGACAGTAGTGCATGAGACAGATAATCTGAGAAAAAAAAAATCATGTTCCTCCGGTGTCCTCCTGTGTTCCTAATGGCATTTTCAAGATTCACAGCGCCGAAGGAAAATAACCAATCAGAGCCGAGGAGCTTCTGGGCAGCTGTCAATCACTGCTCGTGAAACTTGTGATCTCTGATCTGTCAAACTAGGCAGCGCTGATCATAGATCAATCAAGATTCTGTTACTGTAATGCCTATTTCTCACCACAAATGTTTTCAGAAACATCTTGTAGTGTACAGTTCAGCTGTAAAATGAGAAAGTTTGTGACCCGACTGCCATGTTGCAAACAGACGAGCCAAAACCAAGCACCACCCACCGGCCGGAGCAAACTTTCTCATTTTACAGCTAAACAGGCTCCTCGGCTTGGTTATTTTCCTTCGGCGCTGTGAAATCTTGCAAATGCCATTAGGAGCACAGGAGGACACCAGAGGAACATGTTTTTTCACAGATTACCTGTCTCATGCACTACTGTCAGGATATAGTGACAGTTTTATAAAAATAACTTTTAATCATATTTGCTCAAAGTTACCGACTGCAGCTTTAATGTCCAATTCAATCTTTGTGTTTATGTACTCTTTTTTTTTTTTTTTAATTTTAAAACAACAGACTAGGGCTGTCAAAGTTAATGAGATAATAAAGTTGGGCTTGAGTTTGCCATGTTATGATTTGAGCTAATTTTTATGCTAAATGCATTACCTGTGAGGGTTTCTGTACAATATTTGTCATCGTTTTGTGTTGATAATTTGATTTCCAATAATAAATATATACATACATTTGCATAAAGCAGCATATTTGCCCACTCCCATGTCGATAAGTGTAATAAATACTTGACAAATCTCCCTTTAGGGTACATTTTGAACGGATAAAATATGAATGATTAATTTGCCATTAATCCCGATTAATCATGGACAATCATGCGATTAATCGCATAAATATGAAATATTTTAATCGATTGACAGCCCTACAACAGACCAAGCCAAAAAGCCTGGACTGTAGTATTGTCATATTTACTGCTCCATTCCCCGGGGAACTGTGACTAGAGCATTAACGCCAAGGCAGGTTCTCAAGCACTCGATTGCCCCTTTAAGTCCATCAGCTTGCCTTTGCTGTCATGTTGGCGCCTAAGGAAGCAAACAGCCTTACAGCACAGAGCGAGTCTTCGTCTTTCCTTAACTATAGGAGAGGGCTGACCCACTTTACCACTCGCTACCTTCTCTCTTCCTGCAGGAGAATAAGGATGAAAACTTCAAAGCACAAGAGGTGAGAGAATAGTTGTGAGGGTTTGGTACAAATATTGATTCACTGGTTCTCTGTGAAACCACAGTCCTCCAAGTGTTTGTGTGGGATCTGCAGTGTGGTTGAGACTGAGCTGTGTCTGAGTGGCTGAACATTGTATTGTAACAGTTAAACGGCACATCAGGGAGTGGACAGCCACTGTGACGAAGGGGTCTGCTGGGAGGAAGAGCGAGAAGTGAGAATGGAACAAAGGAGGAAGGACTGGAGAGAGAGAGAGAAAGAGACAGCGCTGTCTTACTGACAGATATTTCGTGACAATGAAATTAAGGTTTCACACAAAGCAAAATGAGGCACAATCTTCCTTTTTTAGAAAAGCCTATTAAAGCAGCTGTAGGTAGGATTGGAGCAAATGAGGATTGGTTTATAAAATGGTCACTATATCCTGACAGTAGTGCACGAGACAGGTAATCTGAAAAAAAATCATGTACCTCGGTGTCCTCCAGTGCTCCTAAAGGCATCTGCAAGATTTTACAGACCGGAGGAAAACAACCAATCAGAGCCGAGCTGGAGTCTTGCCGTCTCTCAGCAGCTGTCAATCACTTGCGAACGCCGATCAAACTAGGCAGCGCTGATCAAATATGAATCAATATTCTGTTACTGTAATGCCTATTTCTTGCATAAAATATTTTCAGAAACATCTTGTAGTGTACTGTTTAGCTGTAAAATGAGAAAGTTTGTGACCTGGCAGCCATGTTGAGATCAGTTGAGGAAATATCAAGCACCGCCCACCAGCTGGAGCAAAGTCATTTTACAGCTAAACAGTACACTACAAGATGTTTCTGACAACATTTGAGACGAGAAATAGGCATTACAGTAACAGAATATTGATTCATATTTGATCAGCGCTGCCTGGTTTGACCGTTTGATCGGAGTTCGCAAGTGACTGACAGCTGCTTCTGTTGAATGAACAGCCAATAGGAACGCTCTCTCTGAAATGACCTGTGATTGGCCAAAGTCTCCCATCACAGGCTAGATTTTTTTAAAACCAGAATACAGAGCCATGAGGAGGTGCAGACGTCTTGTTTTCTCTCAGAGAACTTGAATTACAATATGCTGAAAGGTTATTAAGGAATTTTTGCCAAATGATGTCAAAAACATTCTGCCTACTGCAGCTTTAAATTTTCGTTTGCCAAATTGAAAGTAAGACAAACCAGCTACTGTAGGACACATTTGCCTCATATGTAAGTCACAATTACAGAAAAGTGGAAATAACCATCACAATTTGTTGAGCAGCTTCTTTATCAGCTATAATTATTAGCTATGCTAAATAAACAATCAAATAAAAAGCTCAATTTATCTGAGCATCATGTTAAACAATACATCATAATTGAGTACGGTAATTACATTAATCTGTGTTTAAATGTATGAAGTATTAATATCGGTGCCTTATCGAAAACCATTAAATCCTGTACTAGGTTTATAATTAACAGGATGCTTACTGTCAGAATGCAGATTGAGGGAGTAAAATAAATCAGAAGTGGTAATTTGCTGTGTGCACTCTGAAGCTCAGGCACACGTAGCATCTGTGAGTACCCATTAGACGGTGGCCACAATTAGGAACTGCAGTGAGATGGACCGTGTTGTAATTATACTGTACTAATGAGCCGCGGCCATTGATAAGAATGTAAAACTTCATTCAGTGTGGGGATGTAAAAATCATGCAGCCTGAAAAAATAACTCTGGAGGAGAATTAAGTGAGATGTCTCTTTGAGGAGTCGGGTCTTTTCTGTATAAATTTATTAAATGAGCAGTTTGTTTGAATCTCAAGCGGCTCCTCATTTAGTTGTACTTCAAGATATTCAACGAAATGAAGTTTAATTTATCATTTATATACTGCGACTCTGGGGCACTCAGTGCTCCCCAGCTTTCCACAGTCATCATTGGTAGTAGTGGTATCATTTTATTTAATGTATAATTATATTCTAATTAGGGCTGTCAATCAATTAAAATATTTAATCGCGATTAATGGCAAATTAATCGCACATTTTTTATCTATTCAAAATGTACCTTAAAGGGAGATTTGTCAAGTATTTAATACTCTTATCAACATGGGAGTGGGAAAATATGCTGCTTTATGCAAATGTATGTATATATTTATTATTGGAAATCAATTAAAAACACAAAACAATGACAAATATTGTCCAGAAACCCTCCTCAAATCATAACATGGCAAACTCAACAGGCCCAACAGGCAACAACAGCTGTCAGTGTGCTGACTTGACTATGACTTGCCACAAACTGCATTTGATTATCATAAAGTGGGCATGTCTGTAAAGAGGAGACTCGTGGGTACCCATGGAACCCATTTTCATTCACATATCTTGAGGTCAGAGGTCAAGGGACCCCTTTAAAAATGGCCATGCCAGTTTTTCCTCACCAAAATTTAGCGCAAGTTTTGGGCGTTATTTAACCTCCTTAGCGACAAACTAATATGTCATGGTTGGTACCAATGGATTCCTGTTCCAGTTTTCTAGTTTCATATGATGTATCCTATGAGTCCTACCTCCATTTAATAGAGTAAGAATGCTCATCCTATTAAAATTCTAATGTGACAAAAAAGTCCCCCATTTTTCTTTTGATTTGTATATGGAGTGTTTTATTATATCAAAGATTTCAACTAGCTCCGGCAATAACAATTAGACTTAATTATTAAAAACAGCTGCAACAAAAAAATGGGCCAGATCAAACGGGTGGATATTTGTGATTCTAATAGACACATGATTAATACAGTGAATAAGTGAATAAACAGCTAAAGAATCAGATTAAATAATACTTAAAGGAACAGTGTGTAGCATTTAGGGGGATCTATTGGCAGAAATAGAATATAGTATTAATAAGTATGTTTTCTTTAGTGTATAATCACCTGAAAATAAGAATAGTATTTGTCGTCTACATACAGCGCGGGTCCTCTTCACGGAGTCCGCCATGTTTCTACAGTAGCCCAGAAAGGACAAACCAAACACTGGATCTAGAGAGAGGCCATTTGCGTTTTCATGTTCTTGGCCTCAATAGTTCTCCTACACGCTTGGCACACAAGAGAAGTTTCAGTTGATTGCAATCTGCAACCTCACCACTAGATGCCACCAAATCATACACACTGCACCTTTAACAAGTGGCAGGCACAACAACAAAATTAAAACAGTGAAAGAATAAAAACAAACACAGACACTGTACTAACTTTGGCACATTCTAGCAGAAAAAGTGGCAATAAAATAGCCTTGATAGAAAATAAATTCTTTATTTGATAAAGTATCGAGCGTCTCAGAAACTATCAGTGTCAAGACTGACTTGTGCTTGTAAATTAGCACTTACTTTGCTGCTGCTGCTGTCTGGAGAGAAAAAGCCACACTTACCCGATTTGAAGATTTGTGGTTCAGAATGAGCCATTTAGTCACTGGCCCACCAGTAATTACACTGGCAGAAGAGAGTGAGTAGTTTGCCCAGTTCATCATCTAAATTCAATATAGTTATAGCTGCTACCATAATAGCTCAATTAGTGACATGGAGGCTGCTGCTGTGCTTTCCCTCATGACTGATGCCAGAGAGAGACACGGACACTGATCCAACCTGTCCCATGGTCCCGATACATAATTCTGCCTCATTAACAAATGTCCAATGTCTCATTATCAGGACAAAGACCTTGCCTATTGGGATGCAAGGACACATTCTAAAATCAGTCCTCATTTGAACAGGATCACTGGTCCCCCTTTGGCAACCCTGGTTATGTCAGAGTGACCAATTCGAATCTCCCACCTTAATTGCTGTCTTAGATTAAAGGGTTGTTCATTCTTGGAAAAAATAAAAGGAGCCTGGGAGCCACCATGCTAACAGCTCCCCATGACCATGTGTGTGACAAAAATAGACACCTGTTGATACGGGCACTGAATCAACACGTCAACATGCTGTGTTATAAAATGCAACAATGAGCAAGAAATGGAGCAAAAATAATGACTGTAAGGAAAGAATCATTCTTCCTACAAGCTGTTCTCTATTGATGGATCAAATCTCTGACCTTGATATTCCTCAATATGCTGTACTGTAGGTTGCCCACTCACAAACACTTCAGCTACATGAGCATTTCAAGCAATAATACAGTATACAACACACACATACAAAATGTATACTTACTACTGTCCTGTACTAGCCTACATTTACTACTGCAAATTAGGACTGGGTGATATGTAAGGCTAGAACTGTCCGACATGCACCAGAGGTCCATTAATTCCTGATTATGGACACCTTGAAGGGCATCTTCCACTTATACCATAGTCACTTGCCAAAAAAAAATAAAAAAATAACACCATTAATTTGTATTTTCATGCGTTTTGCAGCCAAAACCTAAAGTTTTTCACAAGCCATAACTCCGTTTCCCTGGCAAAACCTGAGGGTTTGCTAATACCTGGAACAATCATTACCATCCCATAAGGCAATGGAAACATTGTTCACTACTCCAGTAAATAGGACAAACCTTAGCTACGACTTGGCAACGGGAGATATTTTCAGTTCGCTGGGCTCATAGAACCCTTTGGCTAAGCTACGAGCCAGAAAGCTAACGTTATGCTAGCAATATTCAAAGTCAATAACACTGCGTACAGTTGAAAAACAGTAAATATAATTTGACAGTATGTTTAACAACAACAAGACCAGCTAGCTATCCAACCACGTCACTGTCCCCAAATCAATATCAAGATTTTCATGAAATATTGATTATAGCAAGAAGATTCAAAGTCAATAACATTGCGTATGGTTGAAAAACAGTAAATACAGTTTTTACCCAGGCCATAGTATGAGATAATTTATCGTCTTTCAATGGAATCGTATCGTGATGAAATCATATATCGAGATATCACGAATCACAATATCTCGACTCGATATATACCTCAATATACATAATTGTGTATCGCGATTCGCGATCCACAATTGCGGCGTTAAAATTGATTACATTTCTCAGAAAATATGATCTGAAATGTTCTGCGGGAATATCATATGAAGATCACACTGAACATTACCACTCAATTCAATGTGATAAACAAACTGGACTGCAACGTTCCAGTCATAAGCTTCTCCAACCTTTAAGTACATTGTGCATGCGGGGCAACTGTGGTAGAGCGGGTCGTCCACCAATCGGCAGTTCGATCCCCGGCTCCTCCAGTCCAAATGGGCAAGATACTGAATACCAAATTGCTCCCGAAGGCTGTGCCATCGGTGTGTGAATGAGTATTTAGATTAGATCCTGATGGGCAGGTTGGCACCTTGTATGGCAGCCTCTGCCATCAGTGTATGAATGTGTGTGTGAATCGGTGAATGATGACCTGTAGGTTAAAGCGCTTTGAGTGGTCATAAGACTAGAAAGGCCCTATATGCAAGTCAATTTGCCATTGATACAGCTCAGGACAGGGTTCTCTCTGCATAATAATTGTGGAGAATAATGTGTAGAGGTACACTCAGAATTGAGTTGGCGGAAAACATGCTACTTCGTGATATATATCCTTATCGAGATATGAAATTACCTATATCATGATAGAAGATTTTAGCCATATCATCAAGCCCTACTGACTAGAAGTATAAAAACTGTTGATGAGGTTTATATACGTCTCACTTTGGTGGCTATGTTAAACCTATTAGAGGTAAAGGTTTGTCTTAAACGGAGAAAAAGGACAACGGATACAAATATTACAGCTCATCACACTGTAAAATTCCAAATTTCTGGTCATCAACAGCTTATGCAATTTCAATCTGGCTTCCCTTTAGTCACGCTGTGGCAAAATGACAAGTAGCAGTCGTGTGAAAGGTAACAGCAGCAGAAGCAGTGGGCACGGAGGGCTGATAATTTCGGCATAGTGTGATTACATCAAAGCTCTTTTTTGCAGCTTTCTGAGAGTGGTGGGTGGACAGTGTAAAGCAAAGCCACTCATTTTAACAGCCTGGGCCAACGCTTGCTTGGCACCGTCAGTGAATTACACGGCCATTCACTCATGTTATACATACAGGGTTATGTTTGCTGCCACTAAGAAGTAGTTTCATGTCAAAGGGAGCATTTTTTTTTTTAAAACTTGCTTCCAGTTAAAAGGCTCTGAACTACTAAGGCCATGTGTGTTTATGGGTGAGAGAGAATGTGTGTATATGTGTGTGTGGATGTCACGTCATCTGTTTAAGTCAGCAGCTGCCAGCATATCTCATCTCCAACTCGTGAGAATCTGAATAAAATGTGAGTACAACTGTGACCAGAGTTACATCTGCATACATAACCTCTCTAAATGGCACTATACCCGTCAGAAAATTCTTTCATTTAGGGCTGTCAAAGTTAACGCGATTTTTAACGTAACTAATTCATTTAACGCATTAATGCAACTTGTGATTTCTAAGGTTGCGGGCTCAGTTTTAAATCTAGAGTGAGGATACTGGCAACATATTAAACTAGAAAACCCAAGGAATCCATTGGTACCAACTGTGTCACACTAGCTTTTCGCAAAGGAGGTTAAATAACGCTCCAAACTTGCTCAATTTTGGCGAGGAAACATGCAAACTTTATGATAATCACATGCAGTTTCGGGCAAGTCATAGTCAAGTCAGCACACTGACACACTGACAGCTGTTGTTGCCTGTTGGGCTTGAGTTTGCCATGTTATGATTTGAGCATATTTTTTTATGCTAAATGCAGTACCTGTGAGGGTTTCTGGACAATATTTGTCATTGTTTTGTGTTGTTAAAGCTTGAGTAGGCAGTATATTTTTGGCATCATTGGGCAAAAATTCCATAATAACAACCTTTCAGCATATTGTAATTCAAGTGTTCTGAGAGATAACTAGACTTCTGCTCCTCCTCATGGCTCTGTTTTCAGGCTTTAGAAAATCTAGCCTGTGACGGCAGACTTTGACCAATCACAGGTCATTTCAGAGAGAGAGAGAGAGAGAGAGAGAGAGAGAGCGTTCCTATTGACTGTGCTCCGGTCATGTGACCGGAACTTGGCATTCCTTTACCAGATTTTACAATGGCGGCGGCGTCAGAAACGTTCTCATTTTACAGCTAAACCGTACACTACAAGATGATTCTGAAAACATTTGAGGCGAGAAATAGGCATTACAGTATCAGAATATTGATTCATATTTGATCAGCGCGGCCTAGTTTGACCATTTGGTCGGAGTTTGCAAGTGATTGACAGCCGGCTCTCATAGACGGCAGCTGGACAGCGGACCTCAGATCAGCTCTGACTGGTTGTTTTCCTCCGGTAAGTGAAATCTTTCAGATGCCGTTAGGAGCACCGGAGGACACAGAGGAGCATGATTTTTTTCAGGTTACCCGTTTCATGTACTACTGTCACGATATATAGCGAACGTTTTATAAAAATAACTTTTTTTAATCATATTTGCTCCAATCTCGCCTACTTCAGCTTTAATTGATTTCCAATAATAAATATATACATACATTTGCATAAAGCAAGCATATTTTCCCACTCCCATATTGATAAGAGTATTAAATACTTAAATACTTTTGAACAGATGAAAAATGTGCGATTAATCGCAATTAAATATTTGAATCAATTGACCGCCCTACTTTTTTTATAAGCTGCGATGGAAATGCTAGAGAGCAAAGAGTCATGCAGTCATGGTCGTTTAGCAATGTAAAATGGTTCTGTGTTTTCAAACACAAATGGGAATCGGAGGCATCCCTTATGTAGTGGAAGTTTGGGGAAAACCTCTCAAGGGTTTATACTCGGGCTCAGCCTTCACCAGCTCCCTCCCAAAGCTCCCCAGTTTATCCTCCTGCCTCTTTGCCAGCCACAGTCAGGGACCCTCATTAATCATTGAGGATGGACTTCCACTCTGCCCTGGCCGCCCAGGCCTCATCAGTGACTGCCAGCGCCCCAGGCGGGTGAAGCCCATCTTGTGCTCCAGCTTTGGCACAGGGCTCCGGCCCTGCTTGGCATGGATGCCAACACTTCACAAGCCAACCTGGTCAACCCTGCATTTCTCTACTCCCCCTGCATGTGTGTGTGTGTTGAACAGCTTCACGATCCACTGTTAGATGACCTGCCTCTCATCCTTTCTTGTTTATGTTCAACTCCTCAGTCTGTGCAGTGACACCCAATATAACACAGCCTCCCTATCTTTACTTTCATCCTTTTTTCTTATTGAGCCGCTCTCATCCATGCTAATTCTTCCACTTTCTGTTCTTTTCTCTTATTTTACTTGGACGTGCGCAACAACAACCCTAATCCGACTTCTATGATATCAGCAGTGCAGTCCTGAGAGCGGAGGTACTTCTTAATCCTTCAAGCCTCTGATTTGCCAGCTCCTAGGAGTGGGCAGCTGTTGCCAGCGCAGCACCTTTGCACCCTCCCTCTTCCGTGACTTCTGGCCTGATGCCCTGTTTCTATCTAATCCGCAGCTATGCAGCTTTGCCTCAGAACTTCACAAAGCCCATTATACCAAAAACGACCCTATTATAAAATGGTTGTAGGCGAGGTGGTCCAGCAAAACATGGGGGACGGTAAACGGATATTTCTTTTCCAATAAAGCCCATGATTGTCGAGGGGAATAGATTTTGTATTGCACAAACAAAGGTGATTCCATCTTCCCCCCCTGTAAATTGGCCCCAACAACTACAGACTGTAAGTGTCAGCTAGAATGAAAGTACTATAGCACTTGTCTTGTCTGTATAACTCATGTAAGTTTTTCTTTGTCTCAGCCTTTTATGCTTCATTCTGTAATTGTATGTAATGTAATGTAAATGTATTATTTTACATTTCCACTGCATCCTTGCTGGAGGCCACTTTCAATCACCCATGATACAACCTTAAAGGGGACATATCATGAAATCTCACTTTTTCAGTGCTTGTGCACATACATTTGGGTATCTGGAGTGCATACCGACCAACAAACTGAAATAAGACAACCCAGTCAGTTTTTTTGTGGGCTGCCTCGATCAGAAAACATGTGAATCAATAAGCCATTCAGTTTTGGCTCCCCTTCCTATGTCACATGCAGGCTCATTAGAATATATCACACCCCACAGCTTCAGGTTTGCAAAGATTCATCATATTCTTCTCTCACCAATCAGAGCAGACTGAACTTAAAGAGAGGGGGTCTTAAAGAGAAATGCGCTAAAATGGAGCGTTTCAGACAGAGTGATTACAGGTATATTCAGACTAGGGCTGTCAATCAATTGAAATATTTAATCGTGATTAATCGCATGATTGCCCATAGTTAATCGTGATTAATATCAAATTAATCGCACTTTTGTATCTGTTCAAAATGTACCTTTAAGGAAGATTCGTCAAGTATTTAATACTCTTATCAACATGGGAGTGGGCAAGCATACTTGCTTTATGCAAATATATGTATATTATTATTGGAAATCAATTAACACAAAACACAACAGAAAGTTTGTGACCCGTCCGCCATGTTGAGATCAGTTGAGGAAATACCAAGCACCTCAACTGATCTCTTGAAGCACACTACAAGATGTTTTTGAAAACATTTTACGCGAGAAATAGGCATTACAGTAGCAGAATATTAATTCATATTTGATCAGCGCTGCCTAGTTTGACCAGATTTTGGGAGTGATTGACAGCTGCCTCCATTGAATGAACAGCCAATAGGAACGCTCTCTCTCTGAAATGACCTGTGATTGGCCAAAGTCTTTCGTCACGGGCTAGATTTTTCTAAAGCCTGAAAACAGAGCCAAGAGGAGGTGCAGAAGTCTAGTTTTCTCTCAGAACACTTAAATTACAATATGCTGAAACGTTACTGTGGAATTTTTGCACGATGATGCCAAAACATTCAGCTTATTGCAGGTTTAATACATTTTAGCAATATCAGCATAACTTGGGAAATAATGACACATACTGTATAAGTTAACACAATGCTGCGTTTTCAGCTGAGATCTTTATATCCACTGTTGCTAACACCTGCTTTCCTTGAATTTTGCTTGTCCGTTTCAGCTCCCCGTCTCTGTCATGAATGATTCATACTACTGGCTTTCCTGTACCGACCACAGTGAGGGGTAGAAAATTGGATATGCCCTAATTCACATACGTGCACACACACACACTCTGGCACACACGCAAATCTAATTCCCGAGAGTTTCGGCACAGCCAAGGTAGCAAGTATTACTCACACACTGACACTTTCATCATTCTGTAAAACAAAAACTGGCAAACTAATCCCTCTTTGTTTTTGGTTTAAACGTCCCCATCCACTTCACCGACGGCTGAGTCAACTTCGCTGCTAAGACTTGCTTGGAATGCAGAGAGCGAGACCGTTGGGAGTCGAAAATGTAATGGATTAATGCTGAGGAGCGATCTCATAAACACACACAATTTTCCTTTTTTGTGCTTGGTTAAGTATTTTCATAATATTGGTCTTCTGAAATAACTTTCTATTACTGGTGAGCGATATGACAACCAATCTGCGAAGTGCTCATTTTCTCAGATATTGGCTCCAGGAGAACAGTGGGAGTGAATGTCACTCTTGGTTACAGATTAACCGTGGATACATCCAGCCACTGTTGTTCGCAGGTCTGGAGGATTAGTCACAGCGGTGAACGTGGCGGCCCAGGAAGATGTTTCCATTCAACTGACCACATAGTAAGTAATATACAGAGAGAGATGAATAATGACTGACTGCAATGAAAAAGTGGGTGGGAGTGGAGTGTGGTTTTCCCCGAGCCCTTGCCACTCAAAGTTCAGCTCAGTTCAGATTTCGTCCCACAAGAGGAAAATTCCTTTTGCAGCATGGAAACAATAAAACAAAACAAAGCAACAGAAGACATAAAAAAGATTGAACACTACACCCACAAAACAAAATAAAACAAAGAGTCCATGATATTAAAAAACTGCAACAAATGAGAGATATAAGGGCATAAAAGAAAGTGCTTGGGTGCACCAAGAGGCAGTTTATGGTATCATTAAATCTGGTCTGTTTACTGCGTATAGAATTCAATCAATTATATTCAATTACACATAAAACCTTTGGCTCTGACCAAAGGGGAATTATGTAAAATTAATTAAACAGGTAATCCAAGCAGCGTCTCCATAAAAGTTAACTATTTTCACATTTTTGCACCACCAGCCACGTCCCTGTGTAAAGGCCTTTACACACAGTGGAAGTGTCGAATTAACGACACAAATATGTGAAATACTCCCGGAAATATTATACAACAAGGGATTTTATTGTGAAAGGTAAGAGTGGAAAAAGTGGATCTGGTCTGCGCTGCCTTTGTCAAAGTTGAAAGGAGTAATAAAGTTTCACGTCCTGGTTCGGACTACGAGTCTCAGTGTTGTTGTTTCATAAATATAAGCGCAACTCAACCCGTTCTGCACAACGTGATTGGTTGACGCCTTTATTCACGGTGCGAAAGCTCAGAAAAAAAAATTACTTAGATTTTTCGCTGCGTAATACTTACGCTTTGTGTGAAAGTACTCATGACAAAAGCAACGGTTCAAACAAATATATTGACATGCAAATTAATCGCACGAAAAAAAAGTCCATGTTTTTTGTCTGAAATTGTCTCACGTTTAAAAATAAATACGACCCCATGTGTCAATAACGTGTACACACCAGCTCGAACAACCAAACTTTCGTCCGTCATTAAAGTTTTCGGAACAGGTTCGATTTTCTGCATTTTTAACAGAACACAGAGATGCAGAATTTAAAGATAGATGGTGGCAGGTGATTGCATTATCCATTGTCCGGCACCCACATTCAATTCAGTTTTGTCTTGTATTGCGAACGAAGAGAATAATCAAAAGCATCAGACTCAGTGTGCAAAGTTTCTGTGCATAACCGTTTTTATCAGGTGACGGATTTAAAAAAAGCATACGAAAAACATGGACTTGGTGTGCAAAGGCTTTTACATCCTTCCATTAAATTACACATTAGTACAACTTAAAAGAAAGGTTTCTCCAAAGCAGTGCATTTCTGTGTGAATGGGCCCTCAAGGCTAATGTTACTCCAGTATACTGGCTGTAGCAACTAGTAACAGCTTTGTAGTCAATGACTAACTCACCACAGGGAAATCATTCATTATGTGGTAAATATCTCTCCCTTTCTTTCCCTGCATTCACATGCCTGTCTGTCTGTAAATCTGTGTTTGTGTGCGAAAAAAAACTTTATCTAACAGATTATCTGTGGAGACTCAGAGGTCAAAAGTCTGTGCATTAATGATTAACTTTCTGAGGGCTTCTGTGTCTTCAATACACGTATGGTTGTGTTACATGAAGCAGGGAAGGGCAGAGCGGATCCATTATTCATCCTGGTGACTGGTTCATAGGTTCAGGGTTGAAGGGCCAGTCTCCCAGGGCTGCATATGGGACAGAGGGCGGCTCTTACGTAGCCAGCACATGTACGATACAATGTGTAAAGGACCAGGGTGAAGTTCCTGTCGGCAACAAAATCACTTGGGGATATATTATCTCCAGCTCTTTCACATGTACGGTGACAGGCTGTTGATGACTTGGGCAATGTGTTGACTTCTTCTGATGACCTAATGGTGCACAACTCAGCAAATTCACAAGAGAACTAATAACCCGGGCCTTGCGTGGGGATTCATCCTCAGCTGCAGCTGTGTCCCCAGGGTGGGACGGGACCATGTAGTGAGAACTTAATACTCTGTTTCTATGGTTACTCCTCATTCTTTGGGCAGTAGTTTTTCTCTTAGGGTGTAAAGCTTAACTTAGATTTATTCTACTCCATCTCATCTCTAAGGGGGCTTTCACACCTAGCCTGTTTGGTGAGTATCTTGCGAACTGTGGTGGTGCATTCGTCTTGGCTGTCAACTGAATTCTGATGAGGTCCAAACAAGCAGACTAAGACCACCTGAGTCTTCAAAGTGAACTCTGGTGTGGTTTGTTTGTGGCAGCAAAACTAACCATCCACAAGATTTAATGATAGATATGTGATTTAGGCATCAATTTTCTCCTTCAAAATAAACTCTCTATTATATATTCCCATCTATAGTGTTGTAGACAGAGTATGTGTTGCATTGAGACATACCATCATAGGTGCCGCTCTCCAGCAGCAGTCCACTTTCTTCCAGGTCACGGAACTCCCCCACGCTGATGAAATTGTAGTCCACTCCAGGAACCTCTCCCTCTCTGGGCTGCCGAGTGGTACCTGCCAACAAGGAGGCAGTTGAGGACAGAGGGAACATCCAAACATGTGGAATGTGTCATTCACTGACTGGGGGGGATTTAGCTAGAGGTGACATTGAATACGTTCATGTAAGGTTTTGTGTGTGGTAAGTCCTTACAACCAGGATGAAAAACCAGGCGTGATGGAAGTGTATGACATGGTTTAAAGATGAGCTGATGAGTCAAACAGTTTTTCACAGAGCTCTGTTCTCTTTACTGGTTATTTTTAGCAAGTGACAAAAAGAACTTCACAATCTCACCCATGGCAAAAAAAACGCAGCTGGACAATGAAACCGGTTTCTTCTAGGTAACACAGACTTCGGTGACTGACAAAACTTTCAATATGCCTGCTCTCTCAAATTAGCTCTGAACCACTGGCTCCTTTTCAAGCTGGCCTAATTACCAAATGGACCCCCCCAACAATAAAGGGCACCTGAACACTCCCCAAATAAATGAATTAACTGTATTGACAAATAAACCATCACCATACTAATATATACAAAATACACATGACTATATAGTCTAACACAAGTTAACTAGGAAGCATAATAAACCTAAGAAACATAAAACAATTCCAACTTAAATAAACCCCACTACCCACACCCCTTTCTCTTCCCTGCCACTTGGTTTGGTCTAACAAGGTGCTTAATGGCAGCTGGAGACCTGTGGCTGCATTCCCACGTGCACTCCGTGAAAACACGCCTCCAGGAAGTGGACTTCAGAGAGAGAGTGATTAGTACGGTTTACCAAAATAAAAGCACAACATAAGCTTAATCACTTCCTGTATTAGATTGTGCTGTCCAACTTTACACTGTCACTGTGCGTGTGTGTGTTCTTTTCACCTTGAGTGAGGGAGATGCTTTCCAGCTCTCTCACAGTTCACATGCACATTAAAAGTCCACTATTATTCCAGTTAGGGCTGTCAAAATTAACGCAAATTCGTTTTAACGCTACTAATTTCTTTAACCCATTAACGCAATTCGATATTTCCAAGATTGTAGCGGGCTCTGATTTAAAACGAGAGTGAAGATACTGGCATCATATGAATCTAGAAAACCTAAGGGATCCATTGGTACCGGCCATGTCATACTAGCTTGTCATGAAACTTGCGCTAAATTTTGGCGGGGAAAAATTGGAATGGCCATTTTCAAAGGGATCCCTTGACCTCTGACCTCAAGATATGTGAATGAAAATGGGTTCTATGGGTACCCACGAGTCTCCCCTTTACAGACATACCCACTTTATGATAATCACATTCAGTTTGGGGGCAAGTCATAGTCAAGTCAGCACACTGACACACTGACAGATGTTGTTACCTGTTGGGCTTGTGTTTGCCATGTTATGATTAGAGCATATTGTTTATGCTAAATGCAGTACCTGTGAGGGTTTCTGGACAATATTTGTCATTGTTTTGTGTAGTTAATTGATTTCCAGTAATAAATATATACATACAAGTGTATAAAGCAGCATATTTGCCCACTCCCATGTTGATAAGAGTATCAAATACTTGACAAATCTCCCTTTAAGGTATATTTTGAACGATAAAAAATGTGAGATTAATATGCGATTAATCACGATTAACTATGGGCAATCATACGATTAAACGCGACTAAATATATTAATGGATTGACAGCCGTATTCCGAATATGACAATATTCCGAATTTGATTTGGGTCTGAGTATTTTCCGATTAAGACATGTGGGATATGCCGATATTATTCTGGTTTTAGGAGCATTTTTGGACATGTATATAACGCATTTGAAATATGCGTCTCAATTGGGGGTTTCACGGCAGTTTGCGACACAAGACCTCTTGCCTGTTTATGGCCAGCTCTGCATTGTACACAAACCAACTAGCCAACAGTTTGCAGAGATGCATGCCCAAAAGAAAAGCCCACATTTCTGGTCAGAATGAGAAACACACCTACTTTTAAATATTATAAAAGACTTGGATATCAACAGGTTTTTGGGATACGCGCAAATATCACAATGTCGACCTTTCAAGAAGTTGGTTGAAGGAATGAAAGAGGGAGGCTGTGTTCGCACGGTCAAACAAGTCATCCACCGGTTACATTAATCGGAGTATGCACGGCTGCATGTAAACGGTAATATTAGTGGAATATTCATTTTCATTACCCATGTAAACAGCTTAGTAGGAAGATTGTCTTTTTCGGAATAAGGCCAAAAAACTGAATATTTTGTGCATAATAAACGTAGTCAACTGTATCTAACATGCACACAGGGATATGATTCAAGTCCAAATACAGCACTCGGGTGAATCTGTGTCTACATCATGAATAGTCAACAGAGCTGGAACCACAAAGCTATGAATTCATTATTAAAATATGAAACTGAAAAAAAACATCCTCTGCACAGCAGCACAGCTGTCAGAATACAGAGGAAGTGTAACTGATGATAATGATAATCAACAGGATTTTAATTGCACGCTTTTACTTTTGAGTTCTGTGCAGCACCACTTTTATTCCTTAAAGGGATAGTTTGGGTGATTTGAAGTGGGGTTGTGTGAGGTACTTGTCCATAGTCAGTGGATTACCTACAGTAGATGACGGTCGACACGCCCCCAGTTTGGAGAAGTAGACAGGATTTACCGTACGGAACCAAAGTAATGTACTGCTGTGGACGGGGTCGGCAGCAAAACGTATTTTAGTCACCTAAAAGAAAGGCCCACCTTAAAAAATCAATATCAGTTTAAGTGCTATATTTAGAATATTTTCCCAGGTTTACCTTGCTATGAGAAAGCTATAAAGTCTATGTTTCCGACGGGGAACTGAAACCGTTATCTAATGACTTTTTATTGCATAACATTTTGTCAGAAACATCTTGTAGTGTACTGTTTAGCTGTAAAATGAGAAAGTTTGTGACCCGGCCGCCATATTGAGATCAGTTGAGGAAATACCAAGCACCGCCCACCAGCTGGAGCAAACTTTCTCATTTTACAGCTCACAGTACACTACAAGATGTTTCTGTAAACATTCGAGGCGAGAATTAGGCATTACAGTAACAGAATATTGATTCATATTTAATCAGCGCTGCCTAGTTTGATCGGAGTTTGCGAGTGATTGACAGCTGCCTCTGTTGAATGAACAGCCAATAGGAACACTCTCTCTCTGAAATGACCTGTGATTGGCCAAAGTCTCCCGTCATGGGCTAGATTTTTTAAAGCCTGAAAACAGAGCCATGAGGAGGTGCAGAAGTCTAGTTTTCTCTCAAAACATTTGAATTAAAATATGCTGAAAGGTTATTATGGAATTTTTGTTAAATGATGCCAAAAATATTCTGCCCACTGCCGCATTAAGTATAAATCTTGTTTATGCCAGACCTTTTCTGGGACATCCTTATTTGCAATAAACCAAAGACTTTGTGCATAACCCCAGAGAATCTTCATTGTCAAAGTCCTTTCCAATAACACTAAAGGGTACAGCCTTACCACCTGTTTCCAACACTGGGGAGAGATCTGTTCACGTTCATAAACCTATAGGCTAAACTCTCCAAGGTCATGGGAGTAAAAACCAGTGACATGTTTTACAGTGTATCGTCCCCTTCACGGTCAGTTGCTTTATGTCTGAAACGATCTTGAAGCAACACAAGTTCAACTTTTTCTCCTTTTTTTTAAAGATATCTACTTCTGTTTTTCACCTAGAACGCACTGCCGCTCCAAAAGTGAAACTCCACACTTCATTCTAGTTCACAGAAAGTTACAGTCATTAAATAATAATCCACCATAACTGCTGCAACTGGTTAAAGAAAGTGTCATGTCTTGCCTTGATGATACTCTCATCTCTGAGACATTGAAAACATGTTGTTATGAAAATGATTTTACGCTGCCTAACATGCCGACTCTGCTTACCGTCATCTTAGATGTAATCAGGGCTTTTACGATACCTCAGCTGAACTGCTGCTCTGCTATCAGGCTGCGCTGCAGGCCCGGGGGAATTTAACTCAGAGTTTAATAGGAACCTATCCCCGTTTTTCATTTTCTTTCTGTGTCAACATCCATCCTGACTGCGGTATGAGCCGTCACATCTGAAACAGCTTAGTCTGTCGCAGAGACAATCTTTTATTCCGTCAAACAGAGCAATCAGAGGACACCAGCGAAAGCCACAGAAGGAGGAAATATGAGCTTGTTTTTGGAGGAAGGAGCAGGGAAATGTGGTTATTTGGCTTTTTATTGTTTATTTAGCTACCTTACCTGAAGATTCTCAAATAAGTTGGATCAGTTTTAGCACCCTTACAGTTCTAATTCTCATAACAGCATTGTGAGCCTTTGTGTTGTCATCTGATGTCTCAAGTGTTGCTGTAACGTCAAGAGGTGATTTTAAAGAGTTCTACAGACACTACTAAGAGAATAGGATAAAACATACAACTAATATTTATCACCATGAAACTTCCCCAGCTGATTACTTACATTAAGACTATTATTTTTTGTATTACAAGTTTTCTGAAAATGTTATGTTTAAATATGCAAATGAGGTATTATCTTAACAAATATGTGCTAATTTGCATACATTTCCAGAACATAAATGTGAACATTGGATTAGGTCGGGTTAAAAATTCTTGTTTCATTTTTTTGACATATTAGAGTCAAAGGTTTCTACAGAGGGAATTTTGGATATCTCTTTTTTATCACTCCATAAATCAGAAAATACTGTCAACCGCCATAAAAAAAACAATTTTGCCATATTTTTAGGAATAAAATATTATATAAATCAGGCTATGAATGATATATGAACAAACCCCTCTGTAAAAACCTGCAGAATATAGATAGGAATGAAACTGGAAAGTTTGGTGGATCTAAGTGCTACTGAAGTGGAGATTTCTGGCTCAAAACTCCTTTTGAGAAAACGGCCTTTAAAGATATGGATTGAAAAATTCCATACATTTTGCAAGACGCTACAGGTGAACAGGGTAAAAAAACCCCCAAACTAATAGATATCACCATGAAACTTCCCCAGTTGATTACTTATATAATGTTTTGTATTTCAAGTTTTCTGAGATGTTATGTTTAAAGTGGACCTATAGTGCTCATTTTCAGGTACATACTTGTATTTTATGTTTCTACTAGAACATGTTTACATAATTCAATGTTCAAAAGAACACTTTTCTCATACCGGCTGTGCTGCAGAATCTCTTTACACCCTCTGTCTGAAACGCTCTGTTTGAGCTCCTTCCCCGCCCTCCCGAAAAGCCCAGTCTGCTCTGATTGGTCAGCTGGCCCAAACTCTTTGGACTCCAGCTCTGCTCTAACTAGCTTTGATTGAGGACGTGCCAAACTAGCAAACTAGGAAGAAAAGGCGGGACTTCAAGCAAGGCGTTTCAGGCAGTTCAGGAGCAGTGTTTTTGTGGGAGAGAGTAACTCCCTTTGTCGTGAACTTTGGGCTTTGTAACTTTGCAGACCTTTTACATGCACACACAACTATATAACACACTAAAGGAAAGGGGAAAAGCACAAAAGCATAATAGGTCCTCTTTAGATATGCAAATGAGGCATTATCTAATGCTAACATTGGGTGAATTTAGGAGAAATCAACAGACGCAGATAGACAAAGTGTCGTAAAATAAACACCTAAATGTGTATTTTGGAAGTTTTCTATCCACTAATCAGAAGACCTGGGATGTCTCTCCTTATACAATGAACGGGGTAAACAGAGGCTGTGGATGCTATCTGCACTGATGCGCTCTAGATGGGTGACTGTTGAAACTGGAAACCTGTTATTGGAGAAGGAGCGCTGGGATAAGGAGCTTTGTAGAGAAGACAAGAGGAAATTTGCTGCTAATTCTCACTGGAGAAGAGCTCACTGTGTGAACTTCCATCTCGTGTGTGGCTCCTCACAGAGCCTTTCTTTGAAGACATGAAACAACCGCATGGGGACAATACAGGACAAAAGCGTCACGCTAAAGCAATTGAAAAAAGTACTAGCTGTCACAGGTCTACAGGGCTTAACAACAATATATAGCTCTCCAGTGTTATGTGTAAAATCTTCTTAGTGTGTTTCCATCCTAGCAGGTCGATCACCCACTCAAGTGGGGCACCAGAGGCCATGTGACAAGTGTATCTCACCAAGATGCTAATTGCAGCTGAACAACAGAAAAGAAACAAAGTTGGTAAAAAAAATTGTGAAAATCCTTCTGACGGGTACCAGATAGAGTCAACTCTAAATTTCTAGAAGAACAAGAGGGACTGTTAGACGTTGGCTGCCATGTCTGATGAATACACAACAAATCAGAGTACTATACTGACAATATTGACCTCATGCGGTTTGCTCATTTTGAGGCAAATATCAGATTAAAGAAGATTTTTGGAGCATTAGCTGGCTCTCAACTAGCTGAACTAGCTTACCTTGTGTTGCAGCAATAACTTGATGTTTCTATGGTGAAAAATTCAAGGAGCATTGATGCTTAACTTACCAGTATGATGCATGTTTTAAGTAATTGACATTATTTGCATTCCTCACAAACAATTACTAAACTAGCTTTGCTTTGTTTTGTCTCATTCATGTATTCATCTAAAGTAAGAACGAATACTGATTAATACTCGAGAATGATAGATATTATATCACAATATGTCTGGTATCATAAAGGTTATTTAATTAAATGAAAAATAGCATGAGTTTTGAGGCAATGTGAAAAGAAAAAAAATCTTGATCAAGTAGCTAGCACTTGCTGCATTTCACCTCGTAACATCTCCATTTCTTCCTTGAGGCCTGCATTTATAATTTATATTAATGCAATCTTTGTATGAAATATAGAAGGGAAAACTTTATTTGATTCAAGTTAAACTTTTTATTTCTCTGTAGTAGGAAGACTCCATGATGAGCTACATCAATGCAAGGCTGTATTCTGCCTTTTGTCTCAGTGGCTTAAAAACTTAAAAGAAACCCTCTTCAATCTTCAAAAAGGACTGAAAACCTGGGGCCCTTTTTTACATTTCCACTATCCTTTTTTTAAATCTGGCAATGAGACTCGTGGAGCTGATTGCCGTGCCGTGACGGATATTAATGCCCAGGGATTCATAGGAAAAAAAAGAAGTAGTTGGTTGGGGAGTTGGGGGTCGGGATTTAGCCAGGCTTCAAGGATTTGGAGGTGCCCTGCCTGGACCCCTGGCACTGTCTTGAGCTCCTTTTGTGGGAGGCAGCAGTGACACTTAATGAAGCCTCGCTATGTGTGGCGCAAGAAGGAAGTCATGCTCCTCTCACTCTGATATGCCGTTCGTGCTGCTGTAATGAGCACGGGCATCACGCTGTAGTGGCTATTTAGGCTCCTCGCGCGGTCACTGTGGCTCAGCGCGCTGTGATAAGCCACTGGCACAGAGTGGACAAGAGACATATGCTGAGCTGCTGAAGCCAGACTGCAACGTTTCGCGTGGGATACGCATGACACTCGTTTTTATATCTTCGAAGTGGACTCAAAGGTACAGAATACTATCACATGATGTGTACTGTCAGTGCTTCACTGTAATAATCTTATTGAGATGTAAGAGATTGACATATTACAACTTTATACTGAAACTAAATTACGTATTTACAAACTTAATACTATACATACAAACTTAATTAATTACACATTTAGGAAGCTGGAATCAGATAATTTTTACTTTTTTTTCTTAAAAAATTACTCAAACCGATTCATCAATTATCAAAATAGTTAGCGATTAAAGTGGCAGTAGGCAGAATGTTTTTGGCATCGTTGGGCAAAGTTCCATAATAACCTTTCAGCATATTGTAATTCAAGTGTTCTGAGAGGAAACTAGACTTCTGCACCTCCTCATGGCTCTGTATTCAGGTTTTAAAAAATCTAGCCCATGATGGGAGACTTTGGCCAATCACAGGTCATTTCAGAGAGAGAGTTTTCCTATTGGCTGTTCATTCAACAGAGGCAGCTGTCAATCAATCGCAAACTCCGATCAAACGGTCAAACTAGGCAGCGCTGATCAAATATGAATCAATATTCTGTTACTGTAATGCCTATTTCTCGCATAAAATGTTTTCAGAAACATCTTGTAGTGTACTGTTGAGCTGTAAAATGAGAAAGTTTGCTCCGGCTGGTGGGCGGTGCTTGGTATTTCCTCAACTGATCTCAACATGGCGGCCGGGTCACAAACTTTCTCATTTTACAGCTAAACAGTAAACTACAAGAAGTTTCTGAAAACATTTTATGCAGGAAATAGGTATTACAGTAACAGAATATTAATTCATATTTAATCAGCGATGCCTAGTTTGACCGTTTGATCAGAGTTCGCGAGTGATTGACAGTTGCTCAGAGTCGCCAAGGCTCCAGCTAGGCTCTGATTGGTTGTTTTCCTCCGGTCTGTGAAATCTTGCAGATGCCATTCGGAGCACCGGAGGACACCGGAAGATGTTTTTTTTCAGATTACCTGTCTCATGCACTACTGTCAGGTTATAGTGACCGTTTTATAAAAATAACTTTTTTTTATCATATTTGCTCTAATCTTGCCTACTGCTGCTTTAACTGTAATAACCTTATCGAGATGTAAGAGATTGAGATGTTACTGCTTGAAATATACTGCTACTTAATAGCTAAGGAGCAAATTGTAAAGTGTTTTATGCATTTCTACAGCAAATCTGTGAGCAGATTCACTCAGCAAGATGAGAAAGCAGAAAGCCCTGCTCATTATGTCATCAGTATCTCCAATTAATCATCACGGCTTTATTGTACTTTAAATGCAAATTTCAAATGATGCCTTTAAATGACTTTCCCTTCATGCAAAATGTCAGAAATGAGAGCTTTCCAAATGCTAACTGGGAGTTGCACAGATAACAAACGATGTCTGGAGCAGTGATAAATGGCAATAAACAACTCAGCTGTGCAGCCCAGAGAATTGCAGCTGCCATTTCATTTACGCCTGTTGGCCTTGATGTCCATTTTAAAATCACTCGAGTATAAAAGCAAAAATCCGTTCTGGTTATTTATTCTTCTATTTTAAGAGGAGCAGTGGAGAACAAAAACAGAAGAGAGAACAGAGAAAAAAAATTCTCTTTCACACCTTTAATTGTAAGATAACTGAGGTCCGACTATAATCAGAAACTGAAAATAAATGTCTCTCTTAATTCAGTACTTCATATATTCAGTCTCAAAACTCATTTTCGTTAAATTAAACATAAAAACCGAGAGAGTGTGTCATTCCCCTCCATTCCAATAGAGTTTCTTTTGTACAAGCCGTGAAGTCTTAAAGTGTATTTCACTCATGGTAGATAATGTTAGCCTTCCGTATCAAAGTCTACTCAGCTTATTAGGAGGTTCATTATGAAGTGAATAGCAAAGTTTTGGTGGACGGACGTTGAGGAGGAAAATAAGTTAAATGTCTTCTTTTTAAAAAGACAGGAAATGCAGGCCAGAATATAAGTAGGATGGAACAGGTGTAGCTACAGATGACAACAGACCAAGCTCCATCTGGAGAGGTCAGAGGGCAACAAGCAGACAGAGAGTGGAGACTGAGGCGCCTTGGGCTGCAGAGGCTACTCACAGGGAATGGTGCGCAGATACAGGTTGTCCCTGATCACCTGCTGGAGCTTATGGTCCAGGGAGCCCTTCTGGAACTGCAGGCTGAGGTAGTGACGCAGATCAGTGTTCAACACCTTACCTAGAGGAAAGGAAAGAGAAATCTGTGTTAACAACAATTAAATCACGTAGGAGGGGGGCACCTACATGGCGCTCATTTAGAAAACACCCGCTCTGATGATTTGATTTTGAGACAAGTAAAAAGACATTCTGAAATTGAAGTCCAAAACAAGCTACAACACACTCCTCCGACGGACAACGACACGCGCTACAAGCCCCGAATCCAAAGGGTGCTTGTCCTGACAGCAATTACTTGTACCTGAGAAGGCTAGGCACTAAGTGGCAAAGATATTGAAGCTGTCACATATGATGAAACATTAATTATATCATTGTCTTGGTGAATACTCGATTCTGATTAGCTGCAGGGCGTCCAGTCATTTCTGATAATGGGCACCTACTAAGTAGCCTAATTCCAGTGAAACTGTCTGTTTGCAGTCCTAATTACGTTAGTGCTTCAGTGCCTCATCCTCTGAACACTGACTGTGGCTACTGTAACACACAAGCTGCAAGAAGTACCTGTACCCTACCCCTCTAAACTGATACGATCACATGAGCGATCGTCTCACATCACATTCGCTATTCAACTCGCTACTTCACGCTGCGACCGACAGTACACATGGCCCGCTCATTTGTTCGTGAAAATCTTGATATTGATTTGGGGACAATGACGTGGCTGGATAGCTAGCTAGTCTTGTTGTTAAACACACCGTCAAATTGTATTAACTGTTTGTCAACCCTACGCAGTGTGATTGTCTTTGAATCTTGCTGGCATAATGTTAGATTTATGCTAGTGTTATGCTAATTAAGATTTCGTGAAAATCTTGATATGGATTTGGGGACAATGACATGGCTGGATAGCTAGCTAGTCTCGTTGTTAAACATACTGTCAAATTCTGTTTACTGTTTGCAGTGTTATTGTCTTTGAATCTTGCTGGCATAATGTTAGCTTTATGCTAGCGTTATGCGAATCAAGATTTCGTGAAAAGTCTTGTTGATAAAGATACTGTCAAATTATATCTACTGTTTTTCAACTCTACACAATGTTATTGACTTTGAATCTTGCTAGCATAACGTTAGCTTTCTGGCTCATAGCTGAGCCAAAGGGTTCTATGAGCTGAGCATACTAGAAACATCTCCCGTTGCCAAGTCGTAGCTAAGGTTCATCGTATTTACTGCAGTAGTGAACAAAGATTCCATTGCATAGGAGCCTTATGGGATAGTAATGATTTTTCCAGGTATTAGCAAACTCTCAGGGTTACCAGGGAAACAGAGTGAATGGATTGTGAAAAACTTTAGATTTTGGTTGCAAAACACATTTTGGCAAGTGACCATGATTTAAGTGGGATAATGCCCCTTCGAGATGTCCATAATCAGGAATTAATAAACTTCGCGGTGGCTGTGCGTGCGACGGTTCTGGCCTCCACGTCGTCTATTAATTCCTGATAATGGATACCTCTTTTATTAAAATCGAGATGCATGCATGACAAAAAGCAGGAGGCATACAACATTAGCTTCTCGGGAACAACCGCATTTCAAGCAAAGTCTAAGGACGTGAAGGGGCTGCACAGCTATCTTCAAAGAGAAGGGAAATTTACCATTCTCTGAACCTCTGAGCGATAGAATGTCAGAGAGAGGAAATGGGGAGATAAAGAGAGAAAGAAGAAACAGAGAGAATTCCCTTGTGTTTGCTACAGTAGAACTCCAGCTGTGCATGGGGCAACAGCTCCTTCCTCGGGAGGGGACACACAGATGTGCTTTGAATATGGCTTCAGTTGCACTGCGGGCATCAATAACCAGCGCTGACTCCTTGAAGTTGTCTAGCAGGGGGTACACAATTAACCTCATACAGATGACTGACGTAATGAGCACTATGGGTCCGCTGTCTACATAAAACATCATGCTGCAGTTCTGACAGTTAAAACAGCAACATGCACCAGTGTTAATTTTGGCAGCTATTTTACATTTAGTCTTAAGTCTTAGTTTTAAAATTAAATGCTTATTAGTTTTAGTTACATTTTAGTCATTTTTATCCTCCATAGTTTTAGTCTAGTTTAGTCGACGACAACTCAAAACGTTTTAGTCCAGTTTTAGTCACTAGAAAAGTCATTAGATTTTTGGGTCAAAATGTTTTTTCTCTTAATTTTGTCAGCTATTTTTTTTAAATTTAATCTTAGTCCTGTTTAGTCATCGGATTATATTGAACATTTCTGTCATTTTAGTCAAACTTATTTCATCATCATAAAATTGTATCTTATCATTATTTGATGAAAAACACAGGTTGAACGATTAAGAATGCAGTGTATGTGTAAACATATGCGTAACTCAACCACCCGAACTGGACCTGACCCCGCAAACAGCCAACTTTATGCATTTCCCATTCATTGTCTAAGTAAGCAGCAATGCATTTTTTGTTGCGTGGTGGCATGATTAGAGAGACGGGGCGTCACGTTGGCCGCTCCTCATTTGCATAAAGTTAAGGTCTAGGCTACTTTATGAAAATCAGGGGCGTCCAACACGACTCGCCGCCTCTGGAAACTCCCGAGAAACTTTTAACCTAAGCGTTGTCGATCCAAAAATGAAGACAGTCACAGCAACAACATGGCTTATTTCTCGCAAAAAAACGTTTTCGTGAACTATTTTCATGATATAAGAGAAGACAGTTTCCAAACGAGCCGCCATGTTGGTTTCAGGTTTGAAAGTTGGGAGCAGCATGTATCTTGTGTCAAGCAGCTTGTGTCTAGTGGCAGCCCATCAAACGTCCAATGCTGGGAAGTGAGGCGATCCCTCGTGATAAAAAACGCCCCTCGGGACCAAGAGACGGACTGAGCGCCGCCGTAGCGCGTTGTGTGTGTGTGTGTATGTGTGTGTGTGTGTTTGAGACAAAGAGAGAGTGACAGAGACTAAAACTACATTTTAGTCTTGTCTGTTTTCGTCAACAATATCTCGTGGAAAAAGAGGTTGTTGACTTATTTCGTCATAGTTTTCTTTAACGAAATTAACACCGACATGCATCGATATCTGTACCTGTAAGTGCTTCGTCAAAATCTAGTTCCATGCTCTATATCTGCTTTTTCTCTTTTGTGTGGTTTCAAACACATCTTCTCTACAAGGCCAGAATGTGGTCATGTTTGCTGTCAATGTCTGACGCGATTCTCTGACGCAAGTGTTAAGATCCCGTTGATCTTCTGCAGATCAGAAAATGTTGACAAATCAAAGTTAAGCAGCAGCCAGGCTTTGAGATCTGCATTAGAGGAACATCAGTCAGTGAGATAATACACCTCACCCAGCACGACACCTACTGAGATTGTTAATACATGACTTTCCCCATCGTGAGTCTAATTCTGCTGATGGCTAATCTGCTGATGAATATTACCTCGCAGTTTTGAGTCGGCGTGCCAGACGATGCACACTCAAAATTCATTGTAGACTTGCTTTGATTTCAATATGAAACATTTTTCAACTCCATTCGAATCTATTCACCAACACACACACACGCACACACGCATAAAAGATCCCGTCTTTCAAAAGAGTGGCAGGGTTCAAACTAACAGAAATTTTCAGAAAGAAACGGAATAAAACATAATCACGCTGCGTAGTAACAAAGAGAAATATTCCCACAGTAAAACAAAAAGAACATTTGAAAGTGAGGAGCATCCTACGCATCCCACACTCTACAAGAATCTGACTCTGAAACTTGAGCAGCATTTTTTATGATCAGCAGGAAGTATTGAAGGATGGACTTGGCTGCCGGGCAATAAAAAGCTCTCGCTTGCAAATTCAAAAATATTGTAAATTAAATGACGTTGTATTATTCATCACTTAAGGGGAGAAAATGACTGCAGATCAACAGCGTTACGTAGCCTGGTTGAGGGGGTCGATTCCCCCGCCCCCCCCCCCCCGTAACATCTGCCAAAAGTGATGCTGAAAATACTTTCATTAAAAGCTTTTTGAGTTTCTTGCTTACAGGGTGTTCAACACAACTCAATACTTTTGCTCCGCTGGCACACACATGAGCTAATAATTCAAGTAATTACGGAATTCCGAGGCTTTCGAGCGTGCCTGCTGCTTTGCTTAAGTTGAAACAGTCCAGTAACTGCAGCATGGCAGAGGTGCGAGGCCAAGGGAAGCATGGCTCTCCATTATGTAACTCTATAGACTTTTTTTACTGGCACAATGAATGTGAGGAATTTAGGTCAAGGAAACAAAAGCCGGGTCTGGCTACGCTTTGCAACTGGGAAGCCACAAGCCTGCGGTCCCTGTTCCCAGAAGCTATGAGACATGAAAAACCCCAAAACACACACAAACAATATTCCCTCCCCTGCCGGGTCAGGCCTGTTCCCATGTTAAAAGGAGATCATGGGAGTGATTCTTCCTCCACCAGGGCTTTTATCATGCTTGGATTTGCCGCCCTGGACTCCATTTTCCCTTCGGCCTTGAAAGATCGGCTGGTTTCAGTATGGACAACGGATGGAGCTAATTGTTACCACAGGATTCCTGCAACTAAGGGTAGATGTCCCACTGGGTCAACAAAATCAATCTCTTTCTCTCTCTCATACACACACACAAACACATGCAAATCACCTCCCCTGCCCAAAAGCAAACTCCCACTCAAGTGCTTCTAACAGGGTAGTCTTTGTGGCCCGCCTGTCAGGTTGTGTTAGCGCGCTACATCATATCTCCAGAGACGGGGAGAGAAAAGAGAGAGAGGGAGGGGGCAGCAAACTCTCAGCTCCCCGCTAGGTTACAAGGCAGCGCATCACTGGCCTGCCGGGCTGGTAGTACGAGGCATGCGGGACACAATGGAAGCCTTTGTGCCTTGTCATCTGGCTATTAGACACTCTCTCATACAGGGGGGAGGAGTGCGGGGGAGTTGGTGGTGGAGAAAGAGGGGAGGGGGGTGCTGGCGTTCAAGGATAGCGAATCATTAAAAACAGAGGGAGCGAGGGAGGGAGGGAGAGGGGGGATGTTTGTGGAGAGGAGTAAGGATGATGCATGGGAACGCACGTGGAAACTCACCCCGCCTCTCTCTCCTCCCGCCCTTTCGTCATTATTCTATCGCTCCCATCTCTGACTGTGCGTCTTTGCCTGCCTCGCTGTGGAGATTCATCAGCCCTGGCAGATCCCCGCAGGGCTCCTCACACCTATGTTTGAGATCACTTTCTGAATAATAGCTAGCGGCCTCACATGCATCTCCCCCTTTTTCTTTCTTCCACTGCTGGCCACTTAACCTTTTTTTTTCTCTCTCATTGCACACGCCTTTGCATTCAAGTGATGTGTGCGTCTATCTGTCCAGCCGATTAGATTGTTGTCAGGCTATTAAATAGGCGCTATCAGTCACTATAAGCCCCATAGATGTGGGTCAGTAGGGGCCTACTAAACCCACTAGTAGGTTTCATCATTTATTCACATGGTGGATCACCGAAAGAAGGTATAAAACAACATGACAGCGACCTATAGCGACTGTAGTAATTATGACAGGAGCAGAAGCGGAAGTCAGGCGCTATAGTATAGACAGTGTGACACAAAACACAGGGCTTTCACCCAGGAGTCCGAAGTTTGCACCCCATGTGAAACCAACAATGTGTGGTTGTCTTTGTGTTCGCAGTTATTTTAACCCAAAACACAATATTTGTCCCTAAAGTTAAAAACTTAAGTGCTTTTTTTGCCTAAACCTAAAGAAGTTGTAGTTTTGTTGCCTAAAGCTAAAGAAGTGAAGTTGTAGTTTTGTTGCCTAAACCTAAAGAAGCCTTTTTGTTTGAGTTCAAAAGGTGACGTTTCATTCAGTTTTACAACATGTTAGAACGTGTTGCTTTTAAGTTTCACTTTCACTTTTACAACGTAGTAGGCGTAGTAGGCCCCTAGTGACCCACATCTATGGTGCTTATAGCGACTGGTAACGCCTATTTAATAGCCTGAGAACAGTCGAATCGGGTGACCTGTCGGTGGCTCCAGCGTAGCAGCCCCTCTCTGCCCGTTACATCAGTCTGTATAAAGGCAAATAAATAACCAAGCCCTTGCTCGGGCTCTGTTGCTGGTAGTTTTCAGTATTTACACTCTATGTGTAAAAGGAGGAGGAGCAGGAGAGGAGAAGAGAGAATACGCCTTACTTAGATCAATAATAAAAGATCTAAGTAAGAATCTGGGTAAGGAGTGAAAACATATCGTCTGGATGTACTAACAAAACCCCAACTTTCTGTCTGCCTCTCTCTATCACACATACATCCACAGAAATGAAAAGAAAGCACATGCTGCTGCCCGTCATCCGTTCCCCAGTCCCCTAGGACACTTAGATTTTGGTATCTGCCATGGGAAACTGCTACTCTCAGCTCACCTCACCATCTGTCATTTTCTGTAACTGATGTCAAAACTATTGAAGTGCTTTGCTAAAAAAGTCTTTCATTGAGAGACAAGTCGTTTTTCAGCCAAAAGCCTGGACAAGAGCCTCAGTTCTTCTACTATAAAACAGTTTCAGCAGCATGGACCACCATTTTGACTCAATTTCTCTGCTGTAATGCACACAGTCAACAGCTACAGCACACCAAAGCATTTAAACTGCCCACAATCCTTTGGAAAAGGAGTTTCTGTGAGGTTGTGCTCATGTAATCTCTACAAACATATTCTGCATTCACATGGATGCAGAATCTGTAGGCAACAGGACAAGATTTGGTATCAGAAGCATTCTGGTTTCCGTTTGTAGTCTGAGTAGTATTGACCAATCGAGTTCGAGCAGGCTTTGCTTGAGTGCAGGTAAACAGTCAGTGTGGAGTGCAAAAATAGCGTATTGCATTGGCCGAAATTCAATCACAGAACCCACTGGCTATCGTCTGACGATGATTTTAGCTTTTTATTGGTGTAAAATTAGCTTGTAAACTGGCTACTTGTGAGATAATCTGGTCGTACACATCGACTCTCAACTCCAGTCTCACATCTCAAGGTACTCATCGGACTGTTAACAGTGAGTAACGCACGGAAAATAAAGTCTTGGCCCGGATATCCGCTGGCTACACCGGAACCCCAGAAATACAGTTATATCTAAAAGGTAACCCCCAAGTTGCAAAACCTTGAATGGTTAAGGTTAGGCATTGACCTTGACTGGTTAAAGTTAAGCACTGACCATGACTGGTTAAGGTTAGGGTAGGCCGTTGGGAAGCGTGTCTCGTGGGAGTTTTCGCGGGGTGTTACCTTCTAGACATGACCCAGAAATATAGCCCCTTGCCCCCAGAGGCTTATCTGTCGTCAGACCGAGAGCTGATGGGTTCCAAGATTTGTACTTGGGAAAAGCAGTTCTTTGAGCTAAATGCCAACATCAGCATGCTAACACGCTCACAGTGACAATGATAGTATGCTGATGTTTGGGTATTTGCTCATAAATCAAAGTATTGGACAAAATTGAAGTTTTGATCTAATGGTGGCGAAAGATGAAAAGTGAAGGGATCCCCAAAGTTATTACAGTTCATCCTGAGATGGACATGAATATCTGAACCAAATTTCATGGCAATCCTATAGTTGTTGAGATATTTCAGTCTGGACCAAAGTGGTGGACCACCATTGCCATCTAGAGAGCCATGCTGCTAGCATGGCTAAAATGATGCTCATGAGCTAGAATTTTGATGGAATAAAAAAAGTTAAACACTTGGCAAAGACGGAAATGTTGAAATAAAGCAACTTCTTGGCATAAAAGCTTGCACACTAGATACTGAGCACTCAGGTGAAACTATCAATCATAGTGCTGCATGAATTTGGCACAGGAACCATTCTGCCAAAAGCAAAAAGACCTGTCTTCTGTGAAATCCCTGCAGCTTGGCTCACTTCTTGGCACACCAGCATGCCCTCACTTCACCGGGACCAAAACAATTGACTAGCAGTAAAGATATTTACCCAGTAAACGGGAAGTCAAATCACAATGGGCTCGCATAGACACAATGCTTTTGCTAAAAGAGAGCGGAAGCAATGCAGAGATGTCACCAGCAGGGGTGTCAGTGGGCGTCTAATGAGGCAATTCTCTGACAGTAGTGCAGCGCCGGAAACAGCGAGAAAGCCCCCGCCATCTGCTAATTACCACGTTGTTAGGTTCATTTGTGCAACTCGGGGTAACAGAATGTCCTGCCTCATTCTGTGTGAGAGGCAGAGAGAGAATCAACAGTGTACTGGCATCTTCACTTTCTCCTTAAAATGGCCATTCTGGCATGTCTGGTTTTCTCTTCAAAGAGCAGCAGGCACAGACAGAGAGGCATTTTGGGTTCCACCGCCAATGGTCTCATCCCCACAAACAAGCTCATGTCCACTGAGAGTGATAGGGGTAGAACTACCACCACTCCCCTTAAACACTCACCCTCGAAATGGGAGAGGCGTGGAGTGTTTTCCCATCCGAGACAAGCCCCGTTGCTCTTAATGCCACTGTTTAAGCTGAGAGCTGTAATTGTCCAGCGAAAAAAAAGGAGTCAGTGTGAAGTCAATTAGTGGCTGCAAAGCCCCAGAGATTAATTGTGGACGGAGGTGGGCTTTGGGATGAAAAATGTTACGTGAAGGAAATCAATGTCCCCAATCGCCCTTTCCCCCCCCTCGGGTTAGATACATCCCTCTTAAAATCCAATTAGTGGGATGGTATCTAAACATAAGGTCAGTCTGCACAAGCTGAGTGTTTTTCCTAGAAAATGGCTAATGACCAGGTTGAAAATCTCCTCATACAACATCCACTTCTCCAATTGTATCTCCCTGATATACAGACAATAAGACTCGGACAAAACCGAGTATATGTCTGGACTGTGTATGGTCAGTCTGTGAATTTGTGGCTAGATTGTTCTACAAATAGACAGTTGTCACGTCTATAATGTTAAATCCAGCGGTACATGTCCACCAGGTCCGGCAAGGAAGGACTCAACTGGCCGCTCAAGCGGTGACGTACCCTATCGGGGAATGCACCTGATTGGTCCCTAGTTTTCTGCTTGCCGTTCTAAACAATCCACCAAAATCTACTTCTGAAAACATGTTGAGTGAGAAATAGGCTATGCCACTGCTGAACCTGGTTTCATTTTAGAATTAGATCGTCTTGTTTGACAGCTCGGTCCAAGTTTCGTGAGCCGGACGCGTCTCGCTGGACAGGCTCATTTGTAAAACGTACTATTCCCCGCCTTTTCATTTTGAAAGAGCAACGGCCAATGAGGAAACACCAACACTCGGCCAACCAATCGTGTAACTTCATCTCTCAGTCAGACTTTTGCATTTGTAGCCAAAAACTTTGTCCTTAGCAACATGTTTAATAGCAGAATTCACAAGCCGTGAGTATCAAATTCCTTTCGATAACACAGGCATTGAGGTGCTGGAGGAGAAGTGACTCTTTATGCTACTATTTCGGGCTTGCTGTGCCACAAGGACAATGGCATTATCCCTCCATGCACCCTTGACAGAATAGCACGATCAACTCTTTAAGCGGATAATTGAAAGGAATGGTCTTGCTACACATTGCGTGCAGGCTTAATGTTGCGGGCTTATTATAGGCAATGTGATAATCATCAGCGCACTTGGCAATAGACACAGATGGCGTCCCAAAGCACTCAGCATTCAGAAATATATTCTTGGCTCCGGATGGCTTGCCTGCTATTGTTGGCCGACTGTACTAAATATCCATTAGTTACATGTTTGAGAAAACTGGCTCGGTGTTTTCTTGGCTTGTTTAATAGTACACACCTATTCTGTTGATAAATGGAGTGTGCGTGTCTACAAGCTTTAAACTTTACAGCATCCAGAGGTGAGATCACATTTATTCAAGGTACCCTATCCTCCCTAATCACTATGTTGCAGCATGTGACAAAAGCGTCAAGCTTTTTTTTTTTTTTCTCCACTGAGAAGCAACCTTGAAATTGTCCTTTCTAATCCCATTGTGGCTTAGAGAGGAAGACATTTAACAAAAAGCTGAAATAAAGCTAAGGTCGATCCTCTCACGTCTTGTCTGTCCCTTTTGGATTCTCAGTTGGGGCAGGGAGGTGAAAGAACAGTCACGGCCACCCCGCGGTCATCCTGAGCGGGTGGGGCCTCCTCCCCTCTCCTGTCAACGTCCTGTGATGTGGAGCAGACTGACAGATCATGACATTAACCTCTCCTTCGCCCGGTATTCATGTCCAATCGCTTCCCTGAGCAGCGCGATCTGCCCTGCAGTCTGTCAGGTACAGGACAGCTCAGTGGACACTCCCATCACCACTGCAGTGGTTAGAGCTGACTTTTAGTATGTTAGAGGGGAACATTAGGCATAACTATGCTGATTTAAATGATCTGGTCTTGTAGTATGTTTGTTTAACTATGACGGCAATGTCGCTCTGTCTGTCTGTTGGTCCGTCAGTCCACCACTTCGGTCAAGACTGAAATATCAGCTATAACAGCTATTAGATGGATTGGCACAAAACTTTGTACAGACATCCTTAGAATATCTAGGCATTCACTGAATGAAGTGGCGCAGAATTTTATACAGACATTCATGGCTCCCAGACGAGGTATGACTTTGGTGATCCCCTGTCTTTTCATCTAGTCCCAATATTGGCGTTTGTGGTTTTGAGTGAAATATCTCTGCAACTATAGAGTGGTGCAGGAATGAGTCCTAAAACCCAGAAATGAGTTAGCATTTTAGCACTTCCGGTTCTCTCGTCGGGAAGTCAATGTTTTTTGCCTGAAAAAGGCCTGTGGTCAACACAAGCTTAAGAGATTTTAACATTTTGTCCTACGACATAAAATACGTCCGTAAATATCCCACTTGTGAATCTTTTAGCCTTTATGTTTCTTAAAAAAGGCGGTTGCTAACAAAATGTCCAAATTAAACAACAAAATGTCATCACGCCGACTCGTACGCCTTTACAGCCTCGTTGTGTATACTCGCGCTCATGTGACCGTGGCGTGGTTCATTTATAGCCTAATGTTAGCTTTTTACTTCTGGCGGTGCATTCACACTTCAAAAATCATGTTTTTGAAGTGTGTGTTCAAGTGGTGTTCATTTGTGAACAAAACTTACAGAACAAAACGTGTAAGTATCATAAACATTTGTTTGCCACAGAGCTTATTGTCTGCAATAATCCAAAAACCCAATGGAAAAAAATCCAATTAGCTTTTTGTCAAAGGAAACTGTGCGATTCTGACTTCCGGGTTGGCCTACAAAAATATGTCATCCCTGCACCACTTTATTGGATAGATTGCCATCAAATTTGGGACAGACATTCATGCCTCCCACAGGATGAATTGTAATAACTTTGGTGATCCCTTAACTTTCACATAGTGCAACCATTGGGTCAAATTTTCATTTGCCTAAGTTAAGTTTATGACCAAATTCCTACAAAACTAATGGCATTCCCATCATCCTCAGCTGTACTTTGTATTTAGTGCTAATTAGCAAATGTTAGCATGCTAGCATACTAAATTAAGATAGCAAACAACTTGATGGTAAACATTATACCTGCTAAACATCAGCATGATAGACTTTAGCATTAAGGCTGCATTCACACTAGATCAGGCGTTGCGGCGATGTAGGCGAATTACTTTAATTCGACTGTGACGATTAACGTCTTTTGTTCCCTCATGGCTGGGTTGTACTGCTTTGGATCGCCTTTTACGCGCTTGGCCACCGCAGTGTGACATCGGCTTGCGTTTCTCCAAAAGTTGATTGAAATGGGAGGACTTGTGTTTTCGCCAGATCGCCGGATCTGTTGTGAATGCAGCCTTAGCTCAAAGTACTGCTGTGCCTGTAAGTTCGGCCTCACCGAGCCGCCAGTGTGGCTGTAGACTCATAGTTTTGTTACATTAACTGATTACATCGTAGTGATCCCTTTCAGCTTAAATCATTAAGTCTGTTTCTAGTCCAAACTGTTTTGTTCACTCCAGTACAAAACTAGCCCCTTTACAATCTCTGCTTATAAGAATAATAGCTCAATTTTCAGAGGTATCGCATCATGATTGTTTCTGTAGATTTTGTGGTCTTTCAGTAAGCTAGTTTTGAACAGGAAATAATGTACACCATTGCTGAGCTGACAATAGTGGTTTCATTTACCAATGAGCGGAGCTCCACTGTCAGTGACACAAATGAATCAGTTACTCGTGTAAGTTCTGTTTGCAACTCCGGGCAGCGTAGAGTTCAATACGGAACCGTGCACTGAGACTCTGGCCAAAGGCTTATGTCCCACAGTGTAGGGGCAGTCACTCAGAGAGACATTGCAAAAGAAGAAACCAGCAAACAACAGAAGGCATTGCTGAAGCGTGCATTTCCAGTAATATGACCAGGCAGACTGATAGGAAGAGGAGAGAGAGAAAGGATGGTAGAGAGGATGAAAAGGGCCAGATCTTTAATAAGGTGTTTTTAGACTTTTTAGCTGCTGGTTTCTCTTTCATCTCCAGGCTCCGATATCCCAGCAGCTCTAGTCTACTCTAAAATGCACGGGCCTAAACCTCTAAGAGCGAGGTTAAACCCCTTGTGATGCACACAAACAAGATGAAATGATAAAAATGCTAACATAATGCAGCGGAGCTCAGAAGGGGAGGAGGTTATCTCTGTGTGTGTGTGTGTGTGTCAGCCTTCGAGCACATATCCGCTTCGCCCCATTGTTCATTTGGCTGATCTGTTGTGCTGAGGCCGTCTGGTTGTGATGCAGAGAAGAAGAAGCTCCCTTCTGCGCCGTGCATCATCAAAAGCCTGCTGCTGTTTGCCATCGCCGTGCTTTTGAAACCTCCGTCTGTCTATCTTCACACAGACGCACACATACACCTGCTGTACACGCACAAACAAAACCTGCACGTGAGCATACATGTGCACACACACTCGGTAGCTTCCAGAGAGACTGAATGAGAAACAGAGATCAAAAGAGTGGAACAATCTTTTCCTCCTCATCTCCATGATGGAGAGCGATCTTTACATCGTATAGAGAGAGGGAGACAAAGGCTTTCGTCGTCATCAGTGGATCAGAGAGAATGAAAGAAGCGACATGGGGAGAGATCAATCAGTGCATTATTGAAGGATCGAGGAGAGAGAGAGGAACCATATAGAGATACATGGAGCCAGCGGCGGGAGCTTCTGCAGCTCTTTGGTTTACGGTTCTGCGGAGCAAGTAAAGTGATGCGCTCTTAGCCTTAATAACTTGGCCTGTCACTGACAATATGCCACCCGATGCATCAGAGAGAACCCCAGGGGACACAAGAGTATCTTGTTCTTTTCCTCCTTCTCTCTCTCTCTCTCTCTCACACATGCATACAAACACTGCTAACATTTTAATCGCAAATTAATCGCACATTTTTTTTCTGTTCAAAATGTACCTTAAAGGGAGATTTGTCAAGTATTTAACACTCTTATCAACATGGGAGTGGGCAAATGCTTGCTGTATGCAAATGTATTTATATCTTTATTATTGGAAATCAATTAACAACACAAAACAATGACAAATATTGTCCATAAACCCTCACAGGTACTGCAAGTAGCATAAAAAATATGCTCAAATCATAACATGGCAAACTGCAGCCCAACAGGCAACAACAGCTGTCAGTGTGTCAGTGTGCTGACTTGACTATGACTTGCCAAAAACTGCATGTGATTATCATAAAGTGGGCATGTCTGTAAAGGGGAGACTCGTAGGTACCCATAGAACCCATTTTCATTCACATAACTTGACGTATCTTGAGGTCAGAGGTCAAGGGACCCCTTTGAAAATAGCCGTGCCAGTTTTTCCTCGCCAAAATTTAGTGCAAGTTTGCAGCATTATTTACCCTCTTTCGCGACAAGCTAGAATGACATGGTTGGTACCAATGGTTTCTTTAGGTTTTCTAGTTTCATATTTCACGTATTCAGCTTAGGGCTCTGCAACCTAAGTTGTGTAAATGTGTTAAAGAAATTAGTGGCATTAAAACCAATTTGCGTTAATGCATTATTATCACGTTAACTTTGACAGCCCTAATTTTAAACCAAAAGGATGCTGTGAGATCTGAAAACACACCCGACATTGTTACGTATCAGATACCAAAGATTTTATTTGGATGTGGTATAACTTGAGTATTTACTGGTATGGAATATAAGAGAGATTTACATGGGACAGGTACCTACTGAGGTCTCTGTTCCCCAACTCACATGCGCTGCTGTGGGATTGTATGTGTGTGAAAGGCTCGCTTCAAAGGCCTTGGGTAGTCAGCAGTGATATTTTAGGCGCGTCTGCTAATAATATGCACAACAGAGCAGAAGGCATTGTATTGGAAAGCACAGCCCGAGGCGCCGCAGTTTTCTGATTTGATGTGTGCATCTCTCGCCAGGCTGACCCAGATGCTGCCGCCTCGATCCTTGACTCGCATACATCTTCAAATGGCGTCCTGCTGACACAGGCGCACACCAGGGCTGCATTTGCATACATTAGCGCTGAAATAATCAGTTTCATTAATCGATTAGTCCAGTATTAATTATTACAGCCATTTATCAAGTGAGAACAACAGCCAGAATTATAATGCAAACAAGTGCTTGCATTTCTCTGATTTATATTGGTCAGATTGAGTAAGCAAGTACCTCAAAAGTGTCCTTATGTACAATATAGTACATTCTGTTGGTAGTTCTTTTGTACTTCACTTCAATGCAGGGCTTACTGCATTCTATGCGATTGTAGTATTTTGCTTCTTTTAAATAAATGGACCCACATGTTGCTGCACCACCTCTCTTCCTCTCTTTTGAATTCAGTTTTCTGAACCTGTATGTCATCACTTCTTCTCATGAGGGTCAGGGGGAAAGGGGGCAGTGGCATCATCATAGATAGTGAGTTAATACAAAAAAAATACCTCGAGGAGTTTTACAAAGAATGATTTACTTCCCCTCTTGTTTTTTCCTTTGAATTGCCCACTGCAATAACCTTGTTTCAATGTTGAATTGTACGTTACCTCGAGACTCACACAATGGAGATTCAGTATCCTTAACAACAAGTGTACGGTGCCCAGTGGACCGTCTATTGATGGAATAGTCCATTATGTAAAGAGTGACACAATAAAAGAAGCGCTATGAGTGCATTTTGTGAGTTATTGCAGAGTATGTATACATGAGTTTCAATTGTGTTTTATATGTAAACATTATGATATATCTATAGTTACAACCCGATATCCTGCCAAAGCGTGTAATAGACCCGCCTGTTTACCAGAGGATAGTGTGTCAGTGTCGTGTTTTGCCTCGCCAAGGAGTGAATATTACACGTGTGTGTGAAGGTGGAATAGCCTACCAGCAGGGGGCAACAAAAACACTAGGTTTGGGCAACAAAACCACTTAGCTAGGTTTAGGAAAAACGTCATGGTTGGGCTTAAAATAAGTACGTAAACTAAGTAAAATATGTACGTAAACAATGTAACATAAGTACGGAAAACACGACACAAACGTAACTTACAAAACAATACACCGGTCTCAAACACCGGCCCCCTGGTTGAAAGTCCTGTGTTTGTTGGACCCATCCACCTCCCCTCACACCCACCAAAAGCAGTTTTTTTCTCGCTTTTTATTCTACGTCACTAGCTCTGAGCGTAGCATATTTACGCAAATGCATTTACATTGCAGTCAATACAGAATAAATTGCATACAAATGACACAGCAAAATCAAGAATGCCGTTCTTATTGCACGTGTTTGCCTTGTGTATTATCATGTCATTGATGTGCCTTTTCGTACACCCGGGTTGGCAGCTATAAGGTAAGAGGCCCTCTTAGTTAGGAGCTCCAGGCATTGTCTTACCTTGCCTAATGATAAAGTCTGTCCTGAATTAAGGACTTCTCATCCATGTTGGCTTAAAAGTTGAGATCCAAATCTTGAATCTTGAATTGTCTCTTCCTGGGTAAACTCTGAAAAATGTGCTGATCGAAAGGCTCCACGACAGCTACTAAATGAACTTTCAGTCTCAACTTTTAAGCCAACATGGATGAAAAGCTGTTAAAGTGCTGCAAAAAAAATAATCTACAATTCTGCGACAACTGGGCAAACTCCATCTGCTGAGGAAGATTGTGTGATACTATCGAAAGCTCCAGCACAGCTTCAAAATGGACCTTGTGATGAGACAGTTGTCAAGAAAACAATACTTGTATAAGAGGGCATTTTTACGAAATGGTAAATGGACTTGCACTTCTGTAACGCCTTTCTAGTCTTCCGAACACTCAAAGCGCTTAACACTACATGTCATTATTCACACATTCACTCACACATTCATACACTAATGGCAGAGGCTGCCATCCTGCCCATCAGGATCTAATATAAATACTCATTCACACACTGATGGCACATCCTTCGGGAGTAATTTGGGGTTAAGTATCTTGCTCAAGGACACTTCAACAAATGCCGACCTTCCGATTGGTGGGTGACCGCTCTACCTCTGCGCCACAGCCAACCCAGACAAAACGTAACTAGTTACTACAGAAAGTAATTCTAGATCCAGGGAATCCACACACACACACATACAGTACACACACAGTCACAACCTGATCCCTGTTGTCCATCTCCGGGAAGTCAGGCAGTGATCGGGTGCATGAAGCGAAACCACTCTTCTACATTACATCCATCCGTCATGTGCTGAGCCTCTGGCTGCAGAACAGGATACTCGCCGCTGCACTGAAATGAGTCAGCTGGCTGGACTTCAGTCATTTCATCCTTATGTCCACCTAACATCCCTCCTGCTGATGGAGCTGGTGTGCGTGTGTGGTTAGAGTTATGGTGGAAGGGTTACTGAGAGCAAGGGTATGACTTTAGCTTAGTGAAGCCTATAGATATTGCTCGGCCACTGGATACTGACATTTAGTCCATGATTTATCTGTAGCTCTTTGAAGGCGCACACACGAGGGGCTGCTCAATAAGCTGGGCAGATGCCCAGGGAGGAGAGGGCAGCCACATCAGTCACTCACAGCAGATGAAAAGGCTTTAGCAGCCAGACGCCAGCGAGCAGATATGAAGAGAATCAGAGGCAAAACCTCCCTACAAACGCTGAATGTCAACTGAGTATTTACCTCATGCTGGTTTCAAGGCTCTCTCTCCGATGACTCTGTGATTTGTATTCTTGCAGTGGCACACAGCAGACGTTAGTTATGTTTTTAATAAATAATTCTTCCACATGACCGATGGAATCACGGATAGGGGGTGGTGGGGGGTGAACTGGAGCGAATCAAAACGAACATCTGTGTGCTTGCTGTTACGAGACCGATAGAAATGCGGTTTGGCTGAGTCATCCAACACTTTATGTATAAACTAGGCTGCAACCTCCTCCTGCACTGAGAAGTGAAGCCAATAAGGAAGTGCTTTAAACTTGCATTCTTTCTAATAGCCAGCAGGAGGCGACTCCTCTGGTTGCAAAAACAAGTCAGATTGTATAGAAGTCTATGAGAAAATGAGCCTACTTCTCACCTGATTTATTACCTCAGTAAACATTGTAAACATGAGTTTATGGTCTCAATCAGCCCAGTCACACGAAAAGGCGTATCAATGACACGATAATGCGCAAGGATTTTGGCATGTCATTTGTACGCCATGTCGTCTGTACTGACGCAATATAAATGCATCCGCATAGATGTGCTACGCTCAGAGCTAGTGACAGAATGAAAAGTGAGAAAGACTGCTTAAGGTCAGGTGGCAGCGGAGATGAATGGGTCCAACAAACACAGGACTTTCAACCAGGAGGCCGGTGTTTTGTTTTGTAATTACGTTAGTGACTTTGTGACATGTTTTTTGTATTGTACAGAGCCAAAATGTACATTGAGCCTGTATTATTTATTATTTATTTAGGCTGCACACGTTCTTTTTGGTTACTATCATTTCCGGTATTGGGAACAGGGGTGTGGTTTTCACTTTATTTACCTGTGCACTTGGATGGCGGGATTTAGACAAAGAGGGTGAGTTAGGCTCAGACATTTTCTGTTGAAATCACTTCAAATCATCTACTTAAGTTATTCCAGTTAGCCCAAGTTATTGCTTGTCAATCTTTTCATTTAAATTAACAACACAAACGCATCTGGACTTATGTATTTCTTGGAACAAGTCAGTAAAGATCCTATTTAGTCTCTTAGCGGCTTTTGATTGATAGTAGTCGCTACACTTATGTTACGTTGTTTCCGTATATATTGTACTTAGTGTACATACTTATTTTAAACCCAACCATGACATTTTTCCTAAACCTAAGTGAGAGGTTTTGTTGCCTCCTGCTGCTACTGCACCTTCATACACACGTGTAATATTCACACCTCGGCGAGGCAAAACGAGACACTGAAACGATATCCTCTGGTGGACAGGTGGGTCTATTACACGTTTTGGCGTGATACTGGGATCATGGTCATGATTTTCATTTAGCAAATTATGGTCCCATTTAAAGTAAAATAGATGATAAACCAGGGTATGCCTTAGGGCGTGGCTACCTTGTGATTGACAGGTCGTTGCCACGGTGTTGTCCGGTCTGGGAGTTGTCCGTGTTTTCGTCTTAGAACTTTAACCCTTTCACAGTGTGTTGTCAGTTCATGAAAGTGAATTGTAACATTTTGGTTGCCTAAAAATGTCATTCAGCATTTGATTGTACATAGCTCCATCCTCTCGTGTCACTTGTGGTTGCAAAAAACCAAGATAGCGTCGGCCAAAAACCAAGATGGCAATAGCCAAAATGCCAAACTCAAAATTCAAACTTCAAAACAGCAGTCCACAAACCAATCGGCGACGTCACGATGACTACGTCCACTTCTTATATACAGTCTATGGTATAAACACTGCAGAGTGTGTAGACGGATCACAGCATGTATAATGTGTTTGTAGGTAGTGTCAGACAGAGGTAACACACATGCATATAATAGCAACTCTGCAAATGGGTATTCAGACTTCTCCCTATAGGCTGCATTGCAGTGGCACAGAAAGAGGCTGTGACTATACGCCGGAAGGAAAACATACACATTTGTTAGATCCACAACAAAATGTCACAATGATCCAGCGAATCCAATTTATTAGCACCTTGAACATATAAGGGGCTTTCTGTCAGGAGTGAACCGTGCACACGGAGAGCGTGGCAGTAATGACACCAAGCCTGAGTGGGTGAGTCATGGTGTTGCGTTGCTCAGGGACTGATCCCGTCAGAGCTGATTTAATAGAGTATAGAGTCCTCTCCCTGTTGGTCCATAGGTCTTTGTTATTAGTATGATGTCAGGGAGATAGCTCGCCGGAGCTTTCCATCGGGGGATTTGGGATTTTCGTTAGACTGATTCGTTCCATGTGTGATGCTTCCAGCTGACTCACTGAGGTTTGCTCTCGTTCACACTGGCATGCAGTCACACACAAACAAACAGAAAGGATAGGTCACCCCCCCCCCTGAGAGGTTAACCTTCACAGGGTGGTTTCGATCATGACAAAAGAATGGGGCTCAGGGGCGAGCCAGATCTGTGAGTAAGCCTAATAAAAATGTAACTGATTCAGTGGACCAACATCAACCAAACGCCAACTCTCCTGACAAGCTACACACGCACTCACAAAACCACAGAGATATTATTTCAGAGGCATATTGCAATGCCAATAATGCTTGAGGACATGATCACCCCTGACCACAAACACATTGACTCACTCCCACTGACTCACTCAATGATAATTATCGGCGTTATTTTGCCACAGATGCTCATCTAATACACTGAAGATGGACTGTACCGTAAGACACAGAGAAATAAGGAAATATGACACCAAAAATTGCAGTGAACAATACACATAAGGTCAAGAATGTGGGAGGGAGGGGGGAGAGGAAAAATAAGATGGAAAAAATGTTTGTGCATGCACGAGTTGACGGAGGCTCCATATGTAGTAGGTGTACTCTCGTGTCCATCTTCGACGCCCCCTTGCACAGCCCGAGTCAGAGGTGCACCGCGATGAATTCAGAGACAAGCGCTCCTCGCCTCTTTTGTGCTCCTCGAGGCTTCTTTTGACAGCTGAAAGCTTTGCCATCTCTTAGCGTGGAGAAGTGTGTCTTGCGCCGCAACAAAACAAACCTGCTCTTATGTGTCGAGTGCTATGAAAAACAAGTTTGGCGCTGGCAGCACTGAGGGAGAAGAGAGAGGGAACAGCGTGACAGCGCAGAGTGACGGCTGCACGTACACCACCAACTTTACTTGTTCTTGGTTTCCTTTCAATAGATGATTTTTTTAATCGTCCATCTTTGGACCAACAGCAGGTACTTGGGGAATTGTGGTGCGGACTATAGGGGGTTTCTTCTTAAGAGCTCCCTGAGAGGAAAATGGTAGCTATTATACACCATCTTAAAAGATCACAAAGGAGGGAGAAGATTTTTGGTAATCAAAGTTGAGAGATGAGGTTGTTCATGTCTTGTTGGCAATTTCATTTTTTTGTGCTCTGTCTGAGAAAAAAATGCCATGCAGTGTGGACGTGGGTTGTAATTCATAAAAAAAAAAACTGTATGTGTTCTTTTTCAACAATTTTGATATTTATTTTTTAATAGTAGAATCGATATATGTGCTTCATTTGAGTCTATGCGGAGGTGGAAGGAAGTTACCGCTTTTATTGTTGTAGTCTGAGTAACGTGACGTCATATCCGTTCCGTATCCGTCACCAAAACAAACAGTAACGAGCCGAAACAAGAAAGCAGAAAACGTCGGAGGGTCTGCATGGATACAACCTGCACCCTCACATGTTAAATCCAACGTGGTAAGCACTACACATACAGTAAGGTATGGAAACACTTTGGGTTTCACACATTGCAGGAAAAGCAGAGCTAGACATCATGGCTAAAGCTGCATGCTAACACTGTCATGGACAGGAAACATTATCGTATTGCGGTAACGTGCGGTCAAGCCGGCCGTCACTCGCTTCTCTGTGGTCAAATCGGCAAACGCTACAACTGTAGAGCACCCATATACTGACAGTTATGTTAAATGCATTCAAACGGCCCCGATGGAGCTGACCATGGATGTATAAAGAAAACAGAGCTGACGGGAGCGCTAGAGATGCACTTGGCGAAATTAGAGTAAATATACACGTTTGACTAAGTCTGGTTTTCAAAATAAGGTGTTAACAAAGGGAACTGTATATACAACATACATATATTGAAATAAGATTGATTGGATCATATTCACCAGAAGTATAAAACATTACATGTCCCTTATAAATTAAAAAGAAAAAAGCCACTAATTTGTTAGGGAAATGTCTTTATTCTTTAATTTTGGGGTTGCTGGACAAATGTAATAAATAATGCCTGATAATGACTGATATATTTGACTCCAGGACATCTCTGACTACATACATGCTGAAAAACATTTTACTGTATTAATTTAGATATTTTCACAATACATATCGAATCAGCACCCAAGTATCGTGATAGTATCGAATTGGGAGATAGGTGTATCGTCCCAGCCCTATTTTTTGTGCGTGTGCATGTTTGTTTTGGGGTTTGCTACGCAGGGTGGTACAAACTATATTGAACTCTGTGTGTGTGTGTGTGTGTGTGTGCGTGTGTGTGTGTGTGTGTCTGTGTGTACTTTTAACATGTTATATAACAGGAGAAAGAGATTATTACCCTGTGTTCTTTTGTGCAATAACGCACACAAAAAAAAACAGCTAAGAGAAAAATGCATGAACACAGATCACAGACACACCAGTCAACCATGTCTATAGGCTTACACACACGCACGCACGCACGCACGCACGCACACACACACACACGCACACACACACACAGGTGGCTGAGCAGATTAAGGACGTGAATCCCCAGGTGAGGGGAACCCATTAGGCTTAATTACTACATTACAGGACGTCCCTTTTACTAGAGCACAAGTCCCAGCGAGTGTGAAGTTAATGAGGACCATTTCCAAAAGACAATGATAAATTTAATTAACTGTGAGATACAACTGTGGGGGAATTCATACCACTATGCGCCATAATCCGCTTACCCTGACAATAGTTTTGAGCAGGGTTATCAATGGTGAGACGGATTAAAGAGCTGGAAGCAGGATGAGGACTGAGGCTCGGTGGCAGGGCATCGTTTCCATTTCCCATTAGGGTTTCCCATTAGTGGGTCGTGTCTAGAAGGTAGAACACAAATTGCGAAACTCTCGCGCGATGGTTAAGGTTAGGCATTGAACTCGAACAGTTAGGGTTAGGCGTTGACCTCGAATGGTTATGGTTAGGATAGGTCATCGGAAAGCGAGTCTCGCAACAAGTTTTTGCATGTTTTCGAAATTCGGGGTTTACCTTCCACACACGACCCCATTAGTGGGCAACTCATGGAGGCGTGCTGCCTGCTAAAAGTTGATGCCTAGGGCAGTGATTTTCTGTTTGGGAACCACTGGCCTAGGGGACTTGCCTGAGATGGTAGACTACGCCAATCCTTCTAAAAACTTCACTCCAGTCACATCACAGTCAGTAGCTGTCATTAATTTCACCTTTGAGGAAGATTGGAAGCCAAATGTCAAGAGCAAAAAAATGATACTCTCCATTTAACACGCTGACACTGTCTACAAACACGGTAGAGTTGTGCTGCTGTTTATGAAAATGCCACAACAGCCTCACTGTCACTTGATGATCCATTACTCTACACGCCGATTCATATTCACGGTTGAACTGTGTGGAGGTGAGATTTACAGCAGTTACACTGTACGTCCTCGGGAAAGAGTATTTATCACTAGACGTGCTGCTTCCTGCATTTACTAAAATGTAAAACGGTCATTTAGAGATTAAATGTAACAAGAGATTGCGGCTTTCACAATCATGTCAGTCATAACTGAGTACTTCCATCGCTTTGCACCTCGGGGGTTGATGCCGCGTTACTGCGCTCAGTGTGAATGACAAGTCTGTCAGGAGGCAGGTGTAAAGAATCTATTAGGGCCAATGAAGAGACAGCATGCTTTTGCGGGCGCAACCCCTAATTTTCAATTACAATAGTGGATTAATAGCAATCAGCACACCCAGGTGGTGCCTGTGATTAGCTAATCTGCAGAAGCATGCATAATGGCATCTGTTCCACTCCACACCTCGTGCCAGCGTGCCCTGGTTAACATGCTGTAGCAAGCAAAGGAGGAAGAGGAGGAGGGGAGAGGGACGTACTTCCATCAGAAAATGTTTATCATGAAAAATGTCCTAAATTGTGAGGCTCGCAAGGTCACACTGTAACTTCACCACTCCCCTCATTTGAATCGGTACAACCAAAGAGGGAAGAAGCGAGAGAGGCAATTATAAACTGAGTAGAAATGGCTCGACATCACACAGCATCTCGGCCTGCCCGGCCCCCAGTAAAGCCCCTCTTGGGAAACGCCGGCACATGTGCAGAAATCAAACTTTGGCACTTCAAAGACATTCTGCCGCTTAATCAAGTCGACACAAACCCGTGGCAATGACGAATTTTTTTTTCACTCGTAAGTGGACAGACAAAGTTAAATGCTCACAGCCAATCTTCTTAATAGGGAGGGAGGGGAAGCTGAGAGCGGGCGCTAATTCAGAGGAATAAATACATTTTCAATTAGACAGCAGAGGCGGTGAAGGAAACGTCATTACCCAACAGTCCAGCTCTCATCACGCAGCCCTGCTCGGACTGAGGCATCACTCATTGTTGTGGACTTTTAACTAATTGTCTCGATCGTCCTCGGGCCTGCTTTGACTTTGCTCTCCATCTTTAGATCAAATACGCTCAGCCAACACAAAGATAATGAAACTGTACTGTATGTAGAGTGTAAACCAGTCTAATTATCTCAGCGTGAAATTTACTGGGCCTGCCAGGGACAATTTGAGCTGGTTTATTTCACTTTATTATTACTTCTAAGACAGCCAAATGAGCTTATTGACCCCTTGACCTCTTCTATTCTAGAGTACAGAGGCGTCACATAGGAAGTAAAAAAAGTGTGGATGATGAGCTGTCTCATTCATTGAGATAATAACTCAAAATTAAACCATATTTCCACCCCCTTTCTATGAAAAGCCTTTAATAAGTTGTTGACACTACTCGCATGTGGCAAAACACACATCATTATAAAGTAAAAAGGCACGAGAGGCAGGCCAGGCACACACAAAAACCAACAGGATGCCTACAACTGTGAGTGTGAAATGTTTGTAACACCTTTGGAATTACCGAATTAATTGGCCTCAATCAAAACGACAGATAAACACAAGCTGCAATTGACAATAAAAGGGTACCAGCACGGCTAGAAACCTAGAATGTTTTTTTTTTTTAAATCAAGATGGCTGACTTGATGAATCACATTTTAGGAGGGGTCAGGCAACTTTGTTAAATAGGCCTGGCGTTAGCTGAAACTTTCCCTGGACCGCAGAGGGAGAGTTTGTGAGGGTTGGAAATAGAAAGCTCATCTCAAGATCTGGGCCTCCATCAGTCAGCGGTCAAGATATGGAAGAAATTGAGGAAAATTCAGCAATGCTGTTGATCTCACTAAGAAATCATAAGACTTCACAGAGGGACATCACAGATTGTTCCCAGGGGGAACTGTCAGTCTCTGTCAAGTCTGCTTGAAGACCATAACTGCATTTGCAAATTGTTGTTAAGATGGTTTTCTATTAAAGGACTAGTGTATAACAATTAGAAGGATCTACTGGTAGAAATGGAATATAATATTAATAAGTATGTTTTCTTCAGTGTATAATCACCTGAAAATAAGAATCAGGTTTTCGTTAGCAGAATGAGCCGTTTATATCTACATAGGGAGCGGGTCGCTCCTGTCTAGAAGGGAACCAGCAAAGATCAAGTTTTGCAATTTGCAGGTTACCTTCTAGACACGACCGAGTGTGTCCACTCTTCACGGAGCCGGCCTCCATGTTTCAACAATAATCCCGATAACGTTACTCGCTCCGGAGTTAACCCCCCTCACTCCACTCAGCTGCCAGGATATAAGAGTCGGGAAACCTCTGTTGGTCTTGAGGAGCTGCAGCATTTATTTCGGCACAACTTCCACTGTACATTCACTTGACATTCTCAACTAACTCTAAACTAACTCTGTCTTCTGCTCCACTAGCTCCCTTGGTCGCTCACACACATTAACCGCCGCTCTCTCTCTCTTGCCTCAAACATACATTTTGTGCCAATCCACGCAGCAGATGTCCAGATATTTCACTGATTTAGTGGACATTTTAACCAGCTGGAAGTGCTCAAGGAAAGGTCAGGGATCACTAAAGCATCATGGATATCTGTACCAAATATCATGGCTATCCATCCAATAGAGGACGAGTTATTTCAGTACGCACCAATGTGGTGGACTATGTTGTGACTTTGGACGCCTTTGAAGCACTAAATTAACATACTTGTATGTTAATTTTTATGAGCATTTTATTAGCTTTTACTCCAGGATTTCAGATAATACCAAAGAGTTTATATTGTTTTGCTGTAATCAAAATAAAAATCCAGCTCCAGAATACTAGAGTATAGTGACAAAGAATAAAACTCAACTTTAAATTGAAAGTCAGGAAATGCCATCAAAACAAGGACTAATATAGTTTAAGTTATACCCTGAAATGAAGCTGTCTTATTGTCAACAAGGATAGCAGTTTTCTTTTATGACCCCAGGGTCAGATAAGAAACCAGCCAAGAAAAGGGTCCCTCAGACTGATGAAGCACAAAGAGATAAAAGATAAAAAGGCTGCTTTAAGCAGACACGGGCTGTAAACACTAACAACTGAGGGAGAAGCAGCATCGCTCCCATCTAAACGCCGTTTGTTTGAGGGCAAGCAAAGAGATGAACCAGCCTGTGATCGATGCCGCTTCTATACGTCCTCCCCTCCTGCCGACGGCACAATCACGCCGAGCACGGCGAGAAATGAACATAGGCTCAGATTTATGATATTGGGAGGCATAGTTATGAAAAATGATAAAAAGCGTTTTCGAGGTTTAGGATGAATGAGAGTGAGAAAGAAGGGCAAAAAAAGGGAGAACAGTAATTGAATTCTGCAAGGATAAATGTTGGAACGCCAGCCCATATTGGATGCAGCTTGCTGTAGGGTCCTTTTGAATGAGAATAATAATGAAGAAGAATGGAAAACAGACAGAGGTAGGGAGGCGAGAGGCGAAGTAAGATTTGCATCTTCTGTTCTATGATATCACTGTGTGTCAAATCCAGCCTGCCAACACCGTATGTTCCATATATATTTCATTATATATTCCATATCCGTCAACCAAAACAAACCGCAACGAGCCGAAACAACAAAGTAGAAAACGGCGGAGGGTCTGCATGGATACGACCTGCACCCTCACATGTTAAATCCAAAATGGTAAACACTACACATCCAGTAAAGTATGGAAACACTTTGGGTTTCACACATTCCCAGGAAAAGCAGAGCTAGACATCACAGCTAAAGCTGCATGCTAACTCTGTCATGGACAGGAAACGTTATCGTATTGCAGTAACATGCGGTCAAGGCAGCCGTCACTCTCATCTCAGGTCAAATCGGCCGATGCTACAACTGTAGAGCACCCATATACTGACATTTATGTTAGATGCATTCAAACGGCCCCGATGGAGCTGACCATGGATGTATAAAGAGAACAGAGCTGACGGGAGAGCTAGCGATAGACTTGGCGAAGTTAGCGGAAGTATACACATGTGACTATGTCTGGTTTTCAAAGTAAGGTGTTAACAAAGGGAACTTTATATACAAAATACATATATGGAAATAAGATTGATTGGATTATATTCACCAGAAGCATAAAACATTACATGTCCCTTATAAATTAAAAAGAAAATACCACTAATTTGTGAGGGAAATGTCTTTATTCTTTGATTTTTGGGTTGCTGGAAAATATTGATAAATAATACCTGACAATGACTTATATATTTGACTTCAGGACATCTCTGACTACATACATGCTGAAAATCAACCATTTTTACTGTATTCATTTAGATATTAAGTAAGTAAAAGACCCTAGAAGTGTATGATTCAACATTTCCCCATGGTCTAGTGTTAAAAAAGTTAACAATAAAAATCGTAATAAATGGTGATATCGAATCGCAATACTTGTAGAATAGCAATAAATATCGAATCGGCACCCAAGTATCATGATAGTACCGAATCGGGAGATAGGTGTATTGTCCCAGCCCTAATAAATATTACATGTGGTGCACACAGAGCAAGAGGATCATTCGCTGCAAAGTTGTCTGAAGGAGCAAAGACAGACATAGACAGAGTCAGACAAAGCAAAAGGAAGAGGGTGAGTTAAAATATAGACGTCAAAGCTGACTGTCTCCATAACTGAGAAAAGGTACTCCTCAGACATTTGGCAGAAACAGAAAAGCCTCTGAGAGGCATGACGTCAGATTAGTGTCAGAATGGTTTCAAGGGGTTGTCTTTTCATTTCTAGGCTGCATTCAGGCCTCAGAGTTGTTTGGGGGAGAAAAAAAAGAGAGGAAGGCAATCAGCAGAGAGAAGCATCAATCATCCTGATGCCTGCTGGGGATTTCAATCCTGGTGACTGCGCAGCAGATACACTGTGCAGGTTGTTTTGTCAAGAAGTAAAAGCAGTGTCACACGCAGTTCTTCATTCTGGTGGGAATATATAGGGCTGCTGCTGTGTGACTGAACGGGTTTTATTCCGTTTCAAACAGGGTAACTGTGTTAAAAAATAACATCTGTTTTAACTTGGGTGAATGTTGTGTTCCTTAAATCCCCAGCCCAGACACTTTTCTGGAATAAACTGTAGCTCTATCCATGATGATGCAAAAGATTGGAAAGAGCTGTAAAACATGATCCTACTCTGGAATATTTGGTCTTTGAAGAGGTTTCTGTTTTCTAATACATCTCTTCTAATTTCCGACTGAACATCAGCACTAAGAAATAGGTATTTCCAACATGCATCCTTTGATATTCACATAGTTTCTTCAGAAAATAGAGTAGAATTCATTTTCAGCTCTTACGTAGGTGTAATTGGGCTCTTTCAGCCCCTCTAACAACAATAACAAGGTTCTTACTTGACTGTAACCAGCCACATTACAGTATCCACAGAGAACTTAAAGGGATAGTTTGGGTGTTTTGAAGTGGGGTTGTATGAGGTACTTATCCATTGTCAGTGTATTATCTACATTAAATGACGGTCAGAGCCCCTAGTTTGGAGAAGCAGACAGAAGTTACCGCACGGAACCAAAGCAATGTACTGCTGTGGACGGGGCCAGCAGCAAAACATATTTTAGCCACCTAAAAGAAAGGCCCACCTAAAAAAATCAAGTGTACGCTATATTTAGAATAGTTTTGCCGGTTTACCTTGCTGTGAGACAGCTATAGTCTACGTTTCTGGAAGGGAATTGAAGCCGTTATCTATGCTCTCGCCAAAGCAACCAGACTCCATTGAAAAAAACAGTAATTTTAGCTTGCAGAACAATGGAAGTTGCTGGTCTATCGCTGCCTCGATTGGTTAGTTTGTTTGTATTATTGTGTGACTTTGGTTAGTTCAAATTCATCAAAATCACAAAATAGCACAAACAAACTAACTGATCGAGGCAGCGGTAGACCAGCAACTCCTGTGTTCATCGAGGTAAAATTACATTTTTTTTCAATGGAGTCTGGTGGCTTTGGCGAGAGCATAGATGGATAGAACGGCTTCAGTTCCCTGTCAGAAAATGAAAATATTGTAAGTATAGCGTACACTTAAACTGATATTGATTTTTTTTAGATGGGCCTTTTTTTTAGGTGTCTAAAATACGTTTGCTGCCGGCCCCGTCCACAGCAGTACATTGCTTTGCTCCTGTGTCGGTACTCCTGTCTGCTTCTCCAAGCTGGTGGCGTGCCGACTGTCATCTGCTGTAGGTAATACACTGACTATGGATAAGTACCTCATACAACCCCATATTAAAACTCCTAAACTATCCCTTTAAGTCGGAAATACAAACAAACACATCACAACATGTCATCAACATCATTTCAAAAAGCCCCGATGTGCATACTTTTCTACCTTTCCTTGAAGTTAAAGAGGGAAGCTAACGTCATAGTAAGGGGCAAGGATTATAAAGCAGAAGAAGTTGTTGGTATATTATATTTACAGGTACCAATAACAACATTTCCCAGTGTGTGTTGAACACCGATTAAAAAATGTAGAGTGGGCTGGTTCTCAGAGCTTGATTCCAGTTCCAGTCACACTTTCCACCCTTCCACCTCTCCATCACTGCCAACACGGAGGCAATACGCCTTTTTGCACGTAGCAGGAAAAAGCACTGATAACATTAACAATGGCTCCGTTCCATTCAAGTGTCCCAGTAAGCCTCCTGACAGTGACCTAGCAAGCACAATACCAGGAGCAAGAAACCGAAGCGGCTAAATGGAATTCAGCCATTATTTATTTTATTACTCACACCTGTGCTTTTCCTACTGTGACATGTCAAAGTGTCTCCTGTGGGAAAGGCCTATTGTTGCAGTTCAGCAGTGAACACAGAGAGTGGCAGAATGAAAAACTTTTGGCATCTGGGGAAAAGAATTTGCAAGGAGCTTTTTGCCACTTTCAGAATGTCAGAACGGCACTTTTGTGGGAGTACACAAAGGCCTTTCGAGGCTTAGATCTACTCTTAATGCTCCTAAGGCAACGGCTAACAAAGTGATGCTGAAACCTGCTCATTACAACCATCAGCAACAACTTGACTGTGACACAGAAACCACAAGGACAGGCCATTGTCATACAGCACACAACCATTCATACATATGATTACCAAGGACTAATGTATAACCATATGGCCTAATTTCCCTGGCCGTATATGGCAGAATGATTGATGCTGGAGTTGCTTTACTCAATACACAGTGGAGAGGCTGTAGTTGGTGCACTTGTAGCCAATCAGACAGCCTGCCTGCCTGCATGCGGAGAGGCCAAGTTAACTTCTGACTGTCCTTGAAAGCTGGCAGCACCATGCTACTCCACAGTGCCGTAATAGCTGGCTGGATGAGAGCAGCTGCCTTAATTCCCAGGCGCTAAGGCATCCTCAGGTCTCTGGGGTTTGTAGTCTGTCGAACTCTGTGTGTAATTGGTTGTGGACGGGTCGCAAAGCAGAGATCACAACCCCCTAGCAGTCTCACGAGCAATGGGCCGAGGTGGCCCAGGGAGATTTTGGTTAAATTCCCCTCTCAGGAAACAGCAGAGCTGTGACAGGTCGCCAATGTTCTGCTCTAGACAGTCCAATCACTACAGGACCTAAGAGGACATTACTAGATGGAAATAACCATTTCCAGCACGACGTCGCAGCTCAAAGAGGTGGCCATGCTGAGTCAACCTACTTAGAAACATCTACTAGCTTTTAAGGCTCAAGGAGGCAGTCAGTGAAGAAAATAGACCAAACCATGATGCATTTGAGCCAAAGTTGCTTCTGTGTGTGCTCGTAAGAAGTGTGAAAACACTCTACTACTGTTCTATCTTTGGGTCACTGCTTTGTTGTTTGTTTCACTGAAGTGAAACTGCAATACAAATATTTTTTCCCTAAAATCTATGAATAATCATGATAAATAATCGTGATCTCAATATTGATAAAAAATAATCATAATTATCATTTTGGCCATAATCATGCAGCCCTAACGTAAGGGCAATAAAAGATATAACCGATTGTTCTGTAAGAAGAGTACACACTGATCTGTTAAGAGAAGAAAACATAGTTTGCAGACAAGAGACAAGACCAGTCTGGAATTCAGACTTTGCTCTGTTCTCACTGTGCCAGTTATCAGTGCAAACAAAGCCACAGCAGACATACAGCAAATACTTGACATATTTTCAACAGGTGAAAAGGAACATACTGCTCTTACCTGATACGGTCACAACAGGTTTGGAATTTGATGGAAGATGAAGATCCACATGGGGAAAAAAGAAAAAAAAACGGTAAAGATTAACATTTGTTTTATATTATAAGCGTCAAACTGACCTATTAAGTGCATGATAAAACCAACTTTAAAACATTCACAGAACCATCTCAAGATGATATTTAAAATAGCACTCCACACACAGAAACAGCAGTGGGACAGGCAAAACTCAAGGTAAATGGAAAATGGACTGTGTGTATATAGCGCTTCTCTGCCTCCTGAAATGATGACGGAGAACATAATTCTTTCTGTACCTGCATGAATTGATTTGACGTGAGATCTGCCGCGTGTGCGCAAACCGTGAAGAGGACTCTCAACAGGTTATGAATCAAATTACCACAGAAAACAAGCACTATTCATATTCATTACACTAAACTGACAGGCTGCCTACCACTGGACGTATATTAAAGTGTACAGGTACAGTAATAAAAGGTGCCCTGTATAATATTCTGCATCAAAATCAATTCAGGCTACGTGTGAGTAAATAAAACATGTTTATGACATCGAACTGAATCCAAATAGTCACACTGAGAGCTTTAAACTGAGTTTATGAAAACTGAAAGTTCCTCCTACTGTTTAGAAGAACTGGAGAAGAGCCTCAATACATATTTGGCCTATTTTCTATCAAAATAACAACATATTGTTGCAGAGCTGCTCCCCAGCAACTTCCTCTCAACACTAGTCTCTCTCCTGCTGTAACTGCCCCCCTGCTTTAATAAATTGTTTACGTAAATCCGTTTTAACGCCAATCATCTTTTTAACGCATTAACGCAACTTGCAATTTTTAGGTTGTAGCGGGCTCAGTTTTAATGATCTGATGGGGGCAGCATATACGCTTACAAGTGTTCTCATCTGCCGTGAAATGAAGGAAGAAGAAGAACGCCTAACAGCACGGAAAAAAACAACTTCAGGTGAAAGATGGCAACGAGTGCAGCTGCAGCACAAGGGTCGGGTATGGAAGTACTTTGTGTTCGAGGCGGATCATCAAGGAGTAATAAAACATAGTAATCGCAAAAGCCAATATGCAAACGGTGCCGTCGTACTTTTCAAACCAAAGGAGGAAATACTTCCAATTTAGCAAAGCACCTCAAAGACAGACATCCAGATCTGTTCAAAGAATTCAAGGTGAGTGAGGGTCAGTTCATGTTAATGTTAAATTAACAACTACTTGTTACACTTGTTATCTTTATCCTGATATGGCCTACACGTTACCTTTATTTTTGTCAATTGACAGCTGGCATTGTTTTGTAGCCAAGTATGTTGCATACAACGCTTGCAATGGCAAAATGGCTAACGTAATGTAACCATAGCCCGTAGCAGTATGCTATCGTCCTAACCGGTCTGTCATCCCTCATCAAAATATAACATTAGCATTTTAAATAAATATCTAATGGTCTAATGGTCTTTCACCATGTCAGTGAATTTAACTACTGCATGCAATCTGAGGATATATATATAGAGAGTGCGTGTGTGCGTGTACAGCGTCCTATTTTTTTTACCGTGGTATCGAATTGGACATCGAGAATCGTGGAAATTCACTGGTATCGGTATCGACTACTAGATTAGTTTCTGGACAATATTTGTCATTGTTTTGTGTTGTTAATGAATTCCAGTAATAAATGTAGACATATATTTGCATAACACAAACATATTTGCCCACTCCCATGTTGATAAATACTTGACAAATCTCCCTTTAAGGTACATTTTGAACAGATAAAAAAATGTGTGATTAATTTGCCATTAATCTCGATTAACTATTTTAATCGATCGACAGCCCTACTAAAAATACAAAGAGCAGTGATGACGCATCTGCAAGATTTTCTATACAATACATATTCATATAGTGTGGCTGGCGTAGTTTAGTGCTGAGACTTCATTCAAGCTAAAATTAAACCTGCGGGAGTCTAAGAACCGTCTGTGTGCAACAAACTGCATGCACAAAAGAAGGTCAGATAACTCCACTTCCATTTGCTTATGACAAGTTAAAAAAAATCATTACAAGAATTCACCACAATTACCGATCTGCTGTGTCATCTACAGTGGTTAAATTGTTCTCAGTCCCTTGCTCTGTAACAGAGACATGAGACCAGGGATCTCACTAGATAGTATATCCAGACAAGATCAAGGACCATCTCTGACTTGTTCAGCCCTTAGGTGGTGACCCCTGTCTATATCAGACAGGTTTTAATCCTAATATCTGTCATGTTTCATTATGCAGTGTGTTTTTCTAGTGAGAGAGATATTAGATGCCATCTTTCTCAGAGCCCTGAGGGTTCCTGTAGACTTTCTTGGAGGTGTGGACCGCTCAGAACAATCAGTCAGCCTGCAGACAGCCTCTCCTTGTCATTACTCTCAGTGTGACTGAGTCGGGTGGGAGAGATTTTTTTTTTTTTCTCTAACCAGCAGGCGTTCTCTGCACACTCCTAGCGGGGCCCTTGGTCCCCCATCCATCTGCTGGCCGTCCCTCACACTCATTAATTTTGCCCGTCCCCAGGTGGCTGCTCGTTGGTGCGATGTGATTAAGCTCAAATGAACCACCAGGCAGGAATAAATAGAAGCTTGAGCCCCTCAGAGGAGACTGGGGAGAGAGAGAGTTAAGAGAGAAAATGCTGACAGATCTTTCTGATCACAAGGTGTGAGGGACTGTTGGTCTCTGTGGGCTCCAAACCAATGATAAACTGTTCTGACTGCGAAGCAAACTTCGTTTCAAGGGTTTCTCGAAGAAAGATGAGGTATGGTAATAGAAACTGCTTAGAATGTGATTAAATTCAACACCTTGATGAAGTTGCTTAGTACATGTGTTTCCTGTTCAAACTCAAAACCCACTTTGAGACTAGAGAAATGGGTTCCCTCGGGTGCCAACTGAGTTGTATGACTAAGCCTCCAATGTCTTTAAATGAAGACTCGTCTCTATCTTAAATTCTGAAACATGCATGGATGGATGACTGAACGGGCCAAGCCCCTGGGCCAGAGCCTCTGTTTGAAAAACGACTGAGACATAAGACTACACAGACACAAAATGACCACAAACAGATGCAAAACCACAGAGTTACCAAACGACTACAAAGAGACACAAATCAACCACGAAGAGACACAAAACGACCACAAAGAGACACAAAAAGACTACAAAGAGCAACAAAACGACTACAAAGAGACACAAAACAACTACAAAGACAAACAAAACGACTTCAAAGAGACACAAAACCACTGCAAAGACAAACAAAACGACTACAAAGAGACACAAAACCACTACGAAGACTAACAAAACGACTACAAAGAGACACAAAACCTCTACAAAGACAAACAAAACCACTACAAAGAGACATAAAACCACCACAAAGAGAAACAAAACGACTACAAAGAGACGCAAAACGACTACAAAGACAAACAAAACGACTACAGAGAGACGCAAAATGTCTACAAAGAGACGCAAAACGACTTCAAAGACAAACAAAACGACTACCAAGAGACGCAAAAACGACTACAAAGACAAACAAAACGACTACAAAGAGACGCAAAAAGACTACAAAGACAAACAAAATGACTACAAAGAGACGCAAAACGACTACAAAGACAAACAAAACGACTACAAAGAGACGCAAAATGACTACAAAGAGAAACAAAACGACTACAAAGAGATGCAAAACGACTACAAAGACAAACAAAATGACTACAAAGTGACGCAAAATGACTACAAAGACAAACAAAATGACTACAAAGAGACGCAAAACGACTACAAAGACAAACAAAACGACTACAGAGAGATACGCAAACGACTACAAAAGATGACAAATTACCAAAAAGAGGCCCTTCGTTTGTAGTCGTCTAGTGTCTTTTTGTAGTTGTTTTGTGTCTCTTTCAATCAGTCTTTCTCAGTCTGGAGGTCTTCCTCCTATGTAGGAAGGGCTTTTACATGTTTGTGCCCACGGGCACTTTTGTCTCATAATCCGTCCATGAATATGAAGTATATTTTCACGACTGATGCCAAACTGTATACAAGACTAAGTGTTAAAATGTTTCCCAAGGACAGTGTTGTCACACGCAGTGCACAGCAGCAGTGACACGTGTCATGTTATTAAAATGTAATTTCTTAAATGGAACGCTACTCGCCACCATCAACAGCTCTGCAGCGACTGATATGGACAAACACGCACTGATTGGCCAGATGTTGATGCTCGCGACCTGTCATACCTTTCTATTCTGCTGACCACCTGTGTTCCTCTGAGTTATCCCTGCACTTCTCTATGAGAACTATTATTGAGTGTCTCTCCAACCTTTGTCCTCCTCTCTCCTGAGGCTGCTCAGCTCGGGGCGGTCTCGAAGGCCTGTCAACCCGGCTCTCTCCACAGTGACTCAGCGTATTGACAAGCTGTCTGCAGAGCGGCTGGACCATATGAGCCCGGCATCTCAGCCCAACAGGGTCCGAGTGTGCAGATACTGGACCGGCCTTTTGAAGTGATGGAAATGCTATCAAGACTGGTCCATCTGTCCTGTTGGCTATTGTGTGCACGGGTTTACAAAGACAAACAAGAAGCATGATGTTCATGGGGATGTTTAATAGCTCTGCTCACTGTTGTCATTAGGGCGAAGGTGGAGAGAAGAGATGTCAACTGCAGGGCCTTTAAGGACATGAAGATATGAAAATTGGCATGTGTGTCACTATAAATAATCTGTTGATGTGATGAAACAAAACCAGGGTTAAAAGGATGGAAGTTGCCCACCCACAAGGCATCTCCTCTCAAGGTCTTTAGTTAATTACATTCACGTGGCTCGTTCCAACGCTATCTCTGCATCGGCGCTATCATAGCTACGGGAGCATCATTAAAACACAGATGGACCCCGTGATCAGAACGTCTGCTAAGAAAGATAAGGAGAGGTATGAATATCCATGACTTTAACAACCTGTCCCTGAACCCAGTGTGACACGATACCAAATATCCATCCCACCACTTTTTCTTCTTTGCTCTCCAAAGCAGCACATGCGATCCTTAATATTAGTACACGCTGACCTCCTTCTCTTCCTCCTCCTCCTTACTCCTCCGGGATGTTTGATCATCCCTTCGGCCTTCATTTCACAGGTCCAGTCCTCCTAATCACATCCATCTGGGCCTGTTTTGCCTCTGGACTATGTTGCTGCATTTACGCAGAAGTTTGATCCCAAATGTGGGCATAAATTCCCTGTAGAGGCTTGGCAGGTACTAGTTACTTTAGAGCTAGCAGTTTTGCTAAAAATGGATAAAGTCTTAAACAAACTGAACCAGAACCAGTGATTTTGAAATGAATAGATAGAGGCAGGTCACCATATGGCTGGGCAATATATCAATATTATATCGATATCGTGATATGAGACTAGATATCGTCTTAGATTTTGGATATCGTAATATGGCATAAGTGTTGTGTTTTCCTGGTTTTAAAGGCTACATTACAGTTAAGTGATGTAATTTTCTAAACTTACCAGACTGTTCTTGCTGTTCTATTAATTGCCGCTGGGTCACAAACGTTCTCATTTTACAAGGCGAGTAACAAAGTCTTACTCGAATCTTGAATCATATTTAAAGCTCTGCCTAGTTTGATCGGAGTTCACTAGTTTCACGAGCAGTGATTGACAGCTGCCCAGAGACTGCTCTGCTCCAATTAGTTGTTTTGGTTTGGGCATGTTGAAATCTTGTAAATGCCATTAGGAGCACTAGGAGGAGGCAGAAGAACATGATTTTTTCCCACAGATTATCTGTCTCATACACTACTATCAGGATAAAGTGACAAAAATCTGGATAAAAAAAACTTTTTATCATATTTGCTCAAAATGACTGACTGCAGCATTAAAACAGAAACTTTCATTTACATCAACCTAAGGGCTAGCCAAACTATTTCGTAACTAATGTTCCTAACTTGATAGTGCAACATCTAGGATTTAATAACCATTATATAAATAGGCAATTTTTGAACCTCCACGCAGCAGATGCTACCAGCCCGTGAGGAATGAACATGCAACATTATGTGCAGCCAGGCATCACTGCAAAGGACTGAAGTCATACTACTGAAAGCCCAGGAGCTCAACAAGACATCCACCTGTCTACTCTGAGTTTAGGATCCATTTCAAACTCTACAGCAGCTCTTTTGGGATTCAAAGGAAGATTTGCAGAGTTAAAGTGAAACTAAAAAGACTCTGAATCTTGTCAGTATCAAACAACCGCCCCCAGAAGGGTTGCTTCTTATGTAGCTAGTGTTACAAGTTGTTATCTCTTTAGGTTTGTCACTTGTGAATGTATTTGATAAGCAAGTGTCAAACAAAAGCAGTGCATATTTTTGACTTCTTGGAGCAACATACCAAGCATGGGTTTGCACACCACAGAAGTGGATTGCTGCAGGATTAGTTTGAGAAGTTCATATGTGCTTGTTAGGGCTGTCAAAGTTAACGCAAATTAGTTTTAACAGCATTAATTTCTTTAACGTATTAATGCCACTTGTGATTTTTAGGCTGTAGCGGATAGAGTGAAGATACTGGCATCATATGAAACAAAGGAATCCATTGGTACCAACCATGTCAAACCTTGTGGCGAAGGAGGCTAAATAATGTTCCAAACTTATGCTAAATTTTGGCGAGGAAAAACTGGCGAGGCGATTTTCAAAGGGGTCCCTTGAACTCTGACCTCAAGATATGTGAATGAAAATGGGTTCTATGGGTACCCACGAGTCTCCCCTTTACAGACATGTCGACTTTATGATAATCACATGCAGTTTTGGGCAAGTCATAGTCAAGTCAGCACACTGACACACTGACAGCTGTTGTTTCCTGTTGGGTTTGAGCCAACATTATGATTTGAGCATATTTTTTATGCTAATCGCGATTAAATATTTGAATCGACTGACAGCCCCAGTGCTTGTGTATGTATTTATTTCCTCCACAATGTAAACTTGTCACTTTTGGAATCCAATGTAATCGACAACAAGTCAAGCTGACAACAGCCGCTGCTCTCTATACGGCTTTCTTTATCTCTATCTAGGGCAGATGTGATACAAAAAAAAGTTTGCTTGGAGTATCGCTTTATGCTTCAGGGTGTGATTCACTGCTGTAAAAAAAAACCAGAAGCACTAAAGTGAACTTGAGAGAGCTGACCCATACTCCACTGAAGACAAAGATTCATCTATGACAGTAGCTGTACAGCAGGGGGCAGACAGGCAGTGAGATGTATGTGCACCCCAGCTGGGATGATCCCTAATGATCTCCATGTAAGAACATGGACGACAAGTAATTTTGCTGCTGTTCTATTAACTTGTACTGCACCTGGGAAGCGGCACACCTGCAGGAGGTATTGAGGAGTTCTTCTGATGGAATGTAACTCAGTCCTGTCATGTGCTGTCGCTGTGTGGAATACCTTTTCAATGACAGCAGTGGCCGTCACCTTGCTAAATTTCCCAGCTGCAATGCGAGCTGTCGGCATTTCATTTATTACACTGTTGCACCGATCCTTGACCTCTCTCCCCAGGCTGTCCTCGTCAACAAGGGCCTATAAGATGTGATGTATGCTCTCCCGTGCCTCTCCCAGTCTGACATGAAACCTAAACTGGTCTGGACGAGAGTAAGGCATGCCAGAAACCGCAGCAGGAAGGGCCGGCTTCTCCGCATTCACGAATCCTCCACACATTCCGAACAAGTGGGAAATGAATATCAGTCCCCGCATAACAAAAAAAGAGGAAAATCTGATTGCTTCAAGACAGGCAGAGACAGCTGCATTGGCGATATGTGTCATTAAGTTCAATGTTGAGTGGAAGGGTGGTTTAATGAGGACAAGTTCTGAAAACAGTTCCTGCAAAGACGGTCATTCTCATTCAAGAAACTTGACCTTTGTGAATTAGAGAGCACATACCGGCCCCCGTATAAGTAAGTATGAGACAAATCCTGCTATAAATCACACAGCAAGAGTTCATATTCACATATTTTACACCCCTTATACATTCTTGCATACATGTTTTGAGGGGTTCATTTGGGCTTACAGGAAGTGTGTGTAATGCATACATGTAGGGATGCACCGATTTATCAACATTAGCCTTGTTGACTGCCATCGGCCTAGCAAATACTGTAAGGTGACGTTCGCGGATGTCAAAGGCCAATGTTTATCTGTTGCATTGCATCAATTTTGCCCTGGCTAAATTTTGTGGTGGTTGTTTGCGGTCGGTCTCGAACAACAGTAACCAGCTGCTGATTCATAGAAGACGTAACAGGGCAGCGGCCGTGCAGGAGCACGAAAGAAATAGTCGGCCGTGTGGGAATATTACGCTGTCTCGGAGAAAGATCAGCGACAAGAACGTTGTAACCTGCATGAAAAACAAGAGGTGAAGGATACATGTAATTTATGTTTCTAAAACAAATATTGTTGTTGGGCTGTGTAAGTACTGAAACATCCTTCTCATTGAGTAGGTAGTTGTGTACTGTAGCAAGTAAAATGGCTTTTGAAGCTGTTATTTTACAAAGAAAGTATATTTATTCATGTGAAAGAAGGTTATATTAAAGGTTGTTTCATAAATTGGTATGATTGAATTTGTGCTCATTCAAAGAAAGTGTAATGAAATGATGAATGACTTTAAAACAGCTCAGTTCTTTTAAAATGAAGTTGGGCTATCAATTGATTAAAATATTTAATCACGATTAATCGCATGATTGCTCATGAATCACACATTTTTATCTGTTCAAAATGTACCTTAATGGGAGATTTGTCAAGTATTTAATACTCTTATCAACATGGAAGTGGGCAAATATGCTGCTTTATGCAAATGTATGTATCTATTTATTATTGGAAATCAATTAACAACACAAAACAATGACAAATATTGTCCAGAAAACCTCACAGGTACTGCATTTAGCATAAACAATATGCTCAAATCATAAAGTTGGCTCAAGCCCAACAGGAAACAACAGCTGTCAGTGTGTCAGTGTGCTGACTTGACTATGACTTGCCCCAAAACTGCATGTGATTATCATAAAGTGGGCATGTCTGTAAAGGGGAGACTTGTGGGTACCCATAGAACCCATTTTCATTCACATATCTTGAGGTCAGAGGTCAAGGGACCCCTTTGAAAATGACCATGCCAGTTTTTCCTCGCCAACATTTAGCGTAAGTTTGGAGCCTCCTTCGCGAAAGCTAGTATAACATGGTTGGTACCAATGAATGAACAAGAACAAAAATCGGTATATCGGCATCTGCTGACGGCCAAATTGAATCAGCCCAGAATTTCACAAGTGGTGCATCCCTAGTAGGATGTGCATGTATTTCTGTGTGTTTGTGTGTAATGACAGTACTTAGGAAGAGGCCAGCGGGCTAATAACTCCATCACCTTTATGCTGGGTTATTACTGCCCTCATCTCAAGCCTTTACTCAACAACAGTATTCCGACTAGATGCTGATGAATGCCAGTTATTACCTCACAACATTAATCACACCTCGTTTTCTGAGCTGATGGGACAAAACAGGCTGATTTGGTCAACAAATGGTCAGTCAACAGCCACCGAAGAGAGGGTTTACCCAAGAATAGCTTATGAAGCACTGCTTAGGAATGATTGAGTTTAGTCATAGTTTCTTGCCTTTAAGATACAATAAGATCCCAGTTGCTAAGCTTCTTGCGACACGCTCAATTGAGTGCCTTTGGGTATGTGGTATTTTTTGTAGCGCCGACCAAAAGGCACCGTCTTCACAACACATCCTCCACAGACGGCTCGCAACACTCGTCATGTGGGTGAGACATTCGGTCCGACATTCCCGAGCGCTTCCAACACCTGTCTAAGACCATCCGTCACGGAGGAGGAGTGCCGCCTCTGCCACAGGGCACTGTGTATGGGGTTTTAAATGATTGCATGTGTACTGTATTGCTGTTGTTGCAGATCTTCCGAAGCTGACAGCCTGCAAAAGGCTTCAAAAGTGGAGATGAGAGGCAGGGCTGTACTGTAGATGCTGCCTCAGTGGTGCAGTCATATTTTACCCCCATGCAGCGGGGTGTAGTGGTAGCCAGCAGCATCCTGGGGGACCCCTACTGCTTCGCCTGAGCTCCACACAAAGCCTTGTCTAATTATACTATGGGAAAAATAGCACAAATGACTTCATTTGAATGCAACGGGGACTGGTGGAATATTTACTCTGGTTTATTAACTGAAAGGAGGGAGGAATCATTCATCCCCACACACAGAGGAGCTATTTCAGTCCAAACAAACCGACCGCGTCGGCCAGGTGCAGTGTTGTAATGTTAATGCTCAACTGAAAACAGAAACAGAAACAGTGTTTTCAGGTTGATGTGTAAGTGGAGGGGGCTTGGACAAGGAGCGTCTCCAGAGACAAACGGTTTAAAGGTCATATACTGGATGTCAAGAGCCAAGCGTACCTCAGAGGTGGCCATGACCTGAATCTCTAAAAGGAGAGGTAAAAGGCAGGAAGGAAAAGAAGAGAGAAAAAGGAAAGGGGAGAAAAGAAAGAGGTAAGGTGAGACAGAGAGCCAATGGGCACATGAGAAACAGAATAAGAGAGCAGAGGTAGAAAGGAAAAGGTGGAGGCAGAGGCCTGACTCCATCTATTTAAATTCAAAATCTGTAAAAACACACAAGTTTGTACATTCTGACTATAAATGAATCATTGAAAAAAACTAGAATTACAGCCTGGCGTTTGTATGCCTCCGCCAACCAGTCAAGTTGCAGTTTACATTCATGTCTGTCCAAAATATCATCACTTCATCATTCTGTCCTGTTAGATATTTGTGTGAAATTGTCATAATTAGCATATGAATTCTTGAGTTATGGCCAAAACACGTGTTTTGTTAGGTCACAGTGACCTTGAACTTTGACCACCAAATTCTAATCAGTGGATGTTTGGAAAGTGGATGTTTGTGCCACATTGGAAGAAATTCCCTCAAGGCGCTCCTGAGGTATTACATTCACGAGAATGGGTCGAACATGAAGTTGCAGTGACCTTGAAGTGAATCTTTGTGCCAAATGTGAAGAAATTTGAATTCACAAGAATGGGATGGACGTACGTACAGATGTACAGATGTACAGATGTACAGACGGACAACCCGAAAACGTAATGCCTCAGGTCACGGCTGTAAAAAAGTTTTTAGCAGACAGCTCAAAAACATAATGCCTCAGGTCACAGCTGCAAAAAAAAGTATTTAGTGGACAACCCGAAAACATAATGCCTAAGGTCACGGCTGTAAAAAAAGTTTTTAGCAATGCTATGATGGTGAATTGACCCCACATCAATGTTAACAATGTACTGTGCATGTGACCTTACTCAATAACTAGACTAAGACTATACCCCCATGCTAGCAGCTCTGTGAGGCTCTACTTACTGTCGGTACAGCTTTAACTTAAACTAGCGCTAGCGTGCTCACGAAGACAATGCCAACATGCTGATGTTTAGCAGGTATAAACATTACCATGTTGAACAACTTAGTTTATTTGTCTATTTGACTCTGAATGGGACCATAATTTACTAAATGAACATCATGCTGTATTGAAGAAGACTTGAAACTAGCGATTGAGACCATAAACTCATGTTTACAATGTTTACTGAGGTAATAAATCAAGTGAGAAGTAGAGTCATTTTCTCATAGACTTCTATACAATTGGACTTCTTTTTGCAACCAGAGGAGTCACCCTCTGCTGGCTATTAGAAATAAGTTTAAGGCACTTCCTTCACTTTTCAGACCCAGAGGTTGCCCACTGGGAGTGACTGACCAATCGACAGACATGTCCATCCATAGAGAAATCCACATGGCTAATAAGGCGTGTGAAACATCCCACCCCAGTGGTTTATTGGTACTTGGTAATTACTTTCCATCCTGTAAATGGGCCAAATAAAGAAACAAACGCGTATAAATGTGTGCAAGCTATGTTGCAGCAGTATCCTCGATGGGCCAAGTGCCCAGTTTAGCCAGCCATTAGCCAACAATAGGGAGAGTCAGGAGGAGCTGGTTTGAGACGAGTGCATTAGTTAACGGATGCACGGCAAGACTGAAAGCAATTGGCTCCTTATTTATCAGTCCATTTGGTTAATTAAATAGAAGGCACTGCGAAAGAATTTGGGCTGGCTGTATTATCAACAGCTCGAACTAATTAATGTCAAGACGCTATTTAATTACGGAAACCATTTTGGAATTATACACACCATTAGAGTGTTTTCTCGGCCCCGTCAATAGCTTATCAGGCGGTTGCGGTGGAGAAAGAGGGGATGAGCGGGACGTGAGGAAACGAGCAAAATTATAGGGAGAGAGAAAGAGCTCGACACAAAGATGCAGGTTGATGGCCAAACAGGAAGGGGAAAACATTTATCAGCGGCAGTGTGAATCGCACATGTGCTTTTGAATTCACACACGCCTGCTTTTCTCACCATTAACATGCGGACATCACAAGGTAAGAGGCCAACGACTGATAGATGTAAAAGAGAGAAGAAATGAAGGACTACATAAGCCTCCAACAAAAAAACTAGGACAATATGATGACATTATTCAATATTATCTTTAAGGTGACTCGTCAATATTGAGATTTTGGGCTATTTTGCTTCGATAACAAGTACATATTTAGGTGTTTATTTTACTACACTTTGTCTATCTGCGTCTGTAGATTTCTTCTGAATTCACAAAAAGTTAACATTAGATAATGCCTCATTTGCATATTTAAACATAACATTTCAGAAAACTTGTAATACAAAAAATAATTGTCTTAATGTAAGTCATCAACTGGGGAAGTTTCACAGTATCTTCTCTATTAGTTAACATTTTGTACCCTGTAGTGTCTTCAAAATGTATGGAATTTTACAATACATATCTTTAAATGCCGTTTTCTCTAAATGAGTTTTGAGACAGAAATCTCCACTTCAGTAGCACTTACATACACCAAACTTTCCAATTGGGTTCCTATCTATATTTTGAAGGTTTTTACAGAGGGGTTTGCTCCAGTCTGTTCGCAGGAAAAGGTATATAAATGCCACGATAATGCGCAAGACGTTTAGCGTGCAATAAATACGCCTTTCTTGATTTCTGCATGTCATTTGTACGTCATGTATCCTGTACTGACCGCAATGTAAACGCATCCACGTAAAAATGCTACGGTAAGAGTTAGTGATGTAGAATAAAAAGTGAGAAAGACAAAAAAACGGACTTTGAACCAGAAGACCCGTGTTTGAGACCGTTGTTGACCGGTGTTTTGTTTTGTAAGTTATGTTAGTGACATTTGTAACGTGTTTTTTATTGACGTTTGTGACGTGTTTTCCATGCGTGTTTCTGTACATGTTTTACTTCGTTTAAGTACTTATTTTAAGCCCAACCGTGACGTTTTTCCTTACCTTAAATGAGGGGTTTTCATGCCTGAATAGTTTGCGTGGCGTACAAATGAAAAGCGAAAAGCGGCGTACAAATGACATGCGAAAAGGCTAAAATGCGTACTCATGACACTTGGAATGTCTGTGTAATGTTGTGGTATTTATACTACTTCCTGTGAGACCGGGTTGGTTTGTTCATATATCATTCATAGCCTGATTTATAGAACATTTTATTCCTAAAAATATGGTGAAAATGTATTTCTTTTTATGGCTGTAGACAGTATTTTCTGATTTATGGAAAGATAAAAAGAGATATCCAAAACCCCCTCTGTAAAAACCTTTGACTCCAATATGTCAACAACATGAAAGAAGAATTTTGAACCTGGCTTTATCGAATATTCAGATTTCTGTTCTGGAAATGAATGCAAATGAGCACAAATTTGATAAGATAATGCATAATTTGCATATTTAAACATTCAAATTTCAGAAAACTTGTAATACAAAAAAGAATTGTCTTAATGTAAGTAATGAACTGGGGAAGTTTCATGGTGATATCTATCAGTTTTTACCCTATTCACCTGGGGTGTCTCCCCTTAAAGTTCCTCAATCCTAAAATGGAATTGAAACTCTCTGCTCTTGCTGTGTTGCTGTTACTGTCTGTGAGTGGCACAGAATATAAAGTGCTACTCTTGATGGCCCGACCCAGTTATTGCAATAAAGATGTTAAATGCGCTAATAAAGGCCTGTCACTGTGTGAAAACTGTTTTAATTTAGATATATAATTATAGCAATTATCATCGCCCCCCCTTGTGCTACCACAGTGGGTACAGAGTGCATTGTGTATGTACAAAAATGTGGGTTTTGCATTCGTGTGCACATGCAATAGGGTCTTTTAATCTCCAGTCGAGGCTGTGACAGCCCTGGCAGCGGAGTTCAGCAGGGGCGCCACGATTGGGCTGCTATCTGATGTGCTGTCATTCAGCTCGCACTGTGGCAGCACTGAGAGCTCTTCACCGCCCCTATGATGTGCCTTTCTTCCTTTTACCCTCCTCTGTGTCCCCAGATTTTTCAATCCCCAGTTATCTTGTTCCTGTCCATTGCTTTGAGAGTTTTTTTTTCTGGCTTTTTTCTCCCGCCTACATCTCTTCCAGACATCGATCAAAGTCTTTATCTGCAATGCATAAATTCTCATTACTGGTATCTTAAGAAGTCAAACAGTAACACTACAGAAGCACAACTCTAAAAGGCCCCAGCTTGAACTTCTTCACTCTCTTTGGCCATTGTTCAGACCTGGTATTAACATACGTACTGAGTGATCCAATCACAAGTGGAGAGCTCGAAGTACAGGTATGAACGCACTCAAGACGCAGGTCGCTCAGACCACATTCGGATGTGGTCTGGGCCACATATGGCCACATTGTTTTAGCAGTGTGTACGTGAATGTGTCCTGGACCACACTGAAGGACCGCCTACCCAACTGATGTCCCGCTGGCATCCGCAGGGTTTCACTGCGCTCCTCAGGTGAATAGACAGGCAGACGCGAGCGCTTGTTTGCCTCGCAGCACGGAAACGGCCTCTGTGCTCTACTGTATCCTCTCGGTACAGCTGTATTTTATTAAAATATATCTTATTTATAGACTACATATCTACAGACTATCACACTAAGCACGCAAAGTGCATTATTATCATACTGTCGGAGTCAGATTTCACATACGGGACGAGAGAGTTGACAGACAAGACGATGGCGATGTGATCGGTAACACCGGTGTCACACGTTTATTAACTGATGGAAAGATTTCCTCACCATGACATCCCTAACGCATGTTAATGCCAGGTCTGAACAGGGCCTCTGTGAGTCTGTGATCCTACCGAAGCTTTTGTTTGGAGCCTCTGTTGAGGTGTTAATCTGATCAGTGGAGCAGCTCAGAATTCATCACGAGTCATCACATCACTGCAAAATGCCATCGCATTTACATCCTGCTGTTTCAAATGAGTCCGAATGAATGAGGCAATATTATGAATAGTGAGATATGAATGAATTTTGAAGGAACATAAATTACGACTACGAGGGTCAAAAGTGCACGTGCCTATTAAGATTTAAGTGAGTTTTAATTCCGGGTCTTGCCATCATTAGCTACTGACCCATCATTATGCAATGAAAGCCACCGCTCAGCCCGGCCAAAGAGCCGCTTTGCCTTTTTTTTCCCTCTTCTCCTAACGGAGGCCCCCTGATGGTTTAAGCCTTAGGATTTGCCCAGTTATAGTGGCTCGGAACTAAAAATAAACACACACAGAGAGGAATGACCCAAAGGCTCCGACGCCTTCTGCCCCGTGCACGCGCACACACGCACTGCAGTCTGACCGACGCTGTCCTCAGTCAAAGGAGTCGACGTCCTTGAGAGAGCGGCACGATGGCTTACTTGGCTGCCTGTTCTCTCTCTCTGACATCCTCATCCTCCTCCTCCTCCTCCTCCTCCTCCTCCTCGCTCTTTTGCTTTCCCTACAGCAGGCTGAGTAGATAGTTAATAACAAAACACTGTTGGGGAGGGGAAAAACAGAGATTGGACATGGACGCCTCTTCTGTGTCAGCCGATCCGCTTTATCTGGGCGCCGGCACAGAACGACGCTTCTTGTCCCACAGTGGGCCGACTTTCTGACAAAATAAGAAAATAGAATGAGGGTTTTCTTTTTATCTTGCCTGTTTGGATTTTTTTTTTTTTATTTGGAGCTGCTTCAAGAAATAGTTGCTCCCTCAGAGATTAAGCAACGGTTTGCCTTGGAAGGAATTTGGGATATTCTAGACGCAGAGCTGTTGAGGCTGTTTGACTAAACATATAATCTAAAGCAAGGTTCAGAGGAACAGCCACACCACAGCGGTCTACAAAAACTATCATTCAAAGTATCCCCCTACTCAGCTCACATAACCACATGCACATACACACACAATATACACAAGTACTCTGAAATATAGTGATGAAGTCCTGACTTATGGCTCACTTTTCCAATAGACCACAATGCATAGCCGCCAGTTCAGCAAAGCCACTTCCTTTGGTCAGAACATGTACATGCCTGATGCTCAAGCTTTGATTTCAGATGACAATTGAATATGCAATATTATTGACAATGAGGCCACTGCAGTATGTGTGCCTGAATGTTTGTGGTCCCATAAATAGCACAGAATTAGCAAAGGGTCAAGTTACTGGCAAGGGCAACCGGCAGTACAGCAATGCATACAGAGACAAATGCACACACAAAAACATTCCCACACTTTTTCTTCGATTTGTGACACAAGGTGGTCCAATTTTACCTCAGGCCCAGGGAGTGAGACTGGCTCAGTCAAACACATCCTCCATTAAACAGCTTTCAGTAACAGCGCCACTGATGCACGTTAGAAGGCTCCACAGAGATGCATTAACATTCACTCTCAGGGTAAAAGATGATCGATCGACCTTTGTTTCAAATCAATGGCTCCAAAATCGCTGTCCGAGGGGGTCCTGAAAAGGTTCACAAAAACCACATCTGTAATAGCTACATTTAACTATATCTTCATGCATTTACCATGTGCACCATCATAGTTTTGTGTTACCATGCTAGCATTCACTAGTTAGTACAAAACACAAGGTACAGCTGAGGCCAATGGGAATGGCATTATTTTTTTGCAGGTTTGGTCCTGTGAGTATTGGTGTATAATTACAATTTTGACCTGATGGTGGCGCTAGAGGAAAAGTCAGGGGATCACCACAATCAGTAGTATTTATCCATGAATGTTTATGCAAAATTGAATGACAATCCATGTAACAGTTGTTGATATTTCAGTCTGAACCAGTGGGCAACCTCATGGGTCTGAAAAGTGAAGCCAATGCGGAAGTGCCTTAAACTTGCATTCTTTCTAATGGCCAACAGGGAGCGACTCCTCTGGTTGCAAAAAGAAGTCTGATTGTATAGAAGTCTATGAGAAAATGAGCCTACTTCTCACTTGATTTATTACCTCAGTAAACATTGTAAACATGAGTTTATGGTCTCAATCGCTGGTTCCAAGTCTTCTTCAATACAGCATGATGCTCATTTAGTAAATTTTGGCTCCATTTAGAGACAAATAGACCATAAAGCAGGGTATGCTTTAGGGCGTGGCTACCTTGTGATTGACAGGTCGCTACCACGTCGTTGTCCGGTCTGGAAGTTGTCCGTGTTTTCGTCTTACAACTTTAACCCTTTCACAGTGTGTTTTCTGTTCATGAAGGTAATTGTAACATTTTGGTCACCTAAAATGTTTTTATTCAGCGTTCGGTTGTACTTAGCTCCACCCTCTCGTGTCACTTCTGGTTGCAAAAAAACAAGATGGCCACGGCCAAAAACCAAGATGGCCACGGCCAAAATGCAGAACTCCAGGCTTCAAAAACGGCAGTCCACAAACCAATTGGTGACGTCACGGTGACTACGTCAACTTCTTATATACAGTCTATGGTGTGAACCAAAGACCATTGCCATCCGTCGAGCTATGCCGCAAGCATGGCTAAAAAATGCCTGATGAAATGAAGGTTAGTGGCCCACTGCCTCTACTTTGTGGTGCCAATATAAAAAAAGAACCCCTCTTATCAGGCAACCTGTTGCAATAACCAATCAGGCAAAACATACTATAATCAGTCTGCTCCCAAATACCCATGACGATGAGCAAAGTACACAATGAAAAGGTGTTTTATTAACATTGGGATATTGAGAATTGGGGGCAAAGTTCATGTAGTTGAACATTTTTATGCTCTTGTTTCGGCTGATTGCCTGAATGTAATAGCTGTGCCTCAATGCACAAGAAACCGCTTGTCCTTGGCAACGGGTACGGATAAAAGATTAAAAAACAGGCGCCGCACAGTCCAATCATCTGCACGACAAGCCATACTCCATGCTCAATCAAACTTCTACATATATTGATGTCTGACGAAAAAAAGAGAGGAGAAGCCCCGACAGACAGAAGCTCTTACTTACAGAAAGATATACAAGGTCAGATGCTACTGTGGCCAAAGAGGCAGAGTTAGTGGTGGCGTCCTTTTCCCTCCCCACTTGTTTTAAAGAGGACATATCATGAAAAACTCGATTTTCCAGGGCTTGTGCTCATACATTTGGGTATCTGGAGTGCCTGCCAACCCACAAACTGTGAAATAAGACAACCCAGTCACTTTTTTGTAGGTTTCCTAGATCAGAAAATATGTGATTCAACAAGCCATTCAGATTTGGCTCCCCTTCCTATGTCACATATATTTTTCTCACAAGCCAATCAAAGCAGACTGGGCCTTTTCGGGAGGGGGTCTTAAAGAGACAGGCGCTAAAACGGAGCGTTTCAGACAGAGAGTGAATACAGGTATATTCAGACAGACAGTATGAGAAAAATAAAGTGTTTTTTGAACATTAAAGCATGTAAACATGTTCTAGCAGAAACCCCAAATACAAGTATGAACCTGAAAATGAGCATGATATGTCCCCTTTAAATGGACGTGGAAGTTAATTAATTGTATTTCAGCAGTATTTTACTCATTGAGGAGATTTAATCTTCCATTATATTTAATTTATATTTCAATTTCAGTTCTAGTACTAAAATACTGCTGATATTTAAGGAGGATCAACAGAGGAGACGTCTCCCACATGTTTAATACCAGAGCTAACTGTGCTGATATTGCTGTGATAATATTAGATAAGGATCGTGTTTGCTCAACAGCAGCAAACTGAGCTCCGTGGAATTGGGTTGAAACTACAGATATTAGTGCAAATATGAGTCGGCATAACTGCTTCTATTAACGTGACTGTTTTCCAGCTGCAATCATCCTGCAGAGGGAGATTGGGAATCCAGGAGACCCACAGGGATAGCGTTTCTGAACCGAAATGTGGCCAGCCACTGCCATGTTAATTGTGGCTCTGACACATACTTTGAGGGGAAACTGCAGCGTTTGCTAATTGTTGAGGTGAAGCGGGGCCTCGATCAGCCAGCGGGATGTTTGTTTTTTACCCATTCAGAAAGAGGAGATCAGCTCAACACGGTTCATATTTGAAATCAAACAAACCTCAACAAAAAAAAAAAAAAGAACAATACCACCCCCGCATTCCTGACTCTCGCTACACAACAGAACGAGATCCTCGCCTCTTCCCCTTCAGCACACCAACACAGCAGTGTGGTTTCTTCTTCTTGCGCATGCCGCTGACAGCTTGCGCCACACGATCTCTTGGGCAGCCTCATCTCGCCTCATCTGAATATTTATGAATGTTGTTAGGCGGCCACATTCCATTATCGGGGAGATTGCCTGGCATGGGGCTCCTAATCCTTTCACCCTGCTCACGTCTGTCTGGGAGCCTTGCACTTCATCCAATTGCAGTCTGTATTTCACTGTGTTGCCTGGCTGCCATCAGCATTGCCGGTGTTATGGAGAAAAATGAGAGGCCAAAAACAGTATGGGGGAAGAGGGGTGGGAAGCAGTCACGTCAACAAAAAAAAATCCATACAGGAGGAAAATGAATGGAGTTTTCAAGGTTGCAAAACCTAAATTAAATTGACTAATGCCAACCTTATACCAAATGACTTTTCAAGCAATTTTATTGTCGCAGACATATTTCCAATGTCGGAATAAAATCACGAGAGTTTTGATAGAGTTGCGGCGCGCTCACGTGATCTCCCTTAGTGTAAGGTGGCCATAAAACTCCAAGTCCAAGCTGGGTTAAGTCAGTCTTTTTCTTGTCTTGATGTTCCGATAAAATCATTGATTGAAAATGTTTTATGTTCCGAGGAGTTCACATGGCTTTGCTAAAAACAGCAAAGCAGCGGGTAGTCATGGCGAGCTGTCATGCTCCATAGATCGATAAAAATGAACTGATCAACAACAGGGTGAACGACCCACACTCTAAGGGAATATTTATATATATTTAGCGACTATGCCTTAAAACTTAAAAGTGATACAAGACTTCGTTACGGCGGGGGAAAGCTCACTCCGGTATGCCATAACGTTACATTTTGAAGGGAAAACGTCTGGTAGTCTACCAGGTTAGCAGCTGCTCCTCCCCCGCGGTCACAACAACAAGCGGCCGTGGAAGCTAACGTTAGCTAACGTTCGTTTGAATTTGAATCAGATATATCAGCAATACTGTATTGACTTTTGGCGTTACGTTTCCGACTGAGGGCTAACCACTAACGTTAGCTAGCAACCAGCAACACGCTATTAAATAGAGAGCCGTCAGGAGTCTAACTTTAATGTTCACCTGCCCGACATACAAAGAGCTGCTGTGTGACTGGTTGTACTAATAACAAGACCAAAATCCAAGTCTCCAGTTTTATATCAACGTTATACCTGTTGAGGAATCGCGAAGGAAAAAGTGTCTGGTGGCGGCCATCAAGAGGGACTTGAGGGTAATTTGAACTCCGACCGGAGTGTCAACCAAACAGACCCTGGTCCCCAAAGTCAAATCACATTATTTCTGATCTAACGCTACCCATTTCACAACAGGTGATAATCAAATCTTATACTAATACGTCATATGGTATCAGGTGGTCGGACTCTGCAGGGGTCTAGTACAGTCAACAAGAATCTACGTTGATTACAACTACAATCTTTTGACTGGCTGCAGCGGTTTTGACCCCTGAATGCTCACGCTCCCAGTAATGTTTGTATACAAGAGACCCGTTCATTTCTGTCCACTTCTTTGTCAACAGTTTTTCTTCTTGTACATTTACACCAGGAGCAGGATGTGACATCATTTCAAAAGGAATCTAGTTGTAGTCTTGTAAATATTGACCCTGCAAGATCCCCAGTCTTTGCAAAATCTTATAGTCTGTGAGTACAATCTCTGTGACTTAAGACACATTGTCTTTAGATGTGAGAGGGTGTCAGACTTCAGTCTTTTCAAAGTCTCCTAGTGGTATGGTAGGCATAATTCTCTGAGGTGGAAAAACATGCTGGCAGGGCAGGGCGAGTGCGAGTCAAACTTACAGGGCAAAGGTAAAACAAAAACCCACCAATGAGAGGAGGCATGGATGCATGCCAGTGCATTTACACTTGAGTTCTCCCTCTTTATCTGCACTTCCTGCAACAAGGCACTCACGACGAGATTTATTAGCAATCTCGGCCGTGCAAACAAGTCAAGGAGCTCCAGCAACTCCACTACTGCACAATGTCCTCATTGTTCCCCGGTCTGGTTGTATTTGCCAAAAACCCTTTATTCAATAACCCTTTATTCACCCTGCTGAAAACAAACACTGGCGAATAGGGGAGGGAGAGGCTGGCCCAAAACCGCCTGATAACAATCAGGTCCAGCAGCACCAGGGTCTTTTACCTTTCCTTGATAGTAAAAGGGGGGTTCCCTGAGTAGATATCAGATACATAAAGGTGGAAAGGTTGAGAGTGTTCCTCCATGTTTAAAGTTGAAGAGGTTTTTATATAACAAAAGACTACTTATGCTGTTTCTATTCAGCCTTCCATTGTAATAAATCTGGCAGCATGTGATAAGTTTGACCCCCCCCCCGTCATCACACACTGATACTTTTCTATGAAACATTCAAAAGAAGACGTCGCTGTGAAGCGCATGCACTCTCCCCTCCAAGGCCGCTGCTTTTTTTTCTTTTTACGGAACAAAAACGACAAATACAATAAATGTTCTTGTCATCCCACTCACACAACCCAAAGGAAATGCTGATGAATAAATTCACCGTGGCAAAAGATGGCTCTATAAGAAATAAAAAAGAAAAGTGGTGGGATGTTTTGAGTAAAAAGAATAAGAGCCAAAAATACACCCGAGCGATTTTTTTTAATGTGAGAGGCGTGCTTTCATCGAAGTCATCCGTGACACTGCTGCGAGCACACACACACACCTTGATTTCGTCCGCCTTCTCTTGTTTGCAATCTATATTCCGATGCAAAGAGGCTGGAGATGTGATTGCCGACAGGGACATGAGAGTAATTTAAAAAACAATCCCGGGCCATGGGGGGAATTTAAAGCCGTGGTTAAATGAGGAAGCTGGGTAAAGGAGGGGACGGGTCTTAGACTGGCGATGGATGACTGCAGAAGAGGACGCGCGGCACATAAGAACCTGGATATCTCACGATTACTCATTGTTGCACATTCAAGGTCTCCATGTGAACCGCTCTCTCCTGCATAACAAGCTCCACTTTATAACCAAGACCATTCTCCCACTAGTCACATGAATCTGAATCTCCTTCACCTCCACACACGCGTGTAAATAAATATATCCTGCCCAGATAACGCAGAGGCACACTCGGCCGGTCAACAAATATCCAGCCTGCTCTCACACGCCACATTTTGATGTAAATGCATATTAAAGCGCTGAGATGTGTGAAGTGTCGGGTGTTTGTTCATGATGGATGGGCATCTGTGTATCTGCTCACTCACTCAGGCTCGTATCGACAGCAGAAGACAAGGTCAAGCGTGCTGTGTGCTCTGCATAAGAGCAGCATGCGTCGCACAAAGCAACCAAAGAGCTGCGTGTAATTGGGATACAATGTCTTTTGTAAAAGATCTCGTGTTATATCGTGGCCTTTCGCAGGATGTCACTCTCATTTGCTTTTGCTCTTTGAGAAATGACCTTCACAAAAATGTCACAACTGTCCGACGAGTCCACGTGCCGGAGCGAGATAAGGCAGAACAATGTGGCCTCAACCGGTCATTAACGCTCTGGCTTGGTAGAATGTGGGGTGACACTGGTTAGTGGTGGAAGGTGAGCGCTGGCAAACGTCTTGCATTCTAACAGGCCCTGTTATGTTAATGCTGTCGCAAAGATGAGGCAAGAATGAGAATGTGCAACGTGAGAGAGCTCATCCATCATAAGAGAGGTTGATGAGACTGTTTTGCCAGAATGATCTGACAGTGCACACATAACCTGACCCGCCAGATGGTTTGTTACACAGAACCATCTGAAAAGCCGTCATCAATGGAAACTGTTCGGAAAAGGGCAGACACTTTGAAAACAATACATGGCAGGTGATTGGATGAACCATCTGTCAATCAAACTCTCGCCGAAGCCAGTCAGGAGAAGAGCGAAAACATCGCCTTCAGTTCTTTGCTCTACTTTCAATGAAGAAATACTCTCTAGTTCTGATATATCTGATGCTATTGCACCTACACATTCTCACTCCTAACTCGTCAAATACCGCCACTTGTACCCCTTCCGCGTTACTTTTGGACTTGCTAGGGACGGCGTGTCTATATACGCTTGTTACATGCATAGTGTCCTTTCAAAATAAACTTCTGTTTCCATAGGAAGCTAGGTTTAGGCAATACAACCATAGTTAAGGTTAGGAAACGGTCGTGGTTGACCGTTACTTCACTGACTGAAGACTCAATACCGAGTGACTAACTTACAGCTTACGTGACTAGCGACTGCCTAGCTACTCATGAGACTAACAAGTCATGTGACTAACGCGACTGATGTGACAAAATAAATCAGCGATTGCTTTTAGTTTCACACGGGCCACGAACGGTGGTCTCCTGGTTCTAAAGTCTTGTGTTTGTTTGACCCATCCACCACCCTTCCCGCCCGCCCTGACTCTCACGCTCTTAATATTACGTCATTTGCTCTGACCGTCGAATAGCCGGTGGGTTTACAGGCACTAAAAGGCGCCTCTGTGCGTCGGTATCCAATGCTGAGGGACAATTACCAAACGGCGGTATTTGACGAGTTGGGAGTAAGAACGGGTTGATTGCAGCATCTACACTAACCGCTTCAAGAACCGCCATTGTTGTTTAGAACAGAACGCCTCTCTGCGTCGTCACACACACCTAAGCTACGCCCGTAGGTGCCAGTAGCTCCTCACAGGACGCCGATTGGTCTGTGCTCTGGCTTGCCGGCCACAAACGCATTACTTGAAGCCTGGAAAGATGGATTTCGTGTGATATGTGATCCGGCAATTCTTGCGTGATCTTGTTACATCACGAGAGTCCAGCTGCCATGCAAGGTAAGTGCACATGTGTGGTTGGGTGGGAAAAAGATAATGATCACTGGCGCTTGCTGGACTAAGGCCACATTAAGACCAACATCAGAAACAGGATTATTGCCAAGGAATTTAAGCTAATTGTGTTTTCTCGTACACGTTTCTGACACCGGCAGGGATTGTTCATCATTGAAGAAAGACTCTGGGGTCTTCTTGTTTTCCAGTAACACACATCTGGCTAAGTAAATGCAATTCCTATGGGGAATAGAATTCGAGGTTCCCTGTGGAGGTTTCAACCTCTAGTAGAGCTGTGGTAACCTTGCACAGCAGCATCAGTTATATCAGAACTGGAGGGTATTTCTTCATTGAAATGGTTCATGGTCCATCCAATCACCTGCCAAGTATTTTTTGAAAATTTCTGTCCTTTTCCAAACAGTTTTCAATGACGGCTTCTCCAAACCATCTGACACGGTCAGGTTAGAGCTGTGGAGCTGTTTTTCTACGAGTGTGTCCCCATTTGCTTTGGTCTCATGTGCATGTGCGTCCTGGTGCACATGGGTGATGCGATACACGCTTCTGCCAATGATTTCACACTATTCCAATGATCCACAGGTGGCTGTAACACGCCAAGACATGCAGCAATGCGCCAACCAAGCCAAGGAAGGTGAAGACTGCAAGATAGTAAGCATGCATTGCAAAGACTTTATGCTTTGTTAGAGATACACACAATGTGTTTTGGTGCAGATTCAACATGTTTACTAATGTCAAACTGGATGGAACTAAAGACTGCCCTCTGATCCTGTGTCAACAGGGCCTGCCCTGCCCCGTGATCCGACGGGTCCAGATGAGCAGCAGCTCTAAAGTGATTAGTTCTGGGTGCAGTGGCCTCTGGAGGGCAGAGCAAACAGAGGGAGACAGGCAGCAGAATGAGGCTCTATTGTGTGAGCGTCTGAGGTGGAGAAGAGGTGAGCCCCGATGGCCTTGCACTGTTAGTCCACATTGTTGGCTCTGACCTGTTTCATTTCATTGTTACATCGCAAGTTAATTTAAAATCGCTGCAACGGAGCGGTCTCGTCACTGACTGACCGCAGGTAGCCGACACACACACTCACCCACGCAGATGCACATTCACTTATCCTCCATCCAAGGCTGCACACTTGGTTTGTTCTGCCTTACTCTGACCACACGTTTGCTTTTGTGCACGATTACCCACTGTCCAATCTGATGTTCAATACTATCGTAACCAGGGTGATTAAAATGGTATATGTGTGTGTAAAAGTAAATAACTAAAGAATTGAAACAACTTGCGATTTTTAGGTTGTAGTGGGCTCAGTTTTAAAGCTAGAGTGAAGATGCTGGTATCATATGAAACTAGAAAACCTAATGAATTCATTGGTACCAACCCTGTCATACTAGCTTGTCACGAACGAGGCTAAATAACACTACAAATGTACGCTAAATTTTGGCGAGGAAAAACTGGCATGGCCATTTTCAAAGGGGTCCCTTGACCTCTGACCTCAAGATATGTGAATGAAAATGGGTTCTGTTGGTACCCACGAGTCTCCCCTCTACACACTTTATGATAATCACATGCAGTTTGGGGCAAGTCATAGTCAAGTCAGCACACTGACACACTGACAGCCGTTGTTGCCTGTTGGGCTTCAGTTTGCCATGTTATGATTTGAGCATATTGTTTATGCTAAATGCAGTACCTGTGAGGGTTTCTGGACAATATTTGTCATTGTTTTGTGTTGTTAACTGATTTCCAATAATAAATTTATACATACATTTGCATAAAGCAAGCAAATTTGCCCACTCCCATGTTGATAAGAGTATTAAATACGTGACCAATCTCCCATTAAGGTACATTTTGAACAGATAAAAAATGTGCGATTAATTTGCGATTAATCACGATTAACTATGGACAATCATGCAATTAAATATTGTAATCGATTGAAAGCCCTAGTATAATGTATATGTAAATATATGTTTTCTGTGTATGAATTTTGTTTATTTGGGGAGATTTTTAGGAGTCCGTCAGATTACAGAGAGGGTAACAGCTACTGATTTACACTTGTAAATAATGTTTTATATATTAATAATAATAATATTTTTTGCACCAATCTGCACTTTGGGAGACCAACACAATAAATTGCCTCCATCACTATGTCTGCGTCTACGCCTGTGTACGTATAAATAATGTTGAGTCAAACCAAGGCATGCGTGTGTGTGTGTGTGTGTGTGTGTGTGTGTGTGTGTGTGTGTGTGTGTGTGTGTGTGTGTGTGTGTGTGTGTGTAAGCGAAAGAAAGCACATGTTTTGATTCCACCTTGCGTAATGATGTAAGGCCTTGGTATTTTTCTACAAAGCAACATCCTTTTTTCCGACACTTCTCGAGTTGTTGACAACCACAAAACGACCATGAAATCATCGCCGACAACCAATGAGGCAGGAGGACGTCCGTCGTGTTCCTCGGAGAGAAGTCGTGCCGCAGCAACAACAGCTCCTTACAAAGCCAGGAAGGAAAAGACTGAGAGCAGCAGAGCAGCTATGAGGTACCTGGATCTAGGCCATGTGAGTAATTGAAAACAATAGTTGTACGACGCCAATGAGATTACATCATATTTCCCTGGGAAATGTGCTTCGAGGTGATGAGGTGAATTACTTTCAGTCTGAGTGACTGGATAGAGTCAATCAGTCCATATAAAACATGCCTGATTGAGCTTTTGCACAATTGTTTACACTGCAAAAAGTAAATGAAATAATAATATTTATCATAAGTGAAAAATAGGGTGTTCAGAAGTAATATATATATATATAAACAAATATGTATTTTTGATAGAGTAAAAGTAGCACGAAAAGGTGTTTTCTCTCCACTGAGGTGTGATCAGCATCTGTTGGCTACAAAGGCAGAATTATTTCACTTCTGATGTTCTAAACTGTAGCTACAACCTGAATATGAGATCTGAGCACCAAGATATGAAATTTTCATTAAATACTTCTCACTGACACAATTAAGCCCAGATGATATGAGGGACACATATTCCATGTTTTACATATTAGTTTCAACACCAGAAAAACGGACTCAATTTTATTGTTAACAGTGGAAACTGCTTATATGGATCAAAAAGCTTGGGACAGAATCATTCCTATACAAATGCTGGTTAAATAATTCGCTTACAGTAATCAAGTAGTCCGCTTAAAGGAGTTCATTTTGGGTCTTTTCATATATGACAACTAGGGCTATCAAACGATTCAAATATTTAATCGCGAATAATCGCAAGTTAATTGCACATTTTTTTATCTGTTCAAAATGACCTTAAATGGAGATTTGTCAAGTATTTAACACTCTTACCAGCATAGGAGTGGGCAAATATGCTGCTTTATGCAAATGTATGTACATATTTATTATTGGAAATCAATTAACAACAAAAAACAATGACAAATATTGTCCAGAAACCCTCACAGGTACTGCATTTGGCATAAAAAATATGCTCAAATCATAACATGGCAAAATCAAGCCCAAAAGGCAACAACAGCTGTCAGTGTGTCAGTGTGCTGACTTGACTATGACTTGCCCTAAACTGCATGTGATTATCATAAAGTGGGCATGTCTGTAAAGGAGAGACTCGTGGATACCCATAGAACCCATTATCATTCACATAACTTGAGGTCAGAGGTCAAGGGACCCTTTTGAAAATGACCATGCCCGTATTTTCTCGCCAAAATTTTGCATAGGTTTGGAGCGCTATTTAGCCTCCTTTGCAACAAGCTAGTATGACATGGTTGGTACAAATAAATTCCTTATGTTTTCTAGTTTCATATGATGATTTTGAAACTGAGCCCGCTACAACCTAAAAACTGCAAGTTGCATTAATGCTTAAAGAAATTAGTGGCGTGAAAACTAATTTGCGTTAACGCGTTATCATTGCGATAACTTTGACTTTGACATTTGACGATAACTCTAATCCTTTGCTTTGATTTGTATTAGTTGGTATAACAAAAACATTAAAGCACTGAAGAGACCGCAAACCCCACTGAAATGATAGTCTTGAAGAAAATAAACATTTTGAACAGGGTAGTGTGTATATGAACAATGAATAGAGAATGATATTCACATTTAATGAGATGCTGAGAATGCAGCAGAGGAAAAACATGTTGTTTGCCCTTTCAGGAAATTCGGTGTATGTGTCCAGAATTAAACAGGTGTTCCTCTGGAGAGGGATGTGAAGTTTGATTTGATGTCGGAGTTGTTTACCAGTGCCTGGATGGAGCGGTTGTAGGAATATTGATCATTGCCCAATGTCTTAAATGTTTGTAATGATTTCCAGCTGCATGTTGGTTCATGCGAGCCGCAATCACACAACCCATGATGCATACACAAAAAGAGAGGAGGAGGAGAGAAAAGAACACTAAAGATCAACAGGCACACACTCGGGTCAATACTACCTCATCAGCTCTTAGATTAATAAGGATGGTCCAGACACCACTTTGGTAATGAGGCAATTATCTCCTCATCTGGTATTTTCATCCAGCAGCTCTTGAACAACAGAACAGCCGGCAGCCGGGACTCAGAGAGGAGGGTGGGGGTGACAGGGAGGTTGTGCCGAAACAGGTAAACAACGTAATTCAAGTAATGTCAAAGACGAGGACAGCTGACGGAGAAGGCGAGGGAATAGCGAGAGAGGGGGAGCGAGTCAAAGGCCGAAGAGGAGGAGAAATGGGAAAGAGATTGATTGAGAAGACGGGAGGAAAAGGGGAGAAGGAGCAAGCGTCGAAACTGAAGCAATTACCCGCCGTAACATGTTCCCGTCCCCGCTACTCGCTGCAGCGCTCACGTGAGAGAGCGGGAGGTGAGAGAGCCGACCTGTGTCTTCTCTGACCCCATCCTCAACAGGATGGTCCCTTTAGGTGAGCTAAAGTGTGCAAAGGCAGTCTATGTGGTCGTGTGTACATCTGCACATCATAGTGTAAACTTCACTCATGTATCGTGATTTTTTTTCTTATTAAGATGTTGAAATCAAGTTTTTAATGCCAGAATCTTTATATTTCCTTCATTTTCTTCCTGAGTCTATGCAGAGGTAGAAGGAAGTTACCGCTTTTATTGTTGTAGTCTGAGTAACGTGACGTCATATCCATTCCTCATCCGTCACCAAAACAAACCACAGCGAAACGAAAAAGTAGAAAACGGCGGAGGGTCCATATGGATACGACCTGCACCCTCACATTTTAAATCCAAAGTGGTAAACACTACACATACAGTAAAGTATAGAAACACTTTGGGTTTCACACATTGCAGGAAAAGCAGAGCTAGACATCATGGCTAAAGCTGCATGCTAACTCTGTAATGGACAGGAAACGTTATCGTATTGCGGTAACGTGCGGTCAAGCCGGCCGTCACTGGGTTCTCTGTGGTCAAACGACGCTACAACTGTAGAGCACCCACATACTGACATTTATGTTAAATGCATTCAAACGGCCCGATGGAGCTGACGGGAGAGCTAGCGAAAGACTTGGCGAAGTTAGCGAAAGTATACATGTGTGACTATGTCTGGTTTTCAAAATAAGGTGTTAACAAAGGGAACTGTATATACAAAATATATCTATGGAAATAAGATTGATTGGATTATATTCACCTGAAGTATAAAACATGACATGTCCTTTATGAATTAAAAAGAAAATACCACTAATTTGTGAGGGAAATGTCTTTATTCTTTGACTTTTGGGGTTGCTGGAAAAAAATTATATAAAAAAATGCCTGACAATAACTGATATATTTGACTTCAGGACATCTCTGACTACATACATGCTGAAAATTAAACATTTTTACTTTCTTTATTTAGATACTTTCCAAAGTAAAAGTCCCTAGAAGTGTTTGATTCAACTTTTCCCCCATGGTCTAGTGTTAAAAAAGTTAACTAACATCGAATCCCAATACTTAAAAATCGCAATACATATCGAATCAGCACCGAAGTATCATGATAGTATCGAATTGGGAGATAGGTGTCATCCCAGCCCAAGTGAAAACACCGGGGTAAAATCCACACATGTACAGAAGTTTTGGTCTCAAAATGGAAGATTGAGCTGTTTAATTATTCAGATTGATATTATGTCAGTGTATTTAGTGAGTGAACATCCTTCTGCAGCAGAACTGCTGGCAACATCACCTCCCTGGCGTGCTCCTACGCAGTACAGCGTTTATACATGACAGTTTTCTCTTGTATGTCCAACTGGTCCATTATGGACAACCCCATTTAGTGTAATCACGTCTCAATAAGGAACAGTATTTCAACGCCGCCCGGATCAATGCTCCCCCAGCGTTGCGCGTGGCTTGGGAGAACTCTATGCGCTCTGTGTCGGACGAAACTCATTCACGTTGCTCTATTGTGCAAAACGCAGGATGCCTGAGGATGGGAGATGTATGAAGGAAGGTGTTGCTGCTGCGTCAGGGAGACAGAGAAGGAAGAAAAGGGGGGGGGGGGGGGTTACTGTGACGTAGTATCGATCCAAGTTGGAAAACAAGCCCAGGATGCAGGAAGCTGCAGGGGAACGGATGCTCGATCGATCCGATCCCAGGTGCCGGACAAAGCGCAGGATTATGGATGTTTGCATGGAGAAAGGGATGGATGGGAGAATGCATGGATGGTTGGACAGGCCGACTGAGTGATAAAGACAGATTGGACAGATAAATCTGGGGGTACCGCAACAGAAAAATGTGAGCTGGCTCACAAGAAATGAAGAAAAAATAGTCTTCCATGTGCTGTAGAATTTACATCATGAGAATGTCCATCTTAATACTGCAGATGTGATGTTAAACTGACTCTACAAATGGTATTATATAACAGTCAATTGCAATTAGCATGGAACAGCGTGCTTGGAGCCAAGCCCGGTCATAATCCGGCCAATGTGCGGACAGAGAGCATCACTGGGCCTGCTCACTTAATCCCTCTTCTCATACTCACTCCGAAGAGCAGCGGGGGAATGTGATGACAGTTGATACATATACAGGCACATTTGGTTTAGACGCTCTTCAGGAAATGAAATAAGTAAAAGGAACAAGCAGGTTGTATTAGCTGTAAATTCTGCCCGGCTTGCATCTGCTCTTGCTGGCAGTTTTCTGTGTCGCGTCGGAGCAGCAGACCATCGCTGATGCAGAGCAACAGATGGGGGAACGATGTTGACCAGATTGTGTCTCCGCAGCCTCGAGAAAAAAAACTTAAAACCTGCGTCCTCCAGGGATTACTGACGTCTTGTAGGAAATTGGCCTAATCCAAAAACAAATCCAGTGGGATATGTTCTCGTAATTCATCGATTGTGGAGACTGTCCTTTTAACCGCACGTTTGACAGATCTGTTGTTGCAACGCTTCGCCGGTTGCGGCCTCAGGACATCATTCTTACAGACGCCTATTAGCAGGCCGGGACTCGACTTGATTACACAAGAGCTGCATTACAGATGCCAGAGAAATAATCCCTTACATATTAATGATAACATGCTTAAAATGTGTATTCGGTTGGAATAACATTCATCAGTTGAAAACGTGATATATTCTAATTTATAGACAGATAACTGTTCTTTCTGACTAAAGGCCTTTACACACCGAGGGCGTTTTTTTCGTGCGATTAATTCACACGTCAACTGTTGTTTTTGTCATGAATATTTTCACACAGAACGCAAATATTAGTAGAAGTAGTATTAGTAATCTTTTTTGGAACAAGGTTGATTTTTCTGAGCTTTCATACCGCGAATAAAGGCATCAACAAGTGAAGACACTGGCATCATATGAAACTAGAAAACCCAAGGCATGCATTGGTACCAACCATGTCTTACTAGCTTGTCGCAAAGGAGTGTAAATAACACTCCAAACTTGAGTTCCAAAACTCCCTTGACCTCTGACCTCAAGATATGTGAATGAAAATGGGTTCTATGGGTAACCACGAGTCTCCCCTTTACAGACATGCCAACTGCAGTTTTGTCAGTCAAAGTCATAGTCGAGTCAGCACATTGACACACTGACAGCTGTTGTTGCCTGTTGGTCTTGAGTTTGCCATGTTATGATTTGAACATTTTTTTTGTATGCTAAATGCAGTACCTGTGAGGGTTTCTGGACAATATCTGTCATTGTGTTCTGTTGTTAACTGATTTCCAATAATAAATATATACATACGTTTGCATAAAGCAAGCATATTTTCCCACTCCCATGTTGATAAGAATATTACTTGACAAATCTCCCTTTAAGGTACATTTTGAACAGATGAAAAAATGTGCGATTAAATATTTTGATTAACAGCCCTAGCATCAACCAATCACGTTGTGCAGAACGGGTTGAGTTGTGCCTACATTTATGAAACAACATGGAGGCTCTGTATTCTGAACCAAGACGGCAAACTTTATTACTCCCTTCAACCTTTACAAAGGCAGTGCAGACCAGATCCACTCATTCCGTTCTTACCTTTTACAATAATAGCCCTAGACATATAATATTCGCAGGAGATATTTTGCATTTTCGTGTCATTTATTCGTCACCCCGCCGGTGAGTAAAGTCCTTAAATGGTTTCATTCCAATAGGCTTTATCTCAAATGTGCAGTTTACCTGTAAGAATCATAGTATCTTATTGTTGTCGTTTTTCTAACAATATGTTGACAATTATTCATCAACGATGCTCTGCACAAACACAGACACAGACACAGACACACACACACAGACACACACACACACACACACACACACACACACACACACACACACACACACACACACACACACACACACACACACACACACACACACACACACACACACAGAGCAACAGGCTGCCGGTGTTATCAACCACTGTGTCATGGCAACCTTTGTTAATTACACTGCATCTGTGCCTCTCCTCCCCCTCTTCTTCCCCTCTCCCCTCTCCCCGCTCCTCTCATCCTTGCTCCACTCACTGCTGCACCCAAACTTCCTCCTCCTCCTTCTAAACTGGAATCAACAATACCAGATCTAGTGTTGCCATATGTTTTTGTAAGAGCCCTCCCTGAGAGCAGTGTGGCCCCTGCCCTCCTCACCTCTCTTTCTGTCCCCGCGGGGTACCGGTCGCCCGCTGCCAATTAGCCTCGGCATATGACCCAACCCTAACCGAGCGCTTCCTCCCTTGCAAAGCCCCTTACATAAAGGGATCAGGAGTAGGACATATGCCCCTGTGTCTCCTGACGCTGCTGCGGACCCCACGCCCCCCCGGCCGAAGCCTGTGGATGACAGATGAGGTGGAAAAAAGGCAACAAGGACGGGGAGAAACAGAGAGGAAACATGAAAAAAGGAAAAAAAAAAAAGAAAGAAGGGAATTGGAAGCGGCAATGAGACGAGGTATCATAGTCGATCAACCCAGGCTGACTTTCGATCCTCCACCAGCATTGGTATTTCTCTTAAAGGGTGGGCCCATCCGGGAGGTTATGAATAATGTGAACACTAGCACTAGCTGAGTCAACGTTAGCTGTGCTAAGTTTCAAATCAACTGAAAGGGTTAATTCGGATTTTTTGACGTAGCGAGTGACGTAGTACAACAAGCGGCGCGCAGAGCAGGTGATGTAATATATCGAAAATACGTTGAATAAAAAAGTTATTGAATAATAATGGGTATAACAAGTGAGAAAGTCCACTACTGGTGGACAGGAGGGGATGTGGATGGGTCCAACAAACACCGGACTTTCCCCCAGGAGACCGGTGTCCCGTGTGTCATTTCTTGCGTTTTTGTTCTGTTTTTAAGTAATTTTAAGCCAAACAATGATGTTTTTTTACTAAGCCTAACCCAGTAGTTTTGTTGCCTTAACCTAAGTAGTTTTGTTGCGTTTTTGTTTTGTTTTGTTTCCATTTACAACGTTAACCATGTGTTTAAAACTGTCTAAAACTGCGACCGTAATCTGGGAGAAAATATGTTTCCCTCAAAACGTATTTTGGTAATGCAGTTTAGTTGTATGGGAATGTAATTCTGTGGGAGACAGGGTTGCGTGGGAAAACAGACGTACTTTGACCAAAATGATAATGTTTGTATTTAAATATGTAGGGGATACCACTAGGAAACTACAGAATGATATAAAAAATGCAAAAAAAAAAAAATGCAAAAAATAATGGACCCGCCCTTTAACCAGTGTTGGAGGTTCTCCCTGTGTAGTGTTCTTCTCACATTATCTGTTGTGCTGCATTGCGATGCAGCACCTGTAGGTCTCAAGACAGATCAATAGATAGCATGATTGAGAGGTTTATCCCCCCCACCCACCCAAGGCGATGGATTGATCCAGTCATTTTAGGACGAGCAGCAGAATAATACACCATCCCTCCTCCGGTGAACAAGACAGAGGGGAGTGGGAGGACCAAAGGTGTTGCCATGGAAGGGGCTGTGCATTAATAACATGGCTGTGGGGGAAGAGGGCTGTTGCTGTCTCTTCACACTGACATACAAGCACTGAGCCTCTCTGATCCTTCCCATCTGAGTCATCAGCAGAGCTCTCATTTCACCTGCAGATTATTCTGTGCAGAGACGTGGTCCATGTCTTGGTGCACTGTGTCTGTGTTGCCTGTGTTATTAGAAAGGGAACAGAAAGGAGAAGAAGACAGAGAGTCCTACGTGATGACACCAGACCAGTCAGGCATGGAGCTCAACAGTGAGGTCTCGGAAGTGAAAATCCCATTCATATTCTGAATCGCGGATTTGGTTATTAGCCATAATGTCGTCACCATCCATGGTAGATTTACCACGAGCTAGGAGATGGTGAAACGATGGTATATGCTCCTGTAGAAGCCATAAGTCTGTAAGATATCGAACCTCGTTTTAAGAAAAACATGTTTTATTTGCAATATCATGGAGAAGTACTACACTACTTGTATGTGCAGCTCCGTGGTTTTCTGCTCCCGGATTTCAAACAGAGCCAACATGGCGACTCGTTTGGAAACTTTCTCTAATATACTATGAAAATAGTTCACCGAAATGTGTTTCCGAAAACATCTGAGGTGAGAAATAAGGCATGCAGTTGCTGAATCGATCTTCACTTTACATCGACAATGGTTAGTTTAAACTTGGGCTGTCAAAGTTAACGCGATAATAACGCGTTAACGCAAATTCGTTTTAACGCCACTAATTTCTTTAACGCATTAACGCAACTTGCTACTTATAGGTTGTAGCGGGCTCAGTTTTAGAGCTAGAGTGAAGATACTGACATCATATGAAACTGAAGGAGGTTAAATAACCCTCCAAACTTACGCTAGATTTTGGTGAGGAAAAACTGTCATGGCCATTTTCAAAGGAGTCCCTTGACCTCTGACCTCAAGATATGCGAAAGAAAATGGGTTCTATGGGTATCCACGAGTCTCCCCTTTACATACACTTTATGATAATCACATGCAGTTTGGGGCAAGTCAGAGTCAAGTCAGCACACTGACACACTGACAGCTGTTGTTGCCTGTTGGGCTGCAGTTTGCCATGTTATGATTTGAGCATATTTTTTATGCTAAATGCAGTACCTGTGAGGGTTTCTGGACATTATTTGTCGTTATTTTTTTATGTTGTTAATTGATTTCCAATAATAAATATATACATACATTTGCATAAAGCAGCATATTTGCCCACTCCCATGTTGATAAGAGTATTAAATACTTGACAAATCTCCCTTTAAGGTACATTTTGCACAGATAAAAAATGTGTGATTAGCTTGCGATTAATCGCAATTAAATATTTTAATTGATTGTTTATTAATTAGTTTAAACGTTTTTCAGGAGTTTCCAGACGCGGCGAGTTGCCATTTGCAAAGGTTTATGGGATGAGTAGTTACTTCACTCTTAAAAAAATACAGTCTTGTACCTTGGCCTTTTTTACCTTTTAATATATAGTTTTTTAGGGCTTTTATTGCCTTTATTAGTGCAGCTTGGGAATGACAGGAAAGGGGGGAGAGAGAGGGGATGACACGCAGCATGACAAGGGCCACAGGTTGGGCGGTCAAAAGTAGGCGGTCACTGTTGAGCTCTATTGTCCCAAATCCACACCTGCTCTTAACCTTAGTTTTTACTGTCTGACACTCTCCTCTCTGCCGTCGTTCAGTGAATCTCCTCCTCTTTCTTATCCTATCAGCTACTTTCTCCTCCTCTCCTCCCCTCACCTGCTCGCTCTGCTGTCCTCTTCCATCATTCCACCCTGCAATCTCTGCTCGTGTGGCAAGCTTTACCGAACAGCACGCTGCCGTTGCAGTAATAAAAGCTGCCCCTAAGCCAAATTGCATGGCGGGGAGAGAGCGCAGCGAGCAGTGATTGCGCCACATATTGCTGTTTGTGACCTGCCACCTTGAGGTCTGGAGGTTGGAGCATGCATGGTGACCTTCATGTGTTCAGACATCAAATATCTTATCTCAGCCTCTGGAGGGGTCGATGGTGATGATGGATGTCTATCTAATGGGCCTTTTGTTTCACTCTTGATAAACTCTATTAGACGGCACTGCTGGTGTTATTGATTTAACAGCATTCTATCAGGGCTAAAAAAAAAAAAAAAAGAATCGAAGATTTGTTGTTTTCTTGAATATTCCCGGCTTGCATCTAAACAGTCTTCTCCCAATCTTCCTCTTTACGTAAATACTGTAACCAAGTCCGAGTTGAAGCCGAGAGCAGACGGAGTTTTCTTGATCGCAAAAGTGCTCTCATGGCTACAAATCCAGAGACCGTGGATCCTTAGATTTATTTTCATCTGGAAGTGGTCACACAAATCCCAGGTGAAATTTGTCATGGTCGAAGGTCACTGCGGGGGGAGTGTGGGTGGGGGATGAGGTGGGGTCGATGGAGGGGGGAGGCTGATTCAGGAGAATGACAGGCCAGGAGAAGAGCTGAAGAGGGCAAGTTCACCACACGGTAAGATAAGGGAGCCTGTGCCGGAGGCCGGCGATTCGAAGGTTACAGTATTATCTGGTTCTGCTGGTTCCACTTGAGAGTGAAAATGATTTATGTTTCATCGCATACAGAAAGCTTCTCCTCGGCGTTTTTTTGTTTTGATGACACAGAGTGAATTTTGAGCACAGAGGCCGGTGTATACACAGTAGATGAGATTACGGTAGTGAAGTACTAAAACCTATTTTCCTCTGTTTATCTCACACAATCACTTTTAAAGAATCAATACAACGCATGTGTAGCTCCTCCGTGAGCACTTCCACATGCACTTCACACCAAGTCAGGTAGGAAAGAATGAAACTAAACAAGCGTCGGGTGGTATCGATTTGGTCCGATAACCACGTCTGGGGACCAATTTAGCTCGGCGGGGTTAGGGCTTCTGACACACTGTTTGGCCAGAGCTTTACAAACAGGCATTTTGTTTGAAAATCAGCAAGTTACTGACATCAAAGTGCAGCTTGCAAAGGAGTTTTTGCTCATTACTGAAAATCAATACAGGCTTCGTTAATGCACATTCTGAATATGCAACAAACTTTTCAAGTCCATACTTTTTTTTTTTGCGTAGTATGCAAAGCAAGAGCAATATTGTTGTCACACAATGGGCCTCATGCAGGAAGTTATATATGTACGAATATCCTCTTATTTTTGTTCGTATCCACGATTTGTTTTTATTTTGTTAGTACCCATCGATTTCTGGGATTCATCAATGTTTTCTAATTTTTGCTCTTCTCTTAAGGTAAAAGAACATTTCACGAGTGGTCGAGAGCACTCTTACCGAGATAACAAAAAATATTGTTTGTCCAACGCAAGGAAACATAGGTTTTAAATTTGAGAATAAAATCAAATATAGATTATTATATTTAGAGTAATTATAATGATTGGATTATTAAATTCATGGAATACTATTGGTCTATTGATCCCAATTAAGACTATAAAAACCCTTGGGTGATATTGTGTGCGTTCGGCTTCTGAATAGCTGACATGTTTTTTGATTTTCCTGTAACGCCAGTGCTGAAGCTCTGGAAAATCACGTTTACTTAGTTTAAGTTTATTTATTACATGGCTTTGTTGAATACTTAATTCTGATTGGTCAATCACAGCATTCTATGGTCTGTTATTTCTTTATAGCAGACCGTTGCTATGTATAACAGACCGTTACTATGGCTATGGCGTTACCTATGCTATTAATAAACAAATCGACCACACGCCTCCCAATTTATGATCAAGTGGGATTCATTATTCAGCACATCTGGGTAAGAGCAGATTTAGATGGTTAAGAACGTTTGGTGCATCTGGAGTTGACTTCTCTTATTTTTTCTCTTAACAGAAAATTAAATATATCAAAAATGTAAGAGGAAGTTGCTGCATTAGGCCCAGTGCTATACTTTTTATTATTATTACATCAGCACTACAAATAAACTATTCCATGAAATCATGGTTAAAATGAGTTTAGCTGTGTTTAACCTCTGCCATATGTGCATTGCATTATCACAAACCAGCAGCAAGAAGCTGCTGGTTTGCTTCTCTCACCTCATCAGTGAAATACTGTTGCACGTTTCTGACAGCGTAGCTTGAAGAATTATAGAAATATTTCAACTTTCAACTATTGGCTGCCCTTCAAAAAGTCTATCTGAGGTCACTTAGCAACTACAGGAGCCTCGACCAATGCAAAAACATCTGATCAATGCTACTTGGAATAACAAGAGGTGGCATGCCTTAAGGCCTCTGATTGATTTGGATGTTTTCTATAGCAACGGGCCTTGTTTCTCCTCTTGACACTTGGACTGCATGAGCTGCAATGAGCTCGGACAAACATAAAGGACTATTGTTCACAGGCATGCACTTACAGGAATGCTCAGAGCCTCTACCGCTGATCGTTTTCACTCAGTGCTCGGATTCCATAAAGTGACCAAAGTGTCATAAAGTTCGTATCCAAACTTTGTTCGAGTTTGACAAAGAAAAGGAGAGAAGGCTTCAGACGTGATTACTTCTACCTGGCTGTGCGGCAGGAGGACAAAGAGAAGAGGTTGCTGGCTTGGCTGAGCCGAGGGCTGACAGCTCTGAGAAGCTCTGGGCAGAGGTAGATAAAGATATCAGAGTGGTTGCATACACACTGACAGGAGCTGGACGGGAGACAGGAGCTTTTTTATGATTCTAAATGCTCAGTGTTTCTGAACGTCTAGAGAGAGAGGTGAGGGAGGATGCGGAGGCACTAATAAGAAGAAGGGCAGAAACAGACAGCGGGGCAAGACAAGATAAACAAATCTTCGGCTGCGTTACATCATGTTATTATGGCATGGTTTCACAGAGGTCAGCGCTGAGTTGTGCGTTTTGCGTCAAGTTGTCAGAGAACAGCAACAATTACTCTGTCTTTCAGCAGAACTGCACCAAAAATGTGATGCAGCATTGACCAGTGAGCCAGCTGCAACTCTGGTCAGTATTTAAAGGGTAACTTTGGTATTTTTCAACCTGGACCCTATTTTCCCATGTTTTTGTGTCTAAGTGACTAGTGGGGACAACCATTTCTGAAATTGGTCCAGTATTGAGGGAAAACGCTGTAACCGGCAGCCGTGAAATGAGCTGTGAGGGCAAGTGAACAGCATCTATGTAACGTTACATCAACTAAAAGTACTTGTTTTTGCCACTGACAGGCTCCGATTGTTACTATAAGTGTCTGACAAAATTATGGAAAGGACCCTACAGAGAAATAAATAACTTTCCTTACCGATCGCTGGATCCGGTCTGTTTGTTATTGTGTCCCAGTCCCGCTTAAAAGTCTCGTTGTGAAATCTGTATAGCCGTATACTCTGGCATCAAATTCAAAGACCTCATCCACATTAGGGATGTCACCAGATACCAGAAATTTAGTAGTCGATACCAATACCAGTGAAATTCCACGATTCTCAATACCAATTCGATACAACGGTAAAAAAGAAAAAGAAAACAATAAATCCCATGTACTTCAACATACACTCCTCTATTTCCGTTTGCATGCTGGTTTGTGTTAGGAAGTCAAGGAGGTCATAATTATATATTTTATATTGCTGTAAAAACCACTGGATTTATTCAAGTTTCTCGCCAAAAACTACATTTTACTAGAATACGTTTGAAAACATCATGATAACGTTAGGAGCCTGAACAAATCATAATGTAAATCAATAGCAACGTCATCTAACGTTAACTAGCTCTCGGTCTGCCGCAATGTAGCATTATCAGGGAAAAAATAGGGGACGCGTCAATTATTAGTTGACTGCGTCCCAAACACATATTCTATTGTCCCCGGGATGACGGGACGCCATTAGTCTCAAGCTGTGATGGTACCTACAGTGCCTGTGGTACGTTTTCAGAATTTTGGCATCGACCGAAAATGGTACCAAAGTATCGGTTCTCGCGACATCCCTAATACACAAAATCATCTAAATATTCAGCCATGACATTGAAAATCTTTTAGATAACACCAAGGTACACTTTCTGTACTCCAACACAACAAACTCTGCCTGGCCGGCCCTCGCCTTTCCACCATGGATGGATTCCACTATTCCACCGTTGGCTTCAGGCAACTCGTCACCTCTACAGATTTCAGAACGAGACTTCTCCTTGAGCGAGACTCTTTCCATCATGTCAGACACTTATAATAACAATGAGAGCCTGTCATGGCAAAAACAAGCACTTTTAGTGGACGTAAATGACGGCGTCAGCTTGCCCCAATAGGATCACATTTCAGGCCGTGAATACTTGACCAATTTCAAAAAATGTTGTCCCCAAAAACATGGGTAAATAGGGTCCAGGTTGAAAAATACCAAAGTTACCATTTGAGAGCACCACTATTGCTCAGTGTAGAGAAAAGTACACATTGCTGCACACTCTATGCACACAGGCAAAAGCTAGCCGATGGGCATACCACAAGACAGACACATAAACACGCAAGAACGTCTCAATATAACAAATCAAACTGTTCCTGCACAGGATTCTGTGAGGATACCATTTCAAAACTCACAGCCTCCACGTTCACTTTTAACCTATCTCCAGAGAGACACTAGTCAGGGAACAGAGAGCGAGACAGCGCTGAGGCATGCGTGGAGAAAGGCCATGAAATCGGCGAGCCTTGGAGCGGGAACAGTCTGAGAGTTCTGTTAGGAGAAGCTGGATGGAGAAAAAAAATCACTTGGAATCTAGGGATACGCTGCAGCTGCTTCTACTGAGCACACACGTATGGCAGATAACCATGCACAACTCCAACACAGACAGATGTAATCAACACACGCGTGCACACACCTGTTATTGTACGATTACAGTGAAAAATGCATTACACCGTTCTACATCAGCAGACTCTCTTTGGGATTTATTGGGTGAAATCCAGGGGGCCAAATGAAGCAGCGCGATGATCATGAGAGAGACACAAACACAGACAGAGAGCTGAGATAATGCGGTTCATACTTGAAACACACAGCTGCTCACAGAATAGACACAACTAACTCCTACACGTCTACGCCCTTTCCTCCAATACACACACATACACGCACACTAATCCATAGTTCACTTAACAATGACTTGCCGCTGTGCTCACTGAACTACAACAGAGTATGTATGTCTGTGTGTGTGTGTGTGTGTGTGTGTGTGTGTGTGTGTGTGTGTGTGTGTGTGTGTGTGTGTGTGAAGTAATGCCCCAGCTGGGTTCCAGCAGAGTGCAGCATAACACACTCATGTTGTTCTTCCTGACCCCCAAGACAAGGCTCGGCCAGGCACGCACAGCACCTCGCACAACCCTAAACGCCTCCTGACACGCACACGCACACGCACACACGCTCTACTACTCCAAAGTGCCTCCTCCCTCCCTGAAGTCTGAACACGGATCAGCAGAACAATAGGCTCCATTAGCCCACCCTCGGCTCCCTCCCTTTCTCGGGAGAGATATTTCCCAGAGTTGTGTAATTACTTTGAATGAATAATAACACCCTTGAGCATTAAAAAAAAAAAAAAAACCTGTAACCTTGTCGGAGGGAGGAGATCTTGGCCCGAAGGCAGCGATAGTATAGTGACTCTTTGGCTGCCACCACGTGCGAGCCATTCCTCTCAAGAACCTCATTTCACCTTGTTGTTTGCACATTGGATGAACCCTGCACTTAAAGCTAGGGTTGGTAATCTTAAGGAACTAAAACGTACATAGGGATGGGTACCGAAACCCGATATTAAACGGGCAACGGTGCTAAATTATTAAAGACCGTTGTATTAATAAGCTACGACGTTATCGGTTCTTTTATCGGTATTTTTTAACGTTTTGGTGTAATTTATTACTACATTGCAGCGCGCATCACCTCTGCTTTCTCTGTCGGGGCTGAGACACACACACACACACACACACACATGGAGTGAATTCCGCGAACAGCAGAGCACAGAGGCCGCTGTGGAGACAGAGAAGTGAACCAGGTGAAGTGAAGATAACTATGCTCGTTATAATAAGTGCAATTAAACCTTTGGCTAAAAGCCAGTACTTTATCAATACACCTGTTCAAAAAGCATAAACATGATGTAAACATGTAGAAAAGCGATATTTCAATCTGCTCTGTCCACAGTCTCTCATCCATCGCTGCTATGTTTACACAAGCACAGCGCGCTAGCTCGGCTAATAGCGATTTGTTACAAACATGCTACAACTAAAGCTGTCTGTATATAGTCTAACTGTTTAGATTAGTTTGCCACGTATCTTAAAATTCTGATGAATTCTGCTGGCTGAGACAAAGCAGCCCCTCCTCCCTCTGCCGTCGTTACCTGCAGGCATTGCCAACAGGTCAAGCTGCAGTTTACATCCATGTCTGTCCAAAATGTCATGACTTCAGCATTTTATCCTATTAGACATTTGTGTGAATTTTTCATAATTAGCATATGAATGACTGAGTTATGGCCAAAAATGTGGACATTTGTGCCAAATTTGAAGAAGGTCCCTCAAGGCGATTCTGGGATATCGCGTTCACGAGAATGGGACGGATGGACGTACAACCCGAAAACATAATGCTTCTGGCCAAATATCCCTAAATCTGAAGTCAGCAACACTGACAGTCCGTCCCTTCAGGCCTCCCTCCAAAGCCACTCCCCTAAAATTATAATTAGGAACGTAAACATATCATAATGAATGTAAACAATGAACACGGCTATTATTAGTACTGATTGTCAAGCTAGCAGCTTGTGGAAGACTCCGGTGACGCGCAATGAGTTCACAGGCAGAGTGCGTACAGGCAGGCAGGTAGCTCGTCCAATCATTTCATTCGGGCCAAATGAAATGATTGGACGACCTTATTACAGTCCTACGACAGCCAAGATTCCATATTTTTTCCCATAGTTTTTGATTTATTGATAGCTGTCAGGATGTAATGAGAAATTCAACAAATATAACAAAAACATTTTTTGAAGAAGATTACCAACCCTAGCTTTAAAAGAGCTCAGGAATAACATGCGGTCAGCTCTAAATCAACACTGTTAAAGTCATTATAAGGATATTCATAAAGATAAAAGGTAAACAAAACCTTGTGTCGCCACAGCACTCACACATCCATGCGGGGCATGATTTCATTAAAAAATACACAGTGTTATTCATCCAGGCCACTGCTCTCTGCCCGTCTCTGTGCGTCAAAGCCATGCCAGCGAGATAAGCAGAACTCACATCATAGGCCTACTGTTGGAGACACACCATCAAAAAAAGTTCCACTTCCTTTCAACTCTTCACCTCAGCATTTCTGACAGCTCTCTTATGAGGCATTTCAAAGCGCAACCACTTCAAACAAACAGGTTCATTGCACCGATGGGATTTTGTATAACTTGGATGGTTTTCAAAGAGAATCCGGTCTTAATGTGGCCGCAGTGCAGCGGTGTTTGAGAACATTGCTACTGTTTTTTTGCACCACGTGGGCAGCGGCTCAAACCCAATGCCCAGCATGTGACCGGCGGGCCGACGCAGTGCGGCCGACTTAAACCATCACATGCTTAACTTATGCTCGACCGGTCAGATGTAATCTGTCAGACACATTAAATATGAGATGTGCTTTACAATCACATGCTGCCCTCATGCTGTGCTGGTGTGGGCTAATCCAAATTCATTGATATTCACATGAAACATGAGGCTGGCTGTCTGTCAAACAGGGCAAAGTCCAGACTTGAGGGCAAACTTTTTGAATTTCCTCAAAGGAAGTATTATGTGTTATTTGAAATACTCAGTAGGAGCATGATATATATATATATATTAAAAAAAGATTAGAAGAACGTAACAGGTGTCTTTTTTATATTTCAAGAAGATCTCAAAGCGTTAAATGTGGATAAAAAGGTTGAGATGTTGAAACAGAGCTGTAGCTGCAGGCTGTCACAAGTGAGCAAACACTGGAGCTTGGTTCTTACTGGATTATTTACACAGACCATGTTATCATGCTCCAAAAGGACCAAAGCACGCAAGTCTATTTTTGAGGGTAAATACGTGTCAACCACTTCACTGCTGCAGGCAACTATTTCCTTCCAAAGCAATTAAGCGTTTCATTTAATATCTTGGTGCTAAAGAATAAATACTGTATATGGGGGGAAGAACAGAGGAGAGGAAAGAAGGTCAGAACTCAGTAATCAACAGTGGACCAGTTGGATTTAAAGGGGACATATCATGCTCATTTTCAGGTTCATACTTGTATTTGGGGTTTTTACTAGAACATGTTTACATGCTTTAATGTTAAAAAAAACACTATATTTTTCTCATACTGTCTGTCTGAATATACCTGTATTCACCCTCTGTCTGAAACTCTCCGTTTTAGTGCCTGTCTCTTTAAGACCCCCTCCTGAAAAAGCCCACTGTGTTCTGATTGGCTTGTGAGAAAAATATGTTGCACCTTAGCAAAGGTAGTTCTCAAGCTATGGGCGGTATATTCTAATGAGCCTACATGTGACACAAGAAGGGGAGCCGAATCTGAATGGCTTGTTGAATCGCATGTTTTCAGATCTAGGCTAGGCTTGCCGTGGTAGTTGGTGTTACCGGTGTTACACGGTGTTCGGGCATACACCGATTGCATTACTTGCCCACCGCCCCCACCGTCGTTTTGCTTTTTTTTTTATAGAAATAAAACCCATTTTGTTCATTTTCGCTTGTCAATACATAGTCGGACGGACGCTACAAACTGAAAGTGAAAGTGTCTGCTCCGTACGGGGTCTCAGCACAGAGTAGCAGGAGTCAGATTTCACACGCACAGGACGAGAGAGTTGACAGATAAGACGATGGCGGAGGATTTGATGTCAAAGCAAAAAGCAAAAGCGCCTATTTGGCATATTCAGATAAAGGGAACCATAACTTTAATGAGGCGAACGCCGTGCGGTCAATTCAATTCAATTTATTTTTATATAGCGTCAAATCATAACAGAAGTTAACTCGAGAGCTTTTCATATAGAGCAGGTCTAGACCGTACTCTATAATTTAGAGACCAAAAAAGAGATACCCCATTAGCATGCACTTGGTGCGACAGTGGCAAGAAAAAAATCCCCTTTAACGGGTAGAAACCTTGGGCAGAACCAGGCTCCGGGTGGGCGGCCATCTGCCTCGACCACGGCCGGTGTGCGTGGCGCAGCAGCGCTGAATGGAAACCTGTGACCGCGCAGCGAAAGCTGGACCGGAGAGGCCATAGCCACAAAAACAGCCATCCAACGTTAAAGATCAAAGTAAGTACTCTACATATATTAGGCGCCATCTTTTCTTGTAAAATGTCTGGTGTGATCTGTGACACCGGTGTTGTCACACGATTATTAACCGGTGGGAAAATGTCCTCACCGTCACATACCTAATCTAGGCAGCCCAAAAAACTGACTGGGTCGTCTTATTTCACAGTTTTTGGGTTGGTACAGTAGGCTCTCCAGATACCCAAATGTATGTGAACAAGCATTGAAAAGTTTTTCATGATGTGTCACCTTTAAGTCAACACTTGGACTTTGATAAGTGATAGATAACACAAACACAGGAATGCATCCACCCACATACAGTACAGCCAGAAACTCCCTCATAGGCAGAATAACGCACACACACACGCACACACACACACACACACAGTAAATACACTATTTCAGTCCAGCCATCAACCTCTTCCCCACTACAGGAAACTGATTTTCAATTAGGCTTTAGAGTGGAAACGGTAAACATGACTTTATTGCTAACAGCGTGAGGCTTTGTGTAAGCCTGTCTGTGTACAGGAAAACGTGTTGAAGTTCAGAGTCCAGCGAATATTGCTCCCCAGTTAGAGACAGACACCGCTGAGCGACTGGATTGGCGCCAATCAACACATGATTGTTGTGACATTTCCGACCAGCCATTATCTGCAATCGGCCGTAATTCGGCGGTGCTGCTGATGACTTAATTTAGCCCTCCCCGCACAACCAACAGACAGACAGCGTGGCTCATCTCCTCCCAGATGGGGCGTACAGGGCTTAGCGGAGACCTCTTCCTCTCCTAATCCTCCTCTTTTTCTCTCTCGTAGTCTCTCTCACTCATCATTTTCCTCTTCTCTCTCTCCGTTATTCTACTCCTGCGCTGAATTGAAACAGCCTGTAGCCCGCGACAGAGAATGTCAAATGCCTCCTCGTCCTCATTACAGAGCTTCCCGAGGCGCCCCTCGCCACCAAAAGGCATTCATTTCTCATGTACTTGCGGAGCGTTCAACCCTGTTGCTACCTACCAAACACAAAGGCAAACATCACTGTCTTAGAGCAGAGTTATTATTATTAACTCCATTTGTTTTCTCCAACATAGCTCTCCCAGTTTTGTTTATGAGTGATTTACCGGTGCAGATAATGCATCATAAATCAAGTACAGCAACTAACAGCGCCGTTACAAACGGAAATGTATTATTAATGCATCATCAAATTGCCTTTGATTCCACAGGATTGGCAAGGAAGGCTGAAAATAGACTACGCGAAGCACCTTGGAGCAGGGTTAATAAAAGAAAAAATATATGTGAGAGTGCTGGATGTGAAGCAGATCAACGAGATCGCACTCGGAAGCTTGACAACTAATCGCAAACAGAAACAGTTTTATGTTTGTATGGTTTGACAGAATATCATTTCATACTGCAGCAAGCAAGCGTGCATGTGTGTGTGTGTGTGTGTGTGTGTGTGTGTGTGTGTGTGCGTGTGTACAGCTGCAGTGAAGTCAGACCTTGCTCCCAGAGAGATCTGGGATCAGGCTAATTGGTCTCACTGCACTGCCTTCCTTCTTTTCTTAAACACAAATGTGCACATTCACACACACCCCCAACAGCACTCGTCTTTGTTCTGAGCTCAGCACAAAACCCCTCCGAACGATCGCTGTCTTACACTGCGATTACACGATGGTCTGAGTCTGACAGGATTCAGTTTACCTGTTCTCAGGTGAGCAGGCCGGGGTTAAAACGGATGTAAGCCTCCGTGTCATTTTAAACCCTGCACTGCGAACCTTCTCTTTAAATCTTTAAAAGGGAGAAAGAGAATCTACTATATCTCCGTTCCCAGGGCTTGGATGTCGGCAGGTGTAATTGATACCGTTTGGTAGTCAGGCGCCGTGGCTCGATACTTTCATCCTGTCATCAGCTACGCTGGTTGTCAAGGACAGCAACAGACGCAACTCTTTGTCGTTTATGTGTCAGAAAACAACAGGCTTTCAGAGTTGCAGGTTGAGACGATTACCTGATGATAGATTTGCTCTGTGTTGTATTGTTTCCTTTCACCTGCACAGAGTCTACAGAAATTAGCTAGTAGCTAAATCTGGTACTAAGCATCTTTTCTCTCTATTGAGGTTAATGTATTTTTGTTTGGCCTGTCGAAGTTAACACGATAATAACGCGTTAATGCAAATTCGTTTGAACACCACTAATTTCTTTAACGTATTAACGCAACTTGTGATTTTTAGGTTGCAGCGGGCTCAGATTTAAAGTTTGAAGAAACTGGCATCATATGAAACTACAAAACCTAAAGAATCCATTGGTACCAACCATGTCATACCTCAAGATATGTGAATGAAAAAGGGTTCTATGGGTACCCACGAGTCTCCCCTTTACAGATATGCCCACTTTATGATAATCACATGCAGTTTGAGGCAAGTCATAGTCAAGTCAGCACACTGACACACTGACAGCTGTTGTTGCCTGTTGGGCTGCAGTTTGCCATGTTATGATTTGAGTATATTTTTTTATCCTAAATGCAGTACCTGTGAGGGTTTCCGGACAATATTTCTCACGGTTCTGTGTTGTTAATTGATTCTCAATAATAAATATATATATACATTTGCATAAAACAAGCATATTTGTCCACTCCCATGTTGATAAGAGTATTAATTACTTGACAAATCTCCTTTTAAGGTACATTTTGAACAGATAAAAATGTGCTATTAATTTGCGATTAATCACGATTAACTATGGACAATCGTGCAATTAATCGCGATTAAATATTTTAATCGATTGACAGCCCTAATAATAATCTGAATTTGATTTTATTCATGCAGTTTTTTTATGTTTTTCAATTAAAAACTGTTGTTTCCTTGCGTTGAACAAACAATTTGTGGACTGTGAAAGCAAGATGATTTTATTATTTTTGATAAGAGGGCTCTTAACCACCCGTAAAATGTTGTCAAAAACTAAGAGAACACTGGTGAGTCCCAGAAATCAATGGGTACTAACAAAATAAAAACAAATCGTGGATTTAAATATTTTAAACGATTGACAGCCCTAATTTTTGTACATGGTCCCTGATGTAAATAAATTTAATAAACTAAATCTCCACCTGCAATCTGCTGGAGCAGCAAAGCGGCTCAAATGCGACGACGAACGTCATCATTCTTCAATCTGGAAAAACAGGCTCCGGATGGAAATACAACACTGCTTTTAGAAACTCCCCCGAAACCAACAAACGAGTGTGGCTAGTTTTACATACACTGCTAACAGGCGAGCCTCCCTCTGGAGACAAAGGGGGAGGGAGGGCGCTGATGAGCTTTACACGAGACTGAGGAGGTAAAACTGATGCGAACCGAACTGCATCACCCGCACCTGCTGCCCTGTGAGCCAGAGGATGTCCCGAACAGTGCTGTTGCTACCAACTTCACATCAAAAACAACACTTGAGTCGCCACTGTAGGTTCACCGAACATGACATCGTTTGATGATGTTTACATGCATTGCATTAGGGGCATTGTTCCCCTTCCCGTCAGCGGACCCTCTGTCCTTTGAGGCAGGCGAACACTATAAACCACACAGACGGAGAGTATAAAGCCTGCTCTACTTTAGCCAGTCTGCCACATAAACCATCCATAGATGAGCGAGAGGAAAACAGAAGGACAGAGGAGATAAAAAAGAGAAAAAAAGGGAGGAAGGGGGCTGAGAGGAGGGAAGTGCGGGGCCACTTGTGCGCCCTGCCACCCTGCATCACCAAGCAGCCAATGATGGATGAATAGGAGCACATCCCAATAATAGAAACAACCGATCATTAGCTGAGTAACAGCAGGCTTTTGGGGAATCATGTGTGCCTCTATATGTGTATTATGTTAAATTCTATCTAGTTCAGCGAGGCTTCATTTGTCAAACTGCTCATCAGCAAACCTACAGGGGGATTGTGATGTGCCAAATGTGTTTCTATTTCTGAAGGTAGCATCAAGGCCTGAGGATCAGAGCGAAAACAGCAAGTAAACAGCAATCTGCAAATCACGGACTTCAACTCTCAGCTTGCTGCTTCGTCCACACCAAAGTCAAACAGAGACGCCCTTTTCTCGGCCTCCCGAGCATCGGTTATATATGCAAACTTTGGCATCATCACGCCGTTCTTTGCTGGAGACAGAGCTGGTTGTGTATTTGCATATCGTACTAGAGGCGGCACTCGCTGGAACGTGGAGATAAAAAAAAAAAAAACTGACAATAAATCAGGGTAAACAAACAGATGGCTGGAACAAACAGAGCACCGGGAGAGAACAGAAGGGTTGAGATGGATGAGACAACACGGGTATCAAGGACCTGCACAGACTGATGCTCGCGCTGTTCTAACCGTTCTTCATCTGCATACACCGTTTGAGGACTACACTGATGGTTTTCTGTGTTTTAGATCATTACCTTTACTGTTAAAGTTGCATATATTTTACATTTCTGCCAGCTGTTTTGCAGAACACAGCCTACCGTATGTTTGTAGAATCAACGATTTCCTACTTTTAGGCAGCCATTGGTTTGTATTTCATTCATTTCAGTGAAATCATCATGAAAATCGACATGCAGAGAATTGAGAATGCTAATACAGAAGTAATCATTTCAACACCTTTACTATATTTTTGAAGAGAGAGTGTTGAGAGCAAAACAGCAGCCTATTTAAAGGTGCAGTGTATAGGATCTGGCGGTATCTAGCGGTGAGGAGATTGCAACCAACTGAAGCCTCTCCTGTGTGCCAAGAGTATTGGAGAGCTACGGTGGCCGGCGCGAAAATGCGAATGGTCCTCTCTAGAGCCAATTGGAGCAGAGCCAATGTGTAGAGTGTGTGTGTGCATGGGAAGTGAGAGAAAGAGAGAGCGGCAGCGACGGGAGCGAGTAATGTTATTGACTCCGGCCCAAGCGGGAAAAGTTAACGAGTTTGGTTTGTCCGTTCTGGGCTACTGTAGAAACATGGCGGACTCCATGGAGAGGACCAACTCCCTATGTAGATATAAACGACTCATTTTAAGCTAACGAAAACGCAACAATTCTTATTATCAGGTGATTATACACTAAAGAAAACGTACTTATTAATATTCACCATTTCTGCCAATAGCTCGCCATAACGGTTACACACTGGTCCTTTAATGCAATAAACTAAAAAATTGACATCATTTTTCAGAACACAGATTATATTTTCTGAAAATATACTTTATTGTACTGCTGACTCTAAAACTCTCAAATGTCAGATGTTAGAGGGTTGAACACATCAACAAGGAGTTTTCAAAAAGTAAAAAAAAAAAAAAAGTTAAATTAAGTAAAGGTGCAGTGTGTAGGATCTGGAGGCATCTAGCGGTGAGGTTGCAGTTTGCAACCAACGGAAACTTGTGCCAAGCATGTAGGAGAGCTACGGTGGCCGACACGAAAATGTGAAAAGCTCTCTCTAGAGCCAGTTTTTGGTTGGCGGCCGGCTCCGTGAAGAGGACCCGCTCCCTATGTAGATATAAATGTGGTTAATGGAAATTGTCCTTTAGCTCTTATGTGTCTGTGTGTGTTTGCTATTTGCTGTTGTGGTAACCCACTGAATGATCATCTGCCATAAGCAGCTACATGACTGGAGCAGAGTGGTCTCATCGTGGTCACACAGGAATCCCTCTCATCCACAAGCTGCCATTCAGTGGATGTGTGACTTCACAGCGGAGGTGAGTAAGTCATCAACCGTATCACTGCCAAAACCACATCAGCTATAGAGCCATAAACACACCCTGCAAGAGTCTACTGCTTAAGTCTATATCTTATTATCAATCTTATTTATTTATCTATTTGTTAATATATATACAGTATATATTGAATTTATTTATTTTTTATTCTAATCTACTTAATTTGGATTATTAATAATAATAATAATAATAATAATAATAATAATAATAATAATAACAATATGTATGTATCCATTTATATTTTTATTTATATATATATTTTTAATTATTTTTTCTATTCTCCTAATCTACTTAATTTGGATTATTATCATTCATTTATTTAGTAATTTATCCTACCCGCGAGCACAGTTGTTATGTCTGTGCATATGTGTGATAGAATGTGAAGGTATGTAAGCATGTACCATTATGCTAGATTTCCAGTGTTTGTTACATTTTGTGTTTGAATGTTTGCAAAATAGTGGAAAAATCCATTAAGAATATTTGAAATAAAAAATATTTGTAACATTTTATAATAACCATCATTAATACATGGTAGTACTCAGAAGCAATTGTTATCGTCTCTTAACAGCTATAATACAATACATATTTTAGAAACTAATAATTTCATACTACACAACTAATGATGACATAACAAATTATAGCATTACTAATAATTACTAAAAATGATTAATTATAATGTAATTGTTTGTTAAAAGTAAAATAACTATTAACTAAAGTATAATTAACAATCTAATACATTATTTTAATTTTTTATTAAACTAATATTTAACATTTATTAATTATGGTTATTATAAAGTGTTACCAAATCTTTGAAATATCTTTTTATCAATGCTGATACTAGTTACCAGTTATAAGTAGGCATTAGATAGTATGTACAAAGCTGAGATCCTTAGACGCTGATGAGAGAAACAGAATCACCAAATGTCACTATCCTACTAAAGGATCACAAAATGTTATGATAACAACATATTCTACAGCACAACTAAACCTCAAAGAGACTGTCTTGCAGTCAGGTTTTTTTTTACTACTTCAGTCTATGCTGTAAAATAACGCAACAAAAGACAGTAGAGATGATTTTCTGCCACATTTGAGAGGCAACACCTTCATTTCACAGTCAGTTTCGCAAAGCAAGCACGGAGCCCTTTACATTAGCATAATACACACATCTCAGATGACACGGCACATTGTGATCACACAGCGCTGAAAACAAGACCCGTCTGCATGTTTCATGACAAGAGGATCCATTTCCTCTCGCTCCCATATGTCCAGTCTGGAGACGCCTCGTGCTAAACCGCTGTGAGGGGTCACGCAGGTCAACGGGTGGGTGGGTGTCTGTCAAGAAGAATCTGAACTTTATCCATCACTTGTGCATGTGTTGAGCAGCCGTGTCTGCGTCTGCATGTGTGTTTGCTTCTCAACCTAACTGTCAACAGAAGTGTTGAATCAGTGTCAGCTCGGCTACTCTGCCAGCTCCTAAAGACCCCCCTGGCACACGGGCTCTTAGGCAGCGGCAGCAGCAGCAATGCCATGTCCCATAACAGCTCTGCTAAGCCCTGGATCAGTCAAGAGGAAGTCCGATATCACGAAAGCAATGGCGAACCTGGCCATTGGCCCTCCTCAAGGCAACTCCTTTTTTCCAAAGCCAAATTTTGAACCTTTCAAGTCAACAGAGTCTTGAGCCAGTTCTCTTGCTCAAGTTTTCACTTTTTTCCTCAGCCAAGGCGAGCCGCTTTGCTCAGTTTGCAACTCTCTGAGAGACTGATTCATCAATCAGCTCTATAATTAGTCTGTGGTGGAAAGACACTTAAGATTGGATCCAAAAGGCCTGTTGACATCAGGTCATTCAGGACAATTTAAAGGGATAGTTTGGGTGTTTTGAAGTGGGGTTGCATGAGGTACTTATCCATAGTCAGTGTATTACCTACAGTAGATTGGCGGTCAGTGCGCCCCCAGCTTAGACAAGCAGACAGGAGTTACCGCACGGAAGAAAAGTAACGTACTGCTGTGGACGGGGCCGGCAGAAAAACGTATTTTAGCCACCTAAAACAAAGGCCCACCTAAAAAAAAACAATATCAGTTTAAGTGTACACTATATTTAAAATATTTTCACTGCTTTACCCGTCCCCGTCCACAGCAGTACATTGCTTGGGTTCCGTGCGGTAACTCCTGTCTGCTCTCCAAGCTGGGGGCATGCCGTCCGTCATCTACTGTAGGTAATACACTGACTATGGATAAGTACCTCATACAACCCCACTTCAAAACACCCAAACTATCCCTTTAAGCTGTCTCAACATTTTTTTTACACATGAGAAGGAGAAAACAGGTTGTACATCTACATTGCAGTAACACCAGTTGGACTACATTCCTCCTTAGTGATAAATCCTCCAGAGATGTAGTAAAGGGAGTTGGCGTGTCCTACGAGTACAACCACTTGAGAATGTTTTTTTGGGGAGATGCATCAGTGCGATCGCTATGACTGGAATCATAATACGTCATGAGACTTCCAGACCGCGCCACCTTGAAACCACTTTCCATTTACAGGATATGCATGAGATGTGATGAAGGACTGGCATACAAATGATGGGCCTCGAATGATGCAGATTGTTTTGATACGTTGTAGTAAAGAAAGTGTGCCACGCATACACACCAGAACAGTTTTACAACACTTACAAAAAAAGTAAAATAGCTACTTTCTGAGGACTAAAAATGTCCTTTTGATTTTGTGATACACTTGCGTTGATCCACCTCAGTACCATTCTAATTGCTCAAATATGGGTATTTTAAGAATTCAAACTAATGGTGTGCCTTTCATAGAAGGGCAACAACATAAGCTGAAGGCCTTAATGCCTTGACGACAGAAGCAACTGTCTTCTTGAAGTAGAAGCTTTCACCGTGATCTATGAGCAGAGAGAGAAACAATGTGAAATGTCTGCCAGAACAAGCACCTGCTGGTAACAATACACTGGAAGAACTTCATAGCAGTTCTCACTGTGCTCAACAAAACCAAAATAACTGCATTCCACACATGATCACCATTCCCAGATAAACACTCAAGCCCTACTGTGGCACATGCACTGACAACAATGAGGTCATTTGTCGAAGCACTATAGCAGATATATCAAGGAACGGTATTACATTATACCATTACTGGTTTCGACTCTGGTGATAAAACTGTAATAACACATCATCCATGCTCACACTTGAGAAACATGTTCTGCTGGAGGACATTTTTTTTTCCAGTGAATGGATGTATGACTGAACAAATTGTTCTTACTGAAGTGGTTGTTGGAATGAATCCTGGAAAAGCTAACAGAGCCAAAACCAATGACAAACATTATTCAGCAAACATCAGAAAACACTGTAACAACAGCACACGGCTGAAGGTCATCACGAGGACAGGAAGTATAAATATAGTTTGAAAAGGACTGCAGAGCTTATTCGTCCACTCGTTTGAACCCCAGGGGGCATTGGGGTCAAAAAGGTGATGGGAAAAATATACGAGAAGTGATTCCTTAAAGTAGGTCCGTCACAACTACTTTGGTTGGACGATATATTGTCCCAGAAAAAATTGCAATAAACAATATTATTGTCATTTTAAGACCATTATATTACTAATTATATTATATTTCAATTCTTCTAAAAAAAATATTAAAATATCCTAAATATACTTGAACATAATTTAAATAAAAGCACACAACCAAAACAATAAATTAATTGGACTCTCTGGCTCTGTTAAAAAAAAGTGCAATGTCTGCGCAATACCCAAGTCATACAATGGTCGGGATCATGTAGACTAAAATGTTGGTGAGATTCTTATGTAAAAAAAACCGCATGAAAACAAAACGGGCAATATCAAGGTGATAACGTAAAAAATGATTGAAGTCATGTCCATATATTGTACGATAACTCGATAATGTGAAAATGATCGAGGTTATGATGTATCGTACGATAAGTCCATAACGTAAAGATGATCAAGGTCACATCCATATATCGTATGATAAGTCTCTAACGTAAAAAATTATCAAAGTCATGTCCATGTATTGTGCATTGTCGATAATGTCATGTCCATATATCGTATGATAAGTTGATAACGTGAAAGTTATCAAGGTCATATCCATATATCGTAAAATAAGTCAATAACGTAAAAATGATCGAGGTCATGTCCATACATTGTATCATAAGTCGATAACCTAAAAATGATCAAAGTCATGTCCATATATATCGTACGATATGTTGACAGCTTAATTATCATGACAAGCCTACCCCAGATGAATCCGATCTAATCAGATCATCTTCCCTACAGCAGGTGAAGATACTCCACTCTACCAACCAGCACAGCCAGAAAACCTAGAGAGGATAGTGGTTTTCTTCACAGTCTCTCTTCAAGGGCTGCATTTGTTTGTCGCAACACATCATACCTGAAAGCTGTTCAAATAATCTGCCTGGCTGCGGTATGTCAAGCTTGGATGACTGATACTAGTGATAGTGAATACACCAACGATTGCGTCACTAGTAGAGGTCGACCGATATGGGTTTTTTATGGCCGATGCCGATGCCGATTTTTTAAAGAATCAGGACAGCCGATGGCCGATATATGATGCCGATTTTTTTTTTGCCGATATGTTTGGCTGGTTTTCTATTTTTCCTCCATCTGATAAAATATAACAGCTTAATAATAACAATTAATACACAAAATGTCTTAACTTAAGTAAACATTTATTGAACAACACTTATGGTCTGTCTCTCCAATTTGCACTTTGTGTCTGCACTGCAGTGCATATTTTATTTTGTGCATGATGGTTAATAGTAGTAATAGTACAGAGCTCAAAACCTTTTAAGCACCTTTCCAAAACTGTCCTAAAGCATGTTTTTTATTTATGTTTGTTGACAGACACTGTTACAAGCTATATGGCCATAATCTAAGTGATCAAGACATAATAATAACTTTGTTCACTCGTATTACACAGCCTGCTGCTCAGATCTGCTATGCTGCGGACTACAGACAGGCCAGTGACGTCATAGACGCTCTATAGGACCCATAGACCGTAGAGACGTTTAATGAGGAAGTGAACTTTTTGCTAAATGTTTCGACAAATTGCTCGTGTTTCCGCCCTCACACGCAAACTTGCACTTATGACAAGCATTGTCAGCATCAACTCTAGTAAAGTGTAATCACGCTTTATAAGTTTAGGTTCTCCGCCATAGTTACTAAGAGCAGAAGCTCTGTGCGTCTGCGCTGCAGCAGCGTGTCTGTGAGAGCTGCTCCGCCCCGCACACAGCTAACGTCACCGACGGAGAGAAATTCTCCGTTACCAAAAACAGAATTGATAACGTCGGAGCATTTCATATCTAACCAATTAAATATATAGGGCTTTGAAAGAGAAGAATTTAAGCCTACCGGTTTCTCCCGGTAGAATGGCAATTTGATTGACACACAAGGGGCGGTGTCACACGTGTTCCACAGCAACAACAATACTAGCTGCCCGTAGATGTGCCTGCTTGATAATCGGCTTAATATGCTCAGGCATCGGCCGATGCCGATTATGAAAAAATGTCAAATAATCGGCCCGATTAATCGGCCGACCGATAAATCGGTCGACCTCTAGTCACTAGGACGTCAGGATTTCATTGAGACACGTCCTTCTGCTTACTTCAAACAGTGAGTAATGTGCATGTGATCTCTTGAGTCAATTTGCTCGAAGACCTCAGAGAGCTGGCGACGGTCAGGCTGCTGCCAAAGCCTGGGGGCAAATTTCTCACCATGTGTGTGTGTGTGTGTGTGTGTGTGTGTGTGTGTGTGTGTGTTTTGGCCATAAAAATAACAAACCTGACAACCAAACACACACTCACAAGTGCAGAGGGTGCGAGTCCTCTTCTCATTTCAGAGCGATTCTGCAATGTGTGTCTTGGGATTGGCTTATTAGCAGATAATAAGAAAAAAGCCTTCATGAGCAGAATACAGAGAAGGCAGGCTGTCAAAACAGATACAATCACTGGTTACTGTGAGCTCACTAGCACCGTCCGCAAAGGCAAAAACATCATGAATAAGAGCTGTGAGTCAAATACACTGTAAGCAAGACGTCGTCGTCCTCCTGGTGTCCTCAGCTTCTCATAAAGATCAGGCCGTTGGGGGGGGGGGGGGCACACGCGGCAGCTCCGGATGCGGCGCTTTGCCTTAACAGGGACGAGATTGGACCAGATCAATAACCTGTTAGAGAAGCTAACAGACACCCATGAATTCTAATGAGGACACACAGGGAACCTCATCTCCACAGAGCGTGACATCTCACCATGGAGGGAGGAGGGAGGGCAGATGACGCATTAATAACATAGTGAGAAAATGGCTGCCTCATGTGTCCACATCGGGACAAATGTATCTTCGGACCGACTTTGTGTCAATCCTTGCAGCTATTTGTCTTCATATGATTTCATCCGTTTGTCTGTCCGTGTCTAAACAGCATTAAACAACGCTGCTAATGTCCAGTAAAACTAATGATGCAAGCCAAATTTAGGCAGTGATAACACCTCTAGCTTAACCTGATCATCAGTCAGACATTTCATTTTATTCTACAAAAGGAGAAAGGAAGACAATAACCCCTTAGAGTTAGGGTTTATGGTTATGGTTAAATGATAAAACAATGGTTTAAATTATGGGAAAAGGTTTCATAGTCATCAAAATGCTTCAGTATGTTTTTCAGTGTCACAGAAGTGAGTAAAAACAATTAGCACATATACTGCATTTTGATGACTAAACCTTACTAAACCTTTTAACATCATTCAAGACATTGTTGATCTATGCATGTCACAATGCCAGAAATGTAGTAGTCGATATCAATGGCAGTGAAATTCCATGATTCTCGATACCGAATTTGATATCACTGTAAAAAAAAAAAAAAAAAACACCAAATCCTATGTACTATTATTAGTACTGTAGTTATTATTAATCGCTGATGATACGCCTCAAGTTTCTCTTAAAAAAGTAAATAATAATGCATTAACACTACTTGGGATTTATAGGCTGTAGTGGGCTCAGTTTTAAAGCTATACTGGCATCATATGAAACTAGATAACCTAAAGAATCCATTGGTACCAACCACATCATACTTGCTGGTCTCAAAGGACCTTAATAACTCAATAACGCCCCAAACTTGCGCTAAATTTTGGAGAGGAAAAACTGGCATGGCCATTTTCAAAGGGGGCCCTTGACCTCTGACCTCAAGATATGTGAATGAAAATGGGTTCTAGGGGTACCCACGAGTCTCCCCTTTACAGACATGCCCACTTTATGATAATCACATGCAGTTTTGGGCAAGTCATAGTCAAGTCAGCACGCTGACACACTGACAGCTGTTGTTGCCTGTTGGGCTTGAGTTTGCCATTTGTAATGCTAATTAGAGTACCTGTGAGGTTTCTGGACAATATTTGTCATTGTTTTGTGTTATTAATTGATTTCCAATAATAAATATGTACATACATTTGCATAAAGCAGCATATTTGTCCACTCCAATGTTGATAAGAGTATTAAATACTTGACAAATCTCCTTTTAAGGTTCATTTTGAACAGAAAAAAATGTGCAATTGATTTGCGATTAATCGCAATTAAATATTTTAATCGATTGACAGCCTTAATTTGAACACATCATGATAAAGTTATAATCTACCTTCACCCAATACATGTTTACTGAATAGAGCTTGAAGGCATCATAATTTAATTCAATGCAACCTCCGTTAACATTAGATATTAGCTCTGTTATTTAGCCAAGCAGGACTGTGTTGCCCACCGGCTGCTAGCAACTAACGTTACTAGCTCCTCCTGACGATTTCAACACAAATTTGTTGTTCACAATGTAGCATTATCATGGAAATGTTCTATGGTCCCCGAGACAACAGAACCACGTTAGTCTCGAGCCCTGATCCCTGGTACCTATGGTACATGTGGTACTGTAGAAAAACGTCAATTTTGGCATTGACTTGGTAACCAAGTATCGGTTCTCGTGACATCCCTATGTTGATTATCATCTAACCCTAACCATAAACCCTAAACCCTAACCCGCCGGCAGGCAGGTGGGTTTTAAGGGGTTTAAAAAAGGCATGAGGAAGCTTCCATGTATTTCCGTGTATTGTAGAGCATTTCACTGACATGAAATACTCTCCCTCCCCTCACTTCCCATGCAGAGGTTTGGCAGAAACAACAGCAGAAGGGGCCTCAGCAGCTGCTGGCTGAGTAGGTGGTTACTGTGAAGGTGTGTGTGTGTGTGTGTGTGTGTGTGTGTGGAGGGCGGTGGGCTTTACATCTGTCTGATATGAGATGTTGTCATGGGCGTGAGCAGAATGGCCCGAAATCAATTCTTTGAGGTGGAGTACCACGACTAAACAGCTGAGTGGGCTGCGCCTGCAGAATGAGTATTGACGAAGGCCCATCAGCACGGGCACGGGGCCACGACTGAAGTACCGCAGCCGGCCAGGAGATTGAACTCTGAGATTGAGTCCTCTCAGCTGATTTATTACCAAGAGTGTAAAGAACGATCCCAACTGGAGGGACGGAGGGATGCGTAAGTCCACACCACACAGAGGCAATCCGTCTTAGTCTCATCATTACCTTCCAAATTAAACTCCTGAGATGAATCCAAGAAAACAGCATTCAGTGTCACAGAACAGAGATGCAGTAAGGACTATGAGCAAAATTAAAGAGAAGATACGCTGGCAGCATTTAAAAGCATGGCGACGGAAGCACGCTCTCCTTCTCCATAATTGTGTTTGGCCTCAAAAGGCAACCAGAAGTGAAAACCAATTCAGATGTGCCTTAATTTTTCATTATCATGCATGCTTGCACACACACATATGCAGGCAGCTCACACAGACTTGACATGATTGGAAATACCTACTGAGCAGAGAGTCTGAAACAGTAAATGTTGCCTTGATGAACAGTGGGTAGAATCATTTCAGACAGCCACAACAGAGAATCAATACTATTATCGTGATTAATGGGAACGTAATGGTTTTCAGCCATGAGATTATTATTATTGCTCTTTCTCGTCTGTTCCTGCCTCTCCAATCTTCTTCTCCTGCTATTCTTGCTCCTTCTCCCTCCTATTGTCTGCACTCCTCCCTCTTTGACCCCATTTTCTTTCCTCTAAACCTGTTCGTCTTTTCTTTTTTTTTTATCCTCATACTTTAAATCCAACGCATCCTTCAAAAGAGGATCCTTCTCAGGAAGATTTCCGAAGCAGCGATGTGCCAGCTGCCTCCTCTCTCTACTCTGTCCCCGTTATTGCCTCTGTTGCAACACCACAGGGACGTTTCATACAGAGCCAGCCAGAAACAAAGTCCCCAAATAGGCTCTCCGCAGAGAGCAGTGAGTGTGCATCTGGAGGAAACTCGCTTCAATCAACTATCAGATAACCTGTCGCCTGTACCCCGCTCTCCACATCTGCACCTGCGTATTGATTCGTAACAGTCCATTTCCGTCACATCGTCTCTATTTCCTTTTTTGAACCAAGTTGTTGTCTGCTACACGAAAGGGACAATTTCTCTGTTAATCAGCCGGTGGACGATGTGTCCTCAGACACATCAGGGATAGTGGTGAAAAACCACTTATTGTGTGATAGCAGCTCTCTCCAGCCCAGCTACCCCCTGCAGTTTGTCTCACAAGGAGGGGGGGGGGGGGGGGGGGGACTCCTTATCAGGAAGTCGGTGGCAGTGCTCAGTGCAGCAAAGCATGACAATGTTAATGGAAAACACAAAGGGGAAAAACCCAGGCAACAGTTACCAAAACAGTTGCATCACCATCGCTGTGCCAGTCACTGAATTTCTGACTTTCTCGTAGAGCATTGATTATATTCTCTCTGATGTGTATGAAACACAGTAGAGGGATGATTTTTTTTTTTTTAATGGAAAAAAATCCTTCACCCCGCTAAAGAAAAAATCAAATGTTTTGGGGTTTATTTTGAAAATTTGAATGTGAAAGTTGGTTGGTGCATAGACTGCATAAACTCCGTTTTACTTTCTCTACATTTTGTCTTCACTATATTTCATTAGCGGAAGCAGCGCCCCAAAAATATCTTGTTTACTTCTAACTGTGATCATTGTCCTTTTGCAGCGCTCGACAGTAATGTTTGTCAGGTCGCCATTGGCAACCATTTTGGGAATTTTGCGACAAATTCTTGGCCTTTGGTATGGAAAGGTTGACAGCGAAAAAGCGAGTCTCATGCCGGCAGCTTGAAAAATGAATTCATATTTATAATCAATGTTGCCGATATAGTCATTTACTACAGCCCAGGAAGTACAAGCCGCAATATCGAGCATATTCGATATATCGCCCACCCCTAGTGGCAACCAGGGTCTGAAATTAGCAGCCGCCACCCACCAAATGCGGGTAAATTGTTGGCGGTGGCGGATAAAATCGTCAGGCCATTCGTCACTTTGGCTGACAGGGTAAACGCAGGGGATGGGAATAGAGAATCGGTTCCCGATGATAACGGGTTCCTAGTTGTCCGATTCCTTGGCATCTCATGCCTCTATGACTATCGATTCCTCTTTGATGCTTTCTGACAGTTACGCATGCACAATGACGCATATGCACGCTGTATCATGTTTCAGTTTGTTTGGGACCACGGAGTCATGGCAGAGAGAAAAAAAGCACTCAAAAGCAGGGTGCACCCTATTTTTTCCCTGATAATGCTACACTGTGAACAACAAATCTGTCTTGAAATCAAAAGGACAGCTAGTAATGTTACCTGTTGGTAGCCGGGGGGCAGCACAATCCTGCTTGGAGCTACTAACGTTAACGGAGGTTCAATTGAGTTATATTATGAGATGTTCAAGCTCTGCTCAGTGAAAATGACTATTCAGCGAAGGTAAAGTAAAGTTTTTTTGGTGAGAAACTTGAATAAATCCAGTTGTTTGTAGGAGATGTTTTCACAGCAATATAAAATAGATATTAGAGATGGAATTATGACTTGGGGTAAAACACAAACTACAAAGAATTTGTTTTGGTTACTGTAATAAAGCTTTTATTCTTTTAAGTTATATTTTCATTATGAAGCTGACGTAAAACTGCACAGTATCTTAATTAGTCAATAAGGCAACTAAAAATGGCACCCATATTTTCAGTTTCGGAAACCAAAAGCTGATGCCTTTTAAGAGTTAGTGTTGAGCCCTGTTTAGCAGCAAGAAACATAACTTTTAGGCGCATAGAAACATTAAATCGCAGTGAAACTTAGCTGAAACAATGTGCATCTTTTCAGTAAAAATGGGTGAAAATTTGTGTGATGCAGCAGAGGAGGTTATCGTTCCTCATGATATAGGAGCTGTATATATATAAATATATATATATATATATACACTGTTTAGATGCTGACTTCGTCTTATCTCAAAAGGGAGGAACAGCTGCAGGGATGTCTCGCTGTTAGAGGGAGACCAATTAGGAGTCAAGCTGAGGGAAGCAGGGCAGGAGTCTCTGAGGAAGACTTTCTGTGTGTGTGTGTGTGTGTGTGTGTGTGTGTGTGTGTGTGTGTGTGTGTGTGTGTCTCTAAACTACACCATCCATTTCCACCAGCAGCAACCTGCACACGCTGCTGCTGCTGCTGCTGCTGCTGCTGCTGCTGCTGACATCGCAGCACGACCAGTCAGCGAGCAGAAAGAGGCAGTGTTGGTGAATCAGCACGCAGTCATCTCCACTGACTTTACACATGCCTGCCAAGTCATGGTGCCTGCCAGTGAGAAGAGGCATGGCTCATTTGAAAATGCTATCTTTGTTGCTGGCCCGTTCGTTACCGCAATGCGGCTCTATGGACACCATCAGCGAGGTAGAATGAAGAGGGATGCCCGTGTCACCGAACATCTGGGGCCGATTTGGGGAGCTCTGCCTTTCTCTGATGGCGCCAAGGCAGTAAAAATGATGCAGCGATCATATTGGGCAAACCTTCATTCTCCTTCTTCCATCATTCATTTCCTGGACTGGCTGTGTTTGTCATGCACTGCAGGCAGGGTCTGAAATTAACTTTTTTCACTGCCTGCCACTGTGGCAGACAAGTATTTTTTTTTTGTCTGCCACTCAGAAATTTTATCTGCCACTTTTGAAATCTCTGCGCTTAATGAAGGAATAAAATTTTAGATCTGATGAGATGAGATCTGTCATTCAATGTTTGATATATTTTACATAAAAAACATTATATACACGGTAAATTACAGTGTTTGAATTACACCGTAGCTTCTGGGGAGCCCTATTTTTTGAGCGTGGGAGGGTACTGTACAAAGTACTGTACTGTACTTTGTTATTGTCATCTAAAAACACATAATTCAAATTGTTATGATTATTTAAATATTTGCCTTGATTAAAAAGAATCTTGGTAAGTTGTTAGGAAGTTAAATAGGTCATAAACCGCTCTCTATTATTTATTTGATATTGATGTGAAAACATCTCCTTCAAACAAATGGATTTATTCAAGTTTCTCGCCAACAACGTCATTTTACGAGATTACATTTGAACGCATCATGATAACGTTGTAATTTACCTTCACCCAATGGTCATTTTGCTGAGCAGACCGTGAATGCCTTATAATAATAACTGAATGGCACCTCCGTTAATGTTAGTAGCTCAGCTATTTATCCAAGCAGGACTGTGCTGCCCACCGGCTGCTAACAGCTAACGTTAAGAACACTCATCCTGCTGATTTCAACACAGATTTATCAGGGAAAAATAGGGTGCGTCCCCTCAGGTTTAGTTGCACCACGATTTTTAGCACTTTTTTTCTCTCCGTCGTGGCTCCGGTCCCAATCAAACTGAAACATGATACAGCGTGCGTATGCGTCATTGTGCATGCGTAACTGTTGGAGCATCAGTAAGAGCAGTCGATAGTCATGGAAGCATGAGATGCCAAGAAAGCGGACAACTACTGTTCTATATTCCCATCCCCAGCGTTTTCCCTGCCTGCCAAAGTGGCAGATGTACTGATTATTTCAACCGCCACTGCCAACAATTTACCCGCATTTGACGGGTGGCAGGTGCTAATTTCAGACCCTGACTGCTGGAGAAGGAGGAAGGAAATACAAGACAGGAGGAGGCAGAGGTCTATACCGCTGTTAGACAGAGGGAGTGGACTAGGAGACAGTGAGGCGGTGCAGGGCTGCGAGTTGCTCTGCTCCACAGAGGGATGGAGGGATGGAAAAGGGCGTCGGAGGCGTGCTTTGGTATTCAGAGCAGCCGCTGCCGTATGGGGGCCCATCCGCTCGCACCGCCGTCCCTCGCCGCTGACAGGCTGGCAGGGCGGAGGGCGGAGAAGTGTGACAGGTTTGGGGAATGAGCCGGGAGAGCAGCCAGTGGGAGGGGATGATGGGTGGATGTCACATCAGGTGTACAGCTGCGATACGCATACACTTAAACACACACACACAGAAAAAAGGATGCAGCAGAGAGAGCACAGAGAAGGGTGCCAGTAAAGCTCGGAATACTGAATGGCCTCCGTGTTTTAGAGCTGCAGGAAGAGCGCGAGCCGAGAGGAGGAGCTTGATTATTTTGTATTTCATTTAAAACTGTTCTGACGGTCTCTGCAACTGTCAAGTAGTTGTTCATGGACCTTGTTTTTTTGAGCACTCAAATCATAAAGAGAAAGGACTGTACTCTGGTGCCTTAGTTGTCTGGTTACAGTGAAATTCTCACCTTCTTTACAATGTAAATTCTGAGACAAACCTGGGCTACGCCGTTAGTCTCAGATATGACAAAGGCAGCCAGTGACTGGAACAGAAGTTACATTTGCTGTGGGGAGAAGGAGCCACAGAACCTGAGAGAGCCTGACAGCTCCCCTCAGCTGGTTTAGAGCAGCTTAGTCATAGATGCACTGACTGCACCGAGGGGGCTGGGGGGGGGGGGGGGGGGGGGGGACACCACATTAACACAGACTCTGCGCTTACTGCTCCGCTGCGCTGCTGATGGCAAACGTATGAAGTGTTACCCTCAATATGACAACACCAGCGAGGCAAAAAGAAAAGAAACTGAGGTTGCGTAATTTGGAGAGGAAAAAAAAAAAGTAGCAAATTACCATATGATGTTAAGGTTGCTAAAAAAAAAATCTGCTCTGTAGCAGCATTATAATAAAAAAAACTTTTGGTGGTGTATTTTTCTCATTCTTCAGAATAAAATGACACCTGCATGCAAAATGCATCAGCAATAGATTCTAGAAGCAGGAACACTTCCAATAGTCAAAGACATCAAAATCTTTGGTGGTGGATTCTGCTAAGACTCAACAACTTGCAACCTATAGAAGTCGTAGAAGAGATGGAGACAGCAGGTACCCCATTAATAATGGCCGCAACAGGCCAAACTGCAACATGAACCAGTGGGAAACTCCGGGGTCTTAAAAGTGAAGCCAATGCGGAAGTGCCTTAAACTTGCATTCTTTCTAATAGCCAGCAGGGGGCGACTCCTCTGGTTGCAAAAAGAAGTCTGATTGTATAGAAGTCTATGAGAAAATGACCCTCCTTCTCACTTGATTTATTACCTCAGTAAACATTGTAAACATGAGTTTATGGTCTCAATCGCTAGTTTCAAGTCTTCTTCAATACAGCATGAGGTTCATCTAGTAAATTATGGTTCCATTAAAAGTCAAATAGACCATAAAGCAGGGTATGCTTTAGGGCGTGGCTACCTTGTGATTGACAGGCCGCTACCACGGCGTTGTACGGTCTGTAAGTTGTCCGTGTTTTCATCCTACAACTTTAACCCTTTCACAGTGTGTTTTCAGTTCATGAAATTTAATTATAACCGTGTTGGTCGCCTAAAAATGTGTTATTCAGCGTTCGGTTGTACTTAGCTCCACCCACTCGTGTCATTTCTGGTTGCAAAAAAACAGGATGGCGACGGTCGAAATGCTGAGCTCGAGGCTTCAAAACGGCAGACCAGAAAACAATGGGTGACGTCACAGTGACTACGTCCACTTCTAATATACAATTTATGACAGGAACACAAGTAGAGCTGCAATGATTTGCTGTTTTTCCTTTGTCATACATTATAGTAAACTAAATATCTTTGGGTTTTGGACTGCTGCTCGGACAAAACAAGACATTTGATGGTGCCACCTTGGGCTGTGGGAAATTATAACACGTAATTTTTCACTATTTTCTGACCCTTTATAGACAAAACAATTATTTGATTCATTGAGAAAATAACAGGCACACATATTTAGTTTGAGTATACGGTGCAACTCTCACTTTCCCTAACTGAAAGCAACATGTTTGGACAGATTCTCAGGTAGTTATGGGATTATGGGAGATTGTAATGTAATGAACCAAACAGCGTAGAAACAGACAAAGCAGGTTGGAGGGAAAGTAGGTACGTCAAGGTAAATTAAAACACTTCATCAAAATTAAGTCCTGGGATGCAGTGAGCACCACAGGTTGGTGATGTATAACAGTGTAAGAGGATCCAAGGAGGAGAGGAGGGTCCTTTGAGTTTGTCTCTGTTGAAGAAAGCCCAACAGGTGGAATAAAAAACCCACTGCAATTATCTCTCACTCAATTATTCAAGCTTCTTGTTACCTGGATTCCTTATGGCATTATTTGTCCTCAGGATGCTTTTCTGGTCTCTTTAGTTATAAAAAAGAAGACTGCACGCTTGAATAGAGTCTATTAGATCCAAAACAATAACTAAAAACTGAATTCTTCATGATTTAGTGTGCATATCAGAATAAAAGCCCCGGTGGGATACATCAAGTACTTTAGTTATCCATGGCTCCCTCTCCTAAATGAAAATGGTAAATAAAAAACTGAGAGCAGCTCATTTTTATCACCTCTCCTTGGGTATTAAGTAGAGTGGGATTGTATGAAATTACACATTTTTGCAGTTCATTTCTCACTAGATACTGTAGGTATAGCTACTAGAAGCTGTGTTCCTGGTGTACACTCGAAATATAAATGCTCCTCTGTAGCTAGAGGACTCCTGAGGATTTTCAAGACCTCATTCATCTTTTGAATAAAACATTACTGAAAATGAAAATATCTATAAACACTTTTTTTCCTTTACTAAACATCCATTGCAACTTTATGAGGAAAGAAAGCTTCATAGGATAATCACTGCCCTAAATTAATGTATACTGGCGTCACTGAGCGCTTGTATCAATGATGATGTATTATGTTTCACGTTGAAATGTCTGCAATGCCCAAGGAATCCCTGCTGTTTATTCTGGCATCATGTTGACTAAAATAATAATAATAATAAGTCGATAAGGTAAAAATTATCGAGGTCATGTCCATATATCATACGATAAGTCAGTGATGTAAAAATTATCGAGGTCATGTCCATATATCATACGATAAGTCAATGATGTAAAAATGATCAAGGTCATATCCATATATCATACGATAAGTCAATGATGTAAAAATTATCGAGGTCATTTCCATATATCATACTTTAAGCCGATGACATAAAAATTACCAAAGTCATGTCCATGACGATAAGTCGATCGTAAAAATTACTGAGGTCATTACCATGTCGTAAGATGAGTTGATACCGTAAAAATTATTAAGGTCATGTCCATATATTGTACCTTAAGTTGATACTGTAACAAAGGTACGAAGTCATGTCCATATATCATATGATAAGTCGATAACGTACTAAATTTCGAGATCATGTCAATATGTCGTACGATATGTCGATAATGTAAAAATGATCAAGGTCATGTCAATATATTGTACGTTGATAACGTTATTATCGTCACAGGCCTACCATTACATGATATTAAAGCAGTGAGTTACGGCCATAATGCCACTATGGCTCATACTCTCGAGCATTAGAGTACATTTATCAACCAAAGTTACCAAAAGATTTTTGACATTAAATTTGCTTTTTTTAATAATTGCATAAACGTTTCAGTCTATAACTTTACAGGGAAGAACACTTAACCCCACAGTAAACACTTTGCTCTATGATGAGTGTTTTTCCAGCTGTACTTTGCCTTCAGAAATGTATTCATATACTGTGTTCAGATATAATCTCTGGAGTAGCACTGTATAATGTGAACCATTGTCATCTCCGTATATCATTATCATTGATTATCTTTCAGGCTTTTTCAGAGAAGGTAGAAGGTTTTGAAAACCCTTTTCCCAGTTTCCATTTTCGACCTGATTTGTGGATTTAGGTTGCTCTGGGACCCGAGAGCTAAATGGTCCATCCATTAAGCTCCATGAGGCAAAAACAAGCAGATCCAAGTCTGTTGACGGCATTAATCAATGAGCTGCCCACTCACAAGTCTCTAAGCTGCAATAGGTATCTGTATCACTATACTCCTCTACTCTCAATCGCCCCCTCAAGGTTACTGCCTATTGCCTTGCTCCTCTCTCTGGATGGGAGCTGCATACTGAGTGCATCGCCTGGTCTGGAGCCAGAGGACCACTCCAGGCAAACTTCTGTTTTCTGTCCCGACAGTGCAGTGGGGAAGTGTCGAGCAGTCTCAGCTGTAGCAACGGCACAAATTCATGTTTGATTTAGGAGCTGCGGGTGTGATTGTCATGGCAGGGAAGTAAAATTACTCCCTTCAGGGTTGCAGATTCTGAAGAAAGGTTGTGCAACATTTAAGAAAATTTGTTAGATTTACGTAGTGGCTAGTGAAAAAAGAGAACATAGTATACTGGTGATGGAATAGGTTTGGAAGGAATGGTTCAAAGGAAAAGGTGAGAATCAGAGCGAAATACAGAATAATATAGCAAAGGAAAGAAAATACCAGAGATGAGCGGGAGAGGCAAAATGTGATGATAAGGCAAAAACGTCTGTGGGGAGAAGATAAAGTAAAGACAAACTAGGCAGCAAGGAGGGAGACAGGGGAAAAAATCCAACAGGGAGACACATTGAAAAATGTAAATCCTCCCCTTTCAGGCTGAGGTAACTTTTGTTTTTGGCACACATGCAACACTGTGCCGTTTCTTTGGAAATAGACACACAAATCTCACCTATAATTAACTCAAAACTCCTCTAGTGTTCATCCTCCCTCCCAACTTTGCGAATCTCACGAGAATACAAGTTTACATCCACGCCAGTCGGCCAACATCTGATCCGCCCATCAGCCACCTCATCTTGGCACGAAGCGAGCCATCAATGATGGATGACGCTTGAATTAATCATGAGGAAGGGGACAGAGATATAAACACACAGCGAGGGCCCCGAAGGGAAGCCTATGGTAAGAAGCCTGCGCATGTCAAAGTGTGGCTAGAGCATCGCTTAACAGACAACTCACATTACATAACTCAGAGTTAAAACATGTTGTTAAAACACATAATGCACTTTTGACAAACTTGATTCTAATGTCCCAACACAAGGGAACTCTAGTATACAGCCCAACCATTACAACATTATCAGATACCTCCAATGTGTGTTTGAAGTAGGGATATTCAGTCCTGATAGCGATACCTGGGCTTTGGGTATCGGCCGACACCAAGTACCGATCTGATACCCGTGTTTAATTAATAAGCTGTATGCCTCACCGTGTGGAAGTGACTGGGATCATTCTGCTATGTGTAAGGCAACATCAGGCTTGACTTAAACATTTCTTTCCTAACTTTGCAAATCAAAATGTAACAAATAAATACAAGCTATAAATCAACTGAGTTGTTATTTATTATTAAAATAATAAATCGTACACCAGCAATAGGGATGCATCGATACCGATACCGGATTGGATATCGGGACGATACTGACTCAAATAGCTGGATCGGGTATCGGTGACAATAGGGACAATCTATTCAATTCAATTCTATGTTTATATACTTTATACATTATATACTGGAATTTTAATTCCTGATAAAGTTTTGACCAATTTGTTGCTGCATTAAAAAAGTTTACACTCGCATTGCAATTACTGTTAATTTTGCAGATTTTTTTTTTGATTTTTATTTATTATTTCAATAATAAATAACAATTCAGTAAATGTATATCTATGTATTTATTTGTTACATTTTGTTTTAAAAAGTCAGGAAAGCAATGTAAGTCGAGCCTGATGTTGCCTTACACATAACCATAATGATCCCAGTCACTTCCACACAGTGAGGCATACAGTTTATTAATAAAACACTTGTATCGGATCGGTACTCGGTATCAGCTGATACCTAAAGCCCAGGTATCGGGACTGAAAAAGTCAGATCGGTGCATCCCTAGTAGAAATGACTGGGATCATTCCTTTATGTGTAAGGAAACATCAGGCTGGACTTAAACATTTCTTTCCTAACTTTGCAGATCAAAATGTAACAAATAAATACAAAGTTTACTGAATTGTTATTTATTATCAAAATAATAAATTGTACACCAGCAACTTGGTAAAAAAATCTTCAAAAATAACAGGAATTACAATTCAAGTGGAAACCCTTGGTCAAAACTTAAACAGGAATTAAAATTCCAGTATATAATGTATATAGTATATAAACATAGAATTGAATTGAATAGATCGGCCCCATTGTCACCGATACCCAATCCAGCCATTTGAGTTAGTATCGGCCCGATATCCGAACTAGTATCGGTGCATCCCTAGTTTGAAGTGCTATAATTAGGGAAAAGTTTGGTCTCATGTGATGCATAAAAGTGATAATAATAATCCTGTGATCCTCTGATTTCAACCACATCAAATTACCCAAATCAACAGGTCAACCCATAGCAGAAGGACAGAAAACCACCATAACTGCCTGACAGTCATGGTGTCAAACTGTGTCGCCAGGCCATAGCGCAACATCCTGGGGATTTAAGCATATGGATCCAATTGATTCAATTACAGACTTGGACTCACCTAAGCGCAAGCAGGCCGACACTGTCTAAGCTGGCAAGGCGACCATTAACAAATCCTGGCTAAGTGTTTGCAAAGCACCACACTCAGCAGTGCCTCTATCAAACCCATCCATCCATACAAACACACACACACACACACACACACACACACACACCCCTTCTGTCCCACATGACTGGTAGAGTCTGACTGTCAGTATGTTTCGGCACATTTCACACACTCATTAGGCGTGTCTGTGAGCCATGAAGAAGCGCATACTAATTGTAAGTCAGGTAATAACAGACACATAAATCCAATCAATAAGCTTTTAGCTGAGCTCACAGACAAGAGAATTACAATGACATGAAAGCAGTGTGTTGAGCCTTTGTGCGTGCATGTGAGTGTGTTATAGGTTACAGGCAACACTTGTGCACGGATGCAAAGAAGATTACAGGCTGTTGTGCATACAGATATAGGCAAGCATGCTTATACACAGCAGGTCCCTCACTGATGCTATTTGGCAGGATTGTAGAAAATATTATGTCTCCACACAAATAAATAGGAAGCATGCAGATAGACTATTTAGATATGTTTACAGGGGAAAACCACCTACATTCAGAATTCCAATATGTTATTGCCTAGTTAAGTTCAATCAACATTTGTGAACATGAGCTGCTCTCTCTCAAAGCCAGAAACCAGAGAAGTAAGTCTCAAACTTGTGATGTCATAGGGCATAAAGTCTGTGGCTGCTCCATAGACAATGAATGGGACACTGATTTTGTGTTTTTTTCTTTTATATACCCAAATGAGCTTCATTCTATTGTCGTATTGTCAGGTGTGAAGCAGAAAATGTTCCCATCTACTCAGAACATTCCTCAGGGTGCTCACAGGGTCATCTACAAGGCGGCTGTGGCTCAGAGGGTAGAGCAGGTTGTCCACCAATCGGAAGTTCGGTGGTTCGATCCCCGGCTGCTCCGGTTCACATGTCGATGTGTCATGGACCAGGACACTTAACCCCAAATTGCTCCCGAAGGCATAGCCATTGGTGTGTGAATGAGTATTTAGATTACATCCTGATGGGCAAAGTTTGGCACCTTAGCAGCCTCTGCCATCAGTGTGTGAATGGGTGAATGCTGACATGTAGTGTAAAGTACTTTGAGTGGTCGGAAGACTAGAAAAGCGCTATATAAATGTAAGTCCATTTACCATCTACAACATCTCTCTCCCAATTCATTGTCTATGGAGCTGTTCCACACTTTAAACCCTATGACATCACAAGTTTGAATTTTAGCACTCTAGTTTGGGGATTTGGGAGAGACTTGTTCATGTTTACTAATATTTTTTGGACTGTCTTAGACCATAGGAATAACATGTATGAATTTTGAAAACGGTATAGTCACCCTTTAAAGCTGCACAGACCGAAGGAAAACAACCAATCAGAGCTGAGCTGGAGCCTGCTGTCTCTGAGCAGCTGTCAATCACACACGAACTCTGATCAAACGGTCAACTTTGCAGCGCTGATCAAATATGAATTAATATTCTGTTACTGTAATGCCTATTTCTCGTCTCAAATGTTTTCAGAAACATCTTGTAGTGTACTGTTTAGCTTTAAAACGAGAAAGTTTGTGACCCGACAGCCATGTTGAGATCAGTTGAGGAAATACCAAGCACTGCCCAACAGCCGGAGCAAACTTTCTCATTTTACAGCTAAACAGTACACTACAAGATGTTTCTGAAAACATTTGAGGCGAGAAATAGGCATTACAGTAGCAGAATATTGATTCATATTTGATCAGCGCTGCCTAGTTTGACCGTTTGATCGGAGTTTACGAGTGATTGACAGCTGCCTCCGTTGAATGAACAGCCAATAGGAACGCTCTCTCTGAAATGACCTGTGATTGGTCAAAGTCTCCCGTCACGGGCTAGATTTTATTAAAGCCTGAAAACAGAGCCATGAGGAGGTGCAGAAGTCTATTTTTCTCTCAGAACACTTGAATTACAATACGCTGAAAGGTTATTATGGATTTTTTGCCCAATGATGCCAAAAACATTCTGCCTACTGCAACTTTAATGTTGTAGTGCATGCAGATGTGGCCACTATGAACAAGCGTGCTTAAACGCAGCAGGTCCCTCACTGAGGTTGTTTGGCAGGATTGTACTAAAGAAAGTGTTACGTCTCCACATGAATGAATAGGAGGCGTGAAGATAGACAGTTTAGATATGCTTAAACCAGCTGACAACACACTATTTACCTGCAGGCATAGCTTCCAAATATACATAAGACTGCACACACCTGATCCATCAACACAATGCCCTAACGGGGGCACAGCTGTGAGGCTGCACCCCCCCAAATCCCTCTTATTTTATTCATGATACTGGTCTCACCTGTCCCAAGCTTCTCAATATTCAAGTAACAGCGCTGTAAAGCACACAGCATGGCAGGTTTGGTTGTGTACGTGTGTGGGGTGGAGGGTTAGAGGGGTCTTTGTGATTCAAATACACACCTGGTTTCACAGTCTTCAGGCGGATGGGCTCCCGAAAGTGGCGGACGACAGCCAGCGTGTCTCGGTTGGTGAGTCCGCTCACCGGAGTGCCGTTCACCTCCAGCAGCACGTCCCCGCTGCAGGGGAACCTCCCGACGAGACACACCATCGCCTCCGAAACTACGTGTCCGAGATGGGGGAACTCTCCCAGCTCGGCGCCGCCTCGCACCTCAACTACCGCGACCAGCTCCCCGGAACCCCCCCACGTCAGGGTGCACTCCTGCACTTTGGTGGACCAGTGCTTCTTCTTCTTCAGTGTCTTGGACATTGTCGGTGGCTCTCGTAAACCCGGCAGGAAGTCCCAAGAACGATTGTCCTTCAACGCTTCAAGACGCAATGACGCATGGGAAAAATCATTGCAGATTAGAGAAGTTGAGGCTGGTTTCTTGTGCTGTATTCCATTCCAGGGGGAAACAAAGCTTTTTTTACAGATGAAACTCCCTCTGTTGATGCTCTTTATCCTTCCATTGAATTTACTCGAGCATCACCTGTCTGCGACCGGGATGCGAGACCAGCTGCGTCAGTGTCGCATTGAAGCGGAAAGTGGTGGTTCTGATGCTGGGGCGGCTCGATCCCACAACACACCCCAGTTCACAGCAGGAAAAAAAACAACCACAATAGCAGCTTCTTCCACGCCGTTAAAACCTCGATATTGAAGAGCAGGACGGACCCTGTGAGCCCCGCAGTTTGTGAGCCTGTCAGTTCCAAAAGCCGGGAGTGTATATTCCACCGTCAGAAAATGCGAGCCGAACTGACTGCCCAGAGAAGAAAAACTTATTCAAAACACAAATAAAGGAAAACTGATGTCCAAAAAGCTGTTCTCTCGGCCCAGGGACCGCTCTTCATCCGAGCGAGTGAACTTTACTCTGCGCACCTGTCCTCCTCTCCTGCCCTCCTCCTCGGTGACATCAGCAGAGGCAGTCCTTGGAAACGGAAAAACATACCTGGCCCTCCTCTGACCCGGGCGGTGAACTGCTCCTCTCCACGCCGAAACCCCGCTTCTTGTTCTCCGTCACGCACTCCGTATTCTCCCCTCGCGTCTCCGGAAGCACTGTGGTGATTTTTTTCCGACTAAAAAAACTACGTAGCAACATGCAACAGACGTTATCCGCTTAGGCTTCACTCCATAACTTTTTTTCCCTGATCTTTTTCCGTGTTGCTTTCCTGAGTGTTGGAGCTTCTGTCCAATCAGAGAACGGGGGACGGGCCTAAAGCCTCTCCGTTGAACCAATAGGGAGCGACAAGGGGCGGGGCTTGCGATTGGGAAGCGCTGGATTTTGTTTCCATGGAGTGTTCAGTGAGGCGGAGCTCCCGCACCGGGACACAGCTTTTCACGTGGAAAATGTTTATTGTTAAATTCGGGAAAGGCGACCTACAGTTTGTGTACAATGTGTCAAAAGTGTTCATTATTAAATGGACTACAACTTCTATGTGAACCTTGGAATTTATTCTATAGTTTTGGGTCCATGAAACCTTTCTCTTTGAACTGAGGACGCGGCTACTTGTTGGAGGCCATTTCTTGCGCAAGCCTGCCCTCTTGTGGTTGTAGGCTGGCACCTCATCCCAAGCACCTATAACCAACGCTGTACTACTAGTTGTGCCGTTTTAGATCCTTTTTTATACAGTATGTAATGCACACATTTTTGTAAAATGTACATATCATCTGTCTCTCTCAATATAAATCCTACTCACTGTACATACAGTATACAGACATCTTTACATGTAGATTACATACGGTATATAATCATACAGTCCATGTATATCTATTCAATACTTCTTTTTTGCACTATTTGTATTGTTTACAACTTCCACAACACTTAACTTGTATATAGACATTCTTTCTTATTTTATTTTATTTTATTGTTGGTCATTTGTGCTTTTTATATATCTATATAATATTTATATATACACCTATTTTTTCTATTCATCACCTTTATTTGTCCAGCTTTGTTGTCTATGTCACTAGCTGTTATTTCTATTTCTGTGTAAGTACATTGAGAGAGATGCATTAAACCGGAGTCAAATTCCTTGTACGTACTTAGCAAATAAACCTGATTCTGATTCTATATGTATAGATTAATTAGACACCAGCACATCCATAACCATCATCTGTACTTTCACACACACACTCACACACACACACACACACACACACACACACACACACACACACACACACACACACACACACACACACTTTGTTTTTATTGGTTTAATCTATTTTGATTTGGTTTAGAGCCAAATTTCCCACATGGAACCCCAAAAACAAAGTGAACGTAACACTTTAGTGCTAATAATATTATCACAGTTTAATCAGTTAACTGTTAAGGCAGTAGGTGTGAGCACAACACATGTTAATGTTATCATTTGTGGTGATTTGTTAATGATTAACAGTCAGTCAACTTTCAGACGGTCAGCGCCCTCTCAGGCAGAGGACAAAGCTGAGCCCGTTTTCTAAAAGCAGCTGATAAACAGCCTTGTTATTGGGATTTTTCAACTTGATGCTGCTGCTGCTGCTGTTCATTTTTATATTTTAAGGCTACAAATGTGTGTTCGCTCCAACATTGTGGCACCAGGTATCAGGTAGGAAAACTTCAAAGTCATTTGTAGCAATTAGACTTCATCCCTTGCTTTTAAATTATCAGTTACCTCATAGTTTTACTTTCTACACAGGGATCAACTTTATTTTTTAATTCCATCTGCTGCTATGAGCTGCCATTTCTCTCATATGTGAGAAATGCCAGCTGCTCCTCGTGGATGTAGCAATGATACCTCGCTCCCCATGTGCTGTAAGTTGTACACTTGGCACTTATTGCATTGCAAACTCATGCTATTGCATAGGCTATTGCTCTCCTCTTTCTTATTCTGGACCTGCTTCCTCTTGCTTTAGATGAGGAGTCAGCGGGTCCACTTGCTATGATCATCATCCCTTGTCTGTTGGCTCTGAGCACAGTTTTAGTGGTGGCTCTGATTTTCTACAGTCTCCACAAGAACAAGCAAAGAGGACCGAGCACCTCAGCTCATTTTACAAATGGTATAGTTGCAATAACTGTATAAAACAAATGAAAAACACTATAAAAAATCCCTGAAGTTCTTTTTCATTAGTGCCTGAGAGCAACTCCAGGTGCTAATATATCTGTGGCTCACAATAAACCTGCATCTACTGTTGTGTTTTTTAACAGGCCAGCAGAGTGTATCCCTGGCTGCAGCGTCTGTCAGCGCTCCAAAGGTCCAGGCAGCTTTGTATCCCTGGGAAATCCCAGAAGAGTGTGTTCTTGAGGGACTAGAGTTTTGGCAGATGGGTCGCCATGGCCCCATTTGTAAAGGTCTGCTGAGGAAGAGAGACGGTGCCTCCTCTGCTGTGGTGGTTAAGTCCCTTCGAGGTACAACATGAATCTGACATAAGGCCAGCATGATCACAGTCTTTTGTGTACAATAACAGTAAAAGTATGCAAATCATTGGTGTTTTCAGAGGAAGAGGTTCCATCTGAGACCCGACTTTACTGTCTTTCAGAGGCTGTAGCAGGCTCAGTTTTAGAGCTAGAGTGAAGGTACAGATATCACATGAAACTAGACCTAAACGTAAGGAATCCATTGGTACTAACTGTCATGTTAGCTTGTCAGTAAGGAGGCTAAATAACACTCCAAATTTTGGCCCTATTTTCAAAGGGGTCCCATGACCTCTGACCTCATACGTTACCCCTTTACAGAAATGCCCACTTTATGATAAACACATGCAGTTTTGGGCAAATACCATACAGTTGGATGCATGCTGTATAAATGAGTTATTTTCGCCTATACTAAAAATGGTGTATTTGAATATTTCTGCAGACTGGGTTCCTAAACAGTCTTGGAATTACATAAGTTGGATATCACCATAAAGCTGAGACTCTTGTTGATCCAATGAGCCCAATTGTATTCATGTATGATGATGTTAGTCCCCATTGTAGCCATTTCATTGTAGTGAGACCATTTTTTGAAATTTGACCTCACTGTATAAAATGACCTGTTGTGACCTTGAGGGTAATCACAGCCTCATGAAACTTTACAGCCACAAACTAGAGACCTAGAGCATTCAGAGGATGGATGGCTCTCCTAGCTATATTGACAATAAGGGGGTTTCTGAGCAGTTTCCAGAACAGAAGTGCTCGCCATCCAATCGCCGAAAAATGCAATTCTTGCAAAAATCTCCAAATGTTGAAAGTTTTTGATACCAAATCACTGCATGGCTTTTTCTATGGTGTTCCTCAAGGTCTTGGTGTCTTAATGTGGTATTTTGGAGGGATTATTATCATTTTTATTAATTATTGAGTGGTAAAAAATGGTTAAATTTAGTACCAAATCTGTGTAACAAATGGTATCAACCCCAAAATTGCTGCAACACCTTTTGAGACATAAGTGAGCAGGGGAATGACCATCATATTGTTCTAAGACCTTATACACTTTCACAAGTTATGTTAATTAATCAATTAATTTATTTATTTAGGACCAGAACAACTTGACACACATATCAATCTAATTAATCTTCAGGTTCCCAGCTTTCAGATGATGTACATCACTTTTATGTGACATCTACTGTTGACCTGCTATCTCCCCCTAAAGACCCCTGTAATCTCCTTAAAAAAGACAAAAATGAGTCTATTGTGGGTCTTTTAGGGTAAACGTACAGTATTTATAATTTAAAAAACAGATAATAAGGTTGTTCATTAACCCTCTTTTATTAACACAATATAGATGGCCCCAACCAGCCTGAAGCTAAGGAGTTTGGGGAGTGGGTCCTCTTCCACGCTACAGTGTGTAAACATCAGAACGTGGTGCGGATGTTGTACTGCCAGACCAAGCGTCTGCCCATGTATCTGGTCTTAGACGCCTACAGCCCAGGGAACCTCCTTCACTTCCTCTGGACCCTCAGAAATGTAACGGTGGTACACAGCTTTGGTTTAAAGGCGCTCTATACGATATCCAGAGCATTAATATATCAGCAAACAACTATTTGCTATGTAAAGATATAGAGGAGTAATGTCTACCTGAGCAGAGAATGAAGTCACTCTCCCTCTGTTTGTGTTGTAATCTGTGCTTCTCCGTGCATTGTTTACATGGTGGGGCCGGCCATGCGTGCTTTTAACTTAAACTTAAACTTTATTAGTTCGTCATATACATACAGGTACATACATGAAATTTGACCTCTGCATTTAACCCATGGAGCAGTGGGCTGCTGTAAAGCGCCCGGGGAGCCTCTTGGGGTTCAGTGTCTCGCTCAATGACTCTTCGACATGCAGAAAGTAGGAGCCGGGGATCGAACCGCCAACTTTGTTGTTATAGAACGACCCGTTCTACCCACCGCGGGCCAAACCAGGGGCCTTCATTTAGCACCTTTAGCATTTAAAGGTGCTAAATGAATCTCGCATTTAGCACCTTTAAACCTAAACATGCAATCTACAATTCATAAATTGAGCACAATGACAAAGAGTTTTTCTTCCCTCTAGAAGAATTCAAACATTGCGGATCAATCACTGACCTTCTCTGAGAGGTCAGTGTTTCTGGTGGCAAAGCAGGTTGCAGCTGGCCTGGTGAGTCACTTTTTGTTGACTACTTATTCCCAACAAACAACTAGAACTAAAATGAGCTGAATTTAGATGTCTTGTTCTGCTGATGATGTCATTCTGTACCGCAGCAGGTCATGGTCCACATACCAATTCCCCCCTATGTTTCTCTTGAATTTTGAATTGATATTTCAACCAAAGATTGATGTTGTTGTGGCTGTAAATGACCCCTCCCTCAGGATTACCTGATGTCAGAGCACAGGCTGGTGCATGGCTATGTTGCTGCCAGGAACATCTTAATTGGCCCAGGCCTCTCAGCCCGGGTGTCTGGGCTGGGCGTGGCTTTTGGAGGACGCACAATGGATCAACCAATTAGGCAGAGGGCAGCAGAGGTGCCTCTCAAATGGCAGGCTCCAGAGAGGATCATGATGCAGCTCAGTATCGACAGGAGCGACGTGTAAGGGCAGGGTTATGGCTAAGAAAACCAAACACACACACACACACACACACACACACACACACACACACACACACACACATACACACACCAATAGAATTAATATGAGTCAAACCATTTGTTAACATTTTCTTTTCCCTAGGTGGTCATTTGGAATCTTACTATATGAGCTGATTACCTTAGGTAAAGCTGTATGTTCTATTACCTGTATGCAAATTATTTAAACCATCAGTATTTGTGCCTTTTCACGTTTTAGCATCTTCTAAATGTACTCATTTCTACAATCTGTAGCACTGGATAGTGACACACTATCTTCAGCATCACATTTATTCAATAATTCTTCTCTTCCTTGTTTTTTATCTCAGGCTCTCCACCATACCCTGAGCTGGAGACTCTGTCTGTGCTTCCAAAGCTACAGGGGTCTTATCGAATGAAGAGACCACAGCATTGTGGAGGACCTTTGTAAGTAAACTTGTAAGAAATAGACCCACTTAACATGGAGTAATATACCGTCACCTGGTGTAGTGTAAGCAATTGAGTTGATTCATACTCATGATAGTTGCATTTCAAATTTAAATACTCTTCACAGTCTCTGCATATGTATATTTGAAGAAATAGACATTTTGGAAATACAAGATTTCGCTTTCTTGCGAAGATTTAGATGAGAAGATCGATGCCACTCTCACGTCTGTCTGTAAATATGAAGCTACCGCCAGCTGGTTAGCATAGCTTAGCACAAAGACTGGAAGCAGTGGGAACAGCTAGCCTGTCTCTGTCCAAAGGTTAAAAAATAAATCCACTTAATAGCCTAAATCTAAAGCTCACTAATTAAAACACTATATCTCATTTGTTTAATCCGTACAAAAACCAAAGTGTAAAAACGTATAAGGTGTTGGTAGGTAGATTTTGTTTCCTTTGAACAGAACCAGATTGACAGTCTTTGCGCTAAGCTAAGGCTGTAGCTTCAAACTTAAAGGGACAGCTTGAAAGATTTAGTGGCATCTAGCGGTGAGGTTGCAGATTGCAACCAACTGAAAACCCATCCACTCAACCCTTCCTTTCCAAGTGTGTAAAGAACCTACGGTGGCCTTCAGGTAACGTAAAAAAGTGAAAGGCTCTCTCTAGAGCCAGTGTTTGGTTTGTCCGTTCTGGGCTACTATAGGAACATGGTGGTGCAACATGGCGGCCTCTGTGGAAGAGGACCCGCTCGCTATGTAGATATGAAGGGCTCATTCTAAGCTAACGAAAACACAATGACTGTTTCAGGTGGTTACACACAATGAAAACATAGTTATGAATATTATATTCCATTTCTACCAATAGATCCCCCTAAATGCTACACACTGTTCCTTTAAAAGTTGTGTCAGAGTGTAGGAAGACTGGGCCACACTCAGTGTTTCCAGTCTGCATTTGCCACACTGAACCTTTAACAGACAGACATGATAGTATTGGTGTCTTCTCATTTGACTTTCAGTGAGAAAGCGACCAAGAGTATTTCCAAAAATGTCAAAGTATTCCTTTAAAACAGATCTGTTTTACATGTAAATTCCTTTGCATGCTTCTAGATATGATCTGATGAAGTACTGTTGGATGTGGAGTTTCAAAGACCGACCTGCATTCTCGGCCATCATAAAGCTGTTGGAGTCCTCACAGCCTCTAGCGGCTACTAAAGACATTTGTGTTCCAGAGGCCATAGATATATTTGAGTATAACAGAAAGGCAGGACTGCTCTCATAGACTCATGTGCTACCAAATAGGCCTATAGCAACTCCCACCAATAGTAAACAACATATAAACTATGATTATCTCTAAGATTGCAATGTAACATCCACTGACTACTGTTGAATGTCTACCTACCTGTCTACTTATATATGTATCTTCACAGTTGTATAATCGAACATTAAAGGTACTAAAATTCAAAATTCACAGCATTAATATAGCAACAACTATTTGCTGGGTGAAGATATAGCGGAAAAATGGCGTCCTGAGCAGTGTGTCAACTCTTTTCCAATGAAAGTAGCTAGCACTAGCTCCAAAAGTCAAAACGCCGTCCCGATTCACCCACAGCGTCGTCATGGAAGCATAATGCCCAGCCTCCGGATTCCCCCCAGGTAAACACTGTAAGCTCTGTCAGCACTGCTGCAGTTGTTTGCACTGTTCGTGCTGTTAGAGTATAGAAGCAAAGACACAAAACTCCAAGAAGCAGGCGCTGCCGCCATTTTGGACTGAAAATGCTTATTATATTTATAATATTTTATTGTTCAACACAGGCCATTTCTGTAGAATATGACAATAGAATAGAAATAATTTTGATTTAAGTTTGTACGGTACTTTTTAGGCGGACGTTTTAGCGTAGCTTTGCTGTTGGGCACTGATGTTGCAATGGAACGAAAAATTGACTTTCACTTCTTGACAATATACGGTCTTTGCTGTTAGCACTAGCAACGAGCTGCCGGCTCAGCTGACGCCATGTTGAGAGCCGTGTGGAGGCAATCTCTCAATCAAAGATATGCTCTGAATTTCGACTTTAGCACCTTTAATGATATGATGAACTAATGACACTGAAAGCAAGTCATTTCATTATTCCCTCTTTATTGTCAAAAAATATACAGACAGTAAAAGTAAAAGCACAGATTTTATTATTCATTAAGATCTGTTTTTCTAATAATTGGGCAAAGTACAGTTTTTGTATCTGAAATGCTCTTGGCATGCATACATTACTGTGACTCCACAGTTTGAAAACCAAAACACCCACACTGGAAAGCTGAATGTACTAGAGTAGCTTTGTGTTCAGTCTGTGTATGCACTTTACACTGTAGATTGGTTATTGTAACCATGTCAAGAACCACAGTTCTCGATTTATGAAATTCTGCTTTAGTTTTCCCTCAAAAAACTATTCAAACTCGTTTAGATAACTCATAATGTTAGAAATGTATGAGTTATCTAAATGAGGCTTCCTAATTTAAAATAAAGTGAACACAAAAGTTCATGTCTTGGAGTTCTGATATTGCTTATAAGAGGGTTCAAATCATTAAATCATTATCATTAAAACCACTGAACTAAAATTGTGAGTGAAGTTGTACCTTTTATTTTGACACCTCTGATTACAAGCTCAAAGATGACCGTATTCACAAGGTATGGAGTCCAAATTTAAATATGAGTATACTGCACAAATACACATCGCGAAACACAAAAAATGTCCCTCAGACTGAATACTGACCAAGTTAAAGATTAACAACACACTTAAACTCTCCTTCCTTGTGGGTTTAAAGCTGCTCCACCACTAGTAGTGCTCTGGTGCAATGTTACGACACCTTTAGGTGCCTCCAACTAAAGGTGAACTTGCAGCGAAGCGAGGAAGAGCAGGTTTCACAGCCTGTGTGTTGTTGCTCTTTAAGGGTAAATACATACTGAATCACAAGTACTATGTGATCCAGTGTGGATTTACAATTTAAACTGCGTGGGCCTCTTAAAACAGAGGCAAACACATACAATGAGCAAATAAAATGACACACAGAAGAAATATGGAGATCTACCACATCATTTCTTGGACCACAACTTGGTAAAAAGTCTGAAAAAGTCCTGAATTCACAGAAGCCAGAGTTGGAGTCAGTTGTTTTTCAATTGAACTTATTTAAAACATATTCAAACCGCACATCTAACAACAGGAATGACTGCACCATCATGTTTGAAAGTTTCTTGCTGTAAGTCATATTTTGAGACCCCTACAAAAAGGAAAAAGTGGATTTCAAGGACATTCTGACCTGAATGCTATGAAAGTGAAGTGACCTCAACCCTGATACAAACATTAACAGCTAACACAAGACTGGTCATAGTGCTGTATGAATGCCCATAACTGTGTCAAAGATAAACGAGAAAGGACATTAAATTTTGAATCTCGAAAATGCTGCTGAGAAATCATGCTGTATATAGACTGATTAAAGGCCTTACCTATATAATGTAGCACTCGAACAGTTACTCATAAGTCTATGCTCAACACACATCATAATAAGAGTTATGATCCTGTGCGATTACACATTTAAACATTAGAGGCAAAAATCTATTAGAAATTGTTTCATTTTAAATTATTTGTTTTCATATTGTCCTTTGAGAAAATGATGTGCCCTGCTGCTGCATTTTTGGAACATTGATGAAAGATTGGATTAGTACTGAGATTACACGGGACATAAATCTGATGAAAACAAGCCATCCGACCCCTGGCTTCAGTGAAAATGCAACAATGCAACACAGTCTCACGGCAGTTTGTGAAATAGTCACGAAATGTAATCTATTTGATTCGTGTACATAGACACGACTTTCAACAATGCATTTTTCATGCGTTTTCCTAGGAATTTCCAGCAACATGTGTGAATTTCTGCTCCCGTCTTTTCAAAATAAAACTACTTAGTTAGGTTTAGGAATAGATTGACATGGTTAGGCTTACGGCGTGTCCACATCGCCCGCGTGAGCAGCACCTGGCAGCTGCGGAACCTATTGTTTTTTTATTTCGGTGTCCATATTAACAGGTTAGAGCAACCACGCACGGCTCGGCTGCGTGTCTTCTAGAGATTCGGGGTCTCACCTACTTTTAACGCTAGCAGCGCGCAGTTCACTGCAACAACAGACAGTGAAAGTGATCTTTTGACAGTATATTGACATCAAACCAGCTACATTACTACAGTTTCATGTCTGTATCTGTAGAATATGTCACGGACAGTGAAGGTGTTCTTTTGACTGTATATTGACATCATATCAGTAACATTACTACACTTTCAATGTCTGTATCTATAGAATATGTCACGGACATGAAAAAAGTCAAGATTTATTTTAAATCAACACGTCCTGCTTTACTTTCAAAATAAAAGCCCCCGTTTTTTCTGTGGACAAAATTCCTTCATTTGTTAAAACAAGGCTTTTATTCTGAAATAAGTGCAGGACAGTGTTGTAGAACATGCAGTGACTTGCACGGCTCAATTAATGAATAAAGTACAGGGTTTTAATTGTGGATTATTACTATTATTTACAAATTACCACATGGTTCTTAGCCTTTTTCTGTCTAGAATAAATATAAATGACATTTATAATTAAATGAAATGGCCATTATGAAAGACAAACTCTATGCAGAAAGAAAGGGCTGGCAGCAGCAGCAGTAGCAGCAGCAACCCAGCAGCAGAAACGCAACTGGTGTGAACAACTGACGCGTGAGTCAAGCAGCGGTTCAGCAAGGCAGCCATCAGGCGCTGCTCATGCGCCCAGTGTGTCCAGACCGAAAAAATCGTAGTTTGGGTTAAAATAACTCCAGAAGTGCTGTAACTTAAGTACTTAACTGTAATTTAAGTACTTAAGTTACATGACAAATAAATCAACTTTGACTTGTGGTTTCACACGGGACACAAACACTGGTCTCCTGGGTGAAAATCCTGTGATTTTTCACCCACCCATCCACCCCAACCTCCTACCTATGTGGCGTTCGCCGCTCTCTATACTTGCCGGTTCAGTGGATTACCTACAAATTGATTTTGTGCTGACCATCACAAAAAAAAGTGAAATTTGTATCTATGTACACAAATCAATACATAAAAGTTCATGACTATTTCACAAACTGCTGTGCGACTGGGCTGAACAAAGACATAAGACAGCATGAAGTTAATCCTTACCAGTAACATTAAAATGTCCTTCTCATCCTTCACTCTAACTCTCTTCAATCTGGGTTCTGTTTTAGAGGTGTCACCTCAAAATAAAAGGTCAAATAGAGCAAGTGGTCGCCTGTGGAGCATGAGCATGTTCAGCTTGGATCCTCCACGATAGTAGGGAGCAGCAGCAGTCTGGAAGCCTCAGTGCACCCGGATGAGGGTCAGAGAGGTAAACCTACATGGGAGTTTTGGACGAAGCCAGCACCCATTTTACACTTTACTGCTCCAAAGGGATGTTGGGAACAAAATGTAGGAGACTGACCACAGCAGGTAGTACACACACGCAGGGGGGAAGGAAGAGCAGAACACCATGACGACTCCTGGAAATAAAAAAAATATAGGAGTTGAGTGAGAAGTTATAGGTATAATATGTAACATTTGTCGGTTGTTGTTTATAAACATTCAAAGTTGGCCAATCCTCTCTAGAGCAGCAATGGTCGAGCAAGCTATAGAGTGAATGAAGAGAGGGGGCGACGTTAGTGAGAACAAAGCAGGGAATCAGAGAAATAAAGCGTTATTTTCTGATTGTTTCACAGTGGTTACGTTGAAAGCACAAATAAACACACAACTAACTCCGCACAACCCTGTTGGAAGGTGCCGAGTTGCCAGATTTTGAATGAATTCAGCCAAAGGGCAGGCTTCATCCTTTCTACTGTGTGTGTTGCTCAGCGCTGCTCTCGGTCAAACCTAAACTGACACATATAGCATAGATAGACAGATAGCAGCACTCTGCACACAGCAGAGGAGGGACAGAGGAGCAGAGGGAACACTGGAACACATGCACATAAAAACACAGCCCATTCTCATCCGTGAAATACGGGCGCTTTGTACCTAACAGAGCAAAAGGGGGACTTGTGCCTCGGTATCAGACGCCGAGGGGTGTGACAAAACGGCAGTATTTGACGACCTGAACGGACCCTGAATGCACACCCTGCGCGCTGTTATTGGCTGGGGTTTACACCCATATAGTGGGGCAGCTAAGCTGAAATATTCGTAACAATTGAGCATTTTGCGATAAAAGCAACAAATTTGGCACAGTTGTAGGTCTATATGTTATAAAAAGATATAGATATCGGGGCGGCGCCAATTTGGCCCCTGGGGGCCGTGGCAGCCATTTTCCAAAATGACCGCCAAATAGGCGCCAAATATTCCAAAATGTTGCAGAAAACTGATTTTATGACTCTTGATTAATTCCAAGATGTGTTCAAGCTGATTAAATCAGATTTCAGAAGATCACAGAAATGTTTTTTTCCTCTTTTTATTTTTTAAGGGTACCTTTTAAAAGCTTTTAACGTGAGAAAAACGTGAAAACCAAATAAAAGGAGTATGGTCACTATTAGGTCAAATTTCACCCCCTTACCTTCATGGTAGAATGACAACCAATACACCGTAAGAACGGCAAGATCTTCAGCTTTCCATCAGTTTATTTATCTTTTCATTAGCCGTAAAATTAACAAAGATATTTCTGAATACATTTCTTGGTCGCCAGTAGCCTCTAATCAAAGTTAATACTGAACTTTGGTAGAACTTTGGGTTGTATCGCTAACTAGCCATGATATATGCCCAACTAAAGGAGATAATCATTAATTGCTCCTGTGTTCCCGTGAGCGGATTATGGTTTGTTATGCTGTTTTTACGTCCGCCAAGGCCAAATGTCTTGGGCCAAGGTGGTTATGTTTTCACTGGCGTTGGTTTGTCTGTTTTTGGAGGGGTGGGGTGTAGCACAATGAACAATCCATTAGATTTTGGTGGCGATCCGGATCATGATCCGGATTCAGGAATTGGTTTTTTTTTAATGTGTTCGCACCAGTCATCTGAAAGTCTGCAAAGGGGCTTTTGTACAGTCTCTACTATTATTCATCATAATATGGCCGATTTGCAGTCTAATAAAACCATTAATGCTTATAATCAGTTATTAATCAAAGAACATTAATATACACATCAGAAGCATTAAAGTGCTGCCTAAACTTCTGTCAGTCACCAGAATTTGATTTCCCCATGTGGGTCCTGATGATGCAGGATGACAATCAGTGAGTTACCTGTCAGTCTGTACAACTTCCTGTTTACTCCTCTGGTTGGTTTGTAAAAAGTCAGTGTGAACAGGAACCGGACCAGAACTAAACTACAACAATGTATAATTTTTTCCCCTGATTCGGACCAAATGAACCCAACTACAGGTGTGGAAACATCCTTAATCACACTTTTAGCACATAAACAAACTTCAACAAAGGGGATTCTGCTAACATGTACAATTATGAGTCCTGTAGGGCCCTATGATATCTGCGATGAGGACAACATGGACGGAATCGAGGAATTTGATAATAAAAATGGAATCAACTGTAAAATGTGGAATATCGCGGAATTTGCCAAAATGTGGATTGAATTGATAAAAATCAGGCTTTTCTCTAACATTATAAGCGTTTCTTCACAGCATCTTAGCCAAACGAACAGAAAGGGTTGTATCGCTAACTAGCCGTGATATATACCCAACAAAGGAGATAATCATTAATTGCTCCTGTGCTCCCGTGAGCGGATTATGGCTTGTTATGCTGTCTTTACTAGTTTCACTAGTTTTAAGACGAAAACACGGACAACTCCCAGACCGAACAATGGCCGTGGTAGCAACGTTCCAATCACAAGGTAGCCACGCCCTAAAGCATACCCTGCTTTATCGTCTATTCGACTCTAAAATGGACCATAATTTAATAAATGGACACCAAGCTGTATTGAAGAAGACTTGAAACTAGCGATTGAGACCATAAACTCATGTTTACAATGTTTACTGAGGTAATAAATCAAGTGAAAAGTAGGGTCATTTTGATAGTCTTCTATACAATCAGACTTATTTTTGCAACCAGAGGAGTCGCCCCCTTCTGGCTATTAGAAAGAATGCAAGTTTAAGGCACTTCCACATTGGCTTCACTTTTCAGAACCAGAGGTTACCCACTGGTTACACCCCAATTAGGGCCCAAAGGCTCTTTGCTGAAGCCTAGAAACATCCCAAGCACAGCAAACAAAGAAGTAAAGAGAAAATAGAGGTAGAGCGCAGGGTCTCTGCAGGTACAAACACTGCTACACACTTCTAGTGGGTCATAAGTGACGATTGAGAGGGATTCTTTTTTTTTTTATCAGTCAATACATTGTTTTTTTTAGAAAATTCCTGCATATTAACCTTTAAGAGGAAAAGCACTGAAAAATTACAATTGACAAACTCAACAGCAGCATGTATTGATTATGTACTGATTATGGAAAATATCTACATGACTAGATACCACTACCTCATGATGCTTAATGTTGTATCTGAAATCTAACTTGATGAAGCATTGCTAATATTAACTATACTCAGTCATTATTCTTCATAGTTAATCAGTTTTTTTAAACTGGCATTACCTCCAGCGTAGACTACTTTCTTCCAGGCCTGGGACTCCAGCACTCTGTCATGGGGGTAGAAGTTCTGGCTGATCATAAAGAGGATCATGGCCACTGCAATGACCCGCGGCATGGCCAGGTTTTCCCCCGACAGCAGAGAGGCACTGGCCAGGATGCCTGAGGAGTAGATGCAGGGCAGGCCGCGGTACATGAACGGGATCCCTAGGGACCAAACAAGAATACATCTCCAGTAAGTCCTTTAAATTATAAAACAGCGTACAATAACTCTACATTTTTGGAACTCACCGCTTGTGAAGAAACAGAGGCGGACGAACACGGACAAGACGTAACACACGCACAGGATGTTGTCCAGCAGGTCAGAGGTCCTTAGGAGCAACGACGTGGCGATCCCGAAGGTCGTGAAGTCAGCGAAATCATCTAGCTTTGCACCTAAACATGACAAAAGAAAAATGTGAATACCAAATGTGGCTCTGGGACGTTCACAAGGACATATGAATTGCATTGTACTTGCTGAAAGACACTACCCGTAAAATAATATAAATAATAATAAAAATATTGGATTCTGAATAATTGATTTTACGGTACCCTCACACCAAGCGCGAAGCAAACTTTTCGTGCGCCGCGATTACATACAAAGTCAATGCAAAGAGGCGAATAGATGCAAATTTGGCGACACAAATGGCACGAATGACGCGTATTCGCGGGAGTTGATATATTTCGACTCGAGCGTGAAATTCGCGTGACGCTGTGTCGCGAAAGCCTACCAGTGTTGAGGGTCTCCTCCTGTCGTCACTGACGTCCTGATATTTAGGATATTTATAATAGCCATTTGTGGGCACTCAGAGCTACGATAGTACATCATATTTGTACAGAGACCGGACCAAACTCTGTGTATAAATGTATAGTATAAACCACAGACTGTCTTTGGCATGAACAACAACATCGCTGCCGTATTTATGCCTAGATGACTTTATGTTGAGTGTTGATGGAGCAGCTACTATGTTAGCATAGCCTGGCACTGATCGATCCGAACTCCATTCAGAAAACAAGCATTTCAAAGGTTGTTTGATTGTGATCTTGCGGACAGACCTGACAAAGCATGAATTCAGACTTTTTACAAATCAACATCATTATGTTGCTATTTCTGCATCATTTTGATCAGTTTATTGCACTTAAATCACAGCACAATCTGTTAATTTTGGGTTCCTACCGCAGTAGCAACGCGTGGCTTGCTAGATATAGTCAGTGCAATGGCACTGTATGTGAATAAAGCTCGCCACCGTGTGATGTTATGAACCCAGACACAACGGCGTTTGATTTTCCAACATATCTGGGACTTCCACAACATGTACAATGCAGCAACAGTGGTTATTTCTTCCATGGTTGATGGTGGAGATGGCGGAAAGAAAAGTTGTTGGTATCTATGGAGACAAGCCCCTTCTCCTCTCTGGCCCGTCTAGCACGAATGAAAACAAATAATACCGGCGGTCCAACTCACGTGAGTAGAGCGAGGCGAAAATACCCTTCGCTCTTGGTGTGAATGCAACATTACAAGTGAGCGCCAACTGTTCTATTATTACACTCAACCTTTCAATCCGACAGTGCCTTAGTCATGAGTTTACATTCTATCAAAGTGAGTTTAGATATGTTATCATCTCCCCAGTATGGTCACTGCCAGTGTTACTGGCACATGACAGTGGGTTGTGTATGTGCGAAACTATCTCCAAGTGGAAATGTCAGTGTCAGCCCAACGAGCGGCCATTCTATAAACAACATTCTCCACTGCCTCGTCTCTTTATCCCTCAGGAGAACGGAGCATGTTTTGCATGCAGACGAGGATGAGGTGATTCAGGCCACGGCTCAAATGACCGAGGTGGAATTCCACAGCCCAGGGTCAACAATTTTAACAATTTCAGATATGCAGAGAACTCAAAGCAATGGGATAAGATAGACAATTGGAGCGTGATCCTGTGGAATTAGGCTGCTTAATCAGAAAGTGATTGTTCATTTGACATAATACGTGCGGGGGGCACAACAACATCCACCTGCAAAGTCATGCAGAAAAACCCTGTCGGGACACAAAAGCCCCCTGAAATGTGCAGCCGACGATGTATTGTGATGCACCTGGAAGCTATTTTGGGCTTCAGAGAAAATGTGAACTTTCACACTGGAAGCTTTTAAAACAGTTATTTGTGCCTCTTGGTTTACTACATACGGTGTTGTGATCTATTGAAAACAAGCCACAGTGCTACATTTTATGTGCTGTGTATTTGCATTGGGTGCCTGTTATTTAAGGGGATGTCATGCCATTTACACTCAAAAAAAAAACCTGAAAAGTGTATAACTTGCAGAGTCCTTAAAAATATAGAAAAACTAAAAAAATGTTGATTTGATGAAGCTCAAACTACATTACATTAAATATGTATGATTCTTCTATTTGACACTTTGTAAGACTATCCATAGTGTTTCAGTGGCAGAGTTTCCTTTTACTGGTTCCCTTTGTTTATGACTTTGAGCGGCCAAATTAGAAAGTCCAGACAAAGGACTGTGCAGCGAGCCCTGCCAACACCCCAGTCGAAGTTTATCTTTGGTAAGAGCTATTGACCACAACACTCCACTTACCCAGCGCAGAGCAGGCACCGAGTCGCCTGGCAACTGCTCCGTCTGCCAAATCCAGCAGGTAGCCAATCAGGACCAGCCAACATGCAGCATGATGGTGCCTGAACAAAACAAGTGAGAGTTTAGCTATTTGATGACAGCAACCCATTTCAAAGGGTAAAATATTTGAAGGTTCTCAGTAGTGCAAAAGGGCTAAAACTAGTGTCGGTTAGATTTCAATATTTTTACAAATAAAGTTTTCTTGATATTGGCTTTGGATTTTCTTATCTGCACTTGCTTGTGCCTCTCTACACTAAGCATCTCATCTGGTTAGAACCATGGATGTATTAAGAGAATCGGATACAGCGTTAGAGGCTGGGCCCCGTTCATTCCTATGAAAGTTGCTCAGTGGCGTATGATGCCAAAATGGCTCGACTTCCGCCTGAAAAAGTACCCGGATCTTCTGGCAATCTTCCGCATCCATTGGGCAAATGGAACATGAGCAGTAGCATCGGTCACATGGCTCGGTCATGGGGTCCCAATGTCATGCCGTCGTCACGGCTTGCGCTGTCGTCACGGTCTGGTTCTCATTCACATGAACGGAGGTAGGGAAATAATTCTGGATTCAGCTATTAGCGAATTTTACAACTTTTAGGACCTAATGATTTAAATAAGGGCTATTAGAGTGTTTGTACTGGGGAGTTGCTTTACCTCAAAAAATGACCCGCTGAGTTACAGACGTCTCTTTACCAATGTAAGTGTTAAAAAGTCTTTTTGGGCCCAATGGCATCACGTGACGGACTCGGAAGTTGTAGTGCCACCGTTTGGCCACTACGAAAATTGGGATAAACGACCGGCGCCCTTCCTGGTGGCTTGGTTAGAACAGAGATATGTCGTCATTACAAGCATTACTTACTGTACGGTGACCCTGTGGGGCAAAACCATAGAAATAGAATAGGAGTAGAACGGACATTGAACTGTTTTCTGTTGTCATTTGACTAGTACAAAAGAAAACGCAGATTGTTGTTAGTTGTTATGGCGACAACAGAACACGCGTCAGTGGGGCCATAAAGTGTGGTCGCAGCTCGCTGGCAAGAGAACGGACGCAGCTCCAGAGACTGATAGCTGGCTAGTTAGCTAGGTAGCTTGTCCTTTTCGAGAGTGGTGGGGTGTGAGGCGGAGGGACCGTTAGACCTAGCACTGCTGCTGGCCACCAGCCCGCTGTTTGGCTCGTTTTCTGTAACCAGTGTAGCATTAAAGCATGGCGGAATTAGCAAGCTAGCTAACTAGCCAGCTGTCTGCAAGTTAGCTAGAAAGATTGCTAATTCCACCATGTTTTAATGCTACACTGACTACAGAAAATGAGCCGGAGATGAGCCGAACAAAGTTGTCGCTCATCTGGCGATAGCAATGTGCTTTCCTACGCTGTGACAAGAGTGTGTGGATGAAGCATTAAGTTGTTAAAATTTGACTCATTTACATTTTCTCTATGCTTTGTAACATGACTTACTACACCACCGCTTGTTTTAGCCGTTGCTGTAAAACCTCACCTCAGTGAGTCTGTAACTTGCCGTAAATCGCTTTAGTACATACCGAAGTAGCTCGCTGCCACCAAGCCCCTAGGAAGTGCGCTGGGCTTTGATGCAAATTTTCGTAGTGGCCAAACCGGGCCAAACAGCGGTAATAAAACTTCCGTGTCCATCACGTGATGCCATTGGGCCCAAAAACACTTTTTCCCATAGACTTACATTGGGAAAGAGACGTTCGTAAATTAGCGGATAATTTTTTTTTAGGTAAATCATCTTCCCAGTATGAACACTTGATTAGCCCTTATTTAAGTCATTAGGTCGGAAAAGTTGTAAAATTCACTAATATCCAAATTAGGAGTTATTTCCCTTCCTCCGTTCATGTGAATGAGACCCGGACCGAGGGCTGGGAGGCGGAGTTAAAGGAAATGCTGCTGCACCTGCTCCATGGGCCAATGGATGCGGAAGATCCCAGGATGATCAGAGTACTTTATCACTCGGCAGTCGAGCTATTTTGGCTTCATGCGCTACTGAGCAACTCTCACTGGAATGAACGGGAGCCCACCTTCAAAGCCAAATTTTCGTAATTACAGTGGCCCTGAGGGGCAAAAATATAAGCAAAACTGAAAACACAACATTTCACAAAACACATCAGCAAATCATTTTTTTTCTGATTTGAAATGTTGTGTTTTCTGATTTGTTAATGCTTTTTGTGAATTGTTTTTTTGTCTGTTTTCTAAATGTGTTAATGTGTTTTGGGACACATCGCTATGTTTTCTGTTTTGTTAATAGATATTGTGACATGCTGTTGTGTTTTCTATTTTACTTGTGTTTTTGGCCGTCAGGGCCTCCGTAATTACTAAAATTTGGTTTTAAAAACCCTAGCCAAATCCTTAATTTTTGTTTTATTTTACTGAAAGAAATATTACAATGATTATGACCAAGCTATAGATTTTGTCCATCCTGCAGCTGAGCCTGACTAACGTTTCAGATAGTAAACTCCAATAATGGCGTGTTCACTCACCCATTGAGACTGCTGAGAATGGAAGCCATGCCCATGACCATGTTGGCAACTGACAGAGCATTAGCTGCATTTTTACGTGCAAACTCCTTGATCTGAAGGCCTGTGGCTTCATCACTCAGAAAGAGCTTGTTGGTACACTGGAAGAGACCTGAGACCACACAACAGCAGCAGTTAGTAGTTGTCTGTGTTATAGGTCAATAACCTCTGCTCTGCTAAAGCTAAATGCTAAATCCCTATTGTGATTGGGTGGGTGACCATACCAGCTGACCTTTTGCTGAAGGTGTCTGAATGGGAATAGTTTAATAATTATATCCCAGTTGGAGTCAAACTTCAGTTGAAGTGAAAGGAAAAAATGTGTACAAATTCTGAAAGTAATCTCAATGCTTTATAATTGGGCAGCATAACAAACCTATTGTTCATTTTGTGATGAAAGCGCCAAATTTGGTACATACATAGTTTGATATATTTAGAAGAAATCTGGATATTGGGCTATTGCAGATTGGCATTCTGATGACCACGGTAGCCTTTTTCCAAAATGCACTAGAGTTAAGGTTCCAAGTGGTGGGCCACGCCCAGTGGCACCGGACGGGAACCCCAGCACCCAAAAATGCAGGCCATGGCAACCAGGTTGCGAGTTTGTGATGGTCGAATATCCAGTTTTGTTCCCAATATATCTATAAACTAGGGCTGTCAATCGATTAAAACATTTAATCACGATTAATCGCATGATTGTCCACAGTTAATCTCTATTAATTGCAAATTAACCACACATTTTTTATCTGTTCAAAATTGCTTTATGCAAATGTATGTACATTATATATATATTATTGGTAATCAATTACCAACACAAAACAATGACAAATATTGTCAAGACACCCTCACAGGTACTGCATTTAGCATAAAAATATGCTGAAATCATAACAGGGCAAACTCAAGCCCAAAAGGCAACAACAGCTGTCAGTGTGTCAGTGTGCGGACTTGACTATGACTTGCCCCAAACTGCATGTGATTATCATAAAGTGGGCATGTCTGTAAAGTGGAGACTCGTGGGTACCCATAAAACCCATTTTCATTCACATATCTTGAGGTCAGAGGTCAAGGGACCCCTTTGAAAATGGCCATGCCAGTTTTTCCTTGCAAACATTTAGTGCAAGTTTGGAGCGTTATTTTGCCTCCTTTGCGACAAGCTAGTATGACATGTTGGTACCAATGGATTCCTTAGCATTTCTAGTTCCATATGACACATCTGCCAAATTTGGTGTATTTATCACAAAATGAACAATGTTTATGATACGTTGAGCTATGCAGCCCCACTATTACCAGTCATAACTGAATAATAATATTTTGTACACCATCTAGTGGGAATCCATATTGTAGCATATGTTTGCATATGTATTTTTCTCTTCTCTCCTTTTTTTTTTTACTGCTTTAAAGCAAAATGTTACTTTAACATTGATTCCCCTGTCTAATGTAAAAGAAGCATCACTTACCAAGACGTATGTTTATTGGACGCAGACCGACCTTACGATACATTCATCCACTTTCAGATCACTAAAATGCATTTGTTACTGTTCATTCGCAGCCTACAGCATGCAACATTACATCATCTACTCATTACATTATCAGTTATATCTATGCCATAAACATTATTATACATATTTTTATAAAAGAAAACATGCAGTAAACTTCAATATCAATAGATAATATTTGCATAGGATAAACATCAAAAGGATACATGTCTCAACAGGATGTATGTGAAGTGTTAGCGCTCAATTGTAATCTTATTAGGGGTCACATACACACAAATACTGGTGTGGGGAACAAACTGTGGACATTTAAGGGACTACCACATACACCACTGGCTATAGTGAGAGTGAGTTGGACCTACTGCATTGACACATACCAGACGTGAGATCAATTAGCCTAATCAAACATAGTGACCTGAGACAAGGACATGGCAGCAGCACTCACAAATCTATTAATACCACCGCAGCCGAGGCTTTAATGGCAGTTGTGGTATAAAGATAGATCTACAACCTCTCCTTGTTTCCTTGTATTTAAAACACGCAGTTAATATTCAAATGCTAAACTGCATGGGGTTATATCGCCAATTGTAATTATTTTATAACTTTGTTTAAAGTGCAATTAGCAAAACTTATAATAACTTGATATCTAGTTTTTTGGAGACAAAATTTGCAGTATGAACGATGGTAAACGCTACATCTTAGTCAGCAAGATGGAGAGACTGCTGACACTGCCAAAAACTGCCTCGGCCCCCACAAAGCTGTGATGTTTTCTAATGAAGTCAAACAAAGAAATCTTTGTTTTTTGTCTGCCTCCTCTCTCGTGAGTTTATCACTTTTCTCTCAAGTCATGATACTGTCCAAGACAGAATGCACAGATAAGATGACCTGCAGAATTTAAATATGTTTTTAAATGTTGCAGTAGCAACCCTTCAAGTGTTTTTCACCCTGAACTTCCTGTGATTCCAAAGCCAGGCGAGTTCAAGAGACTCTTCATCTGAAAGAAAACAGCGTATGAGACACAGCGAAAAGCCAACAATAACTTTTTCACTTGACAGCATGCTTTCTACTTCTCAATTTGGGATTTTTAAACAAATTACAACCTGGCATTTGAATTATTATCTGAAAACTGTTCATGGGTAAACAAACACAGCACATAGGTTAATGCAGATTCTGCATTCTTCTGAAAATCATGTAATTGCACAAGTTTGCAAAATGAATAATCAGATTCATAAACTTCATTAACACATGTGCAGCTCTACGTGCAAATCAGCGAGGTTGCAGATCTTATATGGTCAAGTTTTACTCTAATACACTGTCTTGGTCACTAATAAAAAGAGGATAGAGACTGAGTCACTGTCAATTTCAAGCAGGTCTCTATTTCTGGGTTGCTGCCTAATGACCGCAAAGCATGATGGGAAGGCCCTTGTTATGTAATACCCTGCTATGTTACCTGGAAACAACTAAAAAGACTAAACGAAAAACAAGGAAAACAGTTCATAACAGGGATAATCTGACTGAACAATATAAACTATTTACATTCTAACTGAGTTTTGTGATAAAGAGATATAGTTAAAAAAAAAAAATGGCAATTGCAATTAATTATAAATAATATACACCAGTCATACAACATTTATTCCTGTACATTCTATTGGGAGTAGTTTGTGAATCTGTAATATGAATTCATAGTATGTTATACTAACATGAGTGAATATCAACAATAAAACATTCTATTTCAAAATCACATCCTCAACTGTATGAACTATGTGCAATATACATTAATGCATGTGTACTGTAATGATGAACTATTCACATCAAGTGATGGTGTTGACACGTACCTGGTCAGAATTTCTAATAACTGCATATTATAACTGCATTATATACACTATATGTATTCTGTGGTTAATTTTACAAAAAAATAATATCTATTCCATTTTATTCAGTCCAAGCGTCATCTTTAAAACTCCCTTGGCACATTCGTGGTTGTTTTCCTGCCTAATTTGATCCAAGCAGACCTAGGCTTTAATCTCTGGCATCCATGCACAGTTATCCAGATTATCAGTTAAAATGAAGTACCTACCAGAGGAGGGAGTCAGCAGGATCATGATTGTCTCTGGCTCACAGCACATCAGCTATAAAATAAAGAATTACAGGTGCTTTTAGCATGATAGATACATTTTGACAATCTGAAAATTAAAAAATAAAAATGAGGTACATCATCATGCCACAAACAGTCCTTAATAACATTCAGCTTTAGAAACCGTATGCCATATGTTTCCAGTTGTCAATCTGCATCCATGAGGAAATTATTTTCTAGATTGTATCACTTGACTTGTTAGGGGGTTTATTAGCTGCACTATAACATACAGTATGGCTGAATACATTTTTGGATGTGCGTAACAACAACCCCTTTCCGCCTCGCTCGTCTATCTTTTCTTTAGTTTGTTGAAAGCATACTGGCAAAATCTCACATACATAGCGGTCTGATTCAGCCACGGGTGCTCTTTAATGCCTCCCAAATTTCATTCTGCTTCCGAAGCCACCTGCTGGTTTCCATTTTAAGCAAAGGTCTATTGTCAGCACCAAAGTCTCCGTTACTGCATCCCTCTGCACAGAAAACATCACCAGAGCCAGAGGCATGAAAATAACAAGAAATAAAAAACGATTTTCAATAACAATGGATGTTTAGAGCTGTCTAACATACCAGCATTTTTTTTGTAGGAAAAGGTGGAAAAAGCGTCGCAACTGCGTCACAGCCAGACGCTCCGATTCGGCCTATATCTTTGTCCTAAAAATATCCATCCACTATTGATGCTGCGGTTACATGTAGCTACATATAGGCTATAGACTACATACAGTGCGTCTCATCTTACCTGAAAGGACCTCCAAAGATTACAAAGTCTAGACAAATCCAGATGGAGACGTCTAAACATGCACCTTGCTGTCTTTTCTTTTCTTTCTTTTTTTTTTTTTTTTTTTTTTTTTTCGATCACGCGGATTGATATCTGTGTCTGTTAACTGACTCGTGTATACGCTATTAACAGCATATAGTGCAGAACATGTGTCCGTTTACCTGTCAACTTCACAGCCGCTCTTTCTGCGCGTCCTTTTAAAGACCCAGGGTAAATCCGCTGGAATATTCCACCGGAAATGACGTTCCCGTTGCCTTGAGATGCTCTAGATTCTTCTATAATGCTGTTGGGCTAATCTCTGATGGCTACCGCTACACTGGAAATAATAGGCGGTCAAACAAATGTGTGTAGGATAGACTGAAAGAAGTGGAGTACATTTTTTAAGAATACATCCTTTATTTTTTATGCATTACAAACAAAATCATATTGTCAAAGGAATACAACAAATGATATTTATCTATTTCATTAAAATAAAAGGCTAATGCTGTTAGTAGTCTATTATTTCAATGTTAAGACCATTAGGTACGATAAGGCAATAAAGCCACATAATTAAAAGCATGGTGTTATTAGCCTACAATATTCCCAAAATTGCATATTTTGTGTTTTAAAGAGGTTATTATCACATCAAATCAAATCAGTTTTATTTGTATAGCACAAAATCACAAATCACAAATTTGCCTCGGGGGGCTTTACAATCTGTACAGGATACAACACCCTCTGTCCTTGACAGTGCATCCCTCACATCGGCTAAGGAAAAACTTAACCACAAAAAAACCCTTTTAACAGGGAGAAAAATATAAGAAACCTCAGGAAGAGCGGCAGAGGAGGGATCCCCCTTCCAGGATGGACAGACGACAGAAAAGATGTCAGAAACGTTTTTGCATATTCATGATTACCTAAAAAAATACACTGCACCTCTGCACCAACAATAAGCTGTCCTCTACTATGGGAGATAAATGATTAAACACAAGTGAGTGGAATTAAATGCACAAACAAACTAATGCACACGTGTGGTGCATCCCTAAAATCTTCACAAGTTACAAGTCAGTCGAGTCTCTCAAGCAAGGTCCTGTGTTTTTGTGCTGACTGACATCTTCAATAATCTTCGCTTGACATTGGGGTTTGAAACTTGTATTGACACCTGTCTTTGAGACTCAAACTATTATTTTATACTTAAAAGTGCCAGTTCTGGGAATCAGGCAGTTGATTGGCAACCCTTCATATTAAAGTTCACTCATTAACTCTTAACTGAGTAACTCATCATCATATATCATTAACAGACTAACCCCTTGTGAGAGATAGTAGAAATGTGTCATTACCTAAAGCCTAACCCTTTAATGTCCTCGGTAATAAAAAAGCAATGGAATTTTTTTTCTTTGCACCTTTTATTTCCTTGGGGCAATAACAACAACAATCAATGTTGTAGTTTTTAAACAGACCCCACAGTTTTTTTAAACATAAGCCTCTACCAAACTGTTGAGATTTTGATTCATGGTGAAAAAAAAATACAAACCGTGTTATTATGCTATTATTAATAGTAAAATATTACTAACATAACAGTATGTCGATTTGTTACCATGGAAATAGTAGTATTACCAGTGATAGTAATCTCTCCATGTATTTTTTCTAGATATTTCCCATATTTACAGTAGCCTACTTTGAAAACATCTAAGAAATGGTGAAAAATCTGACTGACACAATTTTTAAAAAATTAATTATATAATAGAATAACATTAAATATATGATATTAAAAACAGTGGATGTTCATAAGTTTTTTTTATTTCATAAAATTATAAATTTATTATCTTAGCATCAGTATCTTTTAGAGGTCGACCGATATGGGTTTTTTATGGCCGATGCCGATGCCGATTTTTTACAGAATCAGGACAGCGATTTTTTTTTTGCCGATATGTTTGGCTGGTTTTCTCTTTTTCCTCCATCTGATAAAATATAACAGCTTAATAATAACAAATAATACACAAAATTTCTTAACTTAAAGAGGCTATATGTAAGAATCAGAAATTGCTTGTTCACAGCGACACCTGTGGCCAATGTCAACGAAAGTCAGCGTCCCGTTGCTCGCGCTCGCGCATGTGCTCGCGCTACATTGACATGAGCGAGCACCGGTCTAAACAGTGAGGCGACACACGTCAGCTAACACACAATATCACTCTATATTTCACCTGCTTGGCAGTAATGTTAGCTGACCAGACGAAGGTCTCTCCATGAATCAATGCTGATCCTAGTGTTGGCTTTTCCTCCCGATCCGGAGGGAACGGGGGAGACGGGGGGAGAGACGGAAGGAGAGACGGGGGGGGGGCGGGAGACACCGACACCCGGTCGGGACGATAACGTAACTCGTCACTTCACAAGACACGGGAAACCTCTGTTGGTCTGGAGGAGCTGCAGCAGTTATTTCTGCAAAAACGTCCACTGCAAATTCACCAGATATTCTCAGAGCTAAACTAATTCTTCTGCAGTGTGTAGTGTGCGCGCGTTCACGTGGAGGTGGAGCGAGGGAGAACGAGCGCGGTGTGCAAACAGGTAGGAGCAGACAGCAGGAGCAGAGCTGCTGCGCGCTCGCGTACCCACACGCGAGCACGCATGGGATACCAACCCGTTAAGATTTATGCGCGTGATAAGTTACAAATAGTCCCTTTAAGTAAACATTTATTGAACAACACTTATGGTCTGTCTCTCCAATTTGCACTTTGTGTCTTCACTGCAGTGCATATTTTATTTTGTGCATGATGGTTAATATAAGTAATAGTACAGGGCTCAAAACCTTTTAAGCACCTTTCCCAAACTGTCCTAAAGTATGTTTTTTATTTAGGTTTGTTGACAGACACTGTTACAAGCTATATGGCCATAATCTAAATGATCAAAAAATAATAATAACTTTGTTCACTCTAGGGATGTCAATAATTAACCGTTTAACCGTTAACCGACGTTAAGAACTTTAACCGATTAACGCTATCGGTTAAAACGGTTAATATATATATTAATAATGAATTACAAAGCTGAGAAAAACTCAGAGGAGCAACTCGTCTCTTTAAGCAGAAAAACAGGTCCACCATAAGAGTCCACCTTAACAGTCCACCTTAAGAGTCCACCTTAACAGTCCACCTTAAGAGTCCACCTTAACAGTCCACCTTAAGAGTCCACCTTAAGAGTCCACCTTAACAGTCCACCTTAAAAGGCGGAGCCGGAGTTACAGATACAGGAAGTTGTCTCCGGTCTCCAGCTCGCTTGAGCAGAGCGAGTTGTTGCCTCGTAGCATTTATCCACCGACAAATAAACTGTACACACACTGTCTGCTACACTTACGTTCACACCCCGCCCCCCCCCCACTCCCCGCCGCCACACACATACAGTCTGTCTACACTCGCAAAAGTTAAGCTGCAATGACAGAGCGGTGGCGCTACAGCTGCTAATGTAGCACAGAAACACACTCGCTATGGTTAATCGGCCGACCGATTAATCGGTCGACCTCTAGTATCTTTAGCCTACCACTAAATGACAATTCAACTGTTTGGTAGAGCATGTTTTTAGACAGTAAAAAAATCATACTTATGAACTCATTTTAGCATATAGCCTATATAATGGAATAATAGCATTAAATGTATCATATCAACAATGAATGATCAGAAATTATTTTTTTTTAGCAAATAGTCAATTTTAATTACATTATTAGCTTAACTACCACAACCATAAAAGCACAACTGAACCGTTTGGTAGAGCATGTTTTAAGGAAATTATTTGACCCTTATTAGTCTTTTTTTGTATCAAGTTACATAATTCTGTTCAGTAAGGCCTGAAATTATGATATGTTTAAAGAAATATGCTTACCCTTGAAAATTAGACCAAACAGAGTCCTCATGCCTTTTTTGTTGCTAACTTCCTGTACGGAGGGGAACTGAAAAGACATGCTATTTAAAGACAAAGCGACATCTAGTGGATTTTTTTAGCATAACATACCTAAACTGAGTGGTAGAGATGACGTTGAGTTCAACACAATTTTCAACAAGTTATAGTGACTCAAAATGTGCTCTACCAAACAGTCGAGCAGAACATTAAAGGCTTGTAAGGCCACAAATACTTGTTTATGTTTATATGTTTATACTGAGTATTACCAATTTTAGTTATTCATGGTGTATAACGTACCACCACGATTTATTCCCTTAGTAATATACCTACTGACTTATGGCAGTATATTGCAATATACTTTTGCTGAGGTAAAGAATGCTACCAAATGATTGCATAAACTCACAACTGAGTCTGTATGAATGTGGCCTTCTCATCCAATGATGTGTGAAGGCTGAACCAAGCGTGAACACACCTATGGGGCAAATAATATGACATTCTTTTCTTTTTATGACAACATACATTTATTAACATTGTAAAAACATAGCAGCAGAATACTCTGCTACAAGACAATGTGTGTGTTTGCTCTTTTCTTCAAGTCCTGAGGAGACACTAGGTTTTTTAACATGAGACTTAATTGTCTTACTAAATGACAAATACTAATACACCACGCACTATGCAGCAACAAATATTTAATATGATATAGATTGATGACATGACATATTGGCTAGCAGTCACTACACTTTCTGCACCAACAGTAAGTGCCCTAAAAAAGATGTGAACCACTGAGGTCACACTGAGCAGAAAGCCAGTGGGCATGTTAAGCGGACCTTGTAGTCTTGACAGCGTCTTCCACCTGGCTGCTCAGCATTCACACAGGCAAAGCCACGAGCTGCGTCATATCTGTAAAATATACAATAAGCAAACTATTAAAGGGGCACTCCACCAATTTTACACATGAATTTACTCGTCACAATGAAGGAGAACTGCTCAGCGTGTGTGTACTGCTAAATCACTGGTAGAGCTGGGTATCGTTTAAAAGATTAAGATGTGTGCCAATACCAGTAGCCTTAACGTGATACGGATACCAATAGAGTAAATCATTCAATACCCATCATGTGATTGGAAGCTGGGCGTGCGTCCCACTGGCTAGCTAATCGCCACCGCACTACAGAGCACTCATACAGCAGTTACTGCTGATATCTCCGTCCCCTGACCCACGGTGACGGGACCACGTTATCGCGGAAGTGTAACGCTCACCCTTCGGTTCGAGGCTAAAACTGTTAGCTCTGTCAACACTGTTACTGTTGTTAGTGCTGTTCGCACTGTTAGCACCGTTAGCTGCTAGCACCGCTAGCTGCTAGCCACCGGTTCAGACATCTCCGTGTTCAGAGCCTTGTGCAGGCAGGCAAATATGGGTTTTAGCTGCTGCGGTAGTGGGCCAATCACATGTTGCATTAAATCCGAGAATGCTTGTGGTGATTGGCTGTGAGCAGAACCATACAAATAGTCATTTTTTTCTAGATCTGGGCACAAAAAGGATCAAATGCAGGTATCGTTTGACTGGAGAAGTTTCGATACTACTACTGGGTTATTTCGGTCAATACCTTAAAGGTATTGAGTACTGATACCCAGCCCTAATCACTGGAGTACCCATTTAAAGGAATAGTTTGACATTTTGGGATATACCACTCCCATGTCTGTATGGTACATATGAAGCTACCGCTAGCAGCAGGCTCGCTTATCTTAGCATAAAGACTGGCTCTGTCTAAAGCAGTGGTTCCCAACCTGTGGTCCGGACCCCCTTAGGGGGGCACCAAAGGGGGCGCGTCAGGCTGCTCTGAGTTTGTCAAAATTAGCTCATGTATAACTAAAATCATAATAACACATTTACTGCTATTCATTAAAGAAAGTTGATTTAATAAGAAAGACTAACTCACATAATGAATCACTTCATTCAAACTGAGGATTTTGTTCGAGGATTTGTAATTTTTTTAGAATGGTGACATCGGGGCGGGGGGGCTAAGCTTCTTTTAGATGCAGGTAGGGGGACTTCAAGGAAAATATGTTGGGAACCACTGGTCTAAAGATAACAATATCAGCACCTCTAAAGCTCACTATCACGTCCGTTTCATCTGCACAAAGAAACGTAAAAACAATGTGATGTGATTTACAGGGGGTGGGGGGGGGCCTGACTAAATCTTGGCCACTTCCTGTTATCATTGTGAGGTTGCCAGGCAACCAGTGGAGACTGCTGGCCAAGAAATAAAATCAGACAAAGCCAGGCTAACTGTTTCCCCCCGCTTCCAGTCATTATGCTAAGCTAAGCTAACTGACTGTCGACTGTAGCTTCATATTTACCTTAAAGACATGAGAGTGGCATCAATATTCTCCCCTAACTGTCGTCAAGAAAGTGAATTAGTGTCTTTCCCAAAAAGTCAAACTATTCCTTTATCACTGGAACTCATAACAATGTAACGCCGTGCTTCTTTCAGTTGCTATTCATGTAGTTTGATGAAATTAATGTCTACAGAATGGCTAGAATGTAAACGTCATTGCTTTTAGAAGATCATCTTCACCTTTACATAATCTATTTTTTGTGTGCGACTGCAGACATACTATGATAAGTTTTTGTTCATTCATCAACAACTGGTAGTGTTTTTGTCTGTCCTACAACTCACATTTGAAAGATGTCACCAGTCTTGTGCGCAGGGACACCAGACACTGTCATGGCTTCGATGGCCACAGGCTGGGAGCACACCTGACTGGGGTATAGCATCTGCAGCTGGAGGACGGTCTCATAGTCCCCTCGCTTTGTTGGATCATCCTCGTTGAACCAGCGCGTCCTGCAACCTGCCAGGCAGAGAAAACATTATGAAAACATTGACATCAGATTCAAAGATTTTAAATTGGTTTTACAGGTTGTTGTGATGTTTGTTTTTCATCAATTTATACATCTATAAGACTCACTTATTTATATTAAGGTGTGATCCACATTTTTCTTTATAGGATAAAATCATAAATCATAATCCTACCTGCATGACAACTTACCATGACAGAAATCGGAGGGACATGTCAGTATCACTTGATAATCCTCACATTGTTTATTTCTCTGTTTTTCATTGATGCATGCAAATCCAAAAGCAACATTGTAGCTGGAATATAATAAAGATCAGAATAAAGAAGTCATTATGAAAGGCTGATGATGCACTGAATAAAAGCCACATCAAACCTGTATGACTGATTAAAAACGTGCTTACGAGAGGTAGTTGTCTCCGGTGTTCTCAGCAGATATTCCATCTGTTGTCTTGGCCTCAATGCTAATTGGGTTTCTACAGACTTGACCAGGGAAAGTTTTCAGTAGCTTAAGAATGGACTCCACATCGCCCTCCTCTGACGGGTCATCACTGTTCAGCCACTGTGTTCGACACTGCTCCGACACTGAGTGGAAATTACAAATTTAAACTGGATTTCAGCAAAAGCAAGAGTGTTTTGTACAGGACTGTTTGAAAATTAGAAGGAAGGAAGTGTTCTGCAATTATTGTATTTTTGATACTTTTTTTGAGAGAGCAGGGGATGGTAATTCTTCTCACCCCGTATTTATATTTTATTTGGATGGTTATTTTTTAAAATCTATTTAACCCTCTGATATTCACTATAGACCCGTTTTTGTCTTTTTTAGGGGGGTACAGGGGGTCTTTAGGGGGAGATAGCAGGTCAACAGTAGATGTCACATAGAAGTGGTGTACATCATCTGAAAGCTGGGAACCTGAAGATTAATTTAAGATGCAGCACTGTGTGTCAAGTTGTTCTAGTCATAACTCAGATTATTCAAACCAAATTGTAAACGTGTTTAATTGCTAAGACCATTATGATGGAAGTATATGATGACCATTTCCATGCTCTATTATGTCTCAAAAGTTGTTGCAATTTTTGGATTGATACCATTTGTTACACAGATTTGGTGCTAAATTTAACCCTTTTTTTACCACTAAAAAATTGATAAAAATGATCAATAATCCCTCCAAAATACCACATTAATTCACCAAGACCTTGACGAACACCATAGAAAAAGCCATGCTGTGATTTGGGATGAAAAATTTGGAGATTTCTGCAAGAACTGCATTTTTCGGCGATTGGATGGCGAGCACTTCTGTTCTGGAAACTGCTCAGAAAGCCCCTTATTATCAATATACCTAGGAAAGCCATCCATCCTCTGAATGCTCCAGGTCTCTAGTTTGTGGTTGTAAAGTTTCATGAGGCTGTGATCATCCTAGAGGTCACCACAGGTCATTTAATACAGTGAGTTCAAATTTTAATAATGGTCTCAATACAATGAAATGGCTACTATGGGAACTAACATCATCACGCATGAATACAATTGGGCTCATTTGAGCCACAAGAGTCTCAGATTTACAGTGATACCCAATTTATTTAATTTCAAGACTGTTTAGGGACCCCAATATGCAGAAATATTCAAACACACCATTTATACTGCATTAAAAAACTGCATGGTTTTTGTCCCAAACTGCATGTGATTATCATAAAGTGGGCATATCTTTAAAGGGGAGACTCGTGGTTTCCAATACAACCAATTTTCATTCACATATCTTGAGGTCAAAGGTCAAGGGTCCTGTTCGAAAATGGCCATGCCAATTTTTCCTCGCCAAAATTTAGCCGAACTTTGGAGCGTTATTTCGCGTGTCATGACATGGTTGGTACCAATGGATGCCTCAGGTTTTCTAGTTTCATACGATATCTGTACCTTCACTCTAGCTCTAAAACTGAACCTGTTACAGCCTCTGAAAGACAGTAAATACAGCGGGTGTCAGAGGGTTAAACATTGTTACACAGGAAAAAATATATATAGCCAGCAAATATAGAAAATATGCATCCATCCATTTTCTGTACACATGCTACACAGAAGCCTATCCCAGCATGCACTGGGCAAAAAATGGGATACACTCTGGTCAGGTTGTCTATTACAGGGTTCTCACATTCACATATTAGCACCCAGTGTTTCCACTCAATCAGACATGCATGTCTTTGAATATTTGGAAAATAGTTTATGAAAATAACAGACTAGGCAATCAGACAACTAATTACTTTCACTTCAGTATGCTCAGTCCAAAGTAAAAGAAGATACGTACCTTGACAGAACTCTTTCGGACATGTAAATCTGACTCTGTAATCATCACAACTCCCACTCCCCTGATCTGTATTTACACAGGCAAACCCATAGGTAGCATCATAACTGCAACAAAGAGGAAAGCAGGGCAATGAGTGTAGCCCATCTCTCTTCAGGTAATTCAATTGTTTTAAATTTTGTCTTGTGTCATTAATCTCACTTTAAAAAAGTATCGGAGGTGTTGGCAGCAGGTTCCCCAGAGACGGTCTGGACCTCGATGGCTATTGGCTGAGGGCAGATTTCTCTCGGGTATATGTTTAGGAGGTCACTGAGGACCTCGAAGTCTCCATTTCTTGTTGGATCATCATGATCAAACCAGCGCGTCCTACACTCTGTGAACAACGAGGAAATTAGAGATGCACAGATTTTTTTACTTGAATTTAAAGGTGCAGTGTGTAGGATTTGGTGGCATCTAGTGGTGTGGTTACAGATTGCAACCAACTGAGTACCCCTCCGCTCACTCCTCCCTTTCCAAGACTGCGGTAACGTGGGCCTCCGAGTGCAAAACCGTAGTAACGCCGTTCGCCTCGCTCAGAGGTCACCCCTACCGTAATAACACTACTTTTGGAGCAACGGAGAACTACGGTGGCCTTCAGGTAACAACACTAAAGTCTCTCTCTAGAGCCGGTGTTTGGTTTGTCCGTTCTGGGCTACTGTAGAAACATGGCGGAGCAACATGGTGGACTCGTGAAGAGGACCCGCTCCCTATGTATCATCTAATCACCTTAAGCTAAGAATCATTGTGTTTTAGTTAGATTAGAATGAGCCCTTGATATCTACATAGGGAGCGGGTCCTCTTCACGGAGTCCGCCATGTCGCTCCGCCATGTTTCTACAGTAGCCCAGAACGGACAAACCAAACACTGGCTCTAGAGAGAGCCTTTCACGTTTTTACATTACCTGAAGGCCACCACAGTTCTCCAACATGCTTGTGAAATTGTGCTAATGTGAGCCGCAGAGTGCAAAACCGTGGTAGCGCCAGCTGCTGTCTGACTTCCGTTGCTCCTAAAGTAGTGTTATTATGGTATGGATGGCCTCTGAGCAAGGCAAACGGCGTTACCACAGGTTTGCACTCGGCGGCTCACGTTACCGCAGTCTGGGAGAGGGAGGAGTGAGCGGGGGGGTACTCAGTTGGTTGCAATCTGCAACCACACCACTGGATGCCGCCAAATCCTACACATTGGTCCTTTAAAGTAAGGTAATATCATTTTTAGCTGTGCCACGTACCTGAGCAGAACTGTCCTGTGCAGGTGAACATGACCTTGAAATTGTCGCACTGTCTCCCTTTCTGTTCTGAGTTGAGGCATACAAGGCCCTCTGATGCACTGTACCTGCAAAACACAACCGTCCTAATTTTACACTTGGTTTAAGTTCACCACCAAGGAAAGATATCTGCAGTGGTGTCCAGAAGTCTGAGTCTAGTACTGTTTCATCATTTTAAATAGTGATACCAGATGTTAGTTTTTGATCCTCTAAGTCACCAACTCTAGACATCTGACACCTTTATGATATATCTACTGACATATAGTATGCGACCAATTATTTGACCACGCATCTCCTCTCGTAAGGTATCAAATTACAGCCTTATTTCTGGCCCATGCTAAATGTCTCCTTGTCTTTGTTTAGTCACATAACAATAACAATATTACATAGAGCAGTGATTCTCAAAGTGGGGTCCATGGCACTCTGTCAGGGGCTCTGCAAAATAATTTGATATAAATTAAAAAATCATGCTGTCATTAAAAAGTGCATATTTACAGATGGGGACCATTTGTGCCAATAAAACCAACATATTGTGTCAATTACTCAGACTCACGTTAGCTTCTGAAACTCTGATATAATTGTGACCCACAGCAATACCTTCATTATTTTTAAGTTGAAGAACTTACTGAAAGTCAGCTTCAGACTGGTAGGTTTAAATATCTGGATTTTTTAAGACAGTCTTGCTACTGTTTATTTTCCGAAAGCTTTTAAGATAAATTACTTGAAATGTAGACTATAAATGCTGTCAAGTTGAGTCAAAATACATGTTGAATAAAATGACCCTCAGATAAAAAATAACTTAAACTTTAAAAAGTATATAGGTGGTATAAACATGATTCCTATTGAAATGTGTTTCTGTTTATCACTATGAAACACGTCTGAAGTATTTCGGTTGAAAAGTTTTAGAATATAAATAGTTATAATGGTATCAGAGAGTACAATTGATAGTAAGCATTATGCTTAATCAGTGTTACGATTAAGTGGATGTCCTTGGAAAATGTTCTCCCTGTAAGGGGTCCCTTGGCCCATAAAGTTTGAGAACTCCTGACATAGAGGATCCTATTAATATTAGCCAATATCTACTATTAGATGTTGGGACTACAAGCACTCACATTGTGTATTAGGAACGTACAAGTGTTAATATCTGAAAGACAAATGTGGTTTTTCATTTACATTAAAAAAATACCATAAAACTGTAAAAAAAATAAAATTTTGTTATTCATAAAAAGAGGGAAAGAAACAGTTCTTGACTCAGACTTTGTACAACATCACTGCAAAAGTGAAGTGTTTACGTGTGGAAGGTGTTCCCGGTGTGCTGCGACTTGATCCCGGAAACCGTCTGAGCCTCCATGTCCACTGGGCTGGAGCAGATCCTGGACCAATGCTTCATTCTCAAGTCACTTAAGAGCTCCGAGTCCCCGTTGCTGGAAACATTGCGTTCATCAAACCAGGCTGTCTTACAGGCTGCAGAAGAGGACAGTTAGGTCTCGACAGTCTGCTTTGCATTAATGCTTCATTTCTCGATAGATTCAGACAAAAAAAAATAATAGGCTTACTTTCCAATGCAGTAGCAAATAACTGAAGGTCTAGAGGAAGAAGAAGTCTTTGATCAGTTATACAATTTATTTCTGATAAATGACTTTGTATGAAATAATAAGAAATGAAGCAATCATTTATGATATTACCTGACGCTAGAAGACACCAAACTGCAAAGCTCTAAAATAAGAGGAAAAGAAAGAAATCACTGGCATGCACCATGATGAAATAGACAACTTAAATCAGTTGAAAATGCACAAAATCAAAATACCTGAAGGACCAGCATGACTTTCTATCTGGGAATCTTTCTTGGGGTGAGAAAATATAACAAATCCACATGTACTTCAGTTCTTCATTAAAGTAGTCTCATGTGAAGAAGAGTCTGTTCTTCGGAGGCGCGAGGCATGTGTAACACCGGTGTATCATCCCCAGGGAATATCCCTGTATCCCTGCTCCTCCCACAGAGACTGAGCCTCCTCAGTCATCACTAACATGTAATGGAGAAGTTCATGTTTCCTCCTCTGTCCCCTCCTTCTCCCACCTCTCTGCTAAAACTTGAGTTGTAACAATACTAACAGTCAGAAAAGCAAGCACCACTGTTTTCTTTATGATTGATTTATTTTATTTGTATTGTCTTTTCAGATAAAGACTTGTGAGAGATGATCTATAAATAAGACCAGGTGAATCATAATAATCATCTGTGTTCACCAAAACAGATAATAAATAACATATTTAACTATATGGTATTGTACTGTAGTTAAACCTCCCATTATTTGTGTTTTATAATGCTCTTTTGTTCTGTAACATATATTCTGTATAGATACAAAAAACAAAAAATGTAAATAAAAAAATAAGAGGTGAGCCATGGATTTTTATTCATAAAAATAGTACTATTGTGTCAGGAGGGTGGCTGGCGTCTCCCTTAGAGATAGGGTGAGAAGCTCAGTCATCCGTGAGGGACTCGGAGTAGAGCCGCTGCTCCTTTGCGTTGAAAGGAGCCAGTTGAGGTGGTTCGGGCATCTAGTAAGGATGCCCCCCCCCCCTGGGCGCCTCCCTAGGGAGGTGTTCCAGGCACGACCAGCTGGGAGGAGGCCACGGGGAAGACCCAGGACTAGGTGGAGAGATTATATCTCCACACTGGCCTGGGAACGCCTCGGGATCCCCCAGTCAGAGCTGGTTAATGTGGCCCGGGAAAGGGAAGTTTGGGGCTCCCTGCTGGAGCTGTTGCCCCCGCGACCCGACCCTGGATAAGCAGTTGAAGATGAGGATGAGGATGAGGTACTAATCTTAAACTGTATTACATTAGTCATATACATACAGGTACATACATTAAACCAAGCTGCAACCTCCGGTGCTGAGCAGTGAAGCCAACAATGTGGGAGTGCCAAAAACTGCAGTTCCTCTAACGGCCACTTGAGGCTCCAAAAGCGAGTCAATCCCCATAGACCTCCATGAAAACAATCCCGATTTAACAGCAGAAATAAACACGTTTACAGCCTGGTACAAAAAACTTTTTGGTCTCCATAGCTATATTCACCTTTTTAACAGGGGGTGAATTTTTATATAACTCACCCGTTTATATTATATTAAGGCTTAACGTTATGCATAATTAATTTGCAATTTGCCTATAGGCCAAACAGATCCACAGAGGATGCCATCTCTCTGACCCTTCACACGGCCCTGACTCACCTGGAGAAACCAGGCACATATGTGAGGATCTTGTTTATTGATTACAGCTCTGCCTTCAATACTGTTATCCCCAGCAAGCTCACATCCAAACTCCACCAGCTAGGCCTCAGCTCTCCACTTTGCAACTGGATTCTGAACTTTCTCTCAGAGCGACCTCAGGCGGTGAGACTGGGCCCCCATCTGTCCTCCACCATATCCCTGAGCACCGGTACACCACAGGGATGCGTGCTGAGTCCCATCCTGTACTCCCTTTTCACCCATGACTGTGTCCCTGCACTCGCTTCCAACACCATAGTAAAGTTTGCAGATGACACAACAGTGATTGGTCTGATCCATAAGAACGATGAAACTGCCTACAGAGCTGAAGTGACACATCTGGTGAGCTGGTGCTCAGAGAACAACCTGCATCTCAACAGTGCAAAGACCAAAGAGCTGATCGTGGATTTCAGGAGGTCCCGAGCTGATGAGTACGCACCGATTCACCGATCAACGGTGAAAGAGTGGAAAGAGTGTCGAGCTTCAGGTTCCTCGGTATTCACATCTCAGAAGATCTCACTTGGTCCATTAACACCACTGCACTTGTCAAGAAAGCACAACAAAGACTGTTTTTCTTGAGGACGCTGAGGAAAGCTGGTTTGCCCCAACAGCTGCTAGTGTCTTTCTATCGCTGCACCATGGAGAGCATCATCACAAACTGTATCTCTGTGTGGTACATCAGCTGCACAGCAGCCGACAGGAAAGCACTCCAGCGTGTCATCTCCAGAGCACAGAAGATCATCGGGACACAGCTCCCAGCCCTGGAAGATGTCTACACCTCACGCTGCCAAAAGAAAGCGGTCAACATCTGCAAGGACGTCACACACCCACACCATCACCTGTTTGAGCCTCTACCATCCGGCAGGCGCTACAGGGCCTTCTCCGCCCGCACCTCCAGGTTGAGGAACAGCTTCATCCCCAGAGCCATAGCTGCTCTGAACCAGTCCTCTAAAGGCACCATGGCTGCTTGTCTGCCCCCCCCTCCATAAGTACAAGGAACATGGACTGCAAACCCATAACCTGTGACTGCATTGCACTTTAAAACTGCTTTACTTGAACGATGCGGACTGATTATATCTAATGCAAACTCATAACCTGTGACTGCATTGCACTTTAAAACTGCTTTACTTGAAAATATTCGGACTGATTATATCTATTTATTACATTTAACTATTTTCTATAACCGCTGTCTTTTATATTGTTTTAAAATGTCTACTTACTTCTACTGCCCTTTAAGACAGTTTGCATATACGACACGACACTGGCCACTAACCTTATAGCTGTCGCTTGTATAGTACCCTATATTTATTTTTTTGACTGTCTTTTAATGCATCGGGTACGTGATGGGGAGTTGCAAACTCAATTTCGTTGTACCTGTACAATGACAATAAAGGAAATCTATCTATCTATCTATCTATTAAGGGCGTGGGTGTCATCACAGCCGCTAGCTGTCTGCTAGGTGTCACCTCAGCTAATTCGAGTTACTGAACTTAGCCTCTTGGCTTGTTGTGTAGTTAATTGTACGACGGGCATCCACTTTCAATATCTCATCCTGGTACAATGCTCTCACCACCAAACACAAAACAAAACTCTCCCGGATAATAACGCAGGCTGGCAAAATAATCGGCTCTCCTCAAACCCCCTAACAGAGCTTTACACCCGGTCAGCCATCAGGAAAGCCACTGCCATCACACAGGATCCCCCCCCCCCCCCCCCTTTCACCAATCCTTTCAGTTACTTCCATCAGGTCGACGCTACAGAGTCATCATCGCCTTGAACAGTTTAAAATTGGAAACATACTTTACTTCAGTCTATTTTCACACTTTTCTTGTCAGTTATAATTGTATATCGTGCCCTATGGGCAAGTGTGTATCTCTGTTTTGGCTATGTCTTATATGTGTTTTATCTATTTATTGTTGAGTCTTAGTCTGTCATTGATTGGATACAGTCACATGCAATTTCACTGTAAAGTACTTGAGGTATGTAATTGCAATATATTTGGATGAAAACGCAGTCCAAGTACAAAACAGTAAAATGGTTCCAACATATGAAGTTTCACTGAAACTTACCTAACATCAGGCAGCAGGTGACCAGCTGCGGTATTCATACTGCACATAGAAACCAAAAGCATTTTATACACCAGAATAACAGGTTTCTATACTTAATCTTGTCTTTTGTCCTCTGAGTTTGTACATGTTGTACGGGAACATCTCAACTTGATATGTTATCAGTAAATGAATCTTGCGGGTTATAAACGCCCAAAATTCTTCCAGCTCTTCTAACCATACAGTTCTGATTTTGGCCCTTCAGATGCTGTTAGGTGAATTAATTTATATGTCATTATATGCCACCATTATGATTATTATTATTATAATTTTTATTATTATTATTATTATTAAAGAAAAATTACCCCCAAAATATGAACAATTCCATAGGGGTGCAATGGTACTCAAAATTCCTGTTTCAGTATGTTTTTGTTAGAGCAGGGAAATAAAGGAAATGCAGAAGACAACACTTTTGTAATTTTTTTTTTAGTAAAATTTAAATATTAAAGGTTGGCTCATTGGCCATAACTATTATTGATAAAAATCAGGATGAATCGTTACTGACATGACTGTATTGTGTGTTTAATCTGCTTTTGTTTTACTTATTTGCAGTGTTTCTTGGTTGGTACTTGTTGTCAAAGGGTGACAACAAAGGGTGTTTTGCTTTTGTCTTGTCTATTTGATTGCTGTGTATGTGAAGGCATGTGGTTCTGTGAGTCCAAAGGCAAAACCAACATCAGATTCTTTAACGCCAGAAATGTTGGTGCTGGTGTAATCAGTGATTAGTGCCAGCCTATCTAGCCATAGACAATCTATTTCCTCAAACTTCATTGACGCATCGTTCCTCTTCACCTGATATAAATACTTATCTTTTAGCTAGATTGATGTGTTTTTTTTCTGTCAACATACTGTCAGGACAATAACATTGTTCGTGCATTGGTGTTATCTGTTGAGAGAAAGTCGGACTGGTTTTATATGTGTTGTTACAAAACCGTGTGGTGAGCAGTGTTAGGTAGGTTACTTTTGAAATGTAATAGGTTACTGATTACTCTTTACCCTATTAAAAATATAAGGATATCATATGAATAAAATATTAAATAAATATAAGGATTCCTTCAAATCCTGCAACTATGGGTGGGCGATATTAGACATGTTTCCCCGAATCATTAAGCCCTACACTGTTGCCTATATATAGTCGTATCACACCATTAGGAGTGGGGGGAAAAAACAATTCACCTACTGTATGTATCGCAATTTTTTTTCTTTTTTCAATTTTGAAATATATTCTTTAATGCCAGAATCAATATATTTGCTTCATTTGAGTCTATGTGGAGGTAGAAGGAAGTTGCCGCTTTTATTGTTGTAGTCTGAGTAACGTGACGTCATATCCGTTCCGTATCCGTCAACCAAAACAAACCTCAGCGAGCTGTAACGATAAAGCAGAAAACGGCGTTTTAATCTATGTATGCTGCAGCATTTATATGATGGGAGGGGGAGCGATGTGAGCGAGTCCCCATAATGGGGTGCAAAAACATTTGTCTCACATGTAGTCCATCATCCAGACATCCATTTGTTTGTAGGTCCGTTATTGATGGAACTAAACTACTAAACTCAGCTTTACCAGTGGTCAACCTCTGGGTCTGAAAAGTGAAGCCAGTGCTGAAGAGCCTTAAACTTGCATTCTTTCTAACAGCCAGCAGGGGGCTCTAATCATTGAGACGGCAGACACGCGAAGGATCCTAACCAGGGTCAATCCACGGAAAGCTGCGGGTCCTGACAACATCCCAGGACGTGTGCTCAAGGAGTGTGCTGACGAGCTAGCGGATGTTCTAACAGACATCTTCAACATCTCCCTCAGTCAGGCTACAGTACCCAGATGCTTCAAAACCACCACGATAATTCCAATAGCAAAGAAATCAGCTATAGCCTGTTTGAATGACTACCGCCCCGTCGCCCTGACCCCCTTAGTGATGAAGTGCTTCGAACGGCTTGTCAAGCCTCACAACACAGCCAGCCTGCCCACATCGCTGGATCCTTTCCAGTTTGCCTACCGTCCCAACCGATCCACGGAGGACGCAATATCAACCACACTGCATACAGTACTCACTCACCTGGAAAATAAAAACACCTACGCCAGAATCCTGTACATTGATTTCAGCTCAGCGTTTAATACCATTGTCCCACAGAGACTAGTGGAGAAACTCTCCCTGCTTGGCCTCGACACCGCCACCTGCCTCTGGATTCTGGATTTCCTGACGGAGAGACCGCAGTCAGTGCGTGTCGGAAAGAGCACCTCAGACTCCATCACGCTGAGCACTGGAGCCCCTCAAGGCTGTGTGCTCAGTCCTTTGCTGTTCACACTACTAACACACGACTGTGTAGCCAGATTCGAGGGGAACCAGATCATCAAATTCGCTGATGACACCACAGTGGTGGGGCTCATAAACGGAAATGATGAATCATCGTACAGAGAGGAGGTCAAACATCTAGAGGGCTGGTGTAGCGACAACAATCTGCTGCTCAATGTTGACAAAACCAAGGAGATGATTGTAGACTTCAGAAGGTCTCAGCTAGAGCACACTCCTCTCAGAATCAGTGGGGCACCAGTGGAGAGAGTGGAGAACATCAAGTTCCTGGGAGTGCAGATCTCAGACAAGCTCACCTGGTCGAGGAACACCACTGGGATTGTCAAACGGGCCCAACAGAGACTGTACTTTCTCAGGAAACTCAAAAAAGCATCACTCCCCTCTAACATTCTCACCACATTCTACAGAGGCACAATTGAGAGTCTGCTGACATATTGCATCACCACCTGGTACTCCAGCTGCAACACTGCCGATATGAATGCCCTGCAGAGGGTGGTGAGGGGAGCTGAGAAGATCATCGGAGTCTCCCTCCCCCCCATACAAGATCTTTTCCAGAGCCGCTGCCTCAAAAAAGCACAGAACATTGTCAAGGACTCCTCACACCCCTTGTATAAACTTTTTGTCCTCCTGCCATCAGGAAAAAAAGATTCCAGAGTATCAGAGTGAAAACAACTAGACTGGTTAACAGCTTCATCCCCCAAGCTGTCAGGACGCTTAACAGCTAATCACCTGTACCCGAAGGCATTTTTGCACATGTGCTGGACACTTTTAACTGATGTTAACATTCTTATTCTTAATTTATATTTTAACCATTACTCTGAGCTTGAGAGTGTGCTGTGGCTAATGTTCATTCATTCGTTGTGATAAGTGTTCTATTTTATTTTATTGTTTTGAACTATATATAGTACTGTGTGTCAGCTATTTATTATTTATATTGCACTTTGTATTTATTATTGTATTGCACTGATCCTGGGAAACGCACTTTCTTTCTGCCTGGCAGAATGACAATAAATGGAATTGAATTGAATTGAATTGAATTTAATTGTTTGTCGTAGACTCTTGTGGGAGGCATTATTGAACTCAGCATGGAGTTCCTCTTTCATTAGTGACAGTGTTCCCCGCCCCCTACAGTTAAGCCCCGCACCCTTTCGAAATTATGGACGGTTTGTCGCAGACTCTTGTTGCAGGCATCAGTTGCTGTTTTATTGTGCCTGGCCGCATCAATCGGCGTCCCTCCCTCCCTCGACGCGCGACAAGTTGCAAGGACCTGTTCATCGCTGCTTGCAACTTTAATTTTTATTTTGTAGTTTAAGTGAATTGACCCCTTAAGTGGATTAGTAGAGATACTAGGAAAAGATGCAAAGAAAGAGGAAGGGAGGAGATAATTATTTAGGGAAATTATACATCTTTCCCTGTCAAGCATCGTCTTTCAGGTTCTGAGGATGGCTGCATAGTCGCATCACCTGTAAGGTGACCTCAATTGCTCTGCAGTGTGTCTTGATGCCTCAGAGTTTTTATTTGCACATAATAATCTCAAACCCTCTCCGGGAACCATCACCTTAATGTGGTGGAGAGGTTTGGGTGTCCCTATGAACCTGAGAGCTATGTTGTCTGGAGCCTGGTGCTCCTGGTAGGGTCTCCCATGGCAAATTGATTTCAGGCGAGGGGCCAGACTAAGAATGGTTCAAAGCACCCTAATGAATAATCGAGGTAGAGGACAAGTGACCCGGCCCGGAGGAAGCCCGGGCCCACGTCTGGAGCCAGGCCCAGACGGAGGGCCCGTCAGCGAGCGTCTGGTGGCCGGGCTTGCCACGGAGCCCGGCCGGGGATACCCCGAAGAAGCAACGTGGCACCCCCCTCCTCTCCATCCTGTGGGCTCACCACCTGCGGGAGGAACCGCTGGGGTAGGGTGCGCAGCCACATGGGTGGCAGCGAAGGCCAGGGACCTCGACGGACCAGACCTGGGCGGCAGAGGCTGGCTCTGGGGACGTGGAACGTCACCTCTCTGTGGGGGAAGGAGCCGGAGCTTGTGCGGGAGGTGGAGCGCTACCAGTTAGATCTGGTGGGGCTTACCTCTACGCACAGCCTCGGTTCTGGAACCGTACTCCTGGATAGGGGTTGGACTTTATTCTTCTCTGGAGTTGCCCAAGGTGCGAGGCGCCGGGCGGGTGTGGGGATACTCACAAATCCCCGGCTGAGTGCCGCTACGTTGGAGTTTAACCCGGTGGACGAGAGGGTCGCCTCCCTACGCCTTCGGGTTATGGGGGGGAAAACTCTGACTGTTGTTTGTGCGTATGCACCGAACAGCAGTTCAGAGTATTCGGCCTTCTTGGAGACCCTGAATGGAGTCCTGCATGGGGCTCCAGTAGGGGACTCCATAGTTCTCCTGGGAGACTTCAACACGCACGTGGGCAACGATGGAGACACCTGGAGAGGCGTGATTGGGAGGAATGGCCCCCCTGATCTAAACCCGAGTGGTCGGTTGTTACTGGACTTCTGTGCTAGTCATGGACTGTCCATAACAAACACCATGTTCGAACATAAGGATGCTCATAAGTGTACGTGGTACCAGAGCACCCTAGGCCGAAGGTCGATGATCGATTTTGTTATCGTATCGTCTGATCTGAGGCCGCATGTTTTGGACACTCGGGTGAAGAGAGGGGCGGAGCTGTCAACTGATCACCATCTGGTGGTGAGTTGGGTCAGAGGGTGGGGGAAGACTCTGGACAGACCTGGTAAACCCAAACGGGTAGTGCGGGTGAACTGGGAACGTCTGGAGGAGGCCCCTGTCCGAGAGACCTTCAACTCACACCTCCGGCGGAGCTTTTCTGGCATCCCTGTGGAGGTTGGGGGCATTGAACCCGAGTGGACGATGTTCAAAGCTTCCATAGCTGAAGCTGCGGCAGTGAGCTGTGGTCTAAAGGTCTTAGGTGCCTCAAGGGGCGGCAATCCTCGAACACCGTGGTGGACACCGGTGGTCAGGGAAGCCGTCCGACTGAAGAAGGAGACCTTCCGGGATATGTTATCTCGGAGGACTCCGGAGCGGTTGCAAGGTACCGACAGGCCCGACGGGCAGCAGCCACTGCCGTGAAGGAGGCAAAGCAGCGGGTGTGGGAGGAGTTCGGAGCAGCCATGGAGAAGGACTTTCGGTCGGCACCAAGGTGCTTCTGGAAAACCGTCCGGAACCTCAGGAGGGGGAAACGGGGAACAATCCAAGCTGTGTACAGTAAGGATGGGACACTGTTTACCTCAACTGAGGAGGTAATCGGGCGGTGGAAAGAGCACTTTGAGGAACTCCTGAATCCGACTAATACGCCCTCTTTTGTAGAGGCAGAGCTGGAAGCTGATGGGGGATCATCATCAATTTCCCGGGTGGAAGTCACTGAGGTAGTCAAACAACTCCACAGTGGCAAAGCCCCGGGGATTGATGAGATCCGTCCAGAAATGCTGAAAGCTTTGGGTGTGGAGGGGCTGTCTTGGATGACACGTCTCTTCAACATTGCGTGGAAGTCGGTGACAGTGCCTGCGGAGTGGCAGACAGGGGTGGTGGTTCCCCTCTTCAAAAAGGGGGACCAGAGAGTGTGTGCCAATTACAGTGGTATCACACTACTCAGCCTCCCTGGTAAAGTCTACTCCAAGGTGCTGGAAAGGAGGGTTCGGCCGATAGTCGAACCTCGGATTGAAGAGGAACAATGCGGATTCCGTCCTGGCCGTGGAATAACGGACCAGCTCTTCACTCTCGCAAGGATCCTGGAGGGGGCCTGGGAGTATGCCTATCCAGTCTACATGTGTTTTGTGGACTTGGAGAAGGCGTATGACCGGGTCTCCCGGGAGATACTGTGGGGGGTGCTGCGGGAGTACGGGGTGAGGGGGGCCCTTCTTAGGGCCATCCAATCTATGTACGCCCAAAGCGAGAGCTGTGTCCGGATCCTCGGCAGTAAGTCGGACTCGTTTCCGTTGGGGGCTGGCCTCCGCCAGGGCTGCGCTTTGTCACCAATCCTGTTCGTGATATTCATGGACAGGATATCGAGGCGTAGTCGGGGGATGAGGGTTTGCAGTTCGGTGTGCTGAGGATCTCATCGCTGCTTTTTGCAGATGATGTGGTCCTGTTGGCATCATCGGTCTGTGACCTCCGGCTCTCACTGGATCGGTTCGCAGCCGAGTGTGAAGCGGCTGGGATGAGGATCAGCACCTCTAAATCTGAGGCCATGGTTCTCAGCAGGAAACCGATGGATTGCCTACTCCGGGTAGGGAATGAGTCCTTACCCCAAGTGAAGGAGTTCAAGTACCTCAGGGTCTTGTTCGCGAGTGAGGGGACAATGGAACGTTAGATTGGCCAGAGAATCGGAGCAGCGGGGGCGGTACTGCATTCGCTTTACCGCACCGTTGTGACGAAAAGAGAGCTGAGCCGGAAGGCAAAGCTCTCGATCTACCGGGCAATCTTCGTTCCTACTCTCACCTATGGTCATGAGTGTTGGGTCATGACCGAAAGAACGAGATCGCGGGTACAAGCGGCCAAAATGGGATTCCTCAGGAGGGTGGCTGGCGTCTCCCTTAGAGATAGGGTGAGAAGCTCAGTCATCCGTGAGGGACTCGGAGTAGAGCCGCTGCTCCTTTGCGTTGAAAGGAGCCAGTTGAGGTGGTTCGGGCATCTAGTAAGGATGCCCCCTGGGCGCCTCCCTAGGGAGGTGTTCCAGGCACGACCAGCTGGGAGGAGGCCACGGGGAAGACCCAGGACTAGGTGGAGAGATTATATCTCCACACTGGCCTGGGAACGCCTCGGGATCCCCCAGTCAGAGCTGGTTAATGTGGCCCGGGAAAGGGAAGTTTGGGGCTCCCTGCTGGAGCTGTTGCCCCCGCGACCCGACCCCGGATAAGCAGTTGAAGATGAGGATGAGGATGAGGTACTAATCTTAAACTGTATTACATTAGTCATATACATACAGGTACATACATTAAACCAAGCTGCAACCTCCGGTGCTGAGCAGTGAAGCCAACAATGTGGGAGTGCCAAAAACTGCAGTTCCTCTAACGGCCACTTGAGGCTCCAAAAGCGAGTCAATCCCCATAGACCTCCATGAAAACAATCCCGATTTAACAGCAGAAATGAACACGTTTACAGCCTGGTACAAAAAACTTTTTGGTCTCTATAGCTATATTCCCCTTTTTAACAGGGGGTGAATTTTTATATAACTCACCCGTTTATATTATATTAAGGCTTAACGTTATGCATAATTAAGGGCGTGGGTGTCATCACAGCCGCTAGCTGTCTGCTAGGTGTCACCTCAGCTAATTCGAGTTACTGAACTTAGCCTCTTGGCTTGTTGTGTAGTTAATTGTACGACGGGCATCCACTTTCAATATCTCATCCTGGTACAATGCTCTCACCACCAAACACAAAACAAAACTCTCCCAGATAATAACGCAGGCTGGCAAAATAATCAGCTCTCCTCAAACCCCCTAACAGAGCTTTACACCCGGTCAGCCATCAGGAAAGCCACTGCCATCACACAGGATCCCCCCCCCCCCCCCTTTCACCAATCCTTTCAGTTACTTCCATCAGGTCGACGCTACAGAGTCATCATCGCCTTGAACAGTTTAAAATTGGAAACATACTTTACTTCAGTCTATTTTCACACTTTTCTTGTCAGTTATAATTATATATCGTGCCCTATGGGCAAGTGTGTATCTCTGCTTTGGCTATGTCTTATATGTGTTTTATCTATTTATTGTTGAGTCTTAGTCTGTCATTGATTGGATACAGTCACATGCAATTTCACTGTAAAGTACTTGTGGTATGTAATTGCAATATATTTGGATTAAAACGCAGTCCAAGTACAAAACAGTAAAATGGTTCCAACATATGAAGTTTCACTGAAACTTACCTAACATCAGGCAGCAGGTGATGTTGAGGCAAAACTTTTGGTTTAATAATCAATAATGAGGTGTGATGTTTATATCAGTAATCAATAATGATATGTACTGTTTCTATTTCTATCTGTTGATCAGTAAGTATAAAATAAGGGTCCTATAATCTTGTTTAAGGTGTATATTCAGTATTGTAACTCTCTGTGCCTGGTTTGGGCCGTTTGAAACTCTCTGTTTCTATCTGGGGCCGTTTGAAACTCTGTGTCTGTTTGGGCCTCAGACTGGCAAAAAAGGCATGGTCCCATGAGGGCACATTTTTGACAGCTGCCAGACACACAAACTTGGAGGAAGGATGAGCAACACCTCCTCTTGTAGGTCATAGGTTTTTTCCACTGTATTGAAAGATGGTTAGTAAATCGAAACTAGGTTAGGTAACAGAGGCACCTGGACTGATAAGGATCTGTAGTTAGCGATGTTTATAAAAACTTCAAGGTCACCAATTTTGGAAAGTCCCCATTTTTTCCATGAACAAATGATTTCATGTCTGATCATTAAAATCAAACCTAGGTCATTGGTCAGACCAAGGGAGGGGCCGTGGCCCCTGGGAAAAAACTATAAAGACCGCACCTTTTGCATTGTTGTCCAGTCTGTACCCCGGGACGGCTCGAGTATGTTGTTTGCTGTCTTTAAACAATAAACTCTGCTTATTGCAACTGACCTGATCCTCTCCAGTGATTCATTGGGCACCCTGCGTGGACACCTTTAACCAACTTTTGAACTATTTTTGGAACAATTTGAACCAGATTTTTATAAGAGGGAGAGCGGGTGTTTTTGGACTCATCTAGCCCGGGTCTGGAAAACCAGCCTCGACAGTGACCAGCTGCGGTATTCATACTGCACATAGAAACCAAAAGCATTTTATACACCAGAATAACAGGTTTCTATACTTTATCTTGTCTTTTGTCCTCTGAGTTTGTACATGTTGTACGGGAACATCTCGACTTGATATGTTATCAGTAAATGAATCTGGCTGGGTATAAACGCCCAAAATTCTTCCAGCTCTTCTAACCATACAGTTCTGATTTTGGCCCTTCAGATGCTGTTAGGTGAATTAATTTATATGTCATTATATGCCACCATTATGATTATTATTATTATAATTTTTATTATTATTATTATTATTATTAAAGAAAAATTACCCCCAAAATATGAACAATTCCATAGGGGTGCAATGGTACTCAAAATTCCTGTTTCAGTATGTTTTTGTTAGAGCAGGGAAATAAAGGAAATGCAGAAGACAACACTTTTGTAATTTTTTTTTTAGTAAAATTTAAATATTAAAGGTTGGCTCATTGGCCACAACTATTATTGATAAAAATCAGGATGAATCGTTACTGACATGACTGTATTGTGTGTTTAATCTGCTTTTGTTTTACTTATTTGCAGTGTTTCTTGGTTGGTACTTGTTGTCAAAGGGTGACAACAAAGGGTGTTTTGCTTTTGTCTTGTCTATTTGATTGCTGTGTATGTGAAGGCATGTGGTTCTGTGAGTCCAAAGGCAAAACCAACATCAGATTCTTTAACGCCAGAAATGTTGGTGCTGGTGTAATCAGTGATTAGTGCCAGCCTATCTAGCCATAGACAATCTATTTCCTCAAACTTCATTGACGCATCGTTCCTCTTCACCTGATATAAATACTTATCTTTTAGCTAGATTGATGTGTTTCTTTCTGTCAACATACTGTCAGGACAATAACATTGTTCGTGCATTGGTGTTATCTGTTGAGAGAAAGTCGGACTGGTTTTATATGTGTTGTTACAAAACCGTGTGGTGAGCAGTGTTAGGTAGGTTACTTTTGAAATGTAATAGGTTACTGATTACTCTTTACCCTATTAAAAATATAAGGATATCATATAAATAAAATATTAAATAAATATAAGGATTCCTTCAAATCCTGCAACTATGGGTGGGCGATATTAGACATGTTTCCCCGAATCATTAAGCCCTACACTGTTGCCTATATATAGTCGTATCACACCATTAGGAGTGGGGGGAAAAAACAATTCACCTACTGTATGTATCGCAATTTTTTTTCTTTTTTCAATTTTGAAATATATTCTTTAATGCCAGAATCAATATATTTGCTTCATTTGAGTCTATGTGGAGGTAGAAGGAAGTTGCCGCTTTTATTGTTGTAGTCTGAGTAACGTGACGTCATATCCGTTCCGTATCCGTCAACCAAAACAAACCTCAGCGAGCTGTAACGATAAAGCAGAAAACGGCGTTTTAATCTATGTATGCTGCAGCATTTATATGATGGGAGGGGGAGCGATGTGAGCGAGTCCCCATAATGGGGTGCAAAAACATTTGTCTCACATGTAGTCCATCATCCAGACATCCATTTGTTTGTAGGTCCGTTATTGATGGAACTAAACTACTAAACTCAGCTTTACCAGTGGTCAACCTCTGGGTCTGAAAAGTGAAGCCAGTGCTGAAGAGCCTTAAACTTGCATTCTTTCTAACAGCCAGCAGGGGGCGACTCCTCTGTTTGTATAGAAGTCTATGAGAAAATGAGCCTACTTCACTCATGATTTATTACCTCAGTAAACATTGTAAACATGAGTTTATCGTCTCAATCACTAGGTTCATCAGGACATCTACAGGCCCGTTTTGAATCATTCTCATAGCGCCATCTAGTGGCGGCAGGAAGTTACAGTCGCTATATTTTGGCGTACTACTCTTAGCAGGTTAACCAGATCCACCTCAAATTTGGTCAGCGTGGTGTTAAGAAGTTCCTGATGCCAGACCGCAAAGCTTTTTAGCTTTCGTTGAACGTACTTGACGTAGCGACGCATCATTCGCCATGAAACAGGAAGTTGTTTTTGAAGGGCTAGATATGCTTGCACACAAACGAAACTTGGCACACTCATTAAAAGTGCTAAAATGTGTTAACGGATATGGTTTTTGTGCTTTGGTGTGGCAAGGGAGCTCGATAGCGCCCCCTACAACATTTCAACGAAGCAGCCCTCGCAGTACGTTTGATCTAGATGTTCGAGATTTGGTAGGCACATGTATCACCCGTAGACTAAAAAAAAAGTCTCTTGGTGCCATGATCTAAACCCAACAGGAAGTCGGCCATCTTGATTTTTGTGCGAATTTTTCGTATATTTTTGGCCATTTCCAGGCTTTGTACTTTAATGAACTCCTCCTAAAGACTTAACCCGATCAACTTCAGATTTGGTCAGTACAATCTGAAGACCTTTGTGATGAAAAGTTGTTCAAATCGTGAGGTTTTTTGAAACGACGTTGACGTGGCGTGGCGGAGAATTTGCATGACTCGCCATTGAAAGACAAAATGTTGTAACTCGACTGTACTTGGTCCAATCTGCCCCAAACTTAACCTACCACATAGTAGTCCGGACCTAAGGACATCTACATGGCAATATTGACTCATAGTCAAAGCGCCACCTACTGGCAACAGGAAGTCAGCGTTACGTGACAAACATCATCCGATTCACATGAAATTTACATCGTGTGATCTACACTTGATAAAAAGCAACATAATTCATTTATAGCCCATGTTCTCTAACGCCACATAGTGGGCACAGGAAGTGGTAAAAAAATTGCAATACGACATTTCCTGTGCCACTCAATTCACTCAGGAAATAACGTCTAATCTGTGCGTGCAGTGTCCGATGGTCACTGAAATGTATGGGTGTGTCGACCGGCGTCCCGCCAGTACCCCAACGTGCGGGAAGGTGCGAGGGCCTGTTCATAGCTGCTTGCAGCTTTAATTATTATTATTATTATTTTTAGCACAAATGAATCGCATTTTTGAGGGGCTAAACGTGCTCGGAAACTGAACAAATTTTGCACATGTATCAGGACTGGTGAAAAATTTGATATTTTCTGGGTCTCACGCTCGGATGTGAAAAAATGGCTCGATAGCGTCCCCTAAAAAATTGCTAAAATTGACCCCCTCATTGTGGTTTCGTCTAGAAGTATGAAATTTGACAGGTATACGCAACACGTTAAGACGTACAAAAAAGCCTCTTGGAGGTGTATTATTGTACCTGCAATCTCTTTCTTCCAGCCGCTGACTATCAGTAAGAGTCAGAATGATGCTGACCTGTGAATTGAGGGATGGGCTCTGAGGCTCAGCTATCACTTAGATAACAGTTAATGGATATGGAAGTTATTTGGCACTTATAATGCATGGAAATAAAGACTTTTACCAACTTCTTTTTCTTAAAAAGGCTCAACGCACAAACATAAACCACTCATTTGATTCTCTAAGACTGGGATCCAAATTTGGGGATTCTTGCTTTGTTCAGCAGATGTTTGAGGGAATCCGTATACCCAACAGGAAGTCGGCTATATTGAATTGAATGTATTTTAGGTTTTTTTTGCCATTTCAAGGCACTATACTTTAACAAACTCCTCCTACAGATTTAACCCGATCAACTTCAAATTTGGTCAGTACAGTCTTAAGACCTTTATGATGAAAAGTTAATCAAAGCTTCCATTTTTATGAAACTATGTTGCCGTGGCATTGCGGCAAAAAAGTGCCTTTCACCAAAAAACAGGAAGTTGCTGTAACTTTGTCGTATATTAACCAATCTGCTCCAAATCTCTCATGCCTGATAAAAGTTGCTGCCTGACGACATCCACGTGCAAATATTGGCTCGAAGTCAGAGCGCCACCTAATGGCAACAGGAAATGGCAAGTTTTATATGTTGAGGTACTCTGCCTCACAAACTAATCAGATCCACCTCAAATTAGGTCAGGAAAGCCTTAAGACCTTGATGATGCTTCCTTGTGAAGATTATGAGGTTTCGTCGAATGGCGGCGCCGTGGCGGCATGGCGAATTTCGATGACTCGCCATTACAAAACAAACCTCTGTAACTCGACTCCTTATGGTCAGATCTTTTCCAAATTCCTGGCGTTTGATGAGCGTCCCGACCTGAAGACATCTACAGGCACATTTTGAATCATACTCATAGCGCCACCTAGTGGCAACAGGGAGTTACAGTCGCTATATTTTGGCATACTACTCTTAGCAGGTTAACCAGATCCACTTCAAATTTCATCAGCGTGGTGTTAAGAAGTTCTTGATGCCAGCCTGCAAAGCTTTTTAGCTTTCGTTGAGCGTACTTGCCGTGGCGACGCATCATTCACCATGAAACAGGAAGTTGTTTTTCAAGGGCTAGATATGCTTGTAAATGAACGAAACTCGGCACACTCATTAATGGTGCCAAAATGTGTTAACGGATGGTTTTTGTGCTTTGATGTGGCAAGGGAGCTTGATAGCGCCCCCTACAAAATTTCAATGAAGCAGCCCTCGCAGTATGTTTCACTTAGATGTACGAAATTTGTTAGGCACATGTATCACATGTAGACTTAAAAAAAAGTTTCTTGGGGCCATGCTCTAAACCCAACAGGAAGTCAGCTATTTTGAATTTTCTGTGATTTTTTTCATGTATTTTTGGCCATTTCCAGGCTCTGTGGTTTAACGAACTAGTCCTACAGACTTAACCCGATCAACTTCAGATTTGGTTAGTACAATCTAAAGATCTTTGTGATGAAAAGTTGTTCAAATCGTGAGGTTTTTTGAGACGGCGTTGACGTGGCGTGGCGGAGAATTTACATGATTTGCCATTGAAAGACAAACTGTTGTAACTCGACTGTACTTGGTCAAATCTGCCCCAAACTTGATCTACTTCATAAGAGTTCAGGCCTGAGAACATCTACATGTTAATATTAACTCCTATTCATAGCGCCACCTACTGGCAACAGGAAGTCAGCGTTATGTGACAAACATAATCCGATCCACATGAAATTTACAATGTGTGGTCTACACTTGATAATGAGCAACATAATGCATGTTTAGCGTGTGTTCTCTAGCGCCACATAGCGGACACAGGAAGTGATGAAAAAATTGAAATACGTAATTTCCTGTGCCGCTCAATCTACGCAGGAAATAACGTCTAACTTGTGCGTGCAGTGTCCGATGGTCACTGAAATATAGGGCTGCGTCGACCGGCGTCCCGCCAGTACTCCCGACGTGCGGGAAGGTGCGAGGGCCCGTTCATCGCTGCTTGCAGCTTTAATTTATATTATTATTAATATTATTTAATACATCCATCCAGTATATGTATTTCTTTGCACTATTTGTATGATGTACAACCTCCAGAACACTTGACCCGTATACAGACATTTTATTTTTATTCATTATTTGTATTCTGTGTAAGTACATTGAGAGAGCTGCATGAAACCGGAGTCAAAATTCCATGTATGTATACTTGGCAAAATAAACCTGATTCTGACTTTTGTATCTTAGCAACACCTCCTATTTCTTTCATGTTTTGAATGTCTAAAAATCATGCTTTTGATATGCTAACAAATACTGTAATAAATACATTGACATGTGAAAGCCTTTAAGTAACTCAAAGTAAACCTATACCTGCAGTATGCAAGATTGCCCGACTGCCCAGGGCAAGTAAAATGCCACGTCAGGCTAGTGAATCTAGCAACTCACTTAGTGAAAAAGAAATCAACAAATTGCCTTTTTCCGGAGCTGATGATGGAAGTATCTAAGGAGTGAGCCATCTCGCTTCCTTCTCATCTCTGTTGAGAGTTGCACACGCAAAGTACCGATCAGGCACTAGCAAGAAAATTACACTTTGTATAGGGGCAAGTAAAAATTGACTTCGGGCAAGTAGATTTCTGACCTACTTTCCTGGCAAGTGAAAAAAACCCATAACGTTGAACCCTGACAGCAAGACTAATTTGCCTCTGTTATCAATGCTCAACATTTGTTTGCTAATTATTTACGATTATGCATATTATATATTTGTTTATTTATTAATTAATGTACATTCATTCTTCATTTTTGACCAAATCATGGTAGACTGTCGGTTTTACTGGGTTAAAGGATAGGTTCAAATTTGTTCATGTTGGTCTTAAAACAATATTCAGGCCCATATGTATAGTGAAACAGATTTTGCTTTGACTTTAACTTTTTAAAATACTCACTTGACTGGACTAACTCAGACTTCTGAAGCCTCAAGTTTGCTGTGGATAAACTTTGGAATACATTTTTGCACAACTTGACTTTGGACTTTGGAAGCGCATTTGGAAGGGATCTCTTAATGGCCAGTATGGGAAGGAAGAATGGTGGCAGTGACCAAAAACTGTTGGCATGTGAGTATTGTTATAAGACAGGCTTGAAAAATGTGTACCATCTTTTAAGTTGCTGTATATATGAAGCTAGACCTTCTAGTGCTTCTGAAACCATCTGTTGAATAATAGGAAACATAGTTTTTAATTTCTTTGTACATCCATCTCTACCTGTGTCAATTTAAAATGGGTCATCCTACTGTTTTTTCCCCATGAAGCTTCTGACTTGTCACCGAGTGTTTGACCAACATATTCTGCTGTGTTAAGTGAACATGTGATACACACTGGTGAAAGTCAAGACCTCACAGATTGAGGGCTGGGGCATTCAATCATAGTCCCTGAGGCTCATAAAGAAAGAGAGAGCAACTTTATAACATACTTCCTATGTGAGCTTTACAACTATCATTATGAATATGACAAAAGGTCAAAGGCCACCTAAAAGATCCAGTCCAACATGTGCTGAAAGAATCCATTTAGAACTTATGAACTAAAGGGGATGTTAGCAAATACATAAACTGAATGATTTTTTTTAACTTGTTGCCGTTTCCTGATACCAAACTTGAACACTGCGTCTCACTGTCCTTTATTTGAGAAGGTCAGAGTGTAATAGCCCAGAGTCTACCTGCACAGTGAGGATGAAACAGCTCACCTGGAAGCGACTATTGAGTTTCTGTAGATAACAATTGGGGTGTTGGCCAGGCCCAAGGCCCTACTGTTAAATGTCACGGAAAGCACAGTATAAAGTAACCAGGATTAGTGTAGAATAACTGCAATCTGCATGACACTGTTACACCACACGCCCAGAGCCAAGAAAGTGATGGATGTCTGACAGGAAATGACTACAGGGCTTCACTGTGACGGAGATATCATGTTAGGCAAGACTGATTAAAGTGTTGCGTCAGTATTGTGTTCAAATTGTGTTTATTTACAATTATGTACTAAATGTTGGCCATTTTTCTGATGGGATCTTATTTCTACTTTGAATGAATTTTAGCATCAATGTAGGAACAAGGACACAGTGTCCCCGACACAAGAGACTTTATAATTAAGCTGTGTTGAAGAAAGGAGGTCGGAAAGGTGAACTTGGTGTTTCCTAAACACTACTAATGGGCTTTAGCGGCATCGTGCTATGGATTTATACAGTATGGTGCTTTCAGTAAAGTTATGCTTTAATAAATAGCTCACAGTAAAGACAGAGAAAGGGGAATAACCATAGACTGTATATAAGAAGTGGACGTAGTCACCGTGACGTTACCCATTGGTCTGTGGACTGCAGTTTTCAAGCCTTGAGTTTGGCATTTTGGCCGTCGCCATCTTGTTTTTTTGCAACCAGAAGTTAAATGAGAGGGTGGAGCTAAGTATAATAAATGCAAAGTGAATGAATGAGACATTTCTGGTGGCAAAAAAGATTATTATTAAAGGCAGGGTTGACGATGTTATCCAGTATACACTATTTGTTATATTGGTTGAAATGGTCTTTACACCCCGACAGCGATCCATTACTTATGAGCTCTGAAAAAGGACCGGAAAAGAGCCGTCATCTGTAGCTGCTGTAATCCTGTAAAAAAACGTCTACGAATCACTGCCTCGAGGTCTGCTTGGAAAGAACCAATCAGATGCCTTCCTGCCTCCCTGCTCGTACACTACCCTTGTCGTGCACCAGCCTGAACTCAAAGCGCAACGCCGCCCTACGTTTACTGGAGAATGGAGGAGAAAACTCAGCCCTGCAGTAGCACTGCCGCGGTTACTTGTCATGAGGAGGCGTTGTTGAGTTGAGGTCCTCTCTCTGCTCTGTGTCTGTGAAGTAGTTACGATGCGGCGGTGCTCGTGAATGTGTGTGGGAGGCGTTGCCTTGGAAGGAGCCACGAGGGGAAGGGGTGGGTTTAGACGGAGCTCCTGAGGCGATGCTAAATTCAAATTATGCTAGCTTTCCAACATCGTCGTCCCTATCTTTAACTTTCATGAACTAAAAACACACTGTGAATGGGTTAAAGTTGTAAGCTGAAAACATGGACAATTCCCAGACCAGACAACGCTGTGGTAGCGACCTGTCAAAAAAACCTGTAAAAAGCCATCCTGATGACGTAATTGAGGTCTGTCTGCGTCTACTAAAGAATTTGTTGCGTGAAGAGAGATGGATGTCTGTACCAAGTTTCGTGTGAATCGGATTTACGGCGTAGCAGCAGTTATGACTTTTCAAAGTTGACTTTTAATTATAGCTCCCCCATCAGGTCATCATTGGTGAAAATTTTATGTGTCTACAATGTACCATCTCACAGGAATTTGCACAAATATTTCTGAAGAAAAATAATAAATCAGCACAACACAATCAAGCCTTTAGGGCTGGAACCCCCTAAAAATAAGTCTGACTAACTGTGCAAACCTTTGTAATGGCTCAGAAAACAGACAAGCTTTAACCAGGAAGCACAGGTTAAAGGTTCTCTATATGATATTCAGAGCATTAATATAGCAGCAAAAAACTATTTTGCTATGTATGTGTATGTAAAGACTTAGAGGAGTAATGTCTACCTGAGCAGAGAATGAAGTCTCTCTCCCTCTGTGTGGGTTGCTGGGCCGGCCATGTGTGCTTTCATGTTAGCGTGCCCCACTGGCTAGCTGATGGCCGCCGTTCTGCGCTGCTCTTGTACGGCGGTTACAGCTGATAACGCCGTCCCGACTGACGACGTCGGCGTGCAAGTGTAGCACCCCACCATCCGGTTCCCAACCAGGTTAACACTGTTAGCTCTGTCAGCACTGTTGCTGTTGTTTTCACTGTTAGCACTGTTAGCTACGAACCGGCGGCTTAGCCGTCGCCATGTTTAGAGCCGTACAGGGGCAATAGAAATGCTCCCAATCTCGCATGTAGCGCCTTTAAGATAAAAGTTCATGCTTACTAGTGAAAAAACTGGCAAGGGTCAAAACCCAGGCTGGCAGATAGATCAGGAAAGCTTATCTGAGAAGGGGCTAAGCAGCGAACCATCAATCCAGGAGTCAGACAGGCAGAACAAAGGCTGGAAAGCACAATCTGGCAGTGAATGAGTGGAGGTGGGCATACTACTGCAAGGCTGATTAGGGAAATAGGAAGCAGGTGAGGGTGGAAGAAAGCAGTAGACAACAGAATGAATATAGGAGCTGGCTGGAGTTGTGACAACCTTGGAGAGTGATTTATTTATTGCAGGTGGGCAAATGAGAAATTTGAGAAATGTTTCCAAAAAACTAGAATAAGAAGTTACATTCTCTTACATAACCACTATAATGTGAGTGTGAAAACTGAGCCACCCAAAACCCACCTCTGTCTTGTCGTCCAATGGCAAAGATCCTGAAAATGACAGAGGATTAGTCGTCACGTTTATGTACAGGTAACCCCCCTGTGGCTCTGAAGGGGTCTTTCTAATCTGGTTACATAACTGCACCCTGTTGTCACTGACTGCCTCAGGATAATGTGTCAACAGTAGTTCATGAATTGTTTATTTCTATTCTACACTGCATTATGAGCAGCTGCAGACAAATCTGTAAAACTGTATTTCATAGTAATGTGTATCACTTCTACAGAATATTTACAATGTACACTACTGTTACAACATTGTACCAGTGGGCAACTCCAGGGTCTGAAAAGTGAAGCTATTGCTTAAGTGCTTTAAACTTGCATTATTTCTAATAGCCAGCAGGGGGCGACTCCTCTGGTTGCAAAAAGAAGTCTGATTGTATAGAAGTCTATGAGAAAATGACCCTACTTCTCACTTGATTTATTACCTCAGTAAACATTGTAAACATGAGTTTATGGTCTCAATCGCTAGTTTCAAGTCTTCTCCAATACAGCATGATGTTCATTTAGTAAATTATGGTCCCATTTAGAATACAATAGACCATAAAGCAGGGTATGCTATAGGGCGTGGTTACCTTGGGATTGACAGATCGCTACCACGGCGTTGTCCGGTCTGAGAGTTGTTAGTTAGAACTTTAACCCTTTCACAGTGTGTTTTCAGTTCATGAAAGTTAATTATACCTTTTTTGGTTGCTAAGAAATGTCTTATTCAGTGTTCGGTTGTTCTTAGAGCCACCCTCTTGTGTCACTGCCGGTCGCAAAAAACGAGAGAGCGACGGCCCACAACCAAGACTGTGGCGGCAAAAATGCCAAACTCGAGGCTTCGAGATGTAGTCCACAAACCAATGGGTGACGTCACGGTGACTACGTCCACTTCTTATATACAGTCTATGCATTGTCTATCAGCGTCAACAACATACCTAACCTCATCTTTTTTTGTTCTTCCAACTTTTGCTGGCACATTCACTTTGCATGATGCTTTACATATTCATCCATTGCCAAGGAAATTTCACAGATAAATACAGTAGATTCTGTAAGATGAGAGTACTGTACCCTATGGGACAGGTTTATGTTAGAAACCGGATTTGGGTGTAACCTCTACAAGGGAACATTGAGTCTTAACTTTCTTAATAGGCGGCGTAATTGGCCTCTCCTCAGGGACTGGCTAACCTAAACGCTTACCTGTGCAATGGATTATTTGGGAACAATGAAGTGATTTGGAGAAAAACACACAATACAGAGCAATACAGTAATACAGAGGCGGAAAAAATAAAACTCACGAGATTACAAATAGCACATGAATTTTGTTTTTAATTAAGAAACACCAAGGGCAAGGGGAGCGTCTTTTCAACATTGGAAGTGGAGTCAGGTCGTCCTGACATGGGCAATATTTCATCTTGTACACTTTCATTCATTTATGCAAGTTATCCACTTTTTCTGCCATTCAGAAGTGAAACGAATTTCAAAATAAAAATGTCCATCATTACTTAAAAGTGCACCAGTCATATTTTGCAATGGCCTAAAAACAACCACTGGAAGTTTCTTTACAACGTTGAATTGGGCAAGAGTGTACAGTGTATATATGAAAATCCAGTTTAAGAGCAGATACACATAAGGCACCCGACAAGGGGCACTCACACCGTCATTCTCTGCTTCAGTGTCCTAAACCTCAACCCAGTCGCACAGCAGTTTGTGAAATAGTCACGAAATTTTATGTAGTGATTTGTGTACATAGACACTGATTTCAAATTTTTTCGTGATGGTCAGCATGAAATCAATTCAATGTAATCCATGTCATTGTGAGCCGGGAAGTACGAGCAGTGGCCAACGCCACATAGGGAGTTGGTGAGGGTTGATGGGTGGGTCAAACACAGGACTTTTGCCCAGGAGACTGGTGTTCGTGTCCCGTGTGAAAGTAAACGTTTATTTATTTGTCATGTAACTTCCGAACTTAAGTTACGGCACTTTTGGAGTTATTTAAACCCAAACAACGATCTTTTCCTAAGCCTAACTAAGTAGTTTGTTGCCTAAGCCTAACCAAGGCTATCTTTTCCTAAACCTAACAAAGTTTTATTTTGAAAAGACTGGGGCGGAAATTGACATGAGCGTCACGTGTTGCTGGACATTCGTAGGAAAAAGCAAAAACAAAGTTGTGCCGAGCTTCTCGAAAAAAAGGAAAATTTGTGTTATGTACACAAATCAAATAGATTGAACTTCGTGACTATTTCACCAACTGCCTTGAGACTGTGTCCTAAACCTGAACCACAACAGTGGCTCTGTTCGATTCACAATATTCATATCTGATCAAAACATGATGACAACTTTCTGCATAGATAAATTATCCATTCGTTGCATTTGGAGCCTATAAGACTTTTTTCACTGAGTGAATAATAAGACCAGTTTCCAACCATTTGAGCAGGCAGCTCCAGGTTTTACATGTGGAACTTGATTGGGGATTTGTGAAGAACTTCCAACTCAAACATGAGGGGGAAAAACAAGGGGATGTGGGAGGCAATACACAATAACCAGAGGAAAGAAAATAGCAAGTTGTGATCGCTCTAAAAAACAGCAGAATCAAGCCTTGAAACAAAAGCGATGAAAAAGAGAAGAAAAACAAAAATAAAATAAATAAAAATGAGGCAACTCTAAGTGAAAGGATAGTGCTCATTATAATTTTAAAAAGGATATTAATACAAATATTTTAAGCTTACAAAAATGAGAAAAAAAGGTTTGCGAACCCCCGAAGTGATCGTGCCGTCGTGGTGTTGTGGTGTGGTCGACTAAAGGAGGGCGAGCATGCTTTATCAGAGCTACACTACTGGTCACAGCACCTGCACCACCTGCACCTTCCGCTGCATTCCCAACACGACCAAACGCTAAACCCAACTACTGATGAATCTCCTTCTGCAGAGAAAACCACAGAGCCTTCAGAGTTTTATAGCTTACTGAATTATCGCTAAAGCTACCAAACCTGAAAATTAAGTAACATGTTGAGGCAGTTCTGGGTTGACCCTCCTGAGGATATGGATAATGACACACACACACACACATACACACCTGACTCCATTCTGGGGCTAGAGTGATCTGTGAGAAATGGAAGAGGCTGAGACACACATAACCAACACATTTACGAGCATTCAACACTCATTCTCTAGAGATATCTACCTGTCTGGCAGATAGTTTTACACATAAAACATCTTAAACAACCACACATAAAAAATGACACCCTTTTCAGCTCTTTAAAACTGCTTTTATGAGATCTACTCAATCAAATAACGCTGCGGAGGCAACAAATCATGCCACATTCTTATAAAATCACCCTCAAACGCCATGCATATCAACAAACGTGACACTAGCGAATACCGTTAGACCGTTCTTAATCTAAGTAACCGAATTACTCTACATGTGACAGACGGACAACCACATGACTATGTGCTGTATCTTCATGTCTGACGTTAGCACCAAGGTTTCTTTCTTTTTTCATAAAAAAGAACAAATGCAGACACGGAAGACACAACAGCGTTGTGAATGACTCGCAAAGCAAAAAAAAAAAAAAATCAGCCGAGTTAAACCGGCAGAACTGTTGCGGTTATTAATTTGTATTCGACGACCTGAGTTGTGTACTGAAGCTGCGTGTGACCGTGACCGTGTGTGCTCCTCTTCCATCTATTTGCAAAAGACTGTAAGCATGCTCGCTTGCGTGGGCGCAAAAAAAAAAGGTTCCTCTACAGAAGTGAAGAAAGAAGGCCTAAACATCTTCAAGTATTAATACAGTTAGGCCTATAAAAAGCCCTGGACACACAGTATTAGAACCCAGAATAAACTCTAGGAAAGTTGCAGAGCAGTTATGGTTAGTTTGCATGTTTTTCCCCCCACAAATATAATATATATATTCATATGTATATAAATAAAAATTCAGTGCTGTAAAAACATCTCCAACTCCATAGGATCTGACCCATCGTAGAAGGCCTAATATGTTTTACTCTTACTCTTCTCATGGCTAAAACTACTGCTGGAAGTATGTAAACTGTACTGGTTCTCCTGTGTTAATAGTCCTTCATTGAGAATACAACACTGAGGAAGAGAAGACTTGTTAATATCGTTTCATTTTTTCTCTCTTTTTTTTGGTTTTACTGCACACAGAGAAACATATCCTGTTGTGTCATTTTTTTTTGGTAGCAGCAAAGCACCAAGTCTCTCTGTGTGAGTCTGCTGTGTGTGTATGACATCACTCCATAGTCTCTGTGTGTGTATGTGTGTGTTTGTGTACGTGTGTGTGCTGCGATCTATGAAGAGCACGGCAGCACGTTGACGCCGTGGGCTGCCTGGGTCTGCAGGTCGATGGCCTGGGCTGGCTGCTGTCCCGGCCGGGCGTTCATCAGTGCCAGGTTCTTCACGCAGCCCGTCATTCCAGACGAAAACTTCCCTCCAGTCATAGCAGCCATGTCTGGGGCTCCGCCTGTCACATGACATCACACACATAGAAACCAACCAGTGAGAAAGTTCCTGTTTGGACATTTGGACCATAGACTGTATATAAAGATGGACGACATGACAGCTCCCCAAACGTGAAGCCAAAACATCTTGATCGCCCCCTGGTGGCTGGCTGCAGTATAGGTCATAAATCCCGCCCCCTCCATGTTAGCGGATGGGACATGGGCGAAACTAAAAAGTCAAATTACACGTCAAATACATTTTTCCCAAAGATGGTTTCTGTTACTTCGAGTAGTTCTCATCACGCTGATTTATGTTCAAGTGTTCATTTTTCTGATAAGTTTGGTTTTAATTAGTTATTTGATGCTATAAAAGAGGGTGAGACATCATGATTGGCAGCCGTAAGTCTCTCTCGCTGACCAGCTGCGTCCGTGCTCGGCTCGCGATTGGTTCGGGCCGGTGACCTCGATATCATGGCTTCCCCGCCCGATCACTACTTCGCAGGCTCTGGCTCCAAATGACGTCAAAATCTCAAGATGGCGGCTCCCGTATCTGGGATATTTTAGCTTCACTTCTGTACAGTGGAAGGATGTGGCTAATTCCTCTTGCCTGTCATCCGCCATGTTTGTTCACAATAAAGTCACGCTTGACCGCGAGAGATTTTGCGAAATTTAATTTTTTTTTTTTAGTCGAGGCTCTTGTTATTCATGAATGAATCTGTCAGTGTGTAGTGTGCTGTTTTGGTCAAATTGTTTCTCTCCACACATTATAGGAACAAAACTGTTAAATTTAACATAACATGTCGTTATGTGTGGCGTCTTTCACATTTTCAAAATCTGTTAAGATTTGAAAAATCTTATAGTGTGGGCCAGGCTTCAGTTAGCTTACCACACATTTTCTTTTTTACAAACTGTTAAAGGAAAAGTATAAGGACATATCTTTCCCACTCACACACTTCAATTAGGGTTGGGCCTATGAACAATGCCATCGTGGCTGACAGTCATCGACCACTCACTCAATCCACTCACCAAGGTATATACTGCCTTTGGTGTTGACCATGAGGCTTCTGCCTTTAGACTGTCCATGTAGCGCTGCTCCTCCATCAATCCGGATGTATCCATCTTTACCAGTTCTGCAAGAAAAGAGAAACATGAGGAGACAAACAAAACTCAATACAAGCACTGAACATGCACAGACAAATCAGAAAATTACGGATGCAGTTGATAATAGCTGATATAGTTGATACAGTATATCATAAAAAAAAACAATACAGCTACAAACAACCATTAGTGGGGTCCAAATTTATTGGGCTAATTATATGACTATATACAGTATACTGTATATACAGTATGTTAACGCAATAAATACATTTGTTTTAACACCCCTAATTTCTTTAACGCATCAATGCAACTTGTGATTTTTAGGTTGTAGCGGGCTCAGTTTTAAAGCTAGAGTGAAAGCGCTAGTGAAACTAGAAAACCCAAGGAATCCATTGGATAATAATGCTCAAAATTTAGGATAAATTTAGGCGTGGGAGAACTGACATGGCGATTTTTTTTAACTCTGACCTCAAGATATGTGAATGAAAATGGGTTCTATTGGTACTATAATCACATGCAGGTTTGGGGCAAGTCATAGTCAAGTCAGCACACTGACAGCTGTTGTTGCCTGTTGGGCTGCAGTTTGTCATGTTATGATTTGAGCATATTTTGTTATGCTAAATGCAGTACCTGTGAGGGTTTCTGGACAATATTTGTCATTATTTTGTGTTGTTAATTGATTTCCAATAATAAATATATACATACATTTGCATAACGCAAGCATATTTGCCCACTCCCATGTTGATAAGAGTATTAATAGTGATGGCGAGTTGAAGCTTCATGAAGCATTGAAGCTTTCCAGCAAATTGGTTCGGAAAAGGGTTCATTACTCGAGGCTTAATGTGCACACGCAACCACCTGGTGGCCAAAGAGTGTAAAACAGGCAGATATGATCTTAACCAGCTGATCTGTATTTTGCGCCAGTAAAGGCTGTTGGGAAAGACTATAAACAATGAAAAAAAATGTATTACCATGTAATCCATTTATATCTATATAATATATAGTATAATGTATATTTTCTAGGAAGTAAATAACATACATGTATAATAAACTGTAATTGTTTTGTGAGTAATGCATCTTATGTGTGCCAAGATCTGAACCACTTCTTGAACCAGTCACGCGGTATGGCCGGGCAGCGAGGCTTCGGACGTCATCAATGAAGTCATTGGTCTAAAACGATACAAGCCTCGATACGCGCATCGCGGAAAACTTCCTGGATTACTCGACACACGCTCCGAAGCCTCGGCACAGCACGTAACATCACTAAGTATTAAATGCATTTTGAACAGATAAAAAATGTGTGATTAATTTGCGATTAACTATGGACAATCATACGATTAATTGCGATTAAATATTTTAATCAATTATATATATATATGTATGCAAACATACCTGACTGCTGTGACCTTATGCCATCTCCCATCATTGATGGCCCTCCGGGACAATATCGCTGCCTCTCCGCTGCCCAACTGGTAACTGGATATCATACAAATCATCAGCATTACTACAACATTAATATAAGCTGAAAATAATAAAAACTCATCCAGATGTCCACAGAGCTACGGAGTTACAAGGCTGAGTCACCTGAAAACAAGGTGTCCATTCTGCAGACCGAGGCTGATGAAGTCCTTGCCTTTGCCGTGTTCTCCAAGTTCCTGGAAGTAAATGTGTTTAGTCAGCTGAGGGAGAGGATGCTGTGTGATAGAATACTGTGAACCACTGAACAGCTGCCCTGCAGTCATTTTCCGCTCCAACTGTTATAATAGCAAATATGAGGCAATGCAAACAGATTGCATCCAACAGTCTTTGTAGAAGTGTGACATAAAACCTTCTAAGCAAAATCACAACAGTGAAAATAGAAGCCATCATGCACATTGTGCAAAATAAACACTTTTTCATTTCAAATGGCATGGTTCTCCTGAAGTATCTTATAAATATACATAATAAAATGTAACACACATGTTATGAATCATGCAAAATAAACAAGGAGTGTCTTGTGTTTGAGTGGATACCTTTTTACTAGCATGCACCTTTCGCAAATTGCGTGCGCCATTGGTCTCCTGAGGAAAATGGAGGGTGAGTTAGAGAAGCAACATGCATTTATTTAGTGGTGTGAGATGGAGCCGGGTTCGCAGCCAACATGCCCGACAATGTCTCGGCCTCAGTGGCACAAGTATGAATTAGACAGTGAACACTGAAATGAAAGACAATGTAAGAGATGTATTATTGATGACACGTAAGTAGAAATAAAAACTCTCTGAATGCTATGAGAACATTAATGAGCATCACTTCTTTACAGATGAGGTAATGGTGATGATTAAGGGTGCTGAAGCGCAGTAGCAAAGTTAGAGTGATGATGAAAAGGTGGATGGGAAGCATGTGAGTATCAGGTATGAGATTTGGATTAAACCGTGGCTCAGTCCTATAAATAAGTCTCAGGACAGGATCAGGACTTACCACTCCCTGCCACAAGATCAGCCCCTCGGAGGAGCTTGTGTTGATCTCCAGTTCGATGGTCTCTGGCGAGTCATGGGCACTAAAACAGAAAAAAATAACAATAATTTTACCCATGAGGCATTGTTACATGAACTCCTAATAATACACCGTCTGCTATAACAGTGGTTCTCAAACTTTTTTCAATAATGTACACCCTTTGAAATATGTTTTCAGCCAAGTACCCCATAACCAGCGTAAAACCATTTTTTATAGAAAAAGAAGTGTTTGTTGCAGCAGTTGACAGTTTACGGCAGTTAATGATTGTATTGAAAATAGCTATATTTTATATAAAATGTGGTTTATCCATTTTACAAGTAAAATGTTCTCATTGAACTCATAGTAATATAATTATTTTAGGAATTATGCATGACTGATATTTTTTAAATTAAATGTGCTATTTATAACATTGATAACATTCAGCCACTAGATTCTCCTCCCCTGTTCCACTAAATTTACTTCACAACAAGTGGTTGCCAGGCACTTACCGTCAATCTCAGCCATTTATTCTGTTTTCTAACTGACGACCCAGAGATACCATGTGATACCAACTTTGTTTTACTATTGGCTCACAAGCCTTATTAGAGGTGTGAACCAAACGTCCAATATCTTCCACAGATATAAACAAAACATTCAATTTGGACCCGCCAAAAATTCACAATCAATATTTTTTTTTTCAGGAAAAGCCATACTTTTCTTTGGCACGTTTCTAAAGGCTCTGTAGATGTATTCTTCTTTCTTTTTTTTTTATATTTGTCTACATAAAAATGTTATCAATAAGACCTTTAACATTTAAAAAAAATCTCACACACTCAAAAGTACCGCTAGGGGTACTTATACCCCCATCTGAAAAACTATGCTATAACAGTCTAGAAAAGAAACTACAGTTACCTTCTTGGGAAAATGGATTTAGGAAGGGCAATGTATCCATCATCGTGGAAATGAGCTGCATACTGATAGGGTGAATCTAGAAAAAAATACAATAAATACACATGAAAATGATATTCAGATAATAGTAAGGCTGCTGTGGACTTTCATTCTCACTGTTATGGTGCCCTCCAGTGGCGAAAGCATGGAAGAAACCCTGGTAGGACAGGCTTGGTTAGATACAACAGTTATAGACAAAGAGGTATTCTTTCACTGAAATCACTCAGCAAAGTATTTTATTTGTTGTTGGTGTTTAAAGTAAGACTATGTAACTTTTAACAGAAGAAATAAAGCATTCTTCCTTTTACCAATGAAAAGTTGAATTCGTAAGCAATATAGCTTATGGTGGCTGATATTACTGAATTAGTTTGTTGAATTTATTAATCTTCTTTGCTCGTGCTACTGTCACACTAGGTTTTAGCATGTCAGAGATAAATTCAATAAACTCGGTACTTCTTGTTTTACTTCAGTGATACAGCGTGGCAGTAGCACAAGTAAAGAAAGATTATAAAGTCAGTAAACTGATTCAGTTACAAAGCAATATCTGTCTAAAGTTAGCTTTCGTTAGCTAACATTAGCCACCATAAGCACATACCAGACCACGCAAGTCTGTAGCAGCAAAAGCTCTACTTTGAGTATATCAAAATAAGAAAATGGGGGTATTTTTTATTGCTTACAACTTTTCATTCGTAAGAGGAAGAAAATGTTATTTCTTCTCCCGAAAGCTACATAGTCTCACTTTACGCACCCCAAATCCAGATGCAAATACGGCAATTTCAAAACCAAAAACAACAAAACCCTTCAGTACGACCAAACCAGGCTCCATGATGCAAACTCATGACAGTCCTCACCAACACATGAACCATTCCTCACACACTGCACCATCTCTGACCTTTCACAGAGATCAAACTGAACTCACCATGGGTCCATGCACAAATATCACATTAAAGCTGCAGTTGGTAACTTTTATTAGTTTTTTTTTTAAAGTTGTTTTAATCATATTTGCCCCAGCTGTCACTATATCCTGACAGTATTAGCCTACATGAGGCAGATAATCTGTGAAAAAGGTTTCTCTTCCTCCTTTTAGTGTTCCTAATGGCATTTGAGTCTGGGGCATAGACTGTATATAAGAAGTGGACGTAGTCAGCGTGACGTCACCCATTGGTTTGTGGACTGCCGTTTTGAGGCCTCGAGTTCAGCATTTTGACCGTTGCGATCTTGGTTATTGCAACCAGAAGTGACAGGAGAGGGTGGAGCTAAGTACAACCGAACGCTGAATACGACATTTTTAGGCGATCAAAATGTTATAATTAACTTTCATGAACTGAAAACACACTGTGAAAGGGTTAAAGTTCTAAGACACAAACATGGACAACTCCCAGACCGGACAACGCTGTGGTAGCGACCTGTCAATCACAAGGTAGCCACGCTCTAAAGCATACCCTGCTTTACGGTCTATTTGACTCTAAATGGGACCATAATTTACTAAATGAACATATTGAAGAAGACTTGAAACTAGCGATTGAGACCATAAACTCATGTTTACAATGTTTACTGAGGTAATAAATCAAGTGAGAAGTAGGCTCATTTTCTCATAGACTTCTATTTGCGACCAAAGGAGTCGCCCCCTGCTGCCTATTAGAAAGATTGCAAGTTTAAGGCACTTCTGCATTGGTTTCACCTGTCAGACCCTGGAGTTGCCCACTGGTTTGAGGTAAATGAGAAAGTTCGGGCCCGGCCGCCATGTTGAAATCAGTTGAGCCAAAACCAGCTCATTTTACAGCTAAACTGTACACTAAAATATGTTTCTGAAATCATTCGAGGTGAGAAATAGGCATTACAGTAACAAAATCTTGATTCATATTTGATCAGCGCTGCCTAGTTTGACAGTTTGATCGGAGTTCACAAGCTGTGATCGACTCCTGCGTTAGAGACTCCTCGGCTCTGATTGGTTGTTTTATTTCGGGTGCAGTGGAATCTTGCAAATGCCATTAGGAGCACTGATAGGAGGCAGAGGAACCTGATTTTTTCACAGATTATCTGTCTCATGCACTACTGTGAGGATATAGTGACAGCTTGAGCTAATATGATAAGAAGTTATTTTTTATAAAAGTTACCAACTGCAGCTTTAAGTACAGAATATGTCTGAAATACACCTCATCTCACCCAAACATCCTCACACTGTGCTTTGAACAGACATGTTTGAGTTGTTAGTAACAGCACAAATGTGGTTTCAGAGAGAAGAACAAGTATTTTTTGTGTATTTTCTTGTTGTACAGTATAGACAGGCATTCTTGAGGGAGACGGAGACGAGATTATATGTTTTGAGAAGCCATCATGACGACAAGGAAAAAGAAAATCAAGGGGAATTCCACATTTCCATCTGGGTCCAAAAACAGGCAGGACAAATCAGTTGATCTCCCAACCACAGTCCACCATCCTGTTACCTTTTAGTACAGATGCAGAATTCCCCTTTCCCAACTTTCCGATGAGGATAAGAGCCTCAGTTGAGTACAGACGCATTACATGTTTGGTGTGCGCGAACATGTGTTAGGCAATAGACGGTTCGGGATGAGTTTGGAAGGGACGCGGGGCCCCTCGAGCTCAGACGGGCCCCTGTTAGTCACAGTCGTGTCAGGCAGACTGAATATTGAGATACTGTACCATTTGCCTCGCTACTTTCCAAATTCCTCAGGGCCTCGGGGAAGCTGGAGACCTGGCCTGTGTGTGCAGGATATATAGCCATGAGAGTGCAGGGGTAAGACATACGTAATCACTTTGGGTTAACCCTCCCAGCATGCAGTGCAACACTGGGAGTGAGCTGTCTGATGTTAGAGGGGCTTCATACTGTGAGTCATATGGGCTCACTTCTGGCTTTGTGTCTAGTGTTTCTGCTTTGAAGATATTTGTCTATAGGATGCAGGTGTATGCAGTGATGTGCTGTAGGGGGACAAATGCTTTGGAGATTTAGAGAATTGTTTTCAGAACTGCTTTTATACAGATTCTGCTAATGAAATTGTATAATTATAAATTAAAGGGGGCATATCATGCTCATTTTCAGGTTCAAACTTATATTTTGGGTTTCTACTAGAACATGTTTACATGCTTTAATGTTAAAAAAAACACATTATTTTTCTCATACTGTCTGTCTGAATATACCTGTATTCATCCTCTGTCTGAAACGCTGCATTTTAGTGCCTGTCTCTTTAAGACCCTCTCCTGAAAAAGCCCAGTCCGCTCTGATTGGCTTGCGAGAAAAATATGGTGCACCTTTGTAAAGGTACTGTGCGTTCCTATACCCATACTACCATACTATTTAGTATGCCAGAAAAATATTTAGTATGTCCCAATACATAGTATGTCTAATGCAGTATGCCAAAATACCAGGATGTCCTACTACATCACGTCGCATTTTGATGTATGCAAGTAAGCATGCTTTGTAAGGGCAGCTGCAGTATGTACTAAAAGTATGCGATTTGGAACGTAGCCGTAGTTCTCAAGCTGTGGGCGGTATATTCTAATGAGCCTGCATAGGAAGAGGAGCCAAATCTGAATGGCTTGTTGATCTTGGAAGCCCACAAAACACTGACTGGGTTGTCTTATTTCACAGTTTGTAGGTTGGTAGGAACTCTAGATACCCAAATGCATGTGCACAAGCACTGAAAAGGTGAATTTTTCATGATATGTCCCCTTTAAGAATACAATTAAATCTTTTTACCAAACGTTCTGCTATTTCTGGCTGTGATTGTTATATCATATTTGGTATACATGGTTGTGTAGTTAGTCAGTACTTACTTTCTTCACAGTTCAGGCCCGTGTGGCCGGGTGCACACACACACTGGCCGTCAACACAGCTGCCGCCGTTCTGGCATTGAAGGTTGCTCTGGCACATGTCTTTCACCACCTCACAACGCTCACCTGGGTGAAAGGTCATGGACATGGAAAATGTACATTGTTTGTTGGAGTTTTACCAATTTTAACTATCCAGACATTTTTCAAGGAGCAGAATAGTTTAAATTAGGGCTGTCAAAGTTAAAGTGATAATAATAACGCATTAACGCAAATTTGTTTTAACGTCAGTGTGTGATTTTTAGGTTGTGGCGGGCTCAGTTTTAAAGCTAGAGTGAAGATACGGCATCATATGAAACTAGAAAACCTAAAAATTCCATTGGTCCCAACCATGTCATACTAGCTTGTCACGAAGGAGGCTAAATAACGCTCCAAACTTGCACTAAATTTTGGGGAGGAAAAACTGACATGGACATTTTCAAAGGAGTCCCTTGACCTCTGACCTCAAGTTATGTGAATGAAAATGGGTTCTATGGGTACCCACAAGTTTCCCCTTTACAGACATGCCCACTTTATGATAATCACATGCAGTTTTGGGCAAGTCATAGTCAAGTCAGCACACTGACACACTGACAGCTGTTGTTGCCTGTTGGGCTTCAGTTTGTTATGATTTCAGCACATTTTTATGCTAAATGCAGTACCTGTGAGGGTTTCTGTACAATATTTGTCATTGTTTTGTGTTGTTAATTAATTTCCAATAATAAATACAGTATATACATACATTTGCATAAAGCAAGCATATTTGTCCACTCCCATGTTGATAGGAGTATTAAATACATATCAAATCTCCCTTTAAGGAACATTTTGAACAGATAAAAAATGTGTGATTAATCGCAATTAAATATTTGAATCGATTGACAGCCCTAGTTTAAACCAATTTTTAACTAGATTTTATTTTCCCGATGCATGGATCTCCTAGAAGGCGATGAGCATAGTTGATAGTTAAGGAGTTCGCCTTCAACAAAACACAGCTCTGAAAATCTTCCACTTATAGAAAATGAAGTGAAAAAATGGGCAGAAAACACAAATGTGGTACACCTGAATCCAGAACTGTGTTGCAAAAAATAATGAACCGTGGAGAAAGATTTGCAAATGTCGCCATGGAATTTTGGGCAGATCTGACGCATGCTATGTCTTTTCCAGTGTTTAGAAGTCTTTGAGCATGAGCACTAACCTTCAAATCCGTCCTTACAGAGGCACTGGTACTCATATTCAAAACTGGACATGCAGTGACCCCCGTTCAGGCAGGGCCGGCGGTCGCAGGGGCTGTTGTCCACACACTTGCGGATAGATCTGCTTTCTGTGAAGCTGTAGGACAGATCCACCTTCTTGTTGTTGATGGAAACCTACGCACACAGCGTAGACACGTTTAAGCAACCACATACAGAAAAACAACAATTATGTTTTATTTCATTTTTTACTTTTTTAGAGAGATCTCACCTCTCCGATACATCCTTCAAACAGCTCGCTGACATTGGCGGGCTTAGGCAGGATGTCCATGTTGGGGACTCCTCCCAGGTACATGGCGGTGTGGATATTGAGGCCCTGGGCTTTTCCTGGAGATGTCTTTCTCTCCACTGGACCTTGATCGACCTTCAGGTGGCCGGCCCTCTTGTTTCGCTCGGCCACGACTCTGTGCCACTGGCCCAGAGAGACTGGCTCTGGACTGAGAAGGATCGCCTGGCCTGAAAATCAAGATAGGCCCAGAGAGACCTTAATGTCTTTACCTTTTTTGGTACAAATGCATCAATACCTTTATGACACTACAACCGATTTGTGTTGAAACTTTACCTGTGCCCAGCTCATATCTGAACTCTACATGTCCCTCCACCATAGAGATGGCCACAAAGTCCTCCACCTTCATTTTCTTCCCTCCACAGAAGAACATCAGGCCATCTCTTTCCAGCGGCTTGAACTCCAGCTCAACACGCAGGTCGTCGTGGACGTTAGTCAGAGGGGGATAGGCTATGTATGACTCCTCACCATCAAACAGCGGAGTGGTCACCAGTTCCCCTAGTGTAAGATAACAAGGAGGAAGATGCATTCCAATTTAGAATTTCTTGAAGGATATTTTGAAGGAAAAAATATTCTATACCAATATTGCTTATCTTCGTAAAAATACTTTACTTTATCAGCCTATTTTATCTGTAGTTTGGGATTTATCCTGTAATTATTATTACTGTCAATTTGTACTTTATATATTATTATTATTATTTATTTTATTTAAATTTATTTTTTTAATCTTATTTGCTTCTATTATTTTTTCGGCAATGGGTGAGATTTGGGTGGGAGGTTGCTTTGGGGGGAAAATACCAAAATATGGAGGGACAATCATTTACATTTGTGCTCTATTTGTATGTTTCTGTACACCTGATGTTACTCCCAATAAATTATTACATTAAAAAAAGAATATTTTTCTTACCATCCATGCATTTGTTTCCAAACTTGCCAAGATGGCAGCGGCAGTCATAGCCTAGGCCGTTTTGGCGGTTGATGCAAGTGGCGTCTGGTCCGCAGGCCTCTGTGGGAATTTAGGTGGCAAACATTTTTATTTTATTACTGATATAATATTGCACTGTTAATGGTGCATATGGACAGAGTTGATTCCCATGTACCTGAGTGACAGTGCAGGGATGAGTGGTGCTGGCAGTTGCTGCCTGTGAATCCTCTGGGGCAGCCGCACTTATACAAGCTGGTGTCTGAGTCCTCACACCTTCCTCCATTCTGAATAACGACATGGAAGAAATTAACTGGATGGAATTAAACACAGACCGAATGCTACAAATACATAAAGTGGATGGATGTGACTGACCTGGCATGGGTGGTCTTTGCATGTGGGGCAGTTTGTGACACCAGTAGAGCTGCGGTCGAGGTCTTTGAAGATGACCTCCTCACCTTGGATGACCAACTGACGGATACAGCCTGCGTAGTAGCAATATTAAATAAGGACAAGTCTTCAAGCCGACAGGAATTTTTTTCTCTATCCTATATTTCCTTTCATGGTGTAAACAGAGTGATGTCTTACCAACAAAACCGGTCTTAATTCCTGCAGTTTTGGCGATGACTGTGTAGTTGGGGTAACCACCCACATGCAGCTCCTCATTCAGATCCAGGCCCTGGAACTTGCCCTGAGGACAGGAAATATGCATTTATGGAACATATCAAAGCTGCAGTTGGTAACTTTGATCAAATATGATAAAAAAAACTTTTTATAAAACGGTTACTATATCCAGACAGTAGTGCATGAGACAGGTAATCTGTGAAAAAAAGTCATGTTCCTCTGCCTCCTTTTAGTGCTCTTAATGGCATTTGCAAGATTCCCCCACGCCGAAGAAAAACAACCAATCAGAGCCGAGGAGTCTCTACAGCAGCTGTAAATCACGGCTCGTGAAACTCGTGAACTCTGATCAAACTGTCAAACTAGACAATGCTGATCAAATATGAATCAATATTCTGTTACTGTAATGCCTATTTCTCGCCTCAAATGTTTTCATAAACATCTTGTAGTGTACTCTTTAGCTGTATAATGAGAAAGTTTGCTCAGGCTGGTGGCCGGTGCTTGCTATTGGCTCGACTTTTTTCAACATAGCGGCCGGGTCACAAACTTTCTTTTTTTACAGCTAAACAGTACACTACAAGATGTTTATGAAACATTGGAGGTGAAAAATAGGCATTACAGTAACAGAATATTGTTTCATATTTGATCAGCGCTGCCTAGTTTGACAGTTTGAACGGAGTTTGCCAGTGTCTGACAGCTGCTCAGAGACTGTTCGGCTCTGATTGGATGTTTTTGTTCGGGTGCGTTGGAATCTTGTAAATGCCATTAGATAGATTATCTGTCTCATGCACTACTGTTAGGATATAGTGACAGCTATAAAAATAGCTTTTAATCATCTTTGCTCAAAGTTACCAACTGCAGCTTTAACTTACATTAATAAATCCAATGCACATATGTGCCAGTGGGAGTTACATTAACATTGACAGAAGTACCTGTGAGCTGCCGTTGATGGGCTCCCCTCCGTCTACAATGATATAGCCTAACGTGTGGTTGCGATACAGCTCAACTGTATGGAACTCTCCCAGTTTGACGGGGTTTGGGTCGCGTATGGTGGCCATGCCGGAGCCCACGTCAAACCTGAGACAACATCAGAATCATTATCAACAAGGTCTGCGTTTCAGTCGATCAGGAGATCTTTTAAGATCTGTACAAACTGACCTGAACTCCAATCTGCCGCCCACAAGTCCCAGAGAGATAAAGTCTGCTCCTGTGGTCCTTCTCTGGCCATTGTAGAGGATCATCCCTACACCACAAAGACAGGATGAGTCAGAACTAGAAAAAATGTATACCCTACAATAATGTCCATCTAAATAAGTCAATAAATCTAGTAGTTTTATTTAAACAAGTGGAATCTTCCAGTTCGTTCAAGAATTGTCTTGAGTCAACGGAACAATTTCCGTTCTTCAGCATTGTCTCAAGATAATTATTTCTTTAATATTCCTGAAATAACCATCTGATCTCACTGGTAGAATTTTACACTCAAGAAAAACAAGATTTTAGACAAAATACGAGAGTAGGTGACTTGTTAGGATGGACATTGCTTGCAACAGAGTCAGTCATACACAAGGTAAACTCTGGGTGGTAAAGCAGCATGCTATGGTGAGGCAAGTTTAAAGCCAACCAAAGCCAGGTTATAACCTGCCATCCTATCTGGGCATCACTGTAAAACTGTTCCTCCTTTTTCTGTCTCCACATGCCGGGAACACATGCTTTATATGAGCCACAGAGACTCACGGGGAAGCGGGAACATGCCCTCTTACATGTCTCCATCTATATCATCTCTGATAGTTATGAAAATGAGTGATCAAGAGAGAGTAGAATGCATGAATGCGCAACACAAAGTTGATTGTTTAAAGCTAGGGTTGGTAATGTTGAGAAACCAGCAAGAGTACGCTAGATTTTAAAAATGATCCAACCTAAAAACCCAGCCCAGTGTTGCCAACTCTCCAATAAAAGTAGTAGCAGCACTAGCTCCAAAAGTTGCTAAATCTAGCGAGAAAGTCGCCAAGTCGGCAACACTGAGCCCATCCCTTCAGGCCTCCCTCCAAAGCCACTCCCCCAAAATTATCATTATTAACGTAAACAATGAACATGGCTATAGTCAGTACCATAGACTGTATATAAAGATGGACGACATGACAGCTCCCCAAAAGTGAAGCCAAAACATCTTGATCGCCCCCTGGTGGCTGGGTGCAGTGTAGGTCATAAAGCCCGCCCCCCCCATATTAGTGGATGGGACATGGGCCAAACTAAAAAGTCAAAGTACACGTCAAACACATTATCCCCAAAGATGGTTTCTGTCATTTTAGGTAGTTTTTTATCTCGCTGATGTATGTTCAAGTGGTTTTAATTGCAGCTGAAAAGCTGCAGCTGAGCTCGGCTCGTGATTGGTTCTGGCGGGTGACCTCGATAACGCGACTCCACCGCCTGATCACTACTGTGCAGACTCTGGCTCCAAGTGACGTCAAAATCTCAAGATGGCAGCTCCCATATTCGGGATATTTTAGCTTCACTTCTGTACAGTGGGAGGAAGTGGAGACGCGTTGTCCATCTATATATACAGTCTATGGTCAGTACTCACAGCTGTCAAGCTAACAGCTTGTGGAAGACACCGGTGTCGCGCAATGAGTGCACGGGTACAGTGCAAGCAGGCAGGTAGGTAGGTAGACAGGCAGGTAGCTCATCCAATCATTACAATTGGGCCGATGGAAATGATTGGACGGGCTTATTACAGTCCTGCGACAGCCACTGATACCAGATTTTTTTTTTTTTTTTATCAGAACATTTGATTTATCGATTGCTGTCGGGATTTAATGAAAATTTCAACAAACATAACAAAAAAATGTTTTTGAAGAAAATTGCCAACCCTAGCTTTAAGTGTAAAGCACACATACAGTAATAATCTGTAGATGTTTGGATCACACGTTTATATATTTAAGGAGCCAAGCGTGCTCAAATAGCTTTTGCAATAAATGTGTAGCTTGTTTGTTACCTGATGCGTAGGATGTGCTGAGACAGCAAAAATCCAAACATTCATACATAAGTTGCCAGTCAACATAAAGAATAACAGCTGTGTATTTTCCTTTGATTTTCCAAACAATTTACTGTACTGTTTATTCATTTCGCAGTCATGCCCCCACACATCCGGCACCAACTGTGGGTAGGTTAAACAAAACCATATTTTCTTGCAAAGGTAATTTGACATACTGTGGCTCTCACTATTTTCAAAATGCAGTGATGTTTAAATAAAAGAACACCTACAGAAATGTGTGTAGTGTTGCCTTTAACAGTTCTAGCATACAAGGACTGGGATTTTAAGCAGCAGTACTGCTATGAAGTAGAAGCTGATGAAGTAGACTGGGGTGTAAAAGTAGATTTGTAATCAAGCTATTATGAATCCGATGCGTTTTTGTGATCATGACTGAAAAAAGCCTGTATGAAAAACATGCAGCATCTTCTTTCATCTCTTTCACAGCCCCTAAATCAGCTCTGAGCTGGATGCATTATGTGAAATATGTCTGATGGAGCCAAAAAGCAGCACTGCCCACATCAGTCTGGAGCTCTTGTTGCTCTCAAGCACTGAGACTCACCAGCGTACAATATGAGACCTTCTCACCACGTGGGTGAGGGAGACAGGGAAGGGACAGAAGACGCAGTGAAGTTATACATGAGGAAACATGGTACACATCATCAGAAAACATACACAAGATTCAACGAGAAAAACATGTACAATAATTATGTACAACAATAATTAACTATTCATTTCAGCTGTAAAGCAAATTTAAGGTTGCACTTCCTTACCATCAACATTATCAGGTCTGAAGTTGATCTTGATGCTGAAAGCCTTGTATGCATTTTTGATGGTGGGCAGGGTGAGGTAGGACAAGGGTTCCTGGGCAAAGTACGGCATCACTCTCTCTGAAAAAAAAGCACATAGTCTCATAGTTCATACTCCAAACCTTTCTTTCATTTATTTACTTAATGACATTACTTCCCAGTACTCTCCATACTGCAGACTAACCGTGAACTTGAAGTGTAGTAAAGGCTTCCACTTTTCCTTGTTTGTTAGAAGCGGTGCAGACATACGTCCCAGAATCCTCGTGGGTGACGCGAGGAACCGTCAGTACGTTGACTTCCTGGAAACACTTGGGAGGAAGCTCTGCTTCCAACTAGATACAGAAACAGACACAATCAGTACTATGAATAATATTAGCAACAAAAATTGACTCTCTTCAAGCATAAAGACTACAGACATCATTGCGTATTTAAATGTTCCATCTTGAAAAAATTAAATTAATTGAATTACAGAAATATCTTGGTTACCTTGGACCATTTGATCTCAGGTAAAGGGTATCCTGAAGCCACACAGGGCAAGACCGCATCAGACCCAACTGTCACCTCCTTAGTTTCAGGCAGCGAAGCAATTTGAGGAAGAGCTGTGCAAACAGGAAACGGGTTTAAATGAGTGATGAGAGTGCATGCATATCTGTGTGTGTAATGGAAGTAAAAATAATGGGTTCAAGTCCTTGAAGGCGTTGGCGCCCTCGGCAAACAATTTTTTTTCGGAGGCTGTAGCACGCTCAGTTTTAGAGCTAGAGTGGTTACTTACTATCATATGAAACTAAAAAAAACTTAGGAATCCATTGGTACCATGTCATGCTAGCATGTGGGAAGAATGCTAAATAACATTACAAATTTACGCTAAATTTTGGCGAGGAAAAACTGGCATAGCGATTTTTAAAGGGGTCCCTTGACCTCTGACCTCAAGATATGTGAATGAAAATGGGTAACCACAAGTCTCCCCTTTACAGACATGCCCACTTTATGATAATCAAATGCAGTTTTTGAATGCATTACAAATATTATTTTTGCCTATTCTAAAATGATGTGTTTATATGTGTGAATATGTAAATATTTCTGCATACTGGCATCCATAAGCAGTCTTAGAATTGCAAAAATTGGGCATCACTGTAAAGCTGAGACTCTAGTGGATCAAATGAGCCCAATTATATTCATGTGTGATTATGTTAGTCCCCATAGTAGCCATGTCATTGCATTAAGACCATTTTTTAAAATTTTACCTCCCTGTATAAAATGACCTCTGGTGACCTCTAGGATAATCACAGCCTCATTAAAACTTTACAACCACATACTAGAAACCTAGAGCATTCAGAGGATGTATGGCTTTCCTAGGTAGATTGACAATAAGAGGGTTTCTGAGCAGTTTGCAGAACAGAAGTGCTCGCCATCCAATCGCTGAAAAATGAAATTATTGCAGAAATCTCCAAATGTCAAAGGTTTTTGATAACACAGCATGGCTTTTTCTATGGTGTTCATCAACGTCTTGGTGTCTTAATGTGGTATTTTGGAGGAATTTTTGATTATTTTTATCTCGAGTGATTAAAAAATTTAGCACCAAATCTGTGTAATAAATGGTATCAACCCAAAAATTGCTGCAACAACTTATGAGACATAATAGAGCATGGAAATGGCCATCATATACTTCCATCATAATGTTCTAGCCATATACACTTTCACAGTTTATCTGAATCAGTTACCACCACACCACTTCTATGTGAAATCTACTGTTGACCTGCTATCTCCACCTAAAGACCCGCTCTACCCCCCTAAAAAAGACAAAAACGGGTCTATGAAAAAGAAGAGAGGAGTGGAAGAGGTTAAGCTATTTTTTTTTCTCTTGTACACTCACACTGGACGTTAAGGACCACCTGGGACTGCACCGAGCCCACGTCGTTGGTGGCAGTACAGCGGTACTGCCCGGCATCGGCCTCCGTCACCTGCTCAATCTTCAGCATGCCGCCCTTCACTATGATGTGAGAAGGCAGAGAGCCGCCGACTTTACTCCACTTAACTGTGGGCTCTGGGTCGCCGACGGCCTGGCACTCAAACTCCACAGAGTTCCCGATCATCACGGTCTGCACCGAGGTACGCACGTTGATCATCACCTTTGGCAGGGCTGCAGAAAAGAGCAGGAAAGCAACGCTTTATATTTGGCCTTAATGAAGCAGGGCACTAGTATATTTGCAGTGAATGTAACAGACCTTGGATGGTCAACCTGGCGGTGTCCTGGGCCTGACCGTACACGCTGCTGGCTCTGCAGATATATACGCCTTCGTTGCTCTGCTCGAGGTTCTCAATCCTACAGAGAGACATTCAGTTACACACATGAAAACAAGCAATGGTTAGGTTTTTACTTCACACATATTACAGTACACAATGTTTAAGGGACCCTATGAGTGGATTTGAATGTTTTAGCCCGTTTAAGGATAAGTCTAAAAATGTTTCTTATTGTCAACAGTGTGACCTTGGTGAATCCGAACTAACCAAAGTCACCCAATAACACAAACAAACTAATTGACAGAGGCAGCGGTAGACCGGCAACCCCCGTGTTCTGTGAGTTAAAATTACAGTTTCTTTCAATGAAGTCTGGTTGCTTTGGCGAGAGCATAGATAACGGCTTCAGTTCCAGTCAGAAATATAAACTGTACAGCTGTGTCACGGCAAAGTAAACCGGCGAAGTATTCTAAATATAGCGTTCACTTAAACTGATATTAATGTTTTTAGATGAGCCTCTCTTTTAGGTGTCTAAAATACGATTTGCTGCCGGCCCCGTCCAGAGCAGTACATTGCTTTGATTCCATGCAGTAACTCCTGTCTGCTTACCTAAGACAACCCCACTTTAAAACACCCAAATTATCCCTTTAAGTACATATACATATATTATGTATACCTTTTGGAATAGGTTGTTAATGGGTAAAACATGCAAAACTGGCTAAACTTGTCTGTTTTCAACAAATAGACAGCAATACGAGTGTATAAGTCACCTGAGCACCCCATCCTTGACGTGGTGGTTTGGTGGCAGGGCTCCTCCTTCCTTTAGCCACTCAATTTTTGTTTCTATACCGCCTGCTGCCGAACAGGTGAACTCCACAGCGCTGCCTTGGGCCTTTACTTCAACCTGGGGTGACACACGCACTGCCAAGGGGGCTACAGAGGGGAGGGAAAGAGACTTTAGATTATTTAGGTATTTTTTTCATGTGTGGTGCACAACAGTCTCTCCTGTGTTGAGCTATTAATTATTTATAACATGTCAAGACTTGTCAAATCATTATACTATGAGCAAACTTACATCTGACTGTGACTTTAGCGATCACTTCGCTGTTGGCCACTTTGTTGCTGGCCACGCACTTGTAGCTCCCAGCATCCTCGGCGGTAGCCAGGTTGATCTGAAGATCCCCTCCGCTAACTTGGGCCCTCTGGGGCAGGTTTCCATCCAGTTTAGTCCACGTGTAGGTCAGGGGAGGAGTGCCATGGGCCAGGCACTGCAACCTGATCACCTCGCCGACCCGCACAGCCACATCGTCAGGCACAGAAGTGGCATAAGGAGGGGCTAGAGTCAGGACGGAAAAGGTTTACTAGATATGCATAGCAAAATAAGACATAATATACTCATTGTAGTCTATCGTCCATTTAAAGCAGGAGTACACAAAATGAATACGTTCAAATTAAATGACAGCAAGCAACAAAACCACAGCACTCACTCTCTACATCTAGCATGATGGTGACTTCAGTGGTGCCCATTTTGTTGGTGGCGGTGCAGATGTATTCTCCAGAGTCTTGGCGGCCCACTGTGGGCAGCACCAGGCTGTTGTTCACCACCTTATGTCTCCAAGGCAGAGGAGACCGCAGCTTGGACCAGGAGATCCTCGGGGATGGGATACCTAGAAACACACAAGTTCTGTGCTCAGCTAATCTGTTGTTTTTTTAGACTGTCTTTGGTACAGTGATGCAACATACGGTGATGCAACAAGTGCCACAGATTCGACGTGACATAAAAAAAATGCTTTTATGTGAATTCCAGCTGTATAAATGAGATTTTTGTTGCCGTCTTTACCGTGGGCCTCACAGCGCAGTGTTGCACTCTGTCCCTCCACTACAACCATAAGCGGCTCAGGAACAGAGGCCCTGGGCAATGTGGGCACTTGAGAGCCTCCCTCGACAACGACCTCCACCTTGGTCTCAGTGGAGCCCTCGTTGTTGCGAGCTGTGCACACATACGTGCCACTGTCTTCTAGACGTGCCGCGAGAATCTGCACAAGAGGGAAAATGGATATATTTCCTCATACAAATACACACAATTTCAGAAAGGAACAAAGCTGATTTGAAACATGGTCTACGAAGCAGAGTCTTTAAATAGCAACACAGAAGAGCTCCACCTCAGGTGGATAGGGTTAAAAAAAAAATATATATATATCTAATAGAAGTCACCATTAAACTTCCCCATTTGATTACTTTAAGACAATTATTTCTAGTATAACAAGTTTTCTGAAATTGTATGTTTGCATATACAAATTAGTCATTGTATTATCAAATATGTGCTAATTTGCATAGATTTCCAGAACAGAAATCTGAACATTGGATAAAGCCAGGTTCAAAATTATTTTTTAATTTTGTTGACATATTAGAGTCAAAGGTTTTTACAGAGGAAATTTTGGATATCTCTTTTTATCACTCCATATATCAGAAAATACTGTCAACAGCCATAAAAAATCTATTTTTGCCATGTTTTTAGGAATAAATCAGGCTATGAATGACATATGAACAAACCACTTTGTATAAACCTTCAAAGTATAGATAGGAATGAAACTGAAAAGTTTGGTACAGGGAAGTGCTACTGAAATGCAGATTTCTGGCTCTATATGTACGAGTATGAGAAAAAACCTCATTCAAGAAAATGGCCTTTAAAGATATGGATTGTAAAATTCCATACATTTTGCAAGACACTACAAATAGAAAAGGTAAACATTTTTAATTAATAGATATCACCATGAAACTTACCCGGTTGATTACTTACTTACTTACATGAAGACAATATTTTTTTGTATTACATATTTTATGTTTAAAGGTACAGTGTGTAGGATTTGGGGATATCGAGTGGTGTGGTTGCAGATTGCAACCAACTGAGTAACCCTCTGCTCTCTCCTCCCTTTCTAAGACTGCGGTAACATGAGCCGATGAGTGCAAAACCATGGTAACGCCGTTCGCATCGCTCAGAGGCCATTCTTACCATAATAACACTACTTTAGGAGCAATGGAAGTAAGACGGCGGCTGGTGGTACCACAGTTTTTCACTCTGCGGCTCATCGCAGTTTTACAAGCGTGTCGGAGAATTACGATGGCCTTCAGGTAACATAAAACTCGAAAGGCCAGTGTTTGGTTTGTCTGTTGTGGGCTACTGTAGAAACATGGCGGTGCAACATGGCGGACTCCGTGAAGAGGACCCGCACCCTACTGTATGTAGATATGAAAGGCTCGTTCTAAGCTAACGAAAGCACAACGGTTCTTAGTTTCAGGTGATTATACACTAATGAAAACATAGTTACGAATATTATATTCCATTTCTGCTAATAGATCCCGCAAAATGTTACACACTGTTCTTTTAAATATGAAAATGAGTCATTGTCTAATACAAACTGTTGGTGAATTTAGGAGAAATCTACAGACGCAAATAGACAAAGTGTAGTAAAATAAACAGCTAAATGTGTATTTTGGATGTTTTCTATACACTAGTCTGAAAGAAGACATGTTATGGAAGCAAAAATAACCCAAATTCTCAAAATTCAGCAGTACATGAAAAACAATGTTTTTGCCTTGGATGTCTCCCTTTAACCTGCTCTACAGATGTTGATGGTGTAGTCAGATGTATCAGTACCTGCATGACTGCATTGGACTCCATGGGCACGGGGCTGCTCAGCATGGTCTTGCGGTTGCTGTCCAGCCTGTGCCATGACACCGAGGGGCGGGGCTCTCCTGTCGCCTGGCATTCCAGGTTAATGGGGTCCCCCACCCTGACACGCAGGGGTCCAACAGGGGTGACAGTGGTCACAGGAGACTCTGAGGGCACAGATACAAAATACTGGTTTAACTCTGTATTTGATTCAGCCACTAGAGGGAACCCTTCACTTAAAAGCTTTATATGGGTGTATCATGACTGAAATGTGGCTCACCTTTGACAATTAAAGACACAATGGTGTGGGTGATGCCGAACGGGTTGCTCGCCACACAACGGTAGGCGCCATGGTTCATAGGGCGGGCATTGGTAATGGTAATAACAGAGCCATCAGGGCCAGATTTAACATTATCTGCAGAACAGAGGAGCAAATGAAACATTAGAACTGGTGCAATTTAAAGGGGAAGTCCACTGATTTTATACATGATATTCAGTTTACTCATCATGGTCAGCACTACACAGCACAAACAGTTGCATACCTTCTGCCGCTCTGGAGGGAGCATTATAAAGTAAAAAAAAATAACCCTGATGTTGTCATAAGGGTTGTCTCGGCTTGGTCTTGAGACCCTAGACTGTATATAAGAAGGGGACGTAGCCATCGTGACGCTATTGGTTTGTGGACTGCCGTTTTGAAGCAACCAGAAGTGACACGAGAGGGCGGAGCTAAGTACAACCGAACGCTGAATAAGACATTTTTAGGCGACCAAAAAGGTTATAAATAACTTTGATGAACTGAAAACACACATTAAAACACGTTAAAAATACAAGTTGTAAGAGTCACAAACAAATCCCAGACCGGACAACGCCGTGATAGCGATTTGTCAATCACAAGGTATGCACGCCCTAAAGCATACCCTGCTCTATGTTCTATTTGACTATAAAGGGGACCATAATTTACTAAATGTACATCATGCTGTATTGAAGAAGACTTGAAACTAGCGATTGAGACCATAAACTCATGTTTACAATGTTTACTGAGGAAATAAATCAAGTGAGAAGTAGGGTCATTTTCTCAGACTTCTATACAATCAGACTTCTTTTAGCAACCAGAGGAGTCGCCCCCTGCTGGTTATTAGAAAGAATGCCAGTTTAATGCACTTCAGCATTGGCTTCACTTTTCAAACCCGGAGGTAGCCCACTGCTTGAGACTTAAGTTTTAACAGAAAGTCTGCATTGCAAACTGGATGTGTGAAAAATGTGGGCATTTAAGAGGCAGGAGGGGTCTAATGAAAGATGCTATTTAGTTGCATTATGGGAAGTGTATGATCCAGTGTTTTGGTCTCTTTTCAGCTCCCCAATTTTATGGAAGAGCAAAATCAAATCGCTGGAGTAGCCCAGACATGTTGACTAGTTCTCAATCGTGGGTCTAAGACACAACTTGAAGATATTCAAAAGTAGGTGTGTAAAGTGTAAGAAGAGCTACAGAAAGCCAAAGAGTGAGGGTGCAAATCTGACATAGGAAGAAATGACTGGATACAACACATGCCTTTCATTTCATTTATCTATTGAACATACACCACAAAGCACGAATATGTTTGGGGTAGAGGAGCCTTAAAGAGGACCTATTAAGCTTATTTTTAGGTGCATACTTGTATTTTGGGTTTTCTACTAGAACATGTTTACATGCTTTGATGTTCAAAAAATGCTTTACTTTTCTCATACCGGCTGTGCCGCAGCACCTCTTTTCACCCTCTGTCTGATACGCTCTGTTTTGAGCTCCTGCCCCGCCCTCCCGAAAAGCCCAGTCTGCTCTGATTGGTCAGCTGTCCCACTGTTGTGACTGGTCAACCAAAATAAAAACTTCGGACTCCGCTCCTGCTCCGCTCTAACTAGCTTTGTTTGAGGGCGTGCCAAACTAGCCGTTATGCAAAATGTGTTACTTGGTGACATCACCACGTTACAGAAGTAAAGGCGGGACTTCAAGCAAGGTGTTTCAGGCAGTGTGCCTGTGGAAAAGAGTAACTCCCATTGGTGTAGATTTAGGCTTTGTAACTTTGCAGACCTTTTACATGCACAAAAAATATATAACACACTAAAGGAAAGGGAAAACACGCAAAAATATAAGAGGTCCCCTTTAAAAAGCCATCATGTCATCAAATCTTACTGGGCTAAATGACATGCAATATTTTAGTAATGCAAAAATGTCAATTCTAGTCTAGAGAAAAGGGATTTGAGTTCTAAATTAGTAATTAAATGAAGTAACAGAGGAGTGATTCATGGGTGGGTTGCAGCTGTAATTGCTTTCATATAATTACATCATAAAATCAGAACTCATTAGGCAGGTTTGTTCCTCAGTGTGTGTGTGTGTGTGTGTCTGTGTGTGTGTGGTTATTACCTGGCAGCGGCTGGTTGTTGGCCAGTTTCCACTCCAGTCTGACAGGCTGGGCTCCGCTGTACACCTTGCACCTGAAGCTGGCCGAGTCCCCCACACGCACTGCAAGACTGTGGGGCTCAATGGCAATGATCGGACTCTGAAGACCTGCAGCAGAAACCAGCGTTTTGGGCTCCGGACAGATTCTATTTGAACATTACTGTTCACGATGTCACTTCATTTCGCTGACTTATTATTCACAGAAGTAAGAAATTCCTATTCAGTGTGGCTAATGGCTTCATTGGCAGCAGTTAAAGACCTCAAACATCACTGAGGTCCAGGCAGGAGAGAACGAGGATGAGATCATGGGACAGTAGCGAGGAAAATCAATCAATCTGAGGTCACACTGGGCTACACTGGAAAAATACAACTGGAAAGTTCATTCATGAAGTGAGGCAGTGTTTGTGTGAGAACAACACCCTGCCATGCAATGCCCTGCCCTTAATGGGTTTCTCCCAGCCTCTGACTGATGCTGCCATCTGTCCTTGGTGAGAACGTAACGACTGTCACGTCTAATCGAATCACCCGGACATCAAGCACAGTGAAGTACAGTGGAACATTTGAAAAAAGAGAAAATATCAAAATGGACTCTTTATTTTTATTCTGTTTAGATCCAAAAAATACTTTTTTCTTTTTTGCACACAAAGCAAAATAGTTAATATAGCACTTGTATGAGGCCTGAAGTGTTGACCAACTTACGTGAAGAAGAAGAAGTGACAGACACCGACACAGAGGCCTGGTGGACGTGAGATCCGGAGTTTCCAGAGTTGACCTTCACCCGACAGATATACTCCCCTGAGTCCTCTGGAGAGGCTGATAGGATACGCAGCTGACTGCCCAGAACCTGCACACAGCAGCAAATTACCAAATGGGGTAATTACCAAATGGGGTAATTACAAAAATTGTGCCCCCATTACCAAATGGGGGCACAATGATGATTAATGTTTCATTTTTGCTTCTGTGTGATTACCTGGTGGTTGGAGGAGAGGCGTCCGCTGGCTTTCGTCCAGGTGACCTGGGGAGGAGGGTTTCCAGGGGCAAAACAGTTGAGCTCCAGACTCTGACCCTCCTGGACGTCAGCTATAGACGGCTGGATGCTGACCGCTGAGGAGGTGTGGTCCCCTGCACCAACACAAACAGTAGAGATCGTTGTTTTTTTCTTGTTTATTACAAAGTTAGTCATGGTTGATGCGAGGGCTCTTGATACTTGTTTTGTACTCCTTTTTGTTTTTAACATTCAATGTGCTTTATAGTTGAAGTCGAAGTTTATTCTGATAAGAAATGTTGTTATTCATGTTAGATATAATTTTAAAGCTCGTTTTGAGCTCTTTATGGTGGAACTATCCACGGGCACATCAGATCAATATGAAGTTAGTAGTTGCAGAGGCATTCAGAATTTGCCCTGTTGCAGCGTTAGAGGTCAAAGGTCAAATTCTGTTGTCCTTAGTGTCATGAAAATGTGACTGGTAGATAGATTATAGTCTAAACTTTACAATGATATATAGCTTCATGATATTCTGTGTAGGTTACCCTCTTTTATAATGTCTCTATTTGTAAAAAGGCAAAAAAAAAAAAACATTGACAAATTGTAACGATCGGGGGAAGAAAAAAGGAGTGATAGCACATAGAAAGCAATGCTATCGTGCATTTTCCAACACTAGGGACATAGAAGTCACTGAAAAAATCACTATGAGACATGGACCCTCCAAATTTGCACGAAATTTTGGGGGTCAGGCTCACGGACTAAAAGGCGGGGGGGGGGGGGGGGGGGGGATATGCGTCTGATTCTATTTGACTACCACGACAACTCACCTTTGAGCACAGAGACTTTAATGGGAGCACTATTTGAGCCAATGCTGTTGCTACCAACACACATGTAAGTGCCAGAGTCGGACATCTGGATGTTGGGGATGAGCAGAGTACCGATGTCGGTGCGGTCCATGCGGGCCTGGAGAGGAAACAGCGACACATGACGAGATTAGACATCTATCTCCTTATGGCTGCCATGATATACAGCACTGTGCATTACATTTCAAAGATATGATTTTACTATTATTTACACCATAAAAATACACATATACTGAAGACAAAGCACATCACTTACCTGTCTCACGTCGCTTGAAGCAACACAAACATGACATCGCTGACATTACTAGCTAATAGCGACACAAAAGCACTACAGCGTGGATCTTTGAGACAAGACAAGAGCTGTTATTGCTACAGTTCAGTCTCTCTGTGAATGGATTCATGATTTCTATGACACTGTACTTTGTACATGGAACTGTGCACAAAGTAGTGCCAACATTTCTACAATGATTGGTGGGGTTGTAATTTGTTAATATATCATGATCATTACTACACTAGTATCTTTATTCTATAACAAGATCGATGATTGATTTTTTAAAAATTAGGGAAAAATTAGGAGAGTTAGAGTTGACAGTTTGTGACACATTGATTTGAGACAGAGGTTAAGAATTACGAAGCAGTTCTTAACTGTGAAATCTGAGAATAATCACTAGCCAGCGCCCTGGAAATCAAAAATATCCACCATTAAATATCGAAACAAAACCCTGCACTAATTTCAACACTCATATTTAAGAACTCTGGTGACTGTCTGGCTCATGAGCAATCAACAACTTGACTTGTTTGTACACTACTCCTCTGCATGGCAGTCAGGGGCCCAGCAAGGCTGAAAATGAGCTTTCATAAAGTTTGGAAACACCTCAGAGGGGTAGGGGGACCAGGAGGGGAGGGTCTGGGGAGGGATTACTGTATCCGGGGGGTGTCGGGGCATCCACGGACAAAGCTGCTTAGCTCCGGCCCGTTCAACCGTGAGGGGAGGCTAAACCGAGCAGTGGCTGAGGCGGGCCCCGGCTCAATGTGTGTCTGAACCCATTGAGGAGCTTTCAAAGCAAGCCGTTTGCTAGAGCATACAGAATTTCTGCGTGGTCGCACGGCAGAGCCCGGCTCCCCCTGGGAAAGGCTGACACAACGCGGTGGCTCTCTGAGGCAGAACTAAACGGGCCCCGGAGCCCTCGTCGAGCCGAGGAGGGCTACGCAGAGACCAGACTAACACAATACCCCCGTTGGGTAGGGGGGCAGCGGGCTGCGACTGGCACGGAGCAAAATATGTCTGAAATACCTACAGTACACCTCCTGTATACTTAGTCCTGTTAATACACTCAATGGAATGATGAGGGTCAACTGAGTGCTGAGAGCCCAAACAAGTTAGGGATGGTATGATGTGGACAAAACAAAAGACTATGGAACATTTTGTTTAATAAAACGCAACATAAAAACAAATGCAAATACATTAAGAAGTCACCCAGCTGGTTGACTTTAATGTATTTTGCTCTAAAGGGACTTAGCGGGCAGCTGTGGTGAATTAACAGGGTTTATAAGGTGTGAATCAAGGACAAGTTTGATCATGCACTTAGTCGACAATTTGTGAAGACGAGGTCAGTTGAGGACGATGGTGGTGAACTACGAGACGGGACAGACAGACAGACAGCGGACAGATGGACAGACCTGCAGCTCCTCAATACGTCTCTGTAACACATCGAGACTGTTGCTTTTAAACTGATGGAAACCGTGAGAGGTCATGGCCTGAGCAAACGTCAGAACAGGGTGGGATAAAAAAAAAAAAAGGAGACAAACAGAGGGAAAAATAAAGGTAAATGGTCAAAATGCGGAAACAGTCAAAAACTGACACAGTATGATGAAAAACCATCGGCACCGGACACACCTTCAAGTGCAAGGTAGAGATATATCACAGCAGAAGGTAAATACAGTAATCAATCCATGTTAAAGTCGTCATCAAGGCACTGTGACGGCAGGAGGAGTCTCACCTGTGGAGGGATCTGTCCCCCGTTTTTCAGCCAGGTGAGTTTCGGGGTGGGCGCTCCTGTTGCTCGGCAGTACAACCTCATGTTGTCGCCTTCGTGGGTTTCGATATTTTGGGGGCTGACTTGGACTTGGGGCTGGGTGCCGAGGCCACTTGGGTTAGACTCTGACCAACAAAAAAAAAAGAATTATGATCATTCAAAAACACAAAATATACCCACCTTAACTTCTTGAGCTTGACAGTTCATTTTTCATTTGTTCAACTGTTTACTAATCGTTTTGCTTTTGTGATAAACATTTACTTATTGCTTTTACAACTAGAGCAGTCAATCGATTAAAATATTTAATGTGATTAATGGCAAATTAATCAGACATTTTGTATCTGTTCAAAATGTACCTTAAAGGGAGATTTGTCAAGTATTTAATACTCTTATCAATATGGGAGTGGACAAATATGCTGCTTTATGCAAATGTATGTATATATTTATTATTTGAAATAAATTAACAACACAAAACAATGACGAAATATTGTCCAGAAACCCTCATAGGTACTGCATTTAGCATAAAAAGTGTGTCAGTGTGCTGACTTGACTATGACTTGCCCAAAACTGCATGTGATTATCATAAAGTGGGCATGACTGTAAAGGAGAGACTCGTGGGTACCCATAGAGCCCAATTTTCATTCACATATCTAGAGGTCAGAGGTCAAGGGACCCATTTGAAAATGGCCATGCCAATTTTTCCTCGCCAAAATTTAGTATAAGTTTGGAATGTTATTTAGCCTCCTTCACGACAAGCTAGTATGACATGGTTGGTCCCAATGGGTTCCTTTGGTTTTCTAGTTTCATATGATGCCATCTTCACTCTAGCTTTAAAATTGAGCCTGTTAGAACCTTAAAATCGCAAGTTACGTTAATGGATTAAAAAAACTAGTGGCGTTAAAACGATTTTGCGTTAACTCAGTATTATCGCGTTAACTTTGACAGCCCTAATAAAAACCATTGTAAAGGGTATCTGTGGCATGCAAAAACTTAGTGTTCCAGTTTCACAAATAGAAAAGAATCATGAAGTCAATGAATCTCTCTCCAGATCTTGCTAACATTAGCCACCATAAGCTACTGGTCATACCAGACCAGAGTGTATTGACTTGAGCAAGAGTGTGTGTTACTGCTTATGAACTTATCATTTCATTTATGAGAGGAAGCTTATGTTATTTCTTTTTTCAAAAGTTGCTTTAAAGCAAGAGAATGATGTCTAAGGAGCTGGTTATTGTGAGTCACCACAATGCCTGTCATTATTCTCCACCTGTTTTGATTAATGATCAGCCTGTTGAAACAGTAGAGGAGTTTAAATATTTAGGAACCTTAGTCACATTTATACATTTTTTCTGAGGGAAAAGTTTGACAGCATGTTAGCTAACATTGGTAGCATACGCAGATAGCTGTGTGCATGCATAGTGGTTCATACATCTTTTAACAAAATACTTAACAAAACTGCTAAATGTGCCATCGAAGTTTTCACTTGGAAAAAAATGTATAAATAGAGCTGTATTACATTCATCAGTTACTAATTTGCATAAAATGCTAACTTCCTGTGGCACACAGTGCATACGGTCTGTCCGTAATCTGCCACAAAAGTTACATTTTTTTCAACATCCTTGAGGCAAATTACGGACTGAAAAGGAGGATTTTTGTAAACACATTGGAGATCACGGAGGTTCCTGCGAATTAACCTCCAGTTGATTTGCATACGTACACAGAGCTATTTGGAAACAAGGCGTAAACAAGTCTTAATATTGATTTACATTGTGGGGACTTGCATTTTGTCCCCAAAATGGAGGCGAGTCCCCACAATGTAAGATTTCTGTTCCCACACGTAATAAATGTTCACACACACACACACACACACACACATATAAACACAAAGCATACTTTGGACAAAGAGGGTAACCCGTGCTGTGTGCTCTCCATGAGTGTTCAGGGCCTTGCAGGTGTACTCTCCCTCATCAGCTGGGTCCACTGCTGTGAAGGTCAGTATGCCACCTCGAACCACAGCTCTGGGACTCATTCTGTTCCCTGGACCTCCTGTAACAATCACACAGGTACACTCTGTCACTGATGGCTGCGGCGTTATGATCTGTGACTTTGTACTGGACAGAAAATAGTCTTTCCACTGCAAAAGTGGAGAACTAACTGGTCATACCGATCCATTCGATGGCAGCGGTCGGGTTCCCGGTCACTGTGCAGCGAAACTCTGCCCTCTGGCCCTGCTGGACATTCAGCACCGAGGGAGTGACGGTGGCCACCGGCTGGGCCCCCTCTGAAGCTACAGGAGGAGACACAGCAGTCAAACACAGATCAAACCGGAGAGTGAAACTTCCCAGAGGCACGTGGAGAAATATAGCGTGATAATGCAGAGACCGCTCTGTTGGTGCAGTGGTGAAGTGGAATATGAAACCTTGTCAGGAGTCTACGATCACTGCTTGGGCGTTACATTAAGCTGTGGGAATGCTTTTGATTATAATGAACTGATCAAACTGAGAGAGAGTGATGGCCTCTGCCCGACCGTGCCCCCACCCTCACCCTTGGCAGTCTAGACCCTCAAAGCAGACCAAACAGATGAGAAGCGGCAGGCACGCATTGGCATGGCCTCAGGGCATACTGCTGCCTGCGCCAGTTTGGCTGGCTGCTAGACTTCGTATTCAATCCCGTATGATCCCAGGGTGACGGAGCAAAAGAAAGGCCTCTTTCAGTAGGGAGGGAGGAGTATGAGGCTATCTAAGCAGGCTGAAAACCTCTGGGACTGCTCTAGTCTGGGCCCAACTTTGACTCTCTGACCTTGGTGACACCAATACTCCAGGGCGGAGAGAATTTCCGTCGTCCTGTGGGACACGGGGCAGATATGGCGGGTTTAAGTCTACACTCAACACCTAAGTAACATCTAAGAATGATAAATGATTTGATTGGGGGTATACAGGCATTTTGTAGAGTCTCTGACATGAGTTTTGTAAAGCTCTGACAGAATAAGTGCATCAGGAGATAAAATGAAAGGGTCGATTCACCCAGGTTAAGAAAACATATCATTTCTCACTTCACTAGTGCTATTTATCCAAGAGGATAGTTTGGGTTTTATCTGTCCAGGTCTTGAGTTAGCTGTTAGCCTCCACCCCAATAAAATGGTGAATGGAATTTCATTTGAAAACAGAGAAAGATTTGAACAAGACTAGTCTACAGATATGCTAGCTGCTCTGTGAGGCTCCACTGCACAGTGCTACTTTGAGCTAAATGCTAATGACAATGCTAAGATGCTGATGTTTAACAGGTGTAATGTTTACCATATTCACCAGTTGGTTTAGCACGTTACCATGCTAACATTTGCTAATTAGCACTAAACACAAGTACAGCTGAGGCTTATGGGAATGCCATAAGCTTTGCTGGTATTTGGTCATAAACCAAAATATTTGACAAATTACAATTACAATTCATTCTGAAGGGCTAATAAATGTGTATCAAATTTCTTGGTAATCCATCAAATAGTTAAAATAATTGGGATTCGTCATCTGGGGACCATGAATGTCCATACAAAGTTTGGGGCCAGTCCATCATGTAGAGGTTGAGATATTTCACAACTTGAGTGAAAACTTTGACCTGCTGGTGGCGCTACATGAAAAGTCGGGGGATCACCAAATTAATTAGGATTCAGCTTCTGGGGACCACGAATGTCTCTACAAAATGATATGCCAAGGAAGTAAAGACAGAAATCTCTAAATCTGGGGAGATAAAACTAAACCTAGCTTAATGGCTAGATGCCACTAGAGGTGAGGAATGAAAATATGTTTTCTTATACTTTGGATGTACAAAATATTTAACCTCTTAATGAGATAAGCAATATAGTTTGACTTGCTTCTATTAATAACATGTTAACTATTATTTAAAGTTTACTTCCATCTGTTTGACGCACTGAAACTAGGCCTCTCGCACTGGACACAAGTCTGCTACCCACATTCAGCTACAATGTAATGAGGTTGTGATGGGATGTATTAAGCACAGTATGATGTTTGAAGCCCAGATGACAGCTACTTCCCAGTATAGGGTGTGTCCTGAGGAGGAAAAGGAAAAGAGTAAAGTGCGAAGAGAAGGAAGAAGAAGGGACATCTCTTGTCTCTGAATGTGGAGACGCTGTAAGTAAGCATCTAGCTCCTATATATGATAATGTATAACTAACAGACAAAATCATTTGGCAAGACGTAATAAAATGTCCCTTTTCATGGGTTAAACCTGCTTGTTTAATACAGCATGTTGCTGAATAATGTAATCCAATTAATTTAGTAATCCTTTAAATTTTGTTATATTGATTTTTTTTTTTAAATATCAAATTAAAAATCATGAAATAATAGGCTTAATTATGTTTTTGTACAATTTAGAGGGACATTTTCCTGCATTATCTCATAGTTATCAGTTCTCTTGAGTAGTGTTACGGTCATCTACAATACCAGTTTTGAAGTGCATTTGAAAAAAATACTTTCTAATTTAAGACCTATAGTTTCTGTAAAATACTGATTGTGATCTTTTTTAATGATGGAAACTTGACTCAACATTCATGAGGAGCTGCCCATAAGAATGAACATGCACTTTTTCCTGCAGTGATGGACCCCAATGAACCCAAAGAGCCAGGTAGGAGCCAGCAATGCTCATGTACAATCCAAGCTTCGACTCTTTAACAAGGACAGGCACTTATAATATATTATAATATACTAATATACTGAAAACAAATATCCATCTTTAGCTCTAAATTCAACTAAAGACACTTGCTTGCGAAGAGCATAAGACAGCACATTTCGCTCTGGGCCGCCACGTTTGTCGAGAGTTTCTAGAGATGCTGCTTGGTTGATTGTACATGGGCGCTACCAGGCCACCGGTATATATCCATGCTGAGGAAGATGAGTGCATGCATGACACAGAGAGGGAGAGGAAGAGACGGGTCCCTCCAGGGAGCCCGGCTGGCAGAAAGGGAAACCATGCCCATGCGGACTTACGCTTTCCGTGTCCTTCAAACATTTCATAGGCTGTGTAAAACATCTGTGTCTGTGAGGCCTCTGGAGTTGTGGGAGGAAGGGAGGGAGGGGACAGGTAAACTGACAGGTCAGGTTTCAGGGTAACAGCAGTTTACCTCCCCCCACCCGGAGACACTTATCCATCTCCAAATGTGGGCCGCCGTGGTTTTGTCCAATTGATTCCAAAAAACATCACATGCAAAAAAAATACTTGAATTAAAGTGGCACCAACTTGACATCAAGCACTAAGGTATTTTTACCATTTGAGCTCATGATTTACCTGATGGTTGGTGCCATTTAGTTCATTAAATTTTCACACTTACCTGCTGTATATTTATTGAGAAAATGAAGAACACCGTGATTTGGAAGTATGTTGTGTCCATTTGTTTGTAACAGTTCATGCTTATGTCACACTCTACACCAACCAAAAAACAAAACACAACAACCCTCCAAAATGCTTCTTACGCTGCAAATTCAAAATCAAAATGCACAAACACACACATACACTCAAAGATCATGACTATGATGGAGAGATGGAGTTGTGCTGAGTAGCCACACGCATGAGACATGCAGGTTAGTAGCAAGAAGCCGTTTTAAACATTGCAACACTAGTTTCCTTTAAACTGTTATTAAAAAGCCAACATACAGCTTGTGGTTATCCTGATTTGATCAAATTAATATGTAAATGAGCCCAATCCACGAATTAGCAAATCACTTTGATCAATTGTCATTATTTTAATCAATTTTCTCTTTTCCACAAAATATTTTCACAGTTAAGATAAATACATTACAATGTGACACGTGTCTATTACATCAGATAGGTATTCTTTAAAAATAAAGGTAGAAAAAAAATGAGTAAAATCTTTACAGAAGCACCTTTTGGTATATTTGCAATCATATAGCCTCATATAGTCATGAATGAACAAATAAAGCTAATGCAGTCATTAAAAAAAAATATTTTCAATGTGACCTGTAATTGATGTTCTCAGAGATATATAAAAAATATTTTCTTATAAAAACACTTGAAATTGCCTAAATTTAAACACACATCATGCAAGGTAATTGCGTTCATGTGACCAATTCCCTTGAAAAAGATTACCAAAAAGAAAAGAAATTCTAACTCTTCTGATATATTTGATTTCATGGAAACATTTCAGGATAACATATTTCAGTCAATTAAAAAAAAGAAAATGTGCCAACAACATTGACAGGATGTAAATAAAAAGACCATAATATACAATTGGAGATGATTATTGACAAAATTAGGATTAAAAAATAAAAAAATCCCCTTTTCTTTCGCATTTCAAGTCAGATTTTAAATATTTTACCAACTAAATCTGACAAGTAACAATGGATACAAACAGGACCGACACTAAAGGAATAAATGAGTGATTATTAAAGCAGTATAACAGCATGTTTAGAAAGCAAATTCAACCAACTGCATGGCTAATAGCACCGTTTTGTTCATTCAGCAGACGGTAATTTCAGAAAGGAATACTGTATGGAGTGGAACAACACAAAGAAATTGGAGATAGTGGGGCTTCTTCCTACTTCTCCTCTCCTTCCAGATACACTGAAGTCCTCTTAGAATGTCAGTCGCAGAGTCACTAAGTACCAATCGTGGCGTCCACATTCCTCCTCATCATTATACACTACAGCTCAGGCAGGGAGTGGCCCCAGGAGAACCAAAGGTAAAGACACCAGAATCCAGCACCCTGCTAGTGAAACCTCTAACAGCAGAAACCAGCAACTCTACCAGTGATCGAGAAGCAACCAAACCACCACCGATTAATTCAACCCATGTGAACATTAAAATATAAAGAGGAAAGAAAAAATCTGCTGTACCTTCAGTAGAGTGTTAGCGGAAAGCATTACCCACAAATCACTTATCCAAAAGAGCGCTCATTTGGCCTGAGTGTCATGATTTTGAGTGCCCATTAGTTAAATCTGAGACTGCATACTTGACCCCATATGTTATCTGGAAAATTTGTACCAAACCCACAAGCTGTATTTCTTCATTTAAAGTCAGGGTAAAGCAGTAAGAAGAGCTGGATTGGCAGTGTGATAATAAGCTTATATGTTGCTATCTGAAAGCAGAAGGCAAAAGCATTGGGAGTTAGAACTGCAAGCTTATAATGCTGTTAACCCAGAGCTGAGTGTTTATAGTGCATGATGAGAGATGCAGTAAAACAGAGAAGCATGCACCATCGCAAGCTGGAGGGGGACTCAAGTTTAGAGGGAGGGGAAACTAGAGTACGGGAGCCAGAGCTGGTAGGGTAGCAGGGGGTGATGGGTAATGGAATGTGGTGCCGAGGATCACGAACCTGGCACGTAGAGGATGGCATTGCCCTCGTCCATGGCGAACATGTTGGAGCCCGTGCAGATGTAGACGCCCGCGTCCTCGGGCTGGACGTTCTGAATTGTCAGAATGCCGTTGAAGTCCATGGCCCGGTTGGGCAGCTTCCCGTTGCCCATCCGTGTCCACACCAGGGTGTAGGCTGGCGACTGTGGAGGGGGGAGCAGTTAAACACATGCAAATCACAAAATGAATGCAATCTCAAACATGGGGAGAAATGCTCTTGTTGTTCGGCTGCAGACCAACTATTCAATAAATCATAGAGATAGAATATCAGTAGAACGGACCCATTCAAATCAACATAGAAGGATGGTCAGAGCGGCGGCCATTTTTATGTGTACCGTTGCCATTGCATCCGCTGTAGCGGACTAACTTCCGTATAAACTAAACCGACTAATGGCAAGTCGCGATGAGGTGAGGTTCTGCAGTAACCAAGTAAAACAAGCAGTGGAGTAGTAAACGTTACGAAGCATAGAGAGCCTGAGTAAATGAGTCAAATTTAACAACTAAATGGTTCATCCACACACTCTCGTCATAACGTAGGAAAGCACATTGCTATCGCCAGATGAGTGACAACTTTGTTCAGCTCATTTTCTGTTGCCAGTGTAGCATTAAATTATGGTGGACTAACTAGCCAGCTGTCTGCTAGTTAGCAAACTAGCCAGCTGTCCGCTAGTTAGCTAACTAGCCAGCTGTCCGCTAGTTAGCTAACTAGCCAGCTGTCCGCTAATTAGCTATCTAGAAAGCTGTCCACTAGTTAGCTAGCTAATTCCGCCATGCTTTAATGCTAAACTGGTAACAGAAAATGAGCCGAACAGTGGGCTGGTGGCCACAACAATAGCCATATTCTTTTGTACTAGTCAAATGACCATGGAAAACAGTTCAGTGTCCATTCTACTCCTGTTTTATTTCTATGTGCTAAATGTTCTGTTGTATATGCTTACAGCATCAGCACCAACACTACCAACATGTGCTTTCTATTATACATTAACTTCAGTGGAGTGCACCACAGTTTTAGACTTTCAAAATAATGTAAAATATAGTAAGAGAGCATACTGTATAGATAAAACATTTTGTTAAAATAACAGTTTGACATTTATTTTTTGATTTGCTTTCTTGCTGAGAATATCAATACAGTACCTCTCACATGTCTGTACCTTAAATATGAAGCTAGAGCCAGCTGATGATTAGCTTAGCTTAGCATAAACACTGGAAACAGATGGCCTCACTCTGTCCAAAAATAACAAAATATGCCATATCAGCACCTCTAAAGCTCCTAATTAACACATTATATCTTGTCAAAAGTGGAAGTGTTAAAACAACAAGCCTTTACAGACTCCACTTTTCATCAGCATGAAGTAGCCTGGCAATCAGCAGTGAGTTTTAATTAAAGGTGCTGATAGGTGGAGATTTTTACCTTTGAGACAGAGCCAGGCTAGTTGTTTTCAGTCTTACTGCTAAGCTAACTAGCTGCTGGCTCCAGCTTCATATTTAACGGACAGATATGAGAGTAGTATCAATCTTCTTGTCTAACTCTTGGCAAGAAAGTGAATAAGATGTCGATCTACTTTTTAAATTGTAAAAAATATTTCTTATAAAAAAAGAATAAATGAAGATAACAATGATCATCGACCAGTGTTACCTTGCTCTTCGCAGTGCAGATGAAGCTGACAGTAGACCCCACCCTGACAGTCTGGGCTTTGGGCTCCTCAACTGTCACCTCAATGGCTTTGGATGGGACACCTGGTGAAATGCAGAGACAATTAGTTTATACTGATTGGTCATAAATACAGTTAGCGTATTGCAAATTATAAAATGAAAGCAAACTGATAAAACACAGTAAAAAAAAATCAAAAATTCTAATGACTGGCAGTTTTTATGTTGGCATAACACCAGTAGAACATCTTTGTACTTATTTTTGCTGCCTTTTCTTCATCGATGAAGGTAGACGTGGAATGTAAATGTAAAGCTACTAAACGGCAGCATTTCTGCCAAAATCTTAAAATGAAGCTCCTAATCAAACACAGTCAGCTCAACATTATATGCAAGCAATTTCAATAATCAGTGGTATCACACGAAACAATTTCAAATTCACTAGAAAAGCTAAAACAAGAAATATGCACATCTTATCCCAGAACCTTCAAAACTCCAAATACCAAGAATGCACCACACCACAGTCAACCAAACTGAAGAATGAGGTCTTACATAGTCTTACATAGCAAACCCATGTGTTGAACCATGGATGGGATCTATTTAGAGTGCAATAAGCAGCATGAGGGGAAAAACCTGTTTGCTAATACAACAGTGAGACCATACACACTTGTGACAACTATTTCAGCGCGGCTCCTGTTAGTGCTGCGCTGGTCTCTGCAGGTACAGACGTAGATGCCAGCATCACTCGGCTGGACGCTGGGGAAGTACAGCTCTGCTCCTGCACACACAGATGAGCAACAGGTGTCATATTCAGATTCAAACCAAAAGAAAGATTGTAAAAAAAATTTTTGGGGGATTTTTTGGATCTACGGGATATGATCACATCTATCCATCCCACTCTAGTTGTGGCCATGTGGTTGAAGTGTGTGCCCTACCTTGTCTGCGTCTGTCAGCACTGCTGGAGATGGGTCGTCCATCCTCTCTGGACCAGTAGAAATAGTGTGGAGGAGAGCCGGACACCTGGCATCGGAGAGTGACAGGGCCACCCTGCGATGACAGGACCTTCTCTGGATAAACCTTCACCACCAGGGAGGCTGCAGCTGCACAGTGCAAAGGTCACAACAAACTCATCAGGAATACTCTCTGAGAATACCAAAACTAGAATTACCGCCTCGCGATTATATGCCTCCACCAACCAGTCAATTTGCAATTTACATCTGTGTTTGTCAGAAATGTCATCACCTCATCATTTCATCCTATTAGATATTTGAGTGAAATTGTCATGATTAGCATATGAATTCTTGAGTTATGGCCAAAACGTGTTTTGTGAGGTCACAGTGACCTTGACCTTTGACAACCAAAATCGAAACAGGTCATCCTTGACTCAAAGTGGACGTTTGTGCCAAACTTGAAGGAAATTAACTCTAAGTCGTTCCTGAGATATCACAAGAATGGGACAGACGTGAGGTCACAGTGACAGGTTGTATAGATATGAATGGTGATGACACAGAAAAAAAGTCACACCCACAAAGCATGGAAAACGAGATGGGGTCTGTGTTTCAAGACGAATCAGGCGGGTTGTCGACATCGCCGCAGACCCCTGACGCATTGAGGACAGTCTGCCCCGGTTGTCAGTCACATAGGGGGCCCCGTCCCTCTCCACAGGGAGAGAGGGCGCAGCGAGCACTTTGTCCACGGACCCGGGAAGCAGCGAGGTCCAGGCGTGGGGTGCTGTAAAGCTCACGGCCGGAGTCGTGAGCCACCTTCACCCCGGGCCTTTCCAAGCCGACTTAGAGCCGGTCGCGGTGCACCGACATGGAGGAGATGCGCCCGGCGAGGTCAAGCTAGCGCTGGGGAGCTGGGGAGAGATCCCAAGAGGGAATCCTCCCACGCTGAGCGGCCATCCCAGACCCGCCTAGTTGAATCCCCTGCGCAGATTGCGCGGCGTTCACCCGTTGAGAAGTGTAAATAAAATTTTTGGTTCATTATGAAACCACGGCGGGCCTAGTTAATGGCAAACACTGTTTTCACGAACATGAGCACTGTTCAGTCCCATTTCTACTAAAGCAAAACGTAGCCTCACCATCGAATGGACGACACTTCTGTCTCTCCTGTGGGTTGCCAACGTATCCAGGAGCACAACTGATGATGGTAAAAACACACTTGAGTTAAGTCAATGACAATGTTTCATCCAGCTCAAGTATTGATTTGATTATTGATTGAGTGCAATTTCTCAAAATTAACTACTTGACATGATTTCAGTAACTGTTTTGACTCACATCAAGAGAACGTGTTGGGTTATCTTACCGTTCACAGTACTGGCCAGTGTACCCAGGCTGACAGGCAGTGCACTGGTAGCCTCCATTTCCAAGGCTCTCACAGGTGGGAGAGAACCTGTTACATGAGTTAAACACACAGACAGGAAGGAAAAGGTTCAATATCAACCGAACCGAACAAGTCATTTAGTCTCACATACTGTAGATCTTTTGCTGTGAATGGACTGGAAAAATCTTTCCGAGAATATTTAACTCAGGTATTTCCATGACACAGCTATGAATATTGCGAAGCATGGCAGAGTATAGCAAAGGAACCCAAAGATGATGCTTGATAAAAAAAAATAGTGGATTTGCACTAGAAGCAACTGCCTGAAATCGTCTCATTTTACTGAAAGACTTCTTCACTATTTCTTCAATATACTGTAGCTTTTTTTTTACTAGCACTGCTGGGCAACAAAATCCTGTTTTGTTAAAATGAAGTAAGTAAGGATTAAAAATCTGATGCTTTCAGTAGGAAAGTGAATATATTATATTTCATGTCAGTTGGCAAGAAGTAGGTTAATAACGGAAATTAATCAAACTCCTTAATTTACAAGACTGTAGAATTAGTTGCATAAACCAGAGCAAGTGAGCCGTTCACAGAGTTGTCTTGAGCTATTAATGGAGGTGGAATGTGACGTCTTGGTATGTGTGCAGTACTCACTGGTTGTCTGGGTCAGTGTGAGGGCAGGCACAGTGCTGGCAGTCCTCTGGAGTACCAGCAGTGGGGTCACCGAAGAAGCCAGGAGCGCACTGCTCACAGAGCTCACCCTGGGTGTTATGCAGGCAGCTCTGGAAGGAGAAACGTATCGTGTTTAGAGATCTGCCCATCTCAGCAGGGAGCTATAATGTAGCCACAACAAGATCAATATGAGCCATACGCTAATAAATCTAGTGCTTCGTACCGTGCAGATGCCAGTCTCAGGGTGGCAGGAGTCAGAGTGGCCATTGCATTCACAGAGCTCACAGTGGCCCAGGTATAAACCTCCTCCAGTGCGAGTGTACCCAGGTGCACAGTCCTTAAAGAGACATTATGTGGTTTAGACAATGATACATCAATTAGTATTTTAATGTAGCACAATTAGCCTGTACTGCTTCCAGTGAAGTCAACAATTCAGAACTAGAATTACTGCCTCGCAGTTTACATTCATGTCTGTCCAAAATGTCATCACTTCATCATTTTATCCTGTTAGACATTTGTGTGAAATTGTCTTAACTGACCCTTCCTAAGTCCCGCCCCTTTTCACTCTGTGCTCCAATAACAGTTGAGCAAGCTTGGAACCCGGCAGAACCTCGGTCAACTTTCCCCTTTCCTGTTGGGTTATACATTTACTATATGCTACATCTGTTCAAAGGTAACATTACTATGTAAGTCACATTACATTGGTGTTACAATCTTCACGGACACATTACATTGTATATAGTTACAGTTAATACAAAGAACTTTTATTTTGTGTTCATTTTGGCGGTCCCTGTTGACAAAAGCAGTAGTGTTTCTGAACACCAGAGTCCCTTTAGAAAACCTCTCATTTTACAGCAGCAGGGTCTGACACCCGCACAGTCCTAGTTCTGGTTATCCCAGTCGTCCCATCCCTCCAGCGGGCCCAGCAATACGGCCTGGGTCTCCAGCAGCGTGGTGTCAGTGTTGGCTCCCAGTGGGAACCGGTGGAGGAGGAGATGCAGCGGGTGCAGTGCTCTCCACCTCCTGCCAGAGGTCCGACTACAGGACGCTGCTGGAGTCTAAACTGAAGGAGTTTGTGGTGAACCTGCATGATTTCATCTGATTTTGGTCCTTTGTTTATATTATCTCTGCTTCATGCCGCCCCGAAGTATGTTGAAGTATGTTTCTTTTTGTCAAGCTTGTTCGACCTAGCAACAGTAACTAAGGGGGGTGGGACTTAGGATCGGTCAATTAGCATATGAATTATTGAGTTATGGCCAAAAATATGTTTTGTGAGGTCACAGTGATCTTGACATTTGTCCACCAAATTCTAATCACTTCATCTTTGATTCCAAGTGGACATTTGTGCCAAATTTGAAGAAATTCCCTCAAGGTGTTCCTGAGCATACAAATTCAGAAAGATTAATAAAGAATAATTTACCTGGCAAGACAGTCCCTGGTATCCAGGTGGGCAGCGGCACTGCTCCACCTCGAGGGCCTGAGCCAAGCCGCTGTAGTTAGGCACCGCAACTTCCATGCTGATATCAGAGATACTGGAGGAGCGCATCTCAGAAGAGTAGGATGCTCGAATCAGGATGTCATCCAGGTCGGCCAGAACCATCATCAGGTGCTCTCGGGTGGCGGGCATGCCGTCAGGACGACGCCAGTTTTCCTGTGAAACAAAATGAACGCTTTTCTCATGCAATAAGAGAACATTTATTGCTTAATGTAGTATATTATAATTAGAAATAAAAACAAGACTATTATTTATACATATTTATTAATAATGTGATAATTTATTTATTCCTGCAGGAACATCTTTTTGCTTGCCCTTCTCTGGGAAGAAGCCAGAGGGCAGGTTCAGTAATAGATCACCTGGACAGGCCGGATGCTTGCTGATACACTTTGTGTTCACCATGTAACAGTGCTGTTATGAGCCTCTCACCTCTTTGAAGACGATCTCAAACTGGTTAGTCTCTCTGCTTCCCTGCTGCCTCCTCTGCCAGGGCTGCCGAGCTACCAACGTGATGTCGTTACCCTGCAGGAACAACACTGACCGGTCAGTAAATGCTACAAATGCATGTAACAATGGGAGAAAACAGTGAATCAGCATGAGGGCATACACTCACAATAATCTGGACGTCACCGTCATCAAGTAGTGTTCCTCTTGGACCAGCCACATAGGAGATGGTGTATTTAATCTTGCCGCCGTAAGAACCCACCTAAGACACGGTTAGCAAGGAAGAGGCATTAGATCTTTTGCCAGGTCAAACAGTGCTGCAATTCCCTTGAAGAAACATCAAATGCAAAAATCAAAGCCAGATGGTTTCTTAGAGCAACACAGAGTGTGCAGTTACATCGCATCCGACGCACTAAATGGATGTGAAGAAGTTCTTTTAAACATGTGAGAGTTACCATGTTAACAGGATTTAGTTTACCCGTCATGGGGAGTACTACTCAGCTTGTGAAAACAATTGTATAATGTCGTCAGTGGATCTGGAGGGAGCTTCCTCAAATCTGAAACCATAACCCTGATGATGTTATGGTGATGCCATCAGGATTATCTGAGCTTGGGTTGAGGCTTACAATTTTTAACGGAGGCCTGCCTTAGAAACTAGTATGGCCCATGTACTGATCATGTTTTGCTTTCTTTGATGCTGTTTTCTTATTCTTCTCTCCCTCTTCTCTCTTATTTGGCCCGTGGTTAAGTATGTTTTTATCATTAAGCTGAATAAGGGGAACCATTATGGTGACAGAGCCCCTCCTTCTATTTGTAAGTACTTATTCTATTATAATACTATGCATTTCCTTTCTTTATGATCATGAGTATAATTATTCTAACACATTTCAAATTTATTTCCCACTCACTTACTTGCATTATTATTATTATTATTATTAATATTTGTTTGTTTGACTGTTTCTCCTTGCTTATTATTTATAGTATTTTTTCTTTTTTTTCTTTCCCCATGTTATGGCATGTTCTTTGTCTGAGTTATTGATATTGTATGATGAAATTACTTTGTATTTTGGATAACAAAGTACGTGTATGGTCTAACTGAGTGAATAAATAAAAAGTAAAAAAAAAAGAAAAGAAACTGGGGGTGTTGGGTTTGAAAGAAGTGGGCATTTGGTACGCAGGGGGGCTCAAATGAAATATGCTATCCAGGCGCATTATGTGAATTGTAGGATCCAAGGTTCTTTGGAATGTGACCCATTCTAGAGACCAAAAGACAGGATAACTAGGCTTCTGCTGCTTCGATTTTGACAATTTTTGGTTTTTAGTGTTCTCCTGTGAGACCCCCACCTTTATAAAGGCACAATACTAAATCTCTGGAGTGCCCCTTTATGACACAGAAGAAAATTATATGACTTCTGGCATTTGTATGTATTTTGAAACCTTCTTAAAGGTGCTATTGATAACATTGATAACATTCAGCCACTGGATGTCGCATTCTCCCAAATTCCATTGCATTTACTTCACAACAAGTCATTGCCAGGCACTTACCATCAAACTCCACGCCATTTATTCGTTTTTTCCACACTAACTGACAATAAAGAGATACCATGTGATACCAACGTTGTTTTACTATTGGCTCACAAGCCTTGTTAGAAGTGGGAACCAAACGTCAGATATCTTCCACAGAGATAAACAAAACATTCATTTTGGACCCGCCAAAATTTTTTAAATGATTAATTCACAATCATATTGATTTCTTTTCAGGAAAAGCCATACTTTTATTCGGCACCTTTCTAAAAGCTCTTTGGATGTATTATTATTATTTTTTTGTATATTTGTCTACACAAAAATGTTATCAATAAGACCTTTAAATGTAATGTTAAATCATATTCAGCCAAGCAGGTGACACCCAAGAGTACTAAGGAATATTTGTAGTTTCTATTTCTGATTGTATGTAACGGTTGGAGTATCTGTGGATTATGAACAAAAAAAACTTACAGTTACTCATGGTAACATGGCACAAGCCTCTCTTACTGAACTACAGAAGAAAATGTAGAGCAGATAGTCATGAGGACACTTTGGAGGGAGGGCTGGAACAAAGTTAAGGGGCATAGGGAGTGTGGACATGTGAGGGAGTATGAGGAGGGGGGATGAAGGGCAGTGGGAGGGCTGGAGGACACTACGGGTGCTGTATTTTCTGTGACCTCGAAGGGTTGACTAGAGGTCGGGAGGGGACGTTCTCACGGTTACCTTATCCCCTGTGAACTGCGCTGGGAGCTGCCAGTAGAGCAGATCATCCTGGTGCAAGCTGAAACCTTTGTAGACCAGAGTGTACTGAGAGGCAGAGGAGGAAGAGGAGGCATAAGAGAATAAGCCACAGATGGAGAGAGAGAGGCAGCGAGACTAAATAATAAGCAGGCAGAGAAGCAGTACAAGCAGGCAAGCATGGCGAACAGTAAAGCACGTCAAAGAATCCCGGGACTATAGTGTGACATACAGCTAAACTCTTTAAAGTACACGTTCTTTAGTATGCGTGCTATTAAAGGCTCCGCTGACAGTTTGATAACAGCATAGAAGTTGCGTCGTGCCTTGTCTGACAACTAAAACAACTGTCAATAATTTGAAAATGACAGCTTAACGTGCGCTTCAGTAAGAGGCCGGTTTAAAGCAGACAACAGTTTAATGACAGAGCATTTTAAAACCAATGTTACTCCCAAGTGGACAATTACAGTGACAGCACTGTGTGGGAGCTATTTGCTTAACAATGGAAAATACCACCCAGTCGAGCACTGGGATTGTGGAAATTCTCTATTCTTTGGTTACTAAATATGTTCTGCAGTACTTCGGTAGATCAGGGCTGTTACGAGTTTCTGAGCTAAACATTAACTGGCCTGGACAAACTGAGGACAGCTGGTTGTTAATTAACTTTTAAAGCTTTACTATTGGAGACAGCATTCATCCAGTCAGTCATGCTACTGTCTACCTTGCCGCTGTCCCCAGAAGCACGAGCAGAGGTCTTGCTCAATGTGTTCTTGCTCTGTTCGATCCGCCGGACCCCAAAGAGAAAAAACAGAAGTCACCAATGTGACCAAGAAACAAAAATGCTCGTAAACCTCTTGCAATCTCTGACAGAGTCAGTGTACCTGCAGACGGGGAAAGTGGCCTGGGGAGTAGGGCCGGGGTCTGGTGGGTCTAACTGAAGAGGAGATACCAGACGGAGGAGAGGGGGGGCTCAGGTTACGCAAAGACCATCGAGAGTAAGAGGAAGAGGAGGAAGATGGGATCCGAGAGGAAGAAGAAGAAGAAGAAGAAGAGGAGGAGGAAGAGAAAGAGGAGGAGGATTTAGAGGAGGGAAAGAATGGAGGGGGACCAGCTCGTCTGTTGGAGAAGTTAGAGAAGAGCGCCCAGACCTCGTCGTCCAGCTGTCTGACTTCACCCTGAGGAGGCGGAAAGTGGGGTACCAGAGATACAGAAGATACGTAACCATGGGAACAGTCAAAATGACGGAGACAGGGTTTAGAATTTCCACGACGATGCGCATCACTGTAAGAAGGTGAACATGCTGAGTCATGCTTTTTAGTCTACGATGTTTGGATGTGCTGCACAATAATGTTTGGGCTCTGCCGAAGGAACTGTTCTCACTCCAAACGGTCGAATCACGTAGATGAAACACATCGGTAACACTTTATAATAAACATCATTCATAAATGGTAAATTGATAGTTAATTAAACCTAGTTAATAATTGTTTTCCTGTTAACAAACAACGAAATAATAATAATGTTTACTAATTATGAGTAATACTATAATTTATGTTATTTTAACAGTTTATTGTTGCACACATTATAACATTTTATATACTGTATATATAAGTATTTTTTAACGATTAAGATAGTATTTGTAACCTTTAAAGAAATTGTTTGTAAAACATCTATAAACATTACATAGACCGATATTTGTAGTACTTTGTCAATGGTTAATAACTGGTTTGTAAACCATCTATTAACATCATTTGGATGGCTATTATAAAGTTGCAACTGATGATTATAATACCTTGTTAAATGGTTAATAAATACTTTGTAAATCATCTATAAACATTATTTAGATAGATGGTTAATACTTTGTCACTGGTAAATATTTGGTTTCTGGTCCATCTATCTATGTAATGTTTATAGATGTTTTACAAACGATTTCTTAAAGGTTTACAAATCATTTGGTAATCACTATCAAATACTTAATATAGTATACGAAATGTTATGTGTGCAACAATAAACTGTTAATAAATAGTTTACTATTGTAATCAGAATATAACTGTTATCGCCTCTTATCAGCTATGATACAATATAGAATGTATAAACTAATTACTTCATATTAGACAAACTAATGATAAAATAACAGAAATTATAGCTTCACTAATAATAAGTAAACATTATAAATTATAATTTTGATGTTGGTTAACAGTAAAACAGCTATTATCTAAGTTTAATTAACCATCAACTTACCATTTATAAATGATGGTTATTATGAAGTGTTACCAACACATGAATCACCGAATTCTTGCACTGTAGAAACTATCCTGAGACTTTGCAACTCAGACCTCTTTGTGTTCCACACACATGCAAATGCACACGTAGAGTCAGACGACATGCTCCTGCTCAGTGACCCTTCATCAAACCAAGGTGCTTCTCCATGCTGCTACAACTATGAGCGGAACAGATTTAGCGATTCAGCGTGTTAGCTTATAATGACAGAAACACTGTGCATCTGTGTGTTATTCCCATTAGACGTGTGAGTGTTGCCTTCGTTATTAACAATCTACGGTGCACTTCATACCAAAAATACCTGGCTAGCTCTTTTGGATCTGTGGATGTCTTTACGTTCAGAGGCCATTAGGTTCCAAATGGAAGCATCCTTCCTCCGCTGCTCCTCTGGCGAGTATGAGTCGCTCTATTGATGTGGATAAAGCAAGCTCTTTGATCACTTTCCTTATCACTGAGCTGATGGTATTCGGGAGTGTTATGGCAGTGTTATTCGAGCAAAGTTAAACGGTATGAAGTTCTTTAATGGACCATTAATGATCAATCCGGCTCATGTGATGTGGAGCAGAACGCATTTTCTGTGTGCAATATGCACTAAGATGTGAGTGGTCAAATCTAAGAGACACCTTCAGCTGCAAACTGATGTAAAACACAATGTATCTAATAAACACAAAAATGACCAAAACCACAAAACATGATTTATATCCATAATGTATGGATATGCACCACATAAAAAGCACAATGTATGGCATTCAGTATATCGCACAATGCCACATCAACAGTTATTTCAAACATGCCAAACAGCACTGTACTCCATACAAAATACTACAGTCACAACATGACGACCGCCGACTGGCGTTACTGTACCTGCTCTGCTCGTTTTGTTCGAGTAAAGAATGAATCTTTCTATAGAGAGTGCAGCGGCAAAGACAAAGAAACGGAGAGCTATGTTATGTAAGTGGACACTGTGTACATTATTTTACTCTGTGAACACACAGAGTTAAAGAGATGAAGCGAAATGTAGCAACGTAGGCAAAGAAGTTGCACACAGACTGAAAAAGCAATCTGCTTGAAAAGAAAGATGAGATTTGAAATAAGACGAAGCAGAAAAATGGAGACAGCAATAGAATGAGAGTGGTCTACAAGTTTCTGACTGCTCAGCCCCTTATATACGGCATTAAGGGGCTCATGGGACTCGCTTGGGCTACTTCCACTGATTTAGCCGTTGTATATGCTCTTTGATGCTGACCTTGTCTCCCTGGTAGACCCCTGGAAGCTGCCAGTAATGAGGCTCCTGACCCAGGTAGTCAAAGTTGGTGTAGGACAGCTGAGTGCCTTCGGTGGAAACCTCCACAGTGAAACCAGTGGCGATGCGGTTGGTTCGTTGACGGTTCACCAGAGCGAATCCTTGGAAGTTTCCTGGAGAAAAGACTGAGGACACCTGCAAGAGCACATACATACAGTAAGATACAGTAAAAAAAAAAAAAAAAAAGATTGATTGTGTTTGTGATTGGACATATGGCACGCTTTGCTGATAGCATGAACATTGTAGGGAAATAGGCAAAGTCAGTTTTAATGAGGACTAGAATTACCGCCTCGCAGTTGTATGCCTCCGCTAACCAGTCAAGTCAAAGAACGTATATATTGCCAAGAAGTGAAAGTCAATTGTTTGTTTCATTGCGACATCAGCGCCCAGCAGCGAAGCGACGCTTCTGCCATTCCGGACTGAAAGCAACTACGATACGCAAGTAAAACGTCCGCCTACAAAGCGCCGTACAAAGGTAAAACTAAATTATTTCTATTCTATTGTCATATTGTACCGAAATGGCTTGTGTTGAACAATAAAATATTATAAGCGTTTTCAGTCCAAAATGGCGTCAGCGGCTGTTGTAAAAACAAACAAACAAAAGTTTTGTCTCTTTGCTTCTTTATTCTTTGGACAAGTTGCAGTTTACATCCAAGTCTGTCCAAAATGTCATCACTTCATCATTTTATCCTGTTAGATATTTGTGTGAAATTGTCATAATTAGCATATGAATTCTTGGGTTATGGCCAACATCTTGTTTTGTGAGGTCACAGTGACCTTCAGTTCATCCTTGAGTCCAAGTGGACGTTTGTGCTAAATTTAAAGAAATTCGCTGAAGGAGTTCCTGAGATATCGCATTCACGAGAATGGCTGTCACTGGCACGGAGGCATAAGAATCAGAATTGCAGCTAACTGAGTAGGCAATAATAAACTAGACTTGTCTGTGAACTCGTCTTGACCCTCAGAGGTAAATAAAGTTTAATAGTTAAACTTTGGACTGATTGTGGTCCTGGAAAGATGATGTATCAACTCCAAAAAAGTATACTTGGATTTCTAACCTCTAAAATGTGCAGGTTTTCTTAACAACGGACTAATCAGCTGCTGTTGATGTAAGAAGGAAAGCCTCCAAAACAATAGGGTGCTTATGCAACACTGGTGCTTGGCAAAAGAGAATAAAAAAAGGTAATAGCATAGAAAGCAGGCGTGAGGGATGCTAGTGTTGCCAGATATTTGGGAGGCAACTATTCACTAAAGTAAAGAGTGTTATAAGTTTCAGTATTTCTTGATAATCTGTGTTGATTGACTATACTGATAGGCCACAGCACTTACATGTAAGTTTGCTTCCCAACCCATCAAGATTTCTTTTTTATTTGCCTGTGTAAGGCTACTCTATGTGACCTTGTAGACTTCACGTTTCTCACCCTTTTGTTCTGGGGAAATCTGAGAGACAAGAAGTCAAATGTATCCTTGCAGTTATTCAGGAGAGGGTAGATGCGCAGAAATAATTGCCTACATGGGGAGACATCAGTCAGTCTCTGGCCAACACCACTGAAAGATGTGATCTCACGTGGACATTTCAAAGGAGAACAAACTGGCTGTAGCGTTTCCTTAATCTCTGATGACATCTCAAGGTCATTTTATGATTTATTACAGTAAATATATTACATATTGGTCCTTTAAGGCTGACGTGATGAGGGCGAATTTAGATTTAGACTTGTAACGCACTTGCTGATATGATCTTTGCTGCGGCATAGTTGCTTTATCCAGTGCAAACTTTACATTCGGTTTGGTTGTTCAGAGGTTATGAGCCATTGCCCTGTTGCTTTGTCATTGTGTCATGTACGAGTTAAAGGCCTTACCAGGTCTCTGTAGTGGGTGGAGCTGGAGCACTGCTGGGTGACTCCCATACAGAAACAGGACAGGCAGCCATCTTTGTTTTCTGGGTTGAGGTGGAAGGTTCCAGACTTGCAGCTGGAGCAAGATGGGCCTTCAACGTTCATCTACAATACATTATCAAGGAATTGAGATACAGTCCATTTGAGTCTGCCTTGGAAGTGGGAACGAGATTACAAAAGTTAACAACAACCAGTAAGTTGGTTTGTTTGATCACCTTGCAGCGGCACACACCACCATTGCAGCCTTCACTTCCTCTTTGGTCACAATTATAGCAGTTACCTGTAACAGGACAGTAGACCAGGTAGTTACAGTGTGTACCAGCTCTCTATTTAAATACACTGTTGAATCCAGATTAATGACATGAAGGGAATTTTTGCAACTTTTGTTAAAGGGATAGTTTAGGTGTTTTTAAGTGGGGTTGTATGAGGTACTTATCCGTAGTCAGTGTCAGTAGATGACGGTCGGCATGCCCCCCGCTTGGAGTAGCAGACAGGAGTTACTTCACAGAAGCAAAGAAATGTACTGCTGTGGCCAGGGCCGGCAGCAAAACGTATTTTAGCCATCTAAAAGAAAGGCTCATCTAAAAAAATCAATACCACTTTAAGTGTACGCTATATTTAGAATATTTTCACTGGTTTACCTTGCCGTCAGACAGCCCTTTCCAATTGGGAACTGAAACCATGTTTTCCATCTATGCTCTCGACAAAACAACAAGACTCCATTGAAAAAAATCTAATTTTAGCTCGCAGAACACGGAGGTTGCTGGTCTGCCGCCGCCTCGTTTGGTTAGATAGTTTGTGTTATTGTGTGACTTCGGTGAATCCAAACTAACCAAAGTCACAAAAAAGCACAAACAAACTAACCTATCGAGGCAGCGGTAGACCAGCAACTCCTGTGTTCTGCAAGGTGCAAGGTGTTATCCAATGGAGTCTGGTTGCTTTGGTGAGAGCATAGATAACGGCTTCAGTTCCCCGTCGGAAACATAGACTGTATAGCTGTCACACGACAAGGTAGACCAGCAAAAATATTCTAAATATAGCGTACACTTAAACTGATCTTAATTTTTTTTAGGTGGGCCTTTCTTTTAGGTGGCTAAAATATGTTTTGCTGCCGGCCCCGTCCACAGCACTATATTGCTTTTCTCCCGCGCTGGTACTCCTGTCTGCTTCTCCAAACTGGGAGCATGCCAACCGTCATCTACTGTAGGTAATACACTGACTATGGATAAGTACTTCATACAACCCCACTTCAAAACACCCAAACTATCTCTTTCAGACAAAGAATAAGCAAGAAGATGGAACAATATCTGTCATGTTCCTGAATCCAAACACAGTATGTACCATTGACTTCATTGTTGCCAACACTACATCTCTGTCCAAGCAGTGGGTTGCCAGTGTATCCAGCGGCACATCTGAAATAAAAATAGACAATGTGTTTGAGTAAATATTTCCAGCCCAGGAGGATACAAGTTTTAACCCAAAGAACAATGAGGCAGGAAGCTCGGAAGTCTGCAAGAGGTGATACATTTGATGAATCCCGTCCTTTGGGGAGTCATCTTGACCCCTTAACCACGAACAAAGGACTGACTCATTCAGACAAGGAGCATACAAACTATTCTGTTATTCCATCCAGCAAGTACTCATATCTGCACTAGTCTTATATTCACACCCAGCTTTTGTTTTCCCAGAGAAAAAAAGTTCATGAAATATTGCTTGGAGATGGATGAAGCACAGCCGCAACTAAAACATTCAACATGTCTCAGATGTTGATTCCATCTCTCATAAGGGTGTGATACAGCCAAACCTGAGGAACACCTTTGCAGGAACAGAAACATTGACAGAGAAAATATCACCAGATAAAAAAAATAAAAAAAAGTGTTAAAATACAAGCTCCACAAATACAGAACTGATATCAGAACAAAGCAGAGGTGAGTACAGATAGCGTTGATATAAAGAGCCGTAGAAGAAGACGCTAAGCTGCTAATGAGGAAAGTTATTTCTGATATTGTGACATAGCAAAGCAATACGCCTTCAACCCCAAGCAAACAATGCCACTGCCACCAGAGCAAAGGCTTATCCAACCACAGATCTGCCCTGTGGGCAGCTGCCGTCAGTCTTACCTCACCTGTCCTCTGGCAGGTCCGCCGGTCAACAGCCAACAAGAGGACTTCCATGCTATGAACTTGCTTTGGGAAACCCTATTCAAACTAACTCCTGAGATGTGCAATAGTTTCTAAGGTGTGGTTAACTCAGTCCTTCCAGTCAGTGTTGTTTTATAGATTTAAACATAAGGATAAATGTCATTACATTGGGAAATAGAAAATACATCAAAATAGATATGGGCATGGGAAAATGCTAAAAATGTTCATAACTATAGGCTATTAAGAAAGGACATGCAGCTCATGATATACACAACATGACAAACAATGTGGTCTCACATCACATTAAAATGAAAATAAACAATCTCACAAACAATTTAATCTTTAATGTCTTGCAAAAATATATAATTATCTTGGAAACGGTGTCTATGCATTCCTTACATTTCTCTATATGCTGATGATGTGACACTTTTTCAGTGAAAGATCAAACCTTGGTCCCGCTAGTGGAAATATTGGGTGGTCAGCATTCAATGATTTGGTCTCGACAACTACTATTATTGCCATAAAATTGTCTATGGATAATCATGGTCCCCAGAAGATAAATCTCGTTGTTTTCAAGTGCATCCGTCCTTTCTTCTAGTGCCACCATTGCCACAAATGTACCACCAGAAGTACCATTTGCAGTAAAATGTCAAGCTCCACAGAGGATGGTACCCTTCTACATTGGGCTTTTTTCTGGTAGCGTAACAATCATGTCAAATGATGTAAACATCTAATACTATATATTTGACTATATAGAATAGCTTTTGACATAAGATTTCAAAAACAAAAGGCTGGATTCCCATGACATCTTCCCATAGGATTAAGTCCTATTGCTTTTGCTGAACCCATGACCTTTTAACTACAGCCACTATCAGTCCATAATGTAGGATTTTCCCCAAGATGTCTCAAAATCTAACTGGCAGAATACCATGAAATTAATTGGCAGAGCACTTTCATGCCCAAAAAGGTTTAATCCATCAGAAAGAGTCTACAGTCATGCTAGCAGCTCTGTGATGCTGTTTTTAGGCGCAGCAGGTCTTTGAACTAAATTCTAGCATACTCACTATAGAGTGCTCCAGGGATGACGTATTTTTGTAGGAAGTTAGCATCACCCTGGTTTCCTCGACAAAAAGCCAATGGGATTTTTCCATTGGGTTTTGGATTATTGCAGAAAATAAGATCTGTGGCAAACAAAAGTTTATGAGAATTTCATGGTCTGTTCTGTAAAATAATCTTCACAAATGAACACCACTTTTATGATTTTTGAAGCGCCAGAAGCAAAAAGCTAACGCTAGGCTATAAACGAACTACACCACAGTCGCATGACTTCACATCACCACCACTTAGCTAAAGGCGGATGAGTCTGCTTGATGACGTTTAGTAGTCTCATTTAGCCACTTCAAAACTCACGAGTATTTATTTATTTATTTATTTTATGTCGTAGTGTAAAACGTCAAAATCTCTTAAGCTTATGTTAACTACAGACCTTATTTCAGGCATCTAACTAAAAACCCATTAAAAAAACGTGCTAAAATAAAAAAAAGTACTAAAATGCTAACTCATTTCTGGGTTTTAGGACTCATTCCTGCACCACTCTAGAACAATGCTAACATGAGGATGTTTAGCAGGTATATTTATTTTTACCATGCTTACATATTAGTTTAGCAAGTACAAAGTACAGATGAGGCTGACGGGACTGCCATTATTAGTTTTTCCCAGTATTTCCTCATAAACCAAAGTATTGGACAAAATACATTTTGAGCTGCTGTTGGTACTACGTGAAAATCCCAAATCACCAAAATCATTAGAATTCATCCTCTGGGGACCATAAATGTCTGTAAAAATTGGATGGCAATCCATCAGTCTGAAGGGCCTCGTTACTGTTAAAGCTCTGTGAATAACAAAATAAGTATGTTGTTTTTTCTCTTCCATTTTTTTCATATTGATGCATATAATTATTATTGCAGCATTTACGACCAATTGTTTGTAATGTACTGGTTCTTTATCTTTGAAATCTAACATTTTAAATAATCTTCATAAAACAATTGAAAAAATTCTCAAAATGTGAAGATGTTGGGGCTCTTTGATTAAAAACATTCAGCACAGAATGCATACACTGCAAACGACAAGTCCTAAAATCACAGGGTGACATGGAGGTGTAAGAATAAAAAAGAGTTTGGGTGATACCTGTAAAACTTGAGGTAGTCTGGCCATAACACAATGGACAAATGTATACACATAAGAGGTACTAATGCTAAGCTATCTCTTCATTGCATTGCATAGCAATAGATCTGATTAAATATAACTATATAATACCACATCAGGATGGTATTAAATGTCTGGAAAGTCCCTCTAAAATCATAAAATCAGTCCCTTCATTAAGTTCCATTGATGTGCAACAGACATAAATATCAGGATCAGAAATATAAACAATGGAAACTGATTAAAATAATGAAACACAGCACATTATTCCCTAGTCATCAGGGATAATTTTGATAGGAATGGCCAGCCTTCCCAAGACAACATGAAGAGTACCGTCCTGATGCTTTTTTTGCTTTGGAGAATTGTGATCTCCTTGTAAGAGCCGCAGTAGGTCCAACAAACCAGAATGAGTCTTCTTTTTCTTCTGCCGGGGTCTTTTAGTTACTTTCTTTGCAGTAGTAGCCTTGGTTTTAAGGGGAGTTGATTTCCTTTTCACTGTTGTGTTAGACTTCTTCACAGTAGTAGCCTTGGTTTTAGAGGGAGTTGACTTCCTTTTTACTGTTGTGTTAGACTTCTTCACTGTAGTAGTAGCCTTGGTTTTAGCAGGAGTTGTCCTTTTTACTGTTGTGTTAGACTTCTTCTTCTTCGTAGTAGACTTGGTAGGTTTTGTGGTTGAGACCGTGGTTGAGACTGTGGTTAAGACCGTGGTTGAGACCGTGGTCTTTGCAGAATTCTTCTTTGTATTGTTAGAGACCAACTTATATGAATTGGTCTCCACCTTTTTCCCATTTTGGTTAGAGTTACCCTTCTGTGACTTTGACGATTTCTTTATATCGCCTTCTGAAGACTTTCCACCCTCTTGAACCTTCTCTGGAACTGGTGAGTCTGATCTAAACGTCTTGTTACGTCCATTGTTTCTGACAGGTAATGAATCCTTTTTATTGGCCTGGTCGGGCTTAGGTTTGAGAGATGGTGGCTCCAGTTGGAATTTAGTAATTGCTTCTTTAACTTGCTTTGGTTTTGTTTGGCTTGGCTGTGAAACACGTTTAGCTGTCGCAGTGGACCTCCCACCTTCAGGCCTTTTTGTTTTAGGCGTCACTGTACTTTTGGTCCTTTTGGATGACCTAGTGACTGTGGTTATTACTGGAGTAGTGGTGGCTGCTGATTTGAGTTTTCTCTCTCTCTGAGGAGCAGAAGTTTGTTTGCTTGCGGGGAGGCGTGGGGTAGGTATGCTTTTGGGCACTGTGGCTCTACTGGTTTCTCTCACAGGAGTCTGCGGTGTTGAGTACAACGGGAGTGCGAAGACGGTAGCGAGTGAAGGCAGAGCCCTCTTTTCTTGGGTCGAACGGGAGACGTGTCTGGCACGTTTCATTCTGTTCATCTCCTGAGCCAGGGCGGTGAAGCCGTCAATCAGGATCTCCAGCCGTCCCTCCAGTCTACTCAGACGGGTGTCCATGTCTGTGTAGCTCTTCTCCAGCTCGCTAACCTTCTTGTTCTTCTCCCCGGCCGACTGGATGGCGATGAGCTCCTTCAGCTGGGAGCTGAGGTGACTCTGCTGATCCCCCAAACTGTGAATGCCCTCCTTCATGTCAAGCGTGTTGCTTTCCAGCATGCTCAGGCGCTGGTTGAAGGTGTTCAGGTGAATCCGGAGCAGGTGCTGGAAGCTGGAGTCTCTGCTCTCTGGGCTGGGCGTGAAGCGTGGTGGGAGCCTGGATGCTGATCTGTTGGGGGTGATTGAGACCGTGCCCACCCCAGTCGCTGTAGTGGAACGAGTAGAGCGACTAGGGATGATGGTTGTTCCTATGGTCTCATTATCATCTCCACTGCCATACGGGTCTATCTCTTTCTCCCAGCTGAAATTGAACACTGCTTCAGCTCCACATCCCACAGGTAGGAGGCCCTCTATCTGCTTCTCCAGGAAGGGGTCCCCACAACTGTCTGCAGACGGCATCTCTTCTCTTAATGTCAAAACAGCAGAATCAGGTATGATGCAGGCAGAGACGTTCAAATAAATGAATGATTGATAAGTTGCGTCTTACACCCAGAAGTCACCTCGTCATCTTTGCCCTCGGAGCGGCAAAGATCGATTAGCCAGACAGGAGTCCTCATAAATGCCACATCTACATTTATGTCGTAGAAACCCAGAAAATATATTTGGTCTGTGCACAGACAGAAATCACGTGAGCCAACACCTTAAAATGTCGCTGCCGGCAAAGCGCAAAGCTGAAGCAGAAAGCAAGAAGGCTTTTGGAGGTAAAGCAAAGGACAGAGGAAAGCAAAAGGCAGACTAAACTGAAGGATTCCTCGGGGCTTACAGCACTTTTATTTCTGGCAAATTTCTTCTCCACCAACAATAAAATCTGAGTGATGACATACTCAGTATCACCAAAGGCCCCTTATCCTATAACAAAGATATATTATTTTACCGCAGCAGAAATTACCTTACATTTTGCAAATCAATAAATCCAAGAAAACAACATCCACCAGCAGATCTATATAAACAGCATACAGTACAAAACTTCAGAATGGGTGGCACCGATTTTGCGTGACCCATCCCTGGTCTTGACATCACTCAATCACAACTGCCGGAAAAAAAAAACAAGAGAGATGCGAACCACAGACATGCTTATATCCCTTTCCTGTGAAAGAAACCACTGGGTGCTACTGCCAGCCCCTGCTAAAATTGCTGCCGGCCCGCCCAGTAACCCAAAACACTGTCGAGACGACAGTCAGAGGGAGACAGAGAGGAAGAGGAAAAGCAGAGAGAGAAGGAGGGTGGGGGGTGTACTGTACCTTTCACAGCGTCGGCCAGTGTATCCAGGGGGACAGTTGTCACAGGTCGGCTGACCGTCAGACTCCAGGTGACAGGTCGGGGAGAATCTGTGCCAACAGACGGCAGCATTAAACAGAATAATTAACAGTAATCTATACTAGAGGTGTAAGAAAATATTGATACTAACGTGTTAACTCAAATTCGTTTTAACGCAACTAATTTCTTCTCATTAACGCAACTTGCGACTTTTACGTTGTACAGTAGTGGGCTCAGTTTTAAGGTTAGATTGAAGACACTGGCATCATCATCATCAAGCTAGAAAGCCTAAGTAATCCATTGGTACCAACCATGTCATACTAGCTTAGTCACGAAGGAGGCTAAATAACGCTCCAAACTTACGTTAAATTTTGGAGAGGAAAAACTGGCATGGCCATTTTCAAAAGGGGTTCCCTTGACCTCTGACCTCAAGATATGTGAATGAAAATGGATTCTATGGGTACCCACGAGTCTCCCCTTTACAGACATGCACACAGTTTTTTGCATGCAGTAAACATTCGTTGTTTTTGACTATTCTAAAATGGTGTATTTCTGGTGTGTTCTTTATACTATGACAGTTTTCCTGAAATTAAATTAAAAAAAATTTCAATATATCGCCTTGCTTACAGTATCGCAATATACAAGCGATACAATACGCAAGAAATGCATCGTAGCGCCAGATTCTTTCCAATACACAGCCCTAATCTATACTGACTGAATAAAACTGACACAAGTTCAAAAGACCTTAAGACATGAACTCACTGGTTGCTGGAAGCGGTTCCAGGACAGGGGCAGGGCTGGCAGGCCTGAGCACCGCCCGTTACCGGCTTTCCATAGAAACCAGTCTGACAGCGCTCACACCTTGGCCCGGCGGTGTTATGGAGACATTGCTTTTTTTGTTAGGACACACACAAATAAAGAAGACTGTGAGATCCATGGAACAGTTGAATATACAGTAGTGATGGTGTGTTTCCACATGTTGGGATTCGCCAAGAAACCATTAGTGCATTCCACTGCACAGATCAAAGCAGGTTCAACATGGGCAAAAAATTGGGAGAGAAGAAGAAGAGGAGCGTAAAACCTACCAGACACCTGCCAGTCTCCGTGTCACAGCCGCTCGCGTGGCCATTGCAGTCACACCTCTCACAAGTGCCCAGGTAGAGGCCAGAGCTGGTCCGAGTGTAACCATCATCACAATCCTGCAACGACATGGAAAACACCTCAGGTGAGAGACAAGTGATGACAAAGAGGAATACTTCTCTAATACGCCTTTGTTCCACTGCAACAGGGAGACACACTGCAATTATCATCAATGACTGCAATGGAAACAAGTTCAATGTGCTATTATTAACAAGCTTAGGCATATCTGTGCTACTTTTCGTTCCTATTCTCAAACTAAAATAAACTAAACTAAACTAATCTTGAGAATGAAAGTTCATTCTTGACCTTGGAAGTACTAGTTCAAATGCTTAACTCAATGATGAACGCTCCAAAAAAGCTAGTAAGTGGACCTTTGGTTAAAAATGTCCACGTCTCTGAAATCTGCATGTGTACCTGGCAAGAAGGTCCTTTGTATCCCTGAGGGCAGGCGCACTCTTCCACTTCCAGAGCACGTTCATTACCAGTGGAGTGAGGAACAGCGACGTCCATCTTGATGTCTGAGATACTATTTAACACAAAAAAAAAACACATTTACATAAACTTTATGTTTGTCATTAAAGGAATGGTTTTGGTGTTTTGAAGTGAGGTTGTATGAGGTACTTATCCATAGTCAGTGTATTACATACAGTAGATGGCAGTCGGCACGCCCCCTGCTTGGAGAGTTACCGCACGGACGCAAAGCGATGTACTACTGTGGACGGGGCTGGCAGCAAAACGTATTTTAGTCACCTAAAAAATCAGTTTACATGTATGCTATATTTAGAATATTTTCACTGCTTTATCTTGCAGTCAGACAGCCCTTGACAGCCGTTGTATCCATCTATGCTCTCGCCAAAGACACCAGACTCCATTGAAAAAAACTGTAATTTTTTGTTTGTGCTATTGTGTGTCTTTGGTGAATCCAAACTGACCAAAGTTACCTTAATAACAGAAACAAACTAACTGATAGAGGCAGCGGTAGACCAGCAACTTCCATGTTCTGCGAGGTAAAATTTACAGTTTTTTTCAATGGAGTCTGGTTGCTTTGGAGAGAGCATAGATAACGGCTTCAGTTCCCCGTTGGAAACATAGACTGTATAGCTGTCTCATGGCAAGGTAAACCAGTGAAAAAATTCCAAATATAGTGTACACTTAAACTGATATTGATTTTTTTAGGTGGGCCTTTCTTTTAGGTGGCTAAAATACAATTTTGCTGCAGGCCCCGTCCACAGCACTATATTGCTTTTCTCCCGTGCTGGTACTCCTGTCTGCTTCTCGACACTGGGGGTGTGCCGACCGCCATCTACTGTAGGTAATACACTGACTATGGATAAGTACCTCATACAACCCCACTTAAAAACACCCAAACTATCCCTTTAAGTGCAATGCTATTGGATTCATTTTGAGGTACGTGGATCTGCTGTGCAGTGACAGAGGAAACTCCCACCATACCTGCTCTCAGCCATGTTGTCTGCGTAGGTAGCCCTGATCATAAAGACAGTAACGTCAGCCAGGGCCATCAGCAGGTGCTCGCGAGTACACGGCTGCCCATCAGCGCGACGCCATCCAGACTATCAGCCAGAGAGGGATGGAGAACGGAGAAAGAGTTAATCTACTAACATTGTATGAGGATTCAGATTTAGCTAAACGATATGTAAACAATGAAACGTACCTCTCGGAAGGTCACGGTGACAGTATGTGGGACACGTGGGAGGGGCTTGGTCTGAGAGTAGTGCTCCAGGAAGATGCCGTTGCCCTGGAGAACCACAGCCGGCTGGCCGTCAATCACCAGTGAGCGCTGAGACGGTTCAAAGCGCACTGTATAGCGAAGCTCCCCGCCGTACGCCGTCACCTGGTAGCAACACGGTGAAAAGAGATCTCAACAAAACCGGATGGTGGAAAGGAATTTCACCCCTATGATAATGTGGGGGAAAGTCACAAGACACCCATGTTGGGCTCGACTGTGAATTCAAGCCAAAGGTTCAAAGGAGAAGATAAGTGCAGCCTTTTCACTCGACAACATGTTGAGGCATGACTGAGTGGGACAGAGAGGGCAGAGAAATCTCGCTTGACTAACACTTGACAGTTTTTTTTCCTCTCTTATCCCCTCGCCTGCTCTCTACTTTGTTGTTTTCCTCTCACCTTATCTCCTCGGAAGCTCGCAGGCAGGACCCAGTAGTAGATGCCATTGGGGACGCTGGAGAATGAGCGGTAGACAACTTCAGAGGAGCCCCTCTGGGAGATGCCTTCAGAGATAGTTTTCGTGTTGGCACTGTTGGAGAGGGAGAAGAGCTGCCCGTTCACCCCTCCTCGAACCTGACAGACACAAACAAATTGTCTGAATGAGATGGGAAGCAGCGTTAATTTCGTTAACAAAAACTATGATGTTCATCAACGACCTTTTTTTACGACGAGACGATGACGAGACGTCACCGACATCATTAAACACTAACGGTGAGGATATCAAACATGCAATCGCGTTGACGAAAAAAGACTAAAATGTAGTTTAAAAACATTAAAACTTTACCAAAATCTATCATTATTTTTGTCACCTGTCACTCTCTTTTTCTGTCTCAAGCACACACACACACACTCACACACACCCATCGCGCTGTGGCAGTGGCGCTCAGTCCGTCTCCGTCCTCCATGTCTCAGACCTCAGCCCTGACAATTGTGCTACTATAATACATAAAGTTGGCGGTTTGTGGGTCGGGTCGGGTTCAGGTGGTGGATTAACGTATATTTTTGCATGTTGGGAGGGCGGACTGGCTCTCATAACGGACCGGTGGGTGCGACTGAGCCGCGCATCACTAATGAGCGCAGTCAGGAGGGCTCGGAGTAACTGCAAAGCTGCATTCTTAATCACTCAACAATTAGTTTTCATCAGATAATGAGAAGATAAAATCTTATGTGAAATAAGAATGACTAAAATTATTGGTTTGGCTAGACTAAATTGACTGAAATATTCAATATAATCTGATGACTAAAAAGGACATTTGACACAGGACTACTAAGACTAAATAAAGATTAGCTGACACAATTAAGAGAGAAACATTTTGACTAAAAGTTAACTAAAATGTAATGATTTTTGGCATCTAAAACTGGACTAAAATGTTTTGAGTTGTCGTTGACTAAAACTAGACAAAGAAGGATAAAAATGACTAAATTGTGACTAAAACTTATCAGCATTTTCGTCTTAAGACTAAGACTAAATCTAAAATAGCTGCCAAAATGAACACTGATGGGAACTGAGCTTAGCATGCGCTCGCACAATCACTGTTTGCACATTACATCTCACCATTTAGCGTCTGAAAGGATTTGCTGATTCTGCACACTGCGCAAACACTGAGTCAAACCTTGATACCAAAAATATTCACTCCTCCCTTTACCGTCGGTAGCATGGCAAACTACCTGATCTCTATTCCAAGTGGAGCTGGCGCACTGTTTGGTGACGCCCATACAGAAGCAACGTAGACAGCCATCGGGGTTGGTCTCCGATAGGTGGAAGAAGCCGGCCTTACACTCGTCGCACACAGCGCCTGCCACGTTGCTCTGAAACACAAACACATTCACATATGTAATCAGTCTGCCTGTCAAGCTCAATTCTTTCATAAAAGATGAAAGAAGAAAAAAACAGTAAGATACGTCAGCCTCAAATATATATATCAGATGTCACAATAAATGTCATAATATAATCCTAATATTTCACTTAGCAGTTTGGCATACTGTATATGTACCTTGCAGCTGCATGGTCTGCTGCTGGAGCTGATGCTTCCTCTGTTATCACACTTGGGGCTTGCTGCTGCTGGGAGAGAGCAATGGAAAGAAGATGACACACTGTACGGGGTGGAAAGTGCACCTGGGAGTGTTCCAGCCACTCTGCATACCTGAGCCATGACCACATACTACTGCCTACTGTAACACCAGTCGGGGGAAAAAAAACGATGGTAATCATTACACAAACCTCCTTGTGGTCATATCGCTGGATGGTAAAACAAACCAGGTGCAGCTTCTGTCGATTTCATGCCTTGAAATGAGAATTTCAAAAATGTTGTTGGTGCAATTTGTTGAACGTATACTCACTGTTAGGAACACATTTTCCATTAGGAAGAAGAGGGTTGCCCTGGTAACCGGAAGCACACCTGAAATGAAACAAAAATATGAAGATACGATTTGCCTATTTGTTATAGCTCCTTCTGCTTGTTACGGTCAATCTTCATTCGTCATAACCATATTCTGGGTAGTTTCTGTTATTAATAGCATCATAACAATCTTGTAATAAAGTATAAATATGACATTTATCATTAATACCAGTCTTTAAAGAGTGATATCAAGTCTTATAAACCGTATTACTGACATCTGCAAACTTTCTTAACTGTAACTTAAAGGGATAGTTTGGGTGTTTTGAAGTGAAGCAAAGCAATGTACTGCTGTGGACGGGGCTGGCAGCAAAACGTATTTTAGCCACCTAAAAGAAAGGCCCACCTAAAAAAATCTATATCGGTTTAAGTGTACGACATATTTAGAGAATTTTCACCGCCTTACCTTGCCGTCAGACAGCCCTTTCCGACGGGGAACTGAAGCCGTTGTAGCCATCTATGCTCTTGCCAAAGCCACCGGACTCTATTGAAAAAAACTGTAATTTTACCTCGCAGAACACGGGGGGGTTGCTGGTCTACTGCTGCTTCAATTGGTTAGTTTGTTTGTGCTATTGTGTGACTTTGGTGAATCCAAACTAACCGAAGTCACACAATAACTCAAACAAACTTACCGTTCGAGGCAGCGGTAGACCAGCAACTCCCGTGATCTGCGAGGTCAAATTACTGTTTTTTTTCCATGGAGTCTGGTTGCTTTGGCAAGAGCATAGATAATGGCTTCAGTTCCCCGTCGGAAACATAGACTGTATAGATGTCTCACGGCAAGGTTAAGCGGTGAAATTATTCTAAATATAGTGTACACTTAAACTGGTATTGATTTTTTTTAGGTGAGCCTTTCTTTTAGGTGACTAAAATACGTTTTGCTGCCGGCCCCGCTTCCGTGCGGTAACTCCTGTCCTGCTTCTCCAAGCTTGGGGCCTGCCGACCGTCATCTACTGTAGGTAATACACTGACTAACTGGATAAGTACCTCATACAACCCCACTTCAAAACACCCAAACTGTCCCTTTAAAGGCACAGTTGATGATATCAGTTTCCTCACTTTTCACAGCGTCTTCCTGTGTAGCCGGGCCTGCAGGCGTCACATGTTGGCTGCTGGTCAACGTCCAGGAAGCAGGTGTCAGAAAACCTACAAAGCCCAGTGAGAAAGCCATAGATTAAAATCTACAAGAGTGGGTTAATGAGTAGCATGTTGAAAGAATGAACCAGTGCTCCAACATCTGAATGAGCTCAGCTTTCGGGGATAAAAAACCTGCAGACCGAAACATTCTATTCCCTCTGATGCTTAGTGTGTGGTATGTGGGTGTGAATATGTCTGCCCCTCATTGTACAGTAGATGTGTGTGTGGTCTGGGTGTGTCTGTGACCTTACCGGCGTGAGGTCTCATAGTAGGGGCAGGGGCACGGCTTGCAGTCATCGGGGCGACCTCTGCTCGGGTCACCAAAGTAGCCGGATCGACACTTGTCACACTGAGGGCCCTCTGTGTTGTGCTGGCAGCTCTGTGGCGGGGAGAACACACTGCTCATTCTCTAGCAGGGATGCCGCTCAAATTAGGAAGGAATAGTTTGACATTTTGGGAAATACACTTATTCGCTTTCTTGCTGAGAATCAGACGAGAAGATCTACACCACTTTTGTGTCTGTACTCAAAAATATGAAGCTAGAGCCAGGAGTTGATTAGGTTAGCTTAGCATAAAGACTGGAAACAAGGGGAAACAGCTAGCCTTTAAAGAATCGGGCGCTGGTAGGCAGATATATATATTGTTTTTATCTTTGGAGAGTTTCCCCGTTTCCAGTCTTTATTGTGAGCTAAACACCAGCTTCATATTTAGTGTACATACTCAAGTGGTATTGATCATTCTCAACTAACTCTTGGCAAGAAAGAGAATAAGAGTATTTCTTTTAAGCAGACAAACATCTGGTTCGATCAACACGCTAAGTGTGGAAGTGATTATCAGCAAATGCCAATTCATCATAAGTGACTGACAGCTGGGGGTGTAAGAAAATGTCGATACACTTGAGAATCGCGATATTATGTTTTGTGATTCTGTATCGATTCTCAAAAAAACTGCATCGATTTTTAATTAATAGTTTACATGCAAAGATATGTGGCAGACAGTGGCTCAGGTTGCACAAAAAGTAGTGCTATGATGTTGGATGCTACAGGGACTGTGATGAATGCAAATGCAGATCCCACTGTTCTGATTGCATAAAAAGTAAACTTTTTTTACAAAGATTTTATGCATATGGCAGTGTGTTCTTTATACTATGACAGTTTTCCTAAAATTAGATTAAAAAAAAAATCGCAATATATCGCCTTGCTTTGAGTATCGCTATACATCGCAATATATTGAATCATAACCCCTGTATCACGATACGTATCGAATCGCCAGATTCTTGCCAATATAAAGCCCTACTGACAGCCATTATAGCCAAAAAGGGAGTCGGCTATTACCAGACAGTGTCCGCTGATTGGATCACAGGCGCTGGCATGTCCATTACAGTTGCAACCAGCACAGGTGCCGAGATAGGAGCCACCAGGGACGCGCTCGAAACCAGGGGAACACGTCTCACAGGACAGGCCTGAATATCCAGGAGAACATCTGGGAATGAGAAATATGAGGGTTTCAATCCAACTGCCTCCATAACACAACTATGAAAATTACAACACTACAAATTGCAAACTTTCCTCATGATGTAAATAAAAAACAGCTGAAACACTGAAGCAAGCAGAGATAGTTTATAGTGGAGATACTGACACACAAGTAGAGTGAGAGAGGCATGACGTGCAACAAAGGTTATTGGCCTGAAATGAACCGTGTCTTGGCCACAAAACCATCCCTCAAAATACATTTTTGTAATCATTTCAAAAAGTTTCATTCTATATATAAATATTACTATATTATTGTGCAGCACTTTTCACTGTATTTTTTCATTGATATTTGTGTCCAACATTTTGTTATAACATGAGGTTACAAGACTTGTCTTAGGACATTTTCATATTATAAACTCCCCCATCCACCCATCCCACCCACCCTATATCTCTCTGACTAAATAAATGATACAAACAATAAAGATACTAAGCAGCAGTACATTACAAAGAGGTAGGTTTCAAATAAAATACAATAACATACAATAAATTACAATAAAATTAATAAAATAAATTATAAATAAAATAAAATAAAATAAAATAAATGGGCAAAGACTATGGGCTTTATCGGTTGACATTTGCTGTGCGTTAGATCAGTTCTTTGATGTTGTCTGGTGTTGATGTGGTCCAGGAATGGGATCCTTATTTTCAGGAACAAGTTTTGGCGTCCTGTGAGTCTGAGTATGACTCGGTCATAACCTGCTATGTTGGACATCAGTTTGATCTCGTGCTCAAATGACGAGGGTGTAACCACAGTTTACTGGAACCATGTAACTACAGTTTTTTATGGATAATACATAGCACTTTTCACTCTACATATGCCCACAGTGGACACGCCCCAACAGGTTGCTTTGAATGTAGACTGTTGACTGACGGCTTGTGAGGATCTCCTGTCTCACTTAACCCCACAGTATAATACTTAAGAGTATTTTTTTTCTTACCTGCACTCTTCAACATCTTTAGCATGACCCAGAGTGCTGAACTCCACAGTGGTGGTATCCATGACGATGTGACTGAGCGCCACGCTGACCATGTGGTTGTCATAGATGGTGCGGATGCTGATGCTGTCCAGGTTGGCCAGAGTCATCATCAGCTCCTCCCGGCTCACGGAGCGGCCGCTGGAGTGCTGCCATTTATCCTGAAACAATAACAAGCAGGTTTACTGATGTATGTACTTCACATTTATTCGTTATTTCTGATAAGGGATGTTTAGCTCTTGATTTTTACTTTACACCAAAAGTCCAATTTGGTCCAAATTTGACCAATGTGTAATTTGGTGTTAACTGTGAATTTGTAGACAATCTCTACAACATGTTTGTATTTTTGTTTTGAAAGAACTACATGCCGTCATCACAAGTTTACCACAGGATTTTGCAGAATTTGCACTTTCTTAGCTAAAGACCTACTTCAGTGAATTTGATCTCCCTCTGGTTGACCACTTGGGCAGGGGTGGGGCTGCCTCTGCGGTACACAAGCCTGCGGCCATTTCCAACCAGTATCACATCCGGCTTCTCCACAGGCTCAGACAGTCCACGGGCCAGTGTGTACCGCACCTTGAACTTCAGGGATCCTCCATAGGAGTCAATCTGAAAACAGATTAAATGATTTTAATGCTTAAAGTGGCAGTAGGCAGTATATTTTTGGCATCATTGGGCAAAGATTCCATAATAACCTTTCAGCATATTGTAATTCAAGTGTTCTGAGAGATAACTAGACTTCTTCACCTCATCATGGCTCTGTTTTCAGGCTTTAAAAAACCTAGCCCGTGAAGGGAGACTTTGACCAATCACAGGTCATTTCATTGAGAGAGCGTTCCTTTTGGCTGTGCTCCGGTCATGTGACCAGAACTTGGCGTTCCTTCAACAGATTTTACAATGGCAGCCGCGTCACAAACTTTCTCATTTTACAGCTAAACAGTACACTACAAGATGATTCTGAAAACATTTGAGGCGAGAAATAGGCATTACAGTAACATAATATTGATTCATATTCGATCAGCGCTGCCTAGTTTGACCGTTTGGTCGGAGTTTGCGAGTGATTGACAGCCGGCTCTCATAGACGGCAGCTGGACAGCGGACCTCAGATCTGTTCTTACTGCTTGTTTAGTGAAAGTGAAATCTTTCAGATGCCGTTAGGAGCACCGTAGGACACAGACGAACATAATTTTTCAGGTTACCTGTTTCATGTACTACTGTCACGATATAGTGACCGTTTTATAACAATAACTTTTTTTAATCATATTTGCTCCAATCTCGTCTACTTCAGCTTTAAGTGTGATAATTAGTTAAAGTAAAAATATTTACAGACTTTATTTTACATGAAGGAATAGTTTGGGTGTTTTTGAAGTGGGGTTGTATGAGGTACTTATCCATAGTCAGTGTATTACCTACAGTAGATGATGGTCGGCACGCCCCCAGTTTGGAGAAACAGACAGGAGTTACCGCACGGAAGCAAAGCAATGTCTGTAAATAATTTTAGTCCTTACCTTGTTTCCCAGGAACTGGCGAGGCAGGGTCCAGAATGAGTCGAGGTTGAGGAAACGGCGCGACAGGTCGACGAGCTGAAACTCCTCCATTTCTGGGTTAACGAGGAGCTGAGTGGAGGAGAGAGGAGGAGTGCCTGGCCTGGACGGGTAGGTGACATTCACGCCTGGAAGTAAGAACAACAGATTCACTCAGCATGTTTCATGCTCTAAAGGTTCGGACTACATAAACCTTTAAAGGTGTTTCAGTTGAAGCTGTTAGTTCTCTATCAGTTTCATAAGCATCGACGGCTTCAGTGCCTTTGAAGTCTTCCTCATCGGTGAAACGCAGGCTGATCTGGTTGCGGTAGCGACCGGTGCGCTTGCAGTTCTTGGAGATTCCAGCACAGAAGCATGACACGCAGCGGCCCTCCACACTGAAGTGGCCGTCAGGACAGTTGCCTACAATGAACAAGAAAAGACAAAAGTCGATTTATATTGTTATTGGGGCTGTCAAAGGATTTAGATTGTAGTGGGCTCAGTTTTAAAGATACTTGAAGATACTGGTATCATATGAAACTAGAAAACCTCAGGAATCCTTTGGTACCAACCATGTCATGCTAGCTTGTTGTGAAGGAGGCTAAATACGGCCCAAACTTACGCTAAAATTTGGCGAGGAAAAACTTGCATGCCCATTTTCAAAGGGGTCCCTTGACCTCTGACCTCAAGATATGTGGATAAAAATTGTTTCTATGGGTACCTACGAGTCTCCCCTTTACAGGCATGCCCACTTTAAGATAATCATATGCAGTTTTGGGGCAAGTCATAGTCAAGTCAGCACACTGACACACTGACAGCTGTTGTTGCCTGTTGGGCTTGAGTTTGCCATGTTATATTTTGAGCATATTTTTTATGCTAAATGCAGTACCTGTGAGGGTTTCTGGAAAAAATTTGTCATTGTTTTGTGTTGTTAATTGTTTTCCAATAATAAATATATACATACATTTGCATAAAGCGGCATATTTGCCCACTCCCATGTTGATAAGAGTATTAAATACTTGACAAATCTCCCTTTAAGGTACATTTTGAACAGATTAAAAATGTGCGATTAATTTGCGATTAATCGCGATTAAATATTTGAAGCGACTGACAGCCCTAATTGTTATTGTAACTAGAATTAATTTATAGTAAAAGCCGTAGTGTTTCTGATGGTGAACCCACAGAAAAAGTGAGGTGTCAGTACCTGGATTTGAAGTCGTTGTGAGAGTTAGCACTCCGTCAGGGATACCAAACACAAGGCCTTTAGCGTTGATGGCCTCGCAGGTGTACGCCCCCTGGTCCGCCTCCTTCACATCGCGAATGGTCAGAGTGCCGCGGCCATTCTCACTGGTCGAGGAGATCCTGGGGAACACAGAAACACAGCACAAATGATCACTTTTACAGTAATAAACTCAGTGGAGATTCATAATAGGAACCCTTCTATTTCTGATTCTCGCTGTAACAGCCTGCAGAAATATTGTTACACAAAAGTCCATAAAATTCAACCACACACACAGCTGACTACGCCCAGAATGAACATTCTGATACAGCGACGTTTGGAGTCGGAGTGCACCACAAATATGTCAGTAATTAGAATCACAGGTCTAAATAAAAGACAGTCATCATATGTCAGGCGAGAAATGTGTAGAGAAGACAAATTCATAGTCATTTTCAAATCTTCACGGTCTGCTGCAGATCAATTAGGCAAGATTGGCTTTCACCAGATGCAGATGTTCTGTTTGAGACAGCTTGCCTAAACAGTGCAACACATGCTTTTCGGAGAGTAGAATCCATTTTTAGCATTCAGAGCACATCAGCGCCAAAGATATTCAAAATCAAGTGAATTGCCCTTCTTGGGATCAATAAAGTTGTCTGAATCTGAATCTGAATCATTTGGACAGCATTTCCCATAAACCCTGAGTAATCTGAAATGTTGTCAAAATGAGTTAGTTTTAATTACAGTGCAGAAGGAGGATTTCTCATCAAACCCACCTGCCGCTTAAAGGAATGTGTCCCCAGTTGAGTCTCCAGGTGATGATGGGTGTCGGCACTCCGACGGCCTGACAGGTGAACGTCACCGTCGCCCCCCGCGCTGCCTCGATGGACTCTTCCGGCGGGCTTGTCACAGAGGGAGGGGCTGCAAAGTGTCACGAAGACGAGAACAGTTTTAACCACATAATAAATGCACATGTACAAAAGGGCTGGCATGGGACTGGAATCTTGCGACCCAGTGAAGCTCATAAATGCCTTAAAGTCAGAGGAAACACAATTCTCCGCCACGAACTGACAATTCCCTTTCAGTTCTCAGGAATGGACGGTTCAACAAAAAGCTCTGTGTCTCGGTCGACACGTGTGTGAAAAGAGTCTGGTTCGCAGCAAATTAGTCACAGCATACAAAGGGACTCAGAGGGAGACTATAGAGGAGAGTCAAAGAGGCATAGAGAGAGAGTGCAAGAAAATGTGCATGAGAGAGAAAGAAAGATACGAGCAGAGACAGCTGTTGGTGTGAGACTTACTGCAGCCGTACTCATCAGAGCGGTCAGGGCAGTCGGGCTCGTCGTCACACTGGTAACTAGCTGGGATGCAGGTGCGGTCGCTCAGGCATTCAAACTGCTCAGGAGCACACCTGTCGCCAGGACCCTTGGTGGCTGTAGTTATGACAAAATGGAGATTTGGCGCACCATTCAGTCACCTGTAAGCAGTAGTCTAACTCTTGCGTATTTCCCACAACGTTGACCCATCCCTTCAAAGCAGATCTTTAAAGGGATAGTTTGGGTGTTTTGAAGTGGGGTTGTATGAGGTACTTATCCATAGTCAGAGTATTACCTACAGTAGATGACGGTCGGCACGCCCCCAGTTTAGAGAAACAGGACAGGAGTTTCCGCATGGAAGCAAAGCAATGTACCGTTGTGGACTGGGAATCAAAACTTATTTTAGAAAAAAAAAAAATCAATATCAGTTTAAGTGTACGTTATATTTAGAATATTTTCACCGCTTTACCTTGGCGTCAGACAGCCCTTTCAGACGGGGAACTGAAGCCGCTGCATCTATCTATGCTCTCTCGTGAAAGCCACCAGACTCCATTGAAAAAACCTGTAATTTTACCTCTCAGAACACATGGGGTTGCTGGTCTACCGCTGCCTTGATTTGTTAGTTTGTTTGATCTATTGTGTGACTTTGGGGAATCCGAACAAACCCTTTAAAACAACAAAGTCACACAATAACCCAAACAAACTAACCGAACGAGGCAGCGGTAGACCAGCAACCTCCGTGTTCTGCAAGATAAAATTACATTTTTTTCCGATGGAGTCTGGTTGCTTTGGCAAAAGCATAGATGGATACAATGGCTTCAGTTCCCCGTTGGAAAGGGCTGTCTGACAGCAAGGAAAAGCAGTGAAAATATTCTAAATAAAGCGTGCACTTAAACTGATATTGATTTTTTTTAGGTGAGCCTTTCTTTTAGGGGGCAAAAATACGTTTTGTTGCGGGCCCCGTCCACAGCAGTACATCGCTTTGCTTTCGTGCGGTAACTCCTGTCTGCTTCTCCAAGCTGGGGCGTGCCGACCGTCATCTACTGTAGATAATACACTGACTATGGATAAGTACCACATACAACCCCACTTCAAAACACCTGAACTATCCCTTTAATGACTCACAAAAGAAATGGAGACTTACGGCAGTCTGTTTCATCTGAGTTATCCTCACAGTCGTTGTCTCCATCACAACGCCAGAGCTTGAGGGCACAGCGGCCATTTCTGCATTTGAACTCATTGGGTTCACAGGGAGATGGAGTGCCTGAGAAAAGATAGGGGATAATTAGAGCGTATGTCGTCGTCTGAGAGCATGCGCACGCACAAGGCCGCGTCGCTTACCACATCTGACCTCGTCGCTTCCGTCCGAGCAGTCCCTTTCTCCGTCACAGATGTAGTCGCGGGGGATGCACTCTCCGCTCTGGCATGTGGCCTGATCCGCTCTGCAGGGTCCGGGTGGGCCGGGGGGCCGCGGGGGCTTCTTGACGGTGGTGGTTGCTGTGGCCGGGGTGGTGGAGACTGGAGGGGTCGGCCGTTTTATGTCTAAAACAAATCTCTGATTAAACTTGGCAAACTTACAAAGTGGTGACTTAGAGCTGTTACCGTGAGTGAATGCGTCTCACATCCGGCCAGTATTCCATGCTACAGCCGACCGTGTTACAACTCGCTGGCTAAGTCGAGCTTAAGCCACTCACCGCAATTGGTCTCATCACTCATGTCTCTGCAGTCGGGTCTGTTGTCACATAGGTATTCCATCAGGATGCATGTCCCATCACCACACTTGTGCTCATCTGCCATGCAGGGTCTGATGCCGGGGGTTACTAAGAGAGATGCAGAGGGAAGGAGGGGAGGGGGGGGGCAGTGTTAAAGGATCAAATACATGCAAGCCAAGGCTACGGTACAGCCAATACACTACACTGTCATATCACAGCACAAATAAAACAAAGTGAGGTTAAAAACAATAACGTCCTGGGCCTCTCAGCCATCAGGTTACTACAGCAGGTGGAACTCAGGCATGTTGTAAAGACTACCGTTAGGGGGTGTGCTTCAAGGTGCTCAAGGAGACTTTCAAGGACACACTAGACTAGACACACTAGACTAGACAGATTAGACTAGACACATAGCCTAGATTAGACACACAGACTAGACTAGACAGATTAGACTAGACACACAGCCTAGATTAGACACACAGACTAGACTAGACAGACAAAAATAGATTAAACACAGACTAGACTAGATCCACTAGGCTATACAGACTAGACTAGATTAAACACAGACTAGACTAGATCCACTAGGCTAGACAGACTAGACTAGATTAAACACAGACTAGACTAGACACACAGACTAGATTAAACACAGACTAAACACACTAGACTAGACAGACTTGGCTAGACATAATAGACTAGACACACAGGATTACATTAAACACAGACTAGACCAGACACACATTTTAGATTATACACACAGACTAGATTAAACACAGACTTGACTAGAAACACTAGACTAGATAGACAAAACTAGACACACATGACTAGATTAAACACAGACTTGACTAGACATACTAGATTAGACTAGACATACATACAAGAACTAGATTAAACACAGACTATACTAGACATACTAGATTAGACTAGACACACTAGACTAGACAGACTACATTGTACACGCAGACTAGATAGACAAACTAGACGAGACACACACACACTAGACTAGACAGACTAGATTAGACACACAAACTAGACTAGACAGACTACACTGGATACACAAACCAGATATAAAAACTAGACTAGACACACAGACTAGATTAGATTTAACCACACTAAACAAGACAAGACAGAGGCAGACACACAGATAGACGGTCAGTCAAGATAGATGGGAACCCTGTCTTCTCCTAGTAAAGACATTAAAGATAAAGTTACCATTATATCAGTTACCTATCAGCTGCCATGCTTGTGTACAGAGTTGGTGGAATTTGCGTAAATCAAAAGCCGGTTTAGATTGCAGTGAACAGCAGCATCAAACTCATGCCATGCAAAGGTCCTTTTTATTCACTATGCGCTACTGGACTTTAGGGACACTCAGAAGTCTACTTTACATCGGTGATCCATGCAAAACATTCCTCAAACAACGTGACCATTGCTTGTACATGTCAAGGTAAAGGTCATCGTACAATTTCAACATCATAAAGGAGGGAAATGCTCGACTGTTCTTTCTAATAGGCACTACTGTCATCCTACAGCTTCTACAGCACAGTCGGCTCAGTCGCCATGCAGAGGGCATGGCACAGTACAAACCTGGCACCGCTATAGGCTCCACTCGAGGCAGAGGTTGAGCTAGAAACCAGAGGGAAATGTTAAGGGCACTGCCTACCGCTCTGGTGGACCTCAATTCGCTGTAAACATACAGCAAACTCTTGTGTAACAGAGTCACTTCACGTCCGCGTTAAGCGGCGCTCCTCTTTGCCGAGGTCTTACCTTCCCCGAGCCGTCTGAACTGAAAGCCCTGGACTGATGTGACGTAGGAAGCAATGGCCCCCTCCTTCACCACGTTGTACAGCACGCTGCGGAGCTGTTCGTTGTTGCTGTTGTAGTCGGAGCCCACATCCAACTCCACAAATACGTCAACGCCATCCTCTCGTATCATCTTCCTGCAATGAGCAAGAAACGCCTGGTGAGGCTTAACACATAGGCCCGGACGCTATTCTGTCTTTCAGAGGTTGCATCAGGCACAGTTTTTAAGCTAGAGTGAAGATACTGGTATCAAAATGCAATTACATCTAATCTAAGGAATCCATTGTTACCAACCATGTCATGCTAGCTTGTCGGGAAGGAGGCTAAATAACGCTACGAAGTTACGCAAAATTTTGGCATGGCCATTTTAAGAGGGGTCCCTTGACCTCTGACCTCAAGCTATGTGAATGAAAATGGGTTCTATGGGTACCCACGAGTCTCCCCTTTACAGACATGCCCACTTTATGATAATCAAATGCAGTTTTGGACAAAAAACATGCACTTCTTTTAATGCAGTATAAATGTGTTATTTTCACCTATTCTAAAATGGTGTATTTGAATATTTCTGTATACTTGGGTCCCTAGACAGTCAATTACATAAATTGGGTATCAATGTAAAGCTGAGACTCTTGTGGATCCAATGAGCCCAATTGTATTCATGTGTGATGATGTTAGTCCCCATAGTTGATATTTAATTGTAGTGAGACCATTTTTTTAAACTTGACTTCACTGTATAAAATGACCTGTTGTGACCTCTAGGATGATCGCAGCCTCGTGAAACTTTACAACCACAAACTACAGACCTAGGGCATTCAGAGGATGGGTGGCTTTCTTAGGTAGATTGACAATAAGGGGGTTTTTGAGCAGTTTCCGGAACAGAAGTGCTCACCATCCAGTCGCCGAAAAATTCAATTCTTGCAGAAATCTCCAAATGTCAAAAGTTTTTGATACCAAAACACAGCATGGCTTTTTCTATGGTCTTCCTCAAGGTCTCGGTGTCTTAATGTGGTATTTTGGAGGGATTAGTGATCATTTTATCAATTCTCGAGAGGTAAAACAAATGGTTACATTTAGCACCAAATGTGTGCAACAAATGGTATCAACCCAAAAATTGCTATGAGCTATAATAGAGCATGGGAATGGCCATCATTTACTTACAGTATATAATCATGTTCTACGACCTTATACACTTTCATAATTTATTTTAATTCATAATTTAATTTAATAATTTATAATTATCATATATTACTAGTTATTATAAGAATTATTAGTCGCAGGTTCAAATCTGGCTTGGGGTCCTTCTGTGTGGAGTTCGCATCTCCCCGTGTTAGCGTGAGTGTTCTCCGGCTTCCTCCCAAAGTCCAAAGACATGCAGGTTAGGTTAATTGTTGACTCTAAATTGCGTAGGTGTGAATGCGGTGTCTGTCTCTATTTGTCAGCCCTGTGATAGACTGGCGACCTGTCCAGGGTGTACCCCGCCTTCGCCCCAATGTCAGCTGGGATCGGCTCCAGCCCCCCTGCGACCCCGAATGGCATAAGCCAAGCTAAGGTTACAGATAATGGATGGATGGATAATAATTATTCTTAAGTATTTATATTTGTTTATTTCTTATTTATGACTAGAACAACTTGACACATAGTACTGAGATGCATCTCAAATTAATCTTCAGGTTGCCAGCTTTCAGATGATGAACACCACTTCTATGTGACATCTACTGTTGACTTTTTATCTATCCCTGAACATCAGCTGTCCCCCCCCCCACTACCTGTCTAAAAAACAGGGCGGAATGGTAAAGGGTTAAACAGGAAAGCTCTTTAGAGGTAAGGTTTCTCTTTGGACGTCGCTTAGAAGAATTACTGACTGCTGATGAATTACCGACTACAGGCCTACCACTGTTGGCCTTGTGCAGTTTTGGAAAAAGGAAAAGAAATATCACCAGTAAGCCAGAGTGAGACACCCAGGCAGCAGCAGCAGCAGCAGCAGCGCACAGCTGCAGGGTATCTACTTTGTGTGTCACAAGGCATGATTTAAAAGATTGGTGCTCTTACTTAATGAGGACCACGCTGACTGTCTGGACACCTGGAATCCGGTTGTACTCCGACTCCAGCTGTGGAGGGAAAACCAGACTCGGTTAAGTTGAAACATACAAGCCTGGGCCTTATTTTCAGACATAAGGTCACACATACTTAAATCAGCAAAGTCATAAATAACATGCTTGAACCTTATAAGGTAGCCTTAGCGGCGTACTGTACTGTACATTGCTGTTATTCGGTTGAGTTTATCCTGTGAGAGTTTGACGTACCGTGTCCACCACTGCCTCAGAGATCTCATTAAAGGCTGAAGAGAAGATGTCATCGAGCTCGGGGCCGTAGACCAGGGAGTCGGTGAAGTTGACGAGAGCTCTGTAATAAACTGGAAACACAGAGAGGGGAGGAGAATCTGTCAGCTAAACCGCACAATAGCACACAACAACCGCAGGCTCAGCATTAATGTCCATCTGTTGCAGAGTTTAGATATCATAAGCCAGATCCAAGATTAAGCGGTCACGCTTATTAAAGACAATGTGATACGGGATACCGATTGGGAATTATTTCCCTCAGGGAAGGCTCTGGTTGAATGTTTCAGAAAGGCAAAAACTGAAGAGCGTGACTGTGGCTTAAATGAGAGCCACATACAAATTATGGCGTCTATTTCCATATCTCAGTTGTGGTCGGGTCTGCGCTAAAACCGACGACTGCAGCGTTGCACCAAACATCGGCCCCAACAAGAGGCACATGCTGATACAGGCGCACTCTGCCCCCAAATACTGAAAAATAACCGTGAAATGAAAGTATCTTCTTCTCTGTGTGTGTCTTCCTGTGAGTCATGGACATGGAGACACATAACATACTCACAAATAGTGGCGGACAGATGTCGTTAAAGCCACTTTGTTGCAAAGGCAGAACTGACTACACTGTCTGAAACCTAATCAATGCAAACATTCAAACACAGAATAAGCAGGGCCGCGAGTTTGCACCAGATCTCCTGATTGAACGCCGATGATATCAGAGAGTTGGACGGTAAGTGGGAGTTTGAGTCAGCGTCACAACTGAGCCAGCAGCTGCAGAGGAAGAAGAAAATCCTCTGTGGATGACTGTGGAAGGGGGCCTTGACATTCCCTCCACATATACCAAGTCACACACATCAGGCAGGCAGGAGAGCAGCGGAAGGGGCCGCAGCTGGGATTATATCGGTGGTCTGACTCTGCAGAGAGGCTGCTTTAGCTGGTCATCAAACATACAGGTCAACTGGTTGAACATAAGGCACACTGAATCAGACAAGCTGCAACTAGTTCCCTATGTTTTACCTTTCACTTTCAACCCCTTAAAAGCAGCTGGCTGGTTTGACATCTACTGCTGAGTCCATTTTCTCTGCTAAAGTGTCCTTGAGTAAGACACTGAACCCAGAAAATCACTTAAGGCCTTGACATTCCAAGCCGACGGTCAACCGTCGGACAGTTTGGGGCTGTCGGTGAGCATCTGTCGGCTCTAGTCTACACGTGTCTGAGGATTTTCGGCGGAGCTCGTCTGTGAGAGGAATCACTCTGATCGGCTGTTCAGCTTAAACGAATCAGTGCACGAAAAGAAAAACGGAAGTGAGGAAAGCAAGCCAACGAGTAAAGTCAAGAGGAAAAACAGGCTCTTCTCATTTTCATCTTCATCTCATCTGATAATTCAAATACACGGATATTTTCACAACGACATGGCCATGAAGAATGACTGAAGCTTAGTGGTGAGTGAGAGTGGTGTGAAAATGGCCGACAAACGTTGCTTCGTTTCATGCACCATCATCACAACGGCTTGTATATCTGGTTTCCCTTTTTGAATGACGAATACAGACTACCGCCGACTGCTGGTGTGGAGAGTAATTTATCTCACGCAGGCGTAGAATGTACGTGCTAACTGTCCGTCGGCTGTAGTCTTTGCGGTGTGTTCAAATGCAACTTGTTGGCCAATACACAGGCAACGTGAGGCGACGCAACAATCGGCCTTCATCGCCGCTAGTTCTTTGATGTCGGGTTGGTGTGTCTGGGCCTTTAGATGATGTGCCTGCCCCTGCCCTCTCTCTAATCACTCTGAAGAAATGGGAAAAAGACAAAGTTGAATTTCTTTTTGTACACTGACAGTAGAATTCTCTTCTAACACTCATATTGCCCTGCATACAAAAAAAAAAACCCCATCTGCCACATACAGTATGTGGGTTAAGACAGACCATAAAAAAAGAGTTTTTATGCAATGTATCATGATGTCATTTTTATTTAAATGCATTGGTAAGCAACCAGTTTTATACGATAACACCTAATAAAATAAATGAATGAAAGGTTCATATAGTAATGGTGCTACTAACACTTTCTATGGCACACATCTTCTCGCATATCAGTGCCAGTTTCAATCTCACGTCTCAAAAGCTTGGCATTTTATGGGAGCAACTGCTCCCAAAGGTGTGTTGACTTTTGAGCATTATGATTTTCATTAGGGCTGTCCTCGACCAAAGAAATTCTTAGTCGACTAACACTTAACAAACACGCTACAAAATTACGCAAAACTTTGGCGAGGAAAAATTAGCACGGCGATTTTCAAAGGGGTCCCTTGACCTCTGACCTCAAGATATGTGAATGAAAATGGGTTTTATGGGTTCCCACTGTTAACTTTTTATCTACCCCTGAACATTCCCTGTCCCCCACCCCTACCCATCTAAAAAAAGAGGTCGGAATGGCAGGGTTAATCGACAGATCTGTAAAACTGATTTTTTTCCACAAAGAATCACACAAAAGCACCACTTTAAATCCTGTGTTTACCAGAGACGTACTCATAAGTTTCTTGGAAATAAGTCATTCAGCACGAAAAAAGGCATAGAAAACGACTAATCGACTGAAGAAATCTTAGTCGACTAAGACCAAAACGACCGATTAGACGACTATGAGGGGGCAGCCGTACTTTTGACATCCCAAAACAAAAAAGGATAAATTCATCTAATCAATTTCTCCACTCCAGTTATAGATAAACTTTTGAAACGCTGTCAAATTCTAAATACAACTACCTGTACAAAACATCTTGATGAGCTATATTATGTTATTAAATGTTCTTATATTATAAACTATTATATAACTCATTATCAACAAAAACGTCGGCTGTACTATTCTAATTCCAATGTCGCAGGCTTAGCCCATGAAACTTAAAATAGCCCCGGCCCGCAGGGTGCCCCGTTCTCACACGGCTGCCAACACTCTGTTAGGACGGGCCTGCCAGCCTCTGATTTCAGACTGCCAGTGTGGGTTTAGGGAGGAAGTCAATATTTGGACTGTTTCTTGCAGTCAGATGCTACTCGCCATGCCGAGAGCACAGAGTTGTGTTCTAAGTAGGCATCTCCTGATCCTCCAGTACAAACATACATGCCCAAATATGTGCAAAACAATAAATCTGCACACACATACAGAGTGCAGAGAAAATACCAACACTCTTGGTGCGTATCCCTTTCTCTCTTTCCTTTCCCCTTGGATAATCACGAGACATTTGGCCACTGACATTAGACATTTATCATGCTTACCGGGAGCTCCTTAATTAAAAGTCAAATATGTTGGGTGTCACACTGTGTGTTAAAGGCCTGTGGGGAGCCATGCTGCCTGCCTTATGCTCCACTGCCTGAGCTTTGGCTGCTAAACAGCTGCTGAATTCTCTTTTCTTACACACAGCATTGGCACTACGAGACATCCCGTTCCTGGTGAGGAAAAGCCACATTTATGACAAAGTAAACCGAGCACTGCTGCCTATGAAAACACACAGTGAGGTGAACATGTAACAACAGCTTTCGCACAGCCTGGCAGGGCGCCCGAGTGCTCGCTTTGCAGGCCGTTACTGTCAGACTAAGAGGAATAATTGTTAGGCCTGGATGTGGACAGGCAACATCAAAGTTAGGCATCAAAGCGTCTCATTTGACCCGCGTATAATCTAATCACTTGAGCGGGTATTCGCCGCCGGGTCAACGCGAACTCTCTCTGAGCTTGCCGCTTTGACGTTACCGACTGGCGAGTGTGGGACTGCCGCCGCCTGAGATCCTTTGATTAGAGTGGCGGGTTGTGCCCTGCTGCTAACGAGCGGCTCTTTTACTCCGAGACCCATTCTCTTGTGCATCACTCACAGTTTCCAGCGGGGGGGGGGGGGGAATCCCCTCGTCAAGCACCGCTACCATCGAGAAACTGTCAAGAGTGCAGACATGATGGGACGAATGAAAAAAAAAAAAAAAAAGTGGAAAAATAGCATTCCACACTCTTAATTCACAAACTTATTTAGCTATTAAAGCTGTTCAGTAGAACTGTGGTGGCTTTGTGCGACGGGCCCCCTCTGAACACATAGAGGCCTATGCACAAGACAAAGACTTGATTGAGCAGTGAGCCCAGCCTGTCCTTTAAAGCCCAGCCGCTTTGGGCTTGACCTTTGACCCCCACGGCTGCGCCCACGGCACCGGCCCAGCACCACCCGAGCCATTTAGAGAGAGAATCTATAAGAACAAGGCCTCAACCACACAGCCTCGGCTAGTCAATCAGAAACTTTTAATAGTACGCAGCGTTAATTTTGTTAACGAAAACTACGACGAAATATTTTTGTCAACGACCTTTTTTCCCATGACTAAGATGAGATGGCGGTATGGCGGTATGGCGGTATGGCGGCACTCAGTCCGTCTTTGTCCTTCTTGTCTCACACCTCAGTCCTGGCAAACGTGCTACTATAATGCATAAAGTTGTCGGTTCACGGGTCGGGTCGAGTTCAAGTGGTTGAGTAACGCATATTTTTACACATTGGGCGGGCAGATTGGCTCTCATAACAGACCGGTGGCAGCGACTGACCCGTGCATCATTAATGAGCGCAGTCAAGAGGACTCCAACTAACTGCAAAGCTGCATTCTTAATCATTCAACCTGTGAATTTTCATCAGATAATGATAAATTCAAATTTTATGTGAAATAAATTTGACTAAAATGCCAGAAATGTTTAATATAATCTGATGACTGAAGAGGACTAAGATTAAATAAAAAAAAAAAATAGCTGACAAAATTGAGAGAAAATATTTTGACTAAAATCGAATGACCTTTCGGTGACTAAAGGTCATAGTGCACCAAGCCGACGTTGGCCGTCAGACAGTTTGGTGCCGTCGGTGAGCGTCTGTTTTTTCGGTGTGTCCCGCACCGTCGGCTCTATTCTGCCCGTGTTGGAGGTTTTTCGGCCGATTCAGCATGTTGAATCGGTGGCAGAGAAACGGAAGTGAGGAAATCAAGCCAACGAGTAAAGTCAAGAGGAAACACACAGAAGGCTCTTCTCATTTCTCATCTTCATCTCATCTGTTCATACCCATACACGGATATTTTCACGACATGGCCATCTGGAATGAAGCTAAGCGGTGTGAAGATGGTCGGCAAACGCCGCTTTAACTGTCCGTCGCTTGTAGTGTCTGCGGTGTGTTCGAGTGCAGCTTGTCGGCCAAAACAAAGGCGACGTGATGCGATTCAACAGGCGGCCTTCGTCACCGCTAGTTCTCTGATGTCGGGTTGCTGTGTCCCTACATTAAAACTAGACTAAAATGTTTTGAGTTGCTGTCAACTAAAGCTAGACTAAAACTCTGAAGGATAAAAATGACTAAAATGTGACTAAAACTAATACCATTACATAACTAAAACTAGAATACTAAATCTAAAATAACTGTCAAAATTAACATTGATAGTATGTTTTTCCCCTCTATGGGGTTTTCCTCTTTCTGTCTCTCATCTCTGTTTACTTCTAAATATTTCTCTTTCCCCGTGTGTGTAATATATTCCTGTGCCAGCTGCCTCTCTCTCAGCTTAACTCTTGCAGACAGGACCCCTGCTACTTAACCCTTTTGCTGGTGGCCAGCCAAACAACTCTGTCTCCAAGTCCGCTCATTGCCCTCCGGGGAGCTCTTGGGAATAACTTCTGGCTTCACTATTAAGCTCGCCCCGTCGCGCTCTCCCACGGCTCGCTATGTAAGCATCAAAAACCACCATTGTGTATAACAAAGCAGGTTTTCATACTACTGCTGTAGTGATTCCCCGAAACAGCTGGTTCGTATCGTTGCGACGAGCCATCTGCATGAGGTTGAAATTACGAAAAGCAATTTTTAAATTTAACTGTGTCGGCTGTTCAAGATGAACAGTAATGCAATTCCAACATATCTTTACAAAGATGTTCTCAGCTGGAAACGCAAGTGTTTTCACTCGAGTGGGATGAACTCTATTACTCGATGGAACAACCATCGTCATTTTCCACTGGCATCAGAAAACACCGGGAGACGCCTGCAAGACACTCGGAAAAAACAGACTCGCTGGACTGAAACACTGCATGCCCAAGCTGAGTCTTCCTTGGAATGTTATCTGAGAGTGTGTTTGGAAATGAGAGTGCATAACTGAGCGGAGCAGGTGACGGGAGAGTGTGCCAAAGACGAGGGAAGGGGGGGAAACCGCAGCATAAAAACAGAAAGAAGGAAGTGCTTGAACTTACTGTAATCTGGTTCGACTGGGCTCTGTATGTTCCCCAGATATGAAGAGTCCAACCAGTGTGCTATGGCGAGCAATGAGGTGGCGAGGAGCAAGGAGCGAAAGACAAGGGGGGAAGAGAGACGTGGCGCGAGGGTCGACGGGGCACAAAGAGGAGCCAGAGGTCAAGGGTCAAACAAGAGAAGCGACACAAGGACCGGGGAGAAGTTAGCCAGGCAGGTGCAGAAGAAAGGTTAAAATTTCAAAGTTAGAAAAGGAAATGATTGGAAGCGAGGAGAGAAAATATAAAGTGATAATCAGAAAGGGAATTGCCGTAAGAATTGTAACTAGGGCTGTCAATCGATTAAATATTTAATCACGATTAATCACAAATGAATTGCAATTTTTTTATCTGTTCAAACTGTACCTTAAAGGAAGATTTGCCAAGTATTTAATACTCTTGTCAACATGGGAGTGGGCAAATATGCTTGCTTTATGCAAATGTATGTATATATTTATTTTGGAAATCAATTAACAACACAAAACAATGACAAATATTGTCCAGAAACCCTCACAGGTACTGCATTTAGCATTAAAAATATGTTCAAATCATAGCATGGCAAACTCAAGCTGCCAGTGTGTCAGTGTGCTGACTTGACTATGACTTGCCCCAAACTGCATGTGATTATCATAAAGTGGGCATGTCTGTAAAGGGGAGACTCGTGGGTAACCATAGAACCCATTTTCATTTACATATCTTGAGGTCAGAGGTCAAGGGACCCTTTGAAAATGGCCATGCCAGTTTTTTTTTTTAAAGTTTGGAGTGTTATTTAGCCTCCTTCGCAACAAGCTAGTATGACATGATTGGTACCAATGGATTCTTTAGGTTTTCTAGTTTCATATGATGCCATCTACTGTATACCTTCACTTTAGCTTTAAAATTGAGCCTGCTACAACCTTAAAAATCGCAAGTTGCCTTAATGCGTTAAAGAAATTAGTGGTGTTAAAACGAATTTGCGTTAACTCGTTATTATCGCATTAACTTTGACAGCCCTAGTTGTAACAGAAACAGGAAATCAGGAAAAGTTAGCAAGATCATCAGAATTGAAATACACATAGTTGGCAAATGGAAAATACTGATCTGCATGGAATTATGTGAAACACACAAAATAAAAACAGCAACAGCAGGAAGGGAAATTGAAGTTGTCATCACAATTCTACGAGAAGCTAGTGGTGTCAGCATCAATTTCTTGCGATCAGCTGTCCCGCTAATCACTACCATCCACACGTTGTGGATAGTCAGTGGGACAATGGATCCTGTGGTTTTTGTTGACTAATGAGTTCAACCAGCGTCTGTCTGGAAACACACAAGGAAGTCTGCTCGCATGACAGCGTCAAGGAGGAGAGATCAGAGGGCACCTCTTCCTAAATGACTCCTCTCCGGTCCAACAGAACAAAGAGGATATCCTGCGAACCACACACATGCTCCCATGCGCCACTCTTCACATGTCTGCTGTCTCCGACACACACACACACACACACACACACACACACACAAACACACACACCCTGGGGCTTTGGAGAGACGCAGGGAGGAGCTGCTTCCTGTTTTCCCTCCTAAATGGAAAGAACTGAGCACCATTATAACCATTTTTTTTACCAAAAAGTTGAGCCCTCAGCACTGGCACTGGCAACAATGACCATGTTCTGTTTTGTGGTGACTCATTCCTCCTTCCACTGCTTTGGATGCAGTTGCACCGTGGGGCATGCTCAGAAATGTCAGCTGAAGAGGCCTCTCGGTCGCTCTGAGACAAAGATGGGTTTCAAGAGAGGGAGCCTTGTGCAAAGTTGTCTGTGAATCTGTCCACTGTCTTTCAATAAAACGGGGACTATGTTATCTTGTGGATAAATACAGATTTGACAAAATGTTGTTTTTTTTTTTTATCATTTACTGTGCTGACGAGACCGATTTTCACACTCCGATTTGGATTCTGAACGAGTCCACACCTTAAACCTCGACAGACAGCAGTAAACAACAGCTCCTTCATAATCAAGTGGGTGTGCTGGATCCAGCTGTTTTACAGCTGCACATACCAAAAAAGAAACACATGGCACCTAATACATCATTACTGGAGCTGTGGCATGTCTTTCAGAGGAGAGGAGATGAGATTAAGAAAAAGTTGGTGTAGAGTTTTGCTTTCAGATTGACTGTAACCGCTGCCGCCTAACTATAAAGCGAGGAATCTCTGTCTGTCTGTCCTCCCGTATGTTATTTGCATTTCTCACAAACCGTTCATCTGATCTACAGTACTTCACACTTGGGGGGTATATTGCTCAGAACCCAAGGGAGTGCAGTGTCGTATGTGGTGCAATTTGGCCAGATCGTGAGGCTATAACAATGAACTAGAGGTAGACTGATTAATCGCTTTGGCCGATTAATCGCTTTGGCCGATTAATCGGCGGAACAGGGCTCTGATTGTGGCCGGTGGCTGCGCAGCCGCCACCAGTCACGCCGGGACTTACATCACCGTTTTGCATGGAGGCTCCATACACAAAGTCATGGTAGAGGGGGAGAAATAAAGTTATCTCTCGAATATATAACGCAACAATTTCCGCTCTTTGTCCCAGATAAAAGACAGGCAGACAGGGAGGAAAATAAATCATTCAACTGTTACTTTAATTTACCAATTTGGCGTTGTATCTTCCAAATAATTCATGAAATGATATCGACCACTAAGGATCTTCCTTACCCCGGGAATGTGCATGAACATTTAACAATGCACGAGATGCGCAACAGAAGTAGTCCTGGCCAGTCGTACTGTAAGCCACAGAACGGCGCATCGCCCATTACAAATAAATAGAAAATCTTCCAATGATGTAATCCACAAAATCCCACTTCAGGATATTCTCTTACGAATGATTATATTCGGAGTGACAAAAAACTGATTTATTAAAAACAGTTTATGCAAAAGTAGCCGACTAGGCTATCGGCTTTTCCCTGCTCCAAACTAGCATTATTACATCGGCCTTTAAAAATCCACCATCGATCGACCTCTACAATGAAGGTTTACGTTTTGGCCTGTAACTTTTAACTTTTGAACCCTAAGTCTCAGAAACAAAATTCTTTTCCCTGGATTTTGTGGGTTCAGATGAATTTATCTATATGGGCCACGCCCATTTGCCAAATCTGATATTTTGCTACTCCTCCTACAAATTTTGAGTAATCGTCACCAAATTTTGTACAGAACATCTCTGGACCAAGCCGGAAAAGGTTACTTTTTCTGATTTTTGATGTTCAGTACAGTTTTGTTATAGCTTGCCTTCAAAGTTAGCTCAAATGCTGTGGGCAGGGCTTATATATTACAAAAAATGTCATATCTCCTGAACGCTTTGCGCTATTAAGACAACATTTGATGGACATGTGTAGATATGATGTTTGAGTGACCTTGACAAATTTGGTGCAACTTGGTCAATAGGTGGCGCTGCAGCAGCATCATCTAACTATTAAGTAAGCATTCCCTATCTGTCTTCGCATATCTCGAGAACCGTTCATCTGATCTACTTCACACTTGGCGGGTGTATTGCTCATGACCCAAGGGAGTGCAGTGTCGAATGTGGTGCAATTTAACGAGATGGTGTTGCTATAACAACGAACTGTATGTTTTGGCCTGTAAATTTTGAATGTTAAGTCTCAGAAACAAAATTCTTTTCCCTGGATTTTGTGGGTCCAGACGAATTTATCCGCATAAGCCACGCCCATTTGCGTCTTGACGAATTTTCTCTCATTTTGAATTTTGTCCAAATCAGATTTTTTGCTACTCCTCCTACAAATATTGAGCAATCGCCACCAAATTTGGTAGAGAACATCTCTGAATCAAGCCAGAAAAAGATAGTTTTTGGATTGTTGATGTCTCAAAACAGTTTTGCTATAGCTGGTCCTCAAAGTTAGCTCAAATGCTGTGGGCAGGACTTAAATTACACAAGATGTCATATCTCCTGAACGGTTTGTAGTATTGCGACCACATTTGGTGGACATGTGTAGACATGATGTCTGAGTGACCATAGCAAACTTTGGCCAATAGGTGGTGCTGCAGCACCAGCATCATCATCTATATATTAAGTTTTTTCTGTCTGTCTTTGCATATCTCGAGAACCGTTCATCCAATCAACTTCACACTTGGCGGGTACAAGCAGCCATCACGCGCTTCTTGACAACGTTACAATCAGAACTTCTGGGGGCCGAGCAATCGGCCCGCTCCGGATGGGCACAAGCTCCGAATGGGCACTGCACTATATGCTGCAAACTTGGCAAAACTATTTGAAGTCTACAAAGTCCAGCCAGGAAACAGTTGACAGAAAACTTGCCCTACCCAAACCATCTGAGGTCTCCCCCCACGAATAGTGACTAATCAAAGCTAATGAAATATCCGCTACTAACTTCAAAAGCTGCAGATATGCTGTGATCCTTGTCAGGGTCAGAACGGGAGAGAGAGCCAGAGAGAAGGCTTCATTATTACTCTCCACTCTTTTATGATGATCACTGACTGAAACAAAGCAGTCACTGTTTAAGAGTACAAACAGACAGGAATATTGCAAAGATACCCCTCCTACCAATCGGGAGAGAAATTACGAGTGATATCTCTTGAAAGGAAGCACATATACTGAATGTATTGTCCTACAGGAGAAAAATAGTTTAACAAGTCCCAGGAGAGGTATTATTTGATGTAGATATTCTCTAGTGTTCAACCAGGAAGCCGCTGATCAACTGTGGGGCTTTATCCAAATAAACTCTCGGATCTGGGAAAACCACGGGACAACTGAATACCCGGCCAGTAACCACAAGTTCTAATTCAGTATTTGTTTTGTGACACAACAAACCGTTTTTTTTCCCCTTTCTCCAATTTAAGCTATTCTCCTCTGCTGCGGCATAGATCATCATGAAGGTCGACAAAATAAACAGATGTATCACTTACAAGCCCGTCCTTGAGGTAAAAGCGATCATTCAAACAGCCGCACGCGCTCTCTTTCAATGAAACATCTCTTTCCTAAAGAGGAGCGGCGCGGGCGAGTTCTCCAAGGCAACGCATTTGTTATTGGTACAACAGAGCGTGGCATCATGGGGCAAGGTGCAGAAATAAGGCTCAAGTCCAATCAGCTGTAGTCTTTCAGAACAATACACGAAGTCGCACTGACAATTAACTGTTTGTGAATGGCTTTTTATCAGTGGCTGACAATTCAGATAAAACCAAACATGTCCTTCAACAACAAGGACATGTGTCTGCCTTGTCTACAAAAGGGAGTCTGATTATAATGCGAGGCAAGTTTCTGCTGTACTCTTGGGTCAGTTTGTGACCACCTTGAGGGCCCCCAGCAGTGCAACAACAAAGACTTCACCAAAATAGCTGCAGCTGCCAGCACTCGTCCCTCTGTGTAACTACCCAGGAGTTTGTGACACACACACAAACACACTCGGAGGCAGTGCCAATGAGAAACTGCCCATGAAGGAAGACTGAGTGGGTGGCCCGGCCGCACTCTCTCTGCTGCCCAGGCCAAAGTGACAAGACAGGCTACATTACCCTGATGCATTGTCCACTTACGCTGCAACATCTGCTCTCCTCTAGAGATAACGGGAGAATATGAACCTGGATTGTGTTTTTTCAGCAAGCACTCAGTGACAATTGATGTCAAACCAGCTGAGGCTACACAAGAATGCAGACAACTGTCGGGGAGTCAGTGGATCAAGGACAACCTGAGTTTACGCAGAAACCTCCCTGCAGACTAAACACAGAATACATCTCTCCTCTCACCCTTCCCTTGAATCAACTGACAAACTCCAAGATGCACATTTAGTCTGAAAATCACAGAGCACTGAGTAAATCAAAGGTAGTTATTGGCAGTGGTTCCCAAACTTTTTCACATCCCAACTGATACAAATGAGACCACAGACCCCCATTGGATAAGATTTTGTCCCATGGTTCCCCAATCTGATAGGATTTTTGCATTTAGATGTGTTATTACTAGGGCTGTCAAAGCTAACGCGATAATAACGCGCTAACGCAAATTCATTTTAACGCCACTAATTTCTTTTACGCATTAAACTTGCGATTTTTATGTTGTAGCGGGCTCGCGCTCGGGCTAGCACGAAGATACTAGTACTAGTATGTCAGTATATGGGTGCTCTACAGTTGTAGCGTCGACCGATTTGACCACGGAGATGATAGTGACGGCTGGCTTGACCGCACGTTACCGCAATACAATAACGTTTCCTGTCCATGACTGACTTAGCATGCAGCTTTAGCCATGATGTCTATCTCTGCTTTTCCTGCAAAAGGTGAAACCCAAAGTGTTTCCATACTTTACTGTATGTGTAGTGTTTACCACTTTGGATTTAAAATGTGAGGGTGAAGGTCATATCCACCTGGACCCGCCGCTGTTTCCTACTTTCTCGTTTCGGCTCGCTGCGGTATGTTTTGGTTTTTGACGGATACGGAACGGATATGACGTCATGTTACTCAGACTCCAACAATAAAAGCAGTAACTTCCTTCTACCTCCACATAGACTCAAATTAAGCAAATATGCTGATTCTGGCATTAAAAAATGAATGAATTACATTTAAAAAAAAATTACGATATATAGGTGAATCAATTTTTTTTTCCTACCCCTAATACGTATTATTGCTTATTTCATATATTTGAAAAATATGATAGAAGGTGTTTTTTTTTAACGCAGTGATACAAAAATAATTGCACGAATAATGAATAAACAATCCTATGAACAAATCGTCATCCTTCACTGGTCTTCAAGGCAGGCTGCTGTGGCACCCTCTACAGGAATCACTACTCTAGAGATATGAATTCTCAAGCTTTTCATCCAAAATTAGCACTGGGAAGAATTTAACCCCGGCAGACCCTCACCACCCACCATATAACCATTACGAAGTGGTCATGGTAACCTTTGTTTCTTTGGTTTCTAAACAAAGTGGCCAATACCCCTGGTGCAATGGGAATGTCTGTAATGGAGCCGGCGGAACAGGGAAAGGCTCTCACAGACGAGATAAGTTGTATTTTGTCTCCCAGGAATCTCTTCGGGGATCTGAGTGTGTAGGTCAAGACGGGAGGTTGGGAGGACATGGGACGCAACCTTCGTATCTCTGGAGGAGATCGCAGACTGTGATTAGGGGCGATAAAGAACAACAATGGACAAAAGAGGTTAAAAATAACCTCATCTCAACAGCAGTTTAGGCTCCAGATGTTTTTTCACAGCTTCAATGTGCGGGGCTAAGACAGTTGGAAATGGGAATTCCTTAACCGTCTGCAAATAGTACCACAACAGGATATAAGCCATAATTGGGGCAACGGTGGCACCTATTCACTTTAAAGTAGTGGAGGGGGAAGGAAGGCAGAGGCTTGTGCGAACAGTCTGCACAGCCAACAGGACAGAGACACTCAGAAAAGTATTCAGCATTCAGCACAGGAAACCAAATGTCCTTCCCATTGCTGTTGTGCTCTGATCTATACATGGAAATAGCCTGTCTCCTCCAATCATAGCACCATCATCACACTGAGCACAATGCAAATATCTCGCCACCTTTGAGATGAGGTAATACAGTAATACATTAAAGAGAGCACTGCATAATCTCAGCCTCCTGTTTAATTGCCACATTAAAGCAACACTGACCTTTATGTGGATACAAAAGCCGGGAAGTTTATGGAAACAGAAGCAATAAACCAAAGTAATGGGGAATGTTTGTAGGCGCATGTCGCACCACAAAATGTGAGCATATTAACAGAAAGTATTTTCCCAACTTGTGCCATCGACAAAGCACAAACTGGCTTTGTATTCTGTGACTTTCATATTCTTTTTGTACATTTGTACGTGCCTGACTCTGACCCGAGGGTACCCACCGGGAAATACACACACACACTTCAAAACAACCTCAACTTTGATGGTTGAAATAAAACTTCCATCAACTGAAATGATCTGCGAAGCTGTGTTTACAAGAAAAAATACACCTTCTAACAACTATGCTATTAATCCATCTCTGTCTGTATTAACTAAATATTTTCTTCATCGATGTGCTGCTAAAAACTGACTCAACCTTCTGTTAAACCTCACGATCCTATTCTGTCACAATCACATGCCGTCAACACCATACACGTGATTTGTTAAAAGCTCCTCTGGCTCCTTTAATAGCCCAAATTCAGCGAGGCCTCACAGCCGTGCTATTTCTGTGAGCGAGGCGCATGATGCTATGCGCCCCAGCTATGATGTCAGCTCGCAATGCTGCTACCAAAACAATTATTCTGCCATGACGTAATCAGCTCAGCTAACCTGTCGAGTGCCACGTCTGGCACCAAGGACAGACTGAGAAGCAGCAGCTATTACCAACCAGGCCTTTGTCTTTCATAAGAAAATGATCTGACCTGTCAGGATATTAACATGTGTCTGCTTTGGTAAAGGAATTTCCTGCAGGAGGGAAATGATAGATACAGTATAATAATAGAAATGTTGAGAGTTCCCAAAAATTCTCATACACAGAAAAATGAAGTCTCTGAAAATCCATAGTCTAGATAGATGCACCAAATGGAAGTAGGACTTTGTTGAATATATTGTCAAGTGAGCCATGGTGGCTAAAATCCAGCTGTAGTTGAGTATCATTGGTATTAGGGATGTCACGATACCATAAATGTAATAGTCAATACCAATACCAGTGAAATTCCACGATTCTTGATTCCCAATTCGATACCATGGTAACTAACTATAACTGGTATATCCAAATAAACTATTACCAGTTTATACTCTTAAAGGGGACATATCATGCTCATTTCGAAGTTCATACTTGTATTTGGGGTTTCTACTACAACATGTTTACATGCTTTAATGTTCAAAAAACACATTATTTTTCTCATACTGTCTGTCTGAATATACCTGTATTCAACCTCTGTCTGAAACGCTCCGTTTTAGCGCCTGTTTCTTTCAGCCTCCCTCCCGAAAAAGCCCAGTCTGTTCTGGGTGGTCAGCGTTTTCCGGTCTTCCGCATCTGTGCTATCACCGTCTTCACAGCGTCACTGCAGCCAGGGACTAAACTGGGTGTGTCAACTACACAGAGTTTAGTGACACTTCTACCGGAGACTGTATAGTTGTGACATCACAACTACGGATGTCACAAGAACTGATATTTTGGTACCAAGTCAATGCCAAACTTCTGAAAACGCGACGGTATTTGTTTTTCTACAGTACCGTCAGGGTTCGAGCACTACAGTGTCCATAGAAAAGGTGTCTGGGACGCAGTAAACTCAATCAATACGCCCCCTATTGTTTCCTTGAAAATGCTACATTTGAACAGCAAATCTGTGTTGAAATCGGCAGGACGGGAGCTAGTTAATGTTAGCTGATAGCTCCGTGCAGGACTGTGTTGCTTAGCAGCTGCTAACAGCCAACATTAACTAGCATTTGCCCTGCCGATTTCAACACGAGAGGTGCCATTGATTTACATTATGATGCGTTCAGGCTCTATTCAGTTCAGTGAGTATTGGGCGAAGGTAAATTCAAACGTTATCGTGATGTGTTCAAATGTAATCTTGTAAAATGTAGTTTTTGGCGAAAAACTTGAATAATACAGTTGTTTGAAGGAGACGTTTTCACAGAAATAGATAATAGAGAGGGAATTATGACCTGTTTAACTTCCTAACAAAAAACAGTATGGAAACAAGTGTATGTTGAAGTACATGGGATTTATTGATTTATTGTTTTTTACCCTAGTATTGAAATGGTATCGAGAATCTTGGAATTTCACTGGTATTGGTATCAACTACAAAATTTCTGGTATTGGCACGGTTTCGGAATACGGGCTGTGTGCACTTCTCCATTGATTGAGCGTTTTTATATAGCACCCACACCTGCTTTATAATCAAAAAAGAAATGAAAATCTCACTTTTGGGGGCGGCAGTAGCTCAGTCCATAGGGACTTGGCTTGGGAACCGGAAGGTCGCCGGTTCAAGTCCCCGCATGGACTAAGTACTGAGTGAGAACTGGTAGCGGGAGGGAAGCTAGTTTGCCTCTTGGGCACTGCCGAGGTGCCCTTGAGCAAGGCACCAAACCCCCATCTGCTCAGGGCGCCTGTCAGGGGCAGCCCCCTCGCTCTGACATCTCTCCATTAATGCATGTATATAGATCCTGTTTGTGCGTGTGTGTGTTTTTCGGGCCTGTGTGTACTATGTACTGTGTAAAATAACAGTGAAAAAAAATTAATTTCCCCTCGGGGATCAATAAAGTGCCTTTCTTCTTCTTCTTTCTACAAAATGGGACCTTTAAGGTATCCTTGGTGGCTAAGGCCAAGTAGCATGCACACATATTCAGTGGAAAAGTCACGACAGTAACTCTTAGTTGTTTTGCTGTCTGCAATAATAAAAGAAAATCTATAGACGGTAAAAACAAGAAAAATGGACCAAGAACAGAAGCGTAACAAGCAGCAGCAAACCGCAGGTGTGATTAAAGAGTTAGACCCATCATGCAAAGTTTAATATGCTATTTAAATAGTTTTTTCCCTGCTACTGTGCGATGTGATATAGTGGGGTGCCCGCATATAAATACTTTTCAGGTCTACAAAAAATAAGAGGGGCTGGAAAAAGCGCAGGGGTGTGAATGGAACGCAAAACAGAGGAGCTCTGCTGCACCTTTTATTGTTCACGGTGCTTTCATGTATCTTATTGTGCTGTCACCTCTGCCGCCGGTTAAAAAGATGAAAGAGGAGAGGAGATGTTTTTTGTCTCGAAGACGAAGCAGAAAGCACGTGTTATGACCAGACTCTGGCGAGCTGGTGAGGAGTGGGGGGGGGGGAGGGTGTAGCAGGATGTGAAGGCATCATCATTCAGGTACAGGCAGACATCACACACACACACACACACACACACACACACACACAGGCTGAAGTTAGAGTCACAGATGGGGCAGCTTTAGAGGGCTGAGTGATCTTCCACACATCGACAAAACCTGCCGCAAGGAAAACTGTTAGATTCACTAGATGTTCTGGTCCCTTACTTGTGCTCTCGGAGACTGGAGGCCATGGTGTGCTTCCATCATCCTCTCCACTGGGCAGATCTTTGGAGACAGAAACAGAGGTTTATGGGGAAACGGTCGATGTGCAGCTTCAAGGCGAGAATACAAATCACGTCTGGTTCACTTGTGTAACAAGTAGAACATAAAATATGCTGTAAGTTCCTCCTGAAAAGTGCAAATCCTGTACTTTTGTGTTACTATGTATGATGAAATCATCCAAATAAGTATTTCATCTTGTATCTCTGAGCAACATTCCCTCGTTTTCAGTTTTGGGATGGGTTAACCCCCTGAGACCCGCGGTGATCCCGGTCGACTTTACTGTCTTTCAGAGGCTGTAGCAGGTTTAGATTAGAGCTAGAGAAGATACTGGTATCATATGAAACTAAAAAAGCTACGGAGTCCATTGGTACCAACCATGTCATGCTAGCTTGTCGGGAATAACGCTCCTAAGATAAAAAACTGGCATGGCCATTTTCAAAGGGGTTCCTTGACCTCTGACCTCAAGATATGTGAATGAAAATTGATTCTATGGGTACCCACGAGTCTCCCCTTTACAGACATGCCCACTTTATGATAATCACATGCAGTTTGAGGCAAAAACCATGCTGTTTTTTAAATGCCGTATAAATGTGTTACTTTCGCCTATTCTAAAATGATGTATTCGAATATTTCTGCATACTGGGGTCCCTAAACAGTCTTGAAAATAGCATAAATTGGGTATGACTGTAAAGCTGAGACTCTTGTGGATCCAATGAGCCCAATTGTATTCATGTGTGATGATGTTACTCCCCATAGTAGCCATTTCATTGTAGTAAGACCATTTTTTTAAACTTGACTTCACTGTATAAAATGACCTGTTGTGACCTCTAGGATAATCACAGCTTCATGAAACTACAGCCACAAACTAGAGATCTAGAGCATTCAGAGGATGGATGGCTTTCCTAGGTAGACTGATAATAAGGGAGTTTCTGAGCAGTTTCCAGATCAGAAATGCTCGCTATCCAATCCAATCCAAATGTCAAAAGTTTTTGTTGCCAAATCACAGCACGGCTTTTTCCATGGTGTTCCTCAATTTCTTGATGTCTTAATGTTGTATTCTTGAGGGATTTTTGATCATTTTTATCAATTCTCCAGTGGTAAAAAATGGTTAAATTTAGCACCAAATCTGTGTAACAGATGGCATCAACCCAAAAATTGCTGCAGCAACTTATGAGACATAATAGAGCATGGGAATGGCCATCATACACTTCTATCATCATGTTCTAAGCCAAAAAAATAAAAAAAGCAGGTATATTGTGGGTCTCAGAGGGTTAACGACAATCTAAGGAATGCTTAATGAAAAACATCTCCCATGAATTAAGGGCAGCTGTCGCTGTGGTTTGTGGTCACCCAGCCTCTTACCAATAGGATCTCCTGAAGCTTCATCAGCAGCGAAGTCCTCGTCGTCGTCCAGTAAGCTCTGAGACGCCTGGATATCTTTCTCCCCCTCCAAGTCTTCTGGCAGAGGAACCTCTCCCCACACCTTGGAGGCCTGAGTCACCTGCGGCAAACACAGAGAGATTTATAGGGGTTGAAGTCTCTGCAGAGAAAGGTTACACCCAGTGCTATACATGGACCCTGGAAGGGTGGAGGGAAAACAAAAGCTGAGACAGGAAACGGGGCATTGTGATGTGTTTACTTTTACCATTTATTATCTCTTAGAGGCCTCCTCAAGAGTTTGCATGCAAATAAAAGTTCACGACACTGGTATGAACAGGGCTCAATCAGGGCTTAAAGTTTGTCCAAAGAACTCAATTGATGTTTTAAGTATTTCTAATCTGAATGGTGGAAGTTGGCTACAGATATGCACAGCTGACTGCAATGACCCACATATGAGTACACACACAAGTACAAGGACACAATCACACATGAACACAATACACACTCCACAAAACTGGGAAAGCAGCTGAGGTTGAGATCGGAATGACACAAATCTGTTGAAGTATGTTTTAAACTCCATGCCCCTCGGGTAAAAAAAAAAAACACAACCGGCTCGTCGCTCTGGAATTAGGAAGGAGTCAATCACGGAAACATGATGTCACCTCCAGGAGCAGTAAAAACACCTCAAACAAATGCAGCGCCTGGGAGGACAAGTCGCTTCAAAATCTGTGATCATCCTGTCATTAAGCATGTTGTATGAATGGAACAATAGTAACTGAAGGACGGGAGAGCAACTGACAATGGAGTGCCTGGCCCCGAGCCACAGCAGGGTAGAATTTCATTCAACTTGAGCAGCATACACAGCGCTAGGGCAGGAAATCAAACCTCAGTACTTACACTTTGATCATGCAGTTTCTGATTTAAATAAAAATGTAAAACAGTTTTATTTGGGCACAGTTTTTGAACTTGCGCTTGAGCTAAATACTAACATCAGAATGCTAGTGTAGAGAAAAATAGTCGCACATTCGTAACCACGATGCAAAAAAGAATTCAATAATTTACCAATGATTCGACATGTCTTCTTCAGGGTATTGAGGGAGAACATCAGAATGCTAACATGCTAATGGTGACTATTTTGACACGCTGATGTGTAGCAGGCATAGTTTGTACCATATAGAGTGCTACAGGGATGACGTTTTTTTGGAGGCCAACCAGGAAGTTAGCATCGCCCCGGTTCCCTCGACAAAAATCCAATGGGATTTTTCCATTGGGTTTTAGATTATTGCAGAAAATAAGCTCTGTGTGAATGCAATCGCCAGAAGTAAAAAGCTAGCGTTAGGCTACAAACACCACCTACATCACGGTTGCATGAACGTGAGTATACACAACGAGTCGGCATGATGACGTTTAGTAGACTCATTTAGCCACTTGTTAGCAACCGCCTTTTTTAAAAACACGAAAAAGCTTCAAAATTCACGAGTGGGGTATTTTGTATTTCGTAGAAAAAAACCTTAAAATCTCTTAAGCCTGTGTTAACCACAGACATTATTTCAGGCATCTAACTAAAAAAACATTCAAAAACCCATTAACTACCAGACGAGGGAACCGGAAGTGCGAACTCATTTCCGGGTTTTAGGACTCATTCCTGCAGCACTCTATTCACCATCTTCGTTTAGCATGTTAACACTCTAACACTTGCTAATTAGCACTAGACATAAATTACAACTGAAGCCCATGGGAACATCTTTAGTGTTGCATGTAATGTATTGTAAAAATATGGATCTGATAATGGCACTGGATGGAAAATTAAAGGATCACCAAAGTTATTACCATTCATCCTGGGGGACATGAATGACTGTACAAAATTTCATGGCAATCCATGAAACTGTTGTTGAGACATTTCACCGAAAACCAAAAATGTCAACCTCATGGTGCCACTAAAGGAATAGTCAGGAGATCACCAAAGTTCTTGGGATTCCTCCTCTGGGGACCATGAATATCTGTACAAAATGTAATTTCTAACCATCCAATAGTTGTCGAGACATTTCATCAAAAAACACAAATGACAACCTTATGGTGTCACTAAAGGGAAAGTCATGGGATCACCAAAGTCTTCAGGATTCCTCCTCTGGGGACCATGAATATCTACAAAATTGAATTTCAATCCATCCAGTAGTTGTTGAGATACTTCACTCTGGACCAAAAGTGGGGACTGTCAGACATACTGACAATCCCAGAGTTACAGTGCTAGTGACGGCTAAAAAAAGGGTGCTTGGTAGGAAAACGCATTTTTAATCCTACAAGCAGAAAGGTGTTGTTTTAGTAATGGTGCCAAAATATTATTATGAAAAAGATTATATCAGTATATATTTCTATCACAACATTCTCTAAAGGCAATCCAAGACCAGTCACATAAATAAAAAGACAGAGCTTCCTTCTCTGGCAGTACACCTGATAGACCCATACACACTCTCAATGAGGAGACACAACGCTTGGCCCGCCGCTCTCATATCTGATCATCTGGATAACGTTCGCTGTGCCAGCCCAAGTGGAGCACAGTGTGGGTTTATTATCTCTGCTCTCACCATCTCAGCATCCAGACTGCCCAGGCACCGGCTATAAGTTGGGATACGACCCTGGCAGGATGCCTCCCCTGGCATTTCCAGTTGGCATGGCCCGCCAGTTTGTATTTCCACCCAACTCCGTCACGGTGGTTTTCCCATTAAAATGGCTCCGGCTAATAAATAACTACATCTATCCCCCCAAATCCTCTCTCCCCCTGACTGAACACCCTTACAACAACAATCCCGGGCCATTTTCAAAAGGAAACCGCTGACTAACCAAATTCTTTTCAGCGGTGCCGTCCAGCCAACCATCGGTGGGATCACCTCCCGCTTCCCACTCCCTTGGGATGGGGTATCATCTGGACACGCCGGATGCCATCTGGGCAAAAAGCACCACAAACTTACAGGGTAGCCTTTGCTGGGAGAGCTCATATTTGCACCGGATCTTAAAGCTAACATGTTAAGCTACACTTGTTTGAGCATGTCAATCTGGCCTCATCTTCGGGGCTACATATGAATCTGCTTTCTCACTACGCTACTGCATTCTAGTTCAAAAAGCTGCTGTGACCTTTACTCTCAGTCTGGCAGTTAAGACACGTCTGTTGTGTTAAAGTCCCCTCAAGATAAAGGTCTTGACCGACTCTGTAATTCTTTTGAACTCCACCCCACCCAGAGGACACCGGCTTCAGAGAATCCGCTCGCTCTAGTAACTTGTTGCAATTTCCAGAGGAACATATGGCAACCAGGTAGCTGCTCGGCACGCACATACACACAAATACCGTACGCACATGTGACACACAGACGAGCACACACATTCCAGCCAAAAAGGAATTCCACTGTTTACTTATGAATTACTCTGCTCACAATGCACAATGTTTGCCTTGCAGGATGAAGTAGTAGTAGCTGTAGAAAAAGGGAACACCAGAATCCATGGATAATGAGTGACAGGTGACGCTATACAGAAGCCTGAGGACAGGTTTTAAGTTTGCCCAGCTGTTGTTTAGCGGGACCGAGGGGGAAAAAATGCATTTCTGTCCGTGAACAATTGATAATCAATGGGACAGAAGCAGAACGTTCTGGAAAAAGACTGGTAAATGTAAAATTAAAGCCAAGATCCTTTCTTTCATCAGCTAAATCTTGCAGCTGGAGACCTTTTGTCATCTCTACTTCCAAACAGAGGCTGGCTCCTCAACATGCACATTTGTACTGCAAGCCTGTTTATTTCATCTCACAGTCACTGGCCATTAACGGCCAATCAGATGTGCATGCTTCTTTGTTTCCTGAAATGGATAACAAACTGATAACAGCCATTCAAAATTTCCCAATTCTCCACAGCTTTTATCTGTAAGACCATGGGAACAAATGTCCCATAAGTGATTCCAAAGAATGGCCGTGTCCATTATCCATTTTTTCTCTTATCTGACTTGGTGGGAAAAAGTGAAATGTTTCATCATGAGATTTGTGGCATCATAACATTGATACTGAGGCTACATCCACACTAATACATTTTCGTTTTCATTTTAATATTTTATTGTTCAATACAGGCCATTTCAGTAGAATATGAAAATACAATATAAATCCTTTTGTTTTACTTTTGTACGGCACTTTTTAGGCGGACGTTTTACTGGCATCCGTCATTACTTTATTAGTCCCACAGTGGGGAAATTTGCAGGATGTAGCCTGAGATAATGGTGTGGTACAGTAACTGATGTGGAATTCACTTTTCCCTATTAACCACAGCTGCTGTACCTTAACACGTCCTAACTGGTGTTTCTTTGCTACCTACTGTGTGTTGAGATAACATGCACAAAATGATGAGAGTCCATTCTAGCATTATTGGACAACAATGGAGCTCAATGGCACTGAGGTATGAGCTAAATCAGGCAACACTTGTTAGTAGGAGCTATTCACTGTTGGTTTTGGTCTTTTCATGGGATTTGTTGATAATAACAAAAATACAGAATATCACCTGATTTGTACTTTAAGCCCTCACATTAGAAATTTCAGATTCAGCCATGGAACAGCATTCACATGCAACCTCTGCAGGAAATCAAACCCAGAACACAAGTAATAAGCATGCACAGGCTTTGTTTCTTGCTATTCCATTGCCAATTTTTCTCAGATGTTAGAGAATTTCAACATAGCAGAATCTCACAAATGTTGGAGTTTCCTGTAATGCACCAACAAAGAAGACTTTTCAAAATGGGCCCTTCCAAATGGGTGTTTCTTGCACTTGACATTACCACATGAATGGTACAGTAACTTTGACAATACACAAAAGTGACTATGTGTTTACTGTGATGGATCACCTGCTGTGAGTAAGGCAAGTTACTGGAACCAAGTGAACTTAAAGGTCCAGTGTGTAGGATCTGGCAGTATCTGGGGGTGAGGTGAGGACACTTCAACCAACTGAAACCTCTCCCGTGTGCTAAGTGTGCGTGTTGGAGAGCTACAGTGGCCGACGCAAAAACACGAATGGCCCTCTCTAGGTGAAGCAAGAGAGAGAGAGCAGCGGCGACGGGAGTGAGTAACGTTATCGACTCCGGCCCACGCAGGAAAAGTTAACAGAGTTTTGTTTGTCCGTTCTGGGCTACATGGAGAAACATTGAATTGCAACATGGCGGACTCCGTGGAGAAGGGATCCGTTCCCTATGTAGATATAAACGGCTCATTCTAAGCTAACGAAAACACAACAATTCTTATTATCAGGTGATTATACACTAAAGAAAACATACTTATTAATATTATATTACATTCTGCTAAAAAGATCCCCCTAATTGTTGCACACTAGTCTTTTAAAGTGAGTTTCAACTATAGTATGCTTTGAACTAGAATTACCACCTTGCGGTTCTATACCTCCGCCAACAAGTCAAGTTGCAGTTTACATCCATGTCTGTCCAAAATGTCGTTACTTCATCATTTTGTCCTGTTAGACATTGGTGTGCAATTGTCAGAATTAGCATATGAATTGTTGAGTTATGGCCAAAAATGTGTTTTGACCGCCAAATTCTCATTAGTTTATCCTTGAGTCCAAATGGATGTTTGTGCCAAATTTGAAGAAATTCCCTTCAAGAGTTCCTGAGATATCGCTTTCATGAGAATGGGACGGACGTGAGGTCACAGTGACCTTGACCTTTGACCACCAACATATAATCAGTTCATCCTTGAGTCCAAGTGGACGTTTGTGCCAAATTTGAAGAAATTCCCTCAAGGCTTTCATGAGATATCGCTTTCACGGGAATGGCCAGCAGCTGTACTAAAAAGCACATCATCATTTACAGACAAACATCCAAAACCACTGGAATGGCCCTTCAAATGTACAAATACAAAAAAGAAAGTGTCCACAAATGCATGCAAACACTGGCATGTGGTAGCACATGCAAACACACACCCACACTCTCATGCACACACTATCATAAACCCACACTCCTGCATTCCCATCCTCGGTACATCTCTGTGACAACCAACGCCTGTCAGAGGCAGTGTGAGAAGAATTCTTCACGGTACACGATTCGCCCACTCGGCTAATAAACCCACTGATGCAGCTGCAGGACAATCTGTGAGAAACATCTTAAAAGGCATAACCAGTGTGTTACAGCAAACAAGAAGCTGCTCACACTAGACAAGAGTCCCACAGAGGAGCGATGCTCTCTCGTAAAAAATATGTAATGTCGTTTTCTGACAGCAGCGGCAAAGGTTTAGCATTTAAAGCCTCTCCTGAGTTCACGCAATGCTTTTGTTCCCACCAGAGCGTGTGACAGGGAAACGAAGAGAAGGTGAAAGCTGGAAAAAGGCAACACGGCATATTGCTCATTCTTATCAACTGATTCAAGCACCGAGTTGTGACCTTTCGAGCAAGCACTCGCAGAAAACCTTCACGAGATGAATTCCCAACCTCCTTGACCCTCCGTCCCTCCCTAACCAGCCTCCGCTCTCTTTTGCTCTCTCCCTCTTACAAACTAACAATATCTGCTTAGACTTGAAGTTGCGGCGTGTACTAAACAGGAATGGAATGTAAACGTCAGAGAGCATTAAGTGGATGAAAGCCTGACACATACTCTCTTCTCTTTAGGTAGAGTAGGCCGAAAAGAAAGAGCTCGCCAAGCACTGCCAGGCACCAACGAGGACTGAGCTGCAGAACCCCAGCACTCCCTTTACTTGACCCGCTGCTATCAGTGGAGTAGGTGCAGGGGTATTTGCAGGGTTGCATTAAATCAGCACTTTGATAATGTGACAATAAATTATGTGTGCACATGTTTGGCCTTGTGTTGTGAAAGTGGTGATGGAAAGAGAAGGAGGGAAAAAGGATAAGCCCCGGAGAAATGTTTCTTTTCCACACACTTGCAGGAACAGGAGACGTCTCAAGGTTTCAAACAACAGGGAAGCTTTGTCTGTGTTTGTGTATGTTTGTGTGAGAGACACAGAGTTTCCTACGTGTTTAACCCTTGCTTGGAGCGGTGGGTGAATTGACAAACTGCCACTCCTGACACTAAAACCTCGGCCTGGGCCCCTGCCGCATAAAGGACCCGATGAGTGAGGCCCTTCTGCTCTCTGCAGCTCTTTGACGTCTCTACAGGGTTTAATCCGAAGTGATTGGACGGGGAGGAAGTGGAAGGAGGCTCTTCATTCAACAGACAAACACTCTTTGACAACGTGCAGGGATTGTCTTCTCAAAGTGTTCCACAACGAATGCTGCTGGTGCAACAAACACGTTGGATCTCCTTAGAAAGAAGAAGCTTGTAGAGAGGAGTGAAGGGGGCCAGGGAGTCAAAAGTGAAGGCTAAGTCCGCATTTTTGAACACATGCTTGGAGTGCCTGTCTTGCCATCTTCCCCCAGGTCTTTCATTCTCTCTCCCACACAACGATCATGCCATGCATTTTACAATAAGCTTGGTCTCCCACTGGAAATAAGCAGTATGGACCCACACTTTCTGGACACGATGCATGATGTCTTTCAGATATATTCTGGTGATGCAGCAGAGTTAATGCACTGAGGACTATGCCATTACATATATTTTTTACAGGTAACTACAAGCGCAGAGGGGCAGTATCTTTTTTCTCTGTGGTGCATAATTTAAAGAGCCAACTAAAGGACTTAAAATGAGATGTTAAAGGAGGTCTCCATTATATTGTCAGACTCATGATACACAGTTTAAAAAAAAAAGATAAAATCGGTTTATCAGAGATATCGTCTTTTTTGCCCAACAATGCAACTTGACCGCCCCGAGTTCAGTCAGAAATTCAGGTGTGTTATGCTCAGTGGGCAACCTCCGGTTCTGAAAAGTGAAGCCAATGCTGAAGTGCCTTAAATTTGCATTCTTTCTAATAACCAGCAGGGGGCGACTCCTCTGGTTGCAAAAAGAAGTCTGATTGTATAGAAGTCTATGAGAAAATGACCCTACTTCTCACTTGATTTATTACCTCAGTAAATATTGTAAACATGAGTTTATGGTCTCAGTCACTAGTTTCAAGTCTTCTTCAATACAGCATGATGTTCATTTAGTAAATTATAGTCCTATTTAGAGTAAAAAAAAGACCATAAAGCAGGGTATACTTAAGGGCGTGGCTAACTTGTGATTGACAGGTGGCTACCACAGCATTGTCCGGTCTGGGAGTTGTCCGTGTTTTTGTCTTACAACTTTAACCCTTTCACAGTGTGTTTTCAGTTCATGAAAGTTAATTGTAACATTTTGGTCACCTAAAAATGTCTTATTCAGCGTTCGGTTGTACTTAGCTCCACCCTCTCGTGTCATTTCTGGTTGCAAAAAAACAAGATGGCGACAGTCAAAATGCTGAACTCGAGGCTTCAAAACCGTAGTCTACAAACCAATGGGTGACGTCAAGGTGACTACGTCCACTTCTTATATACAGTCTATGGTTATGCTAGTAGTAGGGATGGGTCATGATTTTTGATTTTTCGAAAAGTCATTAAATTATTAAAAAAAAAAAAAAAAAATCGACAAGTTTATGCGACTATCGTCCTGTCTTAGAAAAATGTTGGTGTTGGGGGGTATGCGGCGATTTTCAAAAAATAATCGACTAGTTCCCAGTGATTATCGAATAGTATTTTTGGTTGGAATGTACATCCCTAGCTAGTAGCGGCTAATGTAGCCTTGAGCCGTTAGCCTCAAACAGAGATGAGGAGCGAGCTATAGAGGTCTGCTAAGCTCACTTCTTTCTAAAGCTTCAGTTATACATTCCGCAAGGACGGCCGCACGGACATGAGCTGACGTGGAATCGTGACAAGGAAGCGTTTGAATCTTCTCCATTTTCGCCACCCATCTGCGTGGATCCGCATTTGGATGTGCACGGACGGGCAAAAACCTGCCTCACTGAACCCCCGCGAAGGGCCGTTGCGACCCTCACAGATGCGGCAAGCATAAATCAAGCGTAACTCCACACCCCCAGATTTTTTTCATTTTCAAACATGTAGTCTTCAGCCCCAACCAACGCTGACTCAATTGTCATCGCTTGAAGCAATTAATTAAGTTTGCGCAGCCACAAAAGTCTTTATACAACTTTATTACTTCCCAACACCTACAAACAGACTTTGATGTGTAGTGGAGTTCCCCTTTAATTTGTAAAGCTGAAACCATGGAGATGTAAATCAATGTCATATGGCAAATCATACCCACCACACACCTTGATGTGATCAAACAAATTCAGCACAAAGACATAAGATTAAGAGTCTGTTGTGTTTTTGTGTTGCGTCTGCCCCCTCTGAGGCACAGCCACGTTCAAACATTCTCTGTGGTAAAACAAGCAGTGCCTCCAGCCTGTCAGCATCTGCCACACACAACCTCACACACTCCTCTCCCTTTAAACCAACTGTTTAGGGAGGCATGTCAAAATAAGCATCCAGCCTGTGCGGACATGTGTACAAGGTGCAGCTACACGGGGGCAAGGGGGGATGTCTGCAGAGTGACAATTTTTAAAAAAAGAAAAGAAAAAGAAATGCAATTTGTTGGTGAGCTTTTTCTTTCTGGCTCTGCTGCTGGGATCAAAGGAACAGGAGGGTGAACTAATGAATCCCTACCATGTTGCTGTACAGTACACGCTTGAAATGCCAATGTGAGTTAATACCATGGCTAATTAAAACAAGCCTTAGCTTTTACTTTTTCGTTGCTGTTAGGGCTGTACAAGTTAACGTGATAATAATGCGTTAGCACACATTCTTTTTAATGCCACTAATTTCTTGAATGCATTAAAGCAATCAGTATTTCAGAGGTTGTAGCGGGCTTAGTTTTAAAGCTAGAGTGACGATACTGGTATCATATGAAACTACAAAACCTAATGAATCCATTGATATCAACCATGTCATACTGCTTCTCGGGAATAAGGCTAAATAATGCTCCAAAAACTGGCATGGCCATTTTTAAAGGGGTCACTTGACCTCTGATCTAAAGATATGTGAATGAAAATGGGTTCTATGGGTACCCACGATTCTCCCCTTTACAGACATGCCCACTTTATGATAATCACATGCAGTTTTGGACAAGTCATAGTCAAGTCAGCACACTGACACACTGACAGCTGTTGTTGCCTGTTGAGCTTCAGTTTTACATGTTATGATTGAGCACATTTTTTTTAAATACTAAATGCAGTACCTGTGAGGGTTTCTGGACAATATTTATCATTGTTTTGTGTTGATAACTGATTTCCAATAATAAATATATACATACATTTGCATAAAGCAGCATATTTGAGTATTAAATACTTAACAAAATCTCCCTTTAAGGTACATCTTGAACAGATAAAAAATGTGCGATTAATCAAGATTAATTATGGACAATCATGCGATTAAATATGTTAATCGATTCACAGCCCTACTATTTGCAAGTCAATTTCAGCAAACAACATGATTTAAACTGATTCTCCTGACGCACCAAATAAACCTTTGTCAGATACCCCACATATATCAAAACAAAGGCTTAGGGTCATTTCAAAGTAGCCTGTACTTTACTTTATTTGTCATCTCTGCCCTTCCAAATAGCCCAATTTGCAAACTGCGGGTGAGTCACCATAATGTATTTCAGGCCAAAGGTCACAGCCTGGCGACACAACGACCAGACAGAGAGCAGAGATCGTAAGCAGGCTGTGAAACCAGACACCCCGCGTAACACTAACTGAAATGCTATCTCTGATGGGCTTTTTTCAGCCTCAGTGATCGCACAATCACAAGACTTCGTGTGAGATTTGTTGTGTAAAGATCAGTAGAGCAAAGCCTCGCGAGTCCCCTTCATTTATGTTATGTCATTTTAGACTGTAAAATCGCCAAAAGTAAAAGTTTTTTTTCCAGCTGAGCATGAATATTCCCTATCCTTCAGGCTACTTTACAGGTAGCTGAAACTGTTTTTAAAAGCTATACCGTATTACATTTTCACTGTGGGTGGGATAATAGAGCGTGACCACATTCCACCCAAACGTCCCTAGGCGTGAAGGTCCAGTTGACACCCTCAGAAGCCCCATCTTTTCAATTATCACCCCAGCAGGGGCCCCAGCAGGACCCTGCGTCAACAGACCACCTAGAATCGTGGCCACAGCTCATCCAGCGGTGGAGCCTGAAGGCCCCCGCCATCACTGAACAAAAGCCCTGAAACCACCTCCTTATTTACACATGCAGGTATTAAGAAATGCACACACACACACTCACACAAACACATACACGGACGGCTGCACACCACTGAAAACACACCTTGTTAACTGGCACACAGTTATCAGCCGACTGTTTCAGCCAGGAATGAAGCTATTCCGTTTTAATAGGGCTCTGTGGTTTGTGTGAAAGGCCAATTTACTGGATTTGAGGTTTAGCTCTTAAAACTACTGGTGTTGTTATTGTGAGAAAAATATCCCAACGAATGTTTAAACTCTTAATTGGTAAACCAAGGCAGAGCTAACGTGATTACCCTACAGTACAGCAAGAATATAAAAAAAAGATAACAGAATGATTATAAAGTGGAAAAATACTCTCTCACCTGAACTGCGTGTCACATCAAACATAAACACTGTGAGAGTATTTCGTGGGTCTATAAATAGCCTAAGTGTTTCCGGTAACATTTCTGAGAGAGTGACCTGCCGGGAGGAGGGGATCGAGGGGCCGGCAGCTCCGGTTCCCCCAGACGACAGCTGACAGGCGAGGTGGCAGCTCGGAGGGGAAGAGCAGCCCCGGCTTGGCCAGCCCCGACCTGTTTATTTATAACAGAAAGAGACCCTTTGATAGCGCTCCTGTGTCACTTACGATGCCTGCTTTACTTCCCACTGGGGAACTCAGAGGGTTCAGGGATCTGTGAGTTGCCCTGACGTTAAGCTGACACTGTAAATACAGGAACACCTCCGGACAGAGATCCACTTGGGTTTCAGCTGCAGTACATGAATACATAAAAACTGTGGATTTCTCTGCGAGGAGATTTTTTGTAATACATACAGTAGTTACGGTACAGAGCTCTCAGCACTGAGGAAAACCCACATACAGTATACTTCATAACGCCAAGCTCAATTGTAATGTTTCCAAATATACTGAATAAACACAAAAATGTATTTCTACATGCAAATGACATTACTCCAAATCAAAGCATATCACACAAGTATCAAAGTTTTTCCAAATATGTTCTGCACAGTATTTGAAATGAATATAATCTGAAATACAAGTACATTTTAGTAGAGGTGGGAATCACCAGAGGCTCAACGATACGATATTATCACTATACTTGAGTCACGATACGATCTTATAGCGATTTTAAACACTTTGCAATATGCTGAGTATTACGATAACATATATTGCGGTTTATTACCTTTTTTAAACTGCAAATTTGCCGTTTGTCAACATCTGTTTTATCTCTTAAAATACAGTTTTCACTCTGTTCATGTCAGAGTTTTCATTCACATATCTTGAGGTCAGAGGTCAAGGGGCCTCTTTGAAAATGGCCATGCCCGTTTTTCCTCGCCAAAATTTAGTGTAACTTTGGAGCGTTGGATCGGGCATAAAGGGTATCTCTTCCAAATTCCATAGTAATCCATCCAACAATTGTCAAGAAATTTCACTAAAAACAAAAAATGTCGACCTCATGTTGGCATTAAAAGTTATGTGTATCTGAATATACCTGTATTCACCCTCTGTCTGAAACGCTCCGTTTTGGCACCTCTCTTTAAGCCCCCCTCCGAAAAAAGACCAGTCTGTTCTGATTAGCTTGTGAGAAAAATATGCTGTGTGTTCCAATACCCACACTACCATACTATTTAGTATGCCAGAAAAAAATTGTATGTCCCAATACATAGTATGTCTAATGCAATATGCCAAAAATACCAGGATGTCCTACTACATCCGGTCACATTTTGTAGTATGCAAACCAGCATGCTTTTCTGGCTATTCTGACCCACAATCCTCTGCACAGCAGATATATGAGCAAGAGGGTCAATGTTCAATGCGCAATGTTATGACGAAGTAGTATGTTCCAATTGTATGTATACTGCATGCAATTACTTTGTAAAGGCAGCTGCAGTATGTACTAAAAGTAAAAATAAAAAGTATGCGATTTGGAACATTTGCATCTTTGCAAAGGTAGCTCTCCAGCTGTGGGCGGTATATTCTAATGAGCCTGCATGGGACATAGGAAGGGGAGCCAAATCTGAATGGCTTGTTGAATCACGTTTCCTGATCTAGACGGCCCACAAAAAACTGACAGGGTTGTCTTATTTCAGAGTTTGTGGGTTGGTCGGCACTACAGATACCCAAATGTATGTTCACAAGCACTGAAAAAGTGAGTTTGCATGATATGTCCCCTTTAAAAAAGGAAGTAGCAGCCGCTGTGTGATGGTTAAGCTCTGCTTTCCCTACATCGACGGCAGCGGCAGTGTTAGATTTACCCTCCTCTCTTTATCTCTCGCTCATTCTCGCCTCAGGACCAACTAATCTGACGCCACCTGTTGACTTGGCCACACTCGCATTGTCCCACATAATCACCGTCCGGAGCTAGCTCGGTCTGTCAAGTCCCTTCCCTCCCCTGTGTATCATACTCGATTAGTTCATGGTTATACTGCGTGGGAAAAGTAGGCTAAGTAGACAAAATCTTTCTAAGTACGCAGCTTATGCAACCATTTTCTGGAACAAATTGGATCCTTGGAGTAGCGACATATGCGAAGCTTTCCACTGAGGTGCAGAGATGAATGATTCGCATCTTTACAATAATAGATGGCTCAAGAGCTGTGAGAACAGAAGAGCATCCAGGCCATTTGGCCATGGAGAGAATACCCTCCAGGCGTCCTGGCCGGAGGGAATAATTTCATGTTGGTGAAGCCACTTTCCACCGGTTCCCAAGGTCATGCTATTTGGGAGGGCGATCTCATAATTAACTGGGATTTGGCAGGGAACCATGGTGAAGCTTTGGAACGCAGAGCAGCTCCAACATGTTGAGCATCTCAAACCGATGAGTTTTGAACAGTTTTTGTTTGGTAACCCAACATGCACTTGGAGCTTATAAAATCACAACAAAACCTGCTGTGAACAAAACTCTTTGTTGAGCGCCATCTGCACATCAAAGTCTTTTTTTCCCACAACTTTTTCAATAATACTCTCTGCTAGCTCTGCCAAGATTAAAACAAAATAAGTCCACAGAAGTGATGGGCTGTGAGAACAAAAAATATTCTCTCTCAGCTGTTTATGCCATTAATATAAACATAATAGGGCTGCAGCAGAAAACATGGTGATGCTCCGCTCCAGATGTTCGGCGCTGCAGAGCAAACAAGACGCTGCAGTCTGATGTTGACAAAATCATCAAAGGGAGGAAGCGGAGAAGTTATTCAGGGGTTATCCTCGTCTTTCAAGAGCCCCCGTACTCCCCGTTGGAAATTACCTGACAGCTGTTTTCGCTAACCTGTGTGCACCATGGGAAAGCCGAAAAGTGGGAGTAGACAAGAGAACAGAGAAATCAGATCTGGCCGGGCCTCGCTTGCAGAACAGCACAAAATATCCACGGGGCAAGAAGAAAAGGTCAGCTTTCATCACAGCCCACACAGACGAGCATAAAAAGGACTCTCTAATCTTTAACGTCAAATCTCAAATAAAAAAATATCCATGTGAGTGTCATGGGCTGGGTGCCCAAAGTCAACGATAAAAAATAAATATGAAACACAGTGAGCCATTCACACTGGGTACTACTTTGCACCGGAGGGTCATCGGTTACTAAGATGATGGACTCCTTTTTGTCTTCAGGCATAAACAACAGCATTCACTGCTGCTGTAGTTTCATGTTTTATTCAAATAATGCTTTGGAGGGAGCTCCTACTTCCTCATTATGCATGAAGTCACTTATACAGGTAGTGAACCTGACCCGTCGGATCAGAGAGTCGAGTAAATTATTCCGTTAAAGGTCCATATCAACTGACTCCTACTGTTGAAAATGTACAGCATGTACAGCTAGAAAACAATCTCACATCCTTTGAAATGGAGATAACAAAGGGAAAGTATGAGCAGCACTATATTAACTGCAAAGACATACAGTGTTATAGGAGGGACATCCAAGTATAGATGGACCATCTGTGCCTCCTCCGAGGTTACCCCCTCTTATTTCTCTTACAGATATAATTCATTTCTTCGCAACAGACGTGGGAAAGTACGATGGCTGAACCCTCATCTAAGGTAGTCACAGTTATGGGTCATTATTACAAATAACCCTGTTATGAATGTCCTCAGCTGTTGCCACATTACATACAGTAGGTTTTGGCAGAACAATGGCAGCAACAAGCACAAAGACATTTATGTCATTTTAGGGCTGGACGCGAATATTCGACTATTCGGATATTCGTTCGTTGGTTAGGTATTCCGTTTTCAATTTGGGGATTTGGATACTCGTTTTTGTTTTTAACTCCTCGGGATTACAAACATGCATAAAATACACCAAACCTTTTGGAAAATATGTTTTATTCAATAATAGGGCTGTCAATCGATTTAAATATTTAATTGCGATTAATCGCAAATTAATCGCACATTTTTTATCTGTTCAAAATGTACCTTAAAGGGAGATTTGTCAAGAATTTAATACTCTAATCAACATGGGAGTGGGCAAATATGTTGCTTTATGCAAATGTATGTATTATATATATTATTGGAAATCCATTAACAATACAAAACAATGACAAATATTGTCCAGAAACCCTCACAGGTACTGTATTTAGCATACAAAATATGCTCAAAACATAACATGGCAAATTCAAGTCTAACAGGCAGCAACAGCTGTCAGCGTGTCAGTGTGCTGACTTGACTATGACTTGCTCCAAACTGCATGTGATTATCATAAAGTGGGCATGTCTGTAAAGGGGAGACTTGTGGGTACCCATAGAACCCATTTTCATTCACATATCTTGAGGTCAGAGGTCAAGGGACCCCTTTGAAAATTTAGCGTAAGTTCGAAGCGTTATTTACCCTCCTTTGCGACAAGCTAGTATGACATAATTGGTACCAATGGATTTCTTAGGTTTTCTAGTTTCATATGATGCCAGAATCTTCACTTGAGCCCGCCACAACCTAAAAGTCGCAAGTTGCGTTAATGCGTCAAAGAAATTAGCGGCGTTAAAACGAATTTGCGTTAACGTGTTATTATCACGTTAACTTTGACCGTGGGATGAGGAGAGGAGACGCTGAGCACAGACAGAGCGGTGGTAGTGATCACTCTGGTCACAGCAGTCACAGCGGTCCCACTAGTGAGTGGAAGAGCGCTGAGAGCCGCCCTCACCCGGCTGATGCTTTGAATATTCGCTGTCGATTATGAACAAAGCCCAAAAAAATGGTATTCGGGACAGCCCTGATGTATTCACCAACCTTGTTTTTGTTGATTTGGTTCTAAACAAGGCCGGGAAGAGCACACTACCCAGGCTGAAAAATTCTGATCCAGAGGCGGGTTTTCCTCAGTTATTCAACAGCTGCTGGTGGTTTACATCATCCTGATACAAAACGCTGCCCTCATTTCGATCATGGAACGTATGTGTGCGTGCTTGTTAACACAACTTACAACCCATCTCGAAGGCAGAAATGTGCACTGGTCCAACAATGATTTAATGTGGAAAGACGTCAGTGAGAATGAAGAAAATGTAGTGAGGCAGGCGAAGTTGCAGAAATCTATGTCAAGGACCGGCACCGACTGAGTTCCCAAGTATTTAGACAGGAGATCTGCGAGGAGAACAGAGGTGGAATTCCAAGGGGAGATAAAAATACCTCAGGTGTTATTACACCCTCCGTCAGAGGCCCTGCAGCCAGAGTGGGTGCAGGACAGAGCAGGGGGGTGAGGTCCAGTGAGGAGACGTCTCCAGTCTCCTAAGTTTACTAATGCCTTACCATTTAAATGGCATTAACATTTGTACTTAACAAGCAAAACTGTATTATATACCTGCCACAAACAGTGTTTAAAAGACTTGTAGGGATCGCTAGTCACTGCACATTCCCCAGAACTCCTAGTTATTACAGTAACAGTCAAAGATGCTTTTGTGCGAGGCTCCCCCCGGTGTAAAACTCCACACATGCATTTTCCAGATCTATCGTCACAGAGGTTCACTACAGTAGGCCGTCTGCTGCTGTGGTTGGCAACCCCTCCTCTCCCCATTTGAGGTTAGGCCTGGACAAGAACCAATAAACACTGAAGAAAGCCATGTTTCAGAAAACGCTCTGAGTGGTGGCAGGCACAGCCAACTGCTGCTCGGCATACCGGCACACCCCCACATCTGCACAGCACACGAATCAAGATCTCCTCAAACTGGTACGCTGACAGTGAGAACGGGCGCCTCAGTGTAGTGCATGAGAATGTGATTCAGTTAGAAGACATTACGCACAGAAAACAGATTACTGTTTATACTGTTGCTTCCTCGTGTGCCAGAATAGAGTGATTTAGCATTTTTGTTTTGACAGCGTCCAATTTTTAATGACCAAAAATAGACATGAATGTTTTGAAGCAAATCCGCCCCCACACTCTAGCAGAGACGTGACCTTAAAGCGTCAGCCTAACAAGGGACTTTCCTGCAGGTTGTCTTCTATGTTTGGTGAAGGAAGTCATTTATTTCCCCCGACCCGAGGATCAAGGCATATCTTAACCACCCTCCGAGAAAGCCAGCTAGCTTTGCTTCTTTAACGATACCCTAAAGCAGATACATGTGGACATTCCGGAAGCCAATTATCAGGTTCTGCATGTGAGAGGGGATCAGGTGCCCACTTTGCCGGCATGAAATGCCTTCATTCTGATTGGCTCTCACCTTCTCCATTCACAGATTTAAACCCTTGGTTCAGACTCCCTCTGTCACCCCCTGACAAAGGATCAAGGGGCAGGACGCTTGCAAAGAACCGGATTACGTTCTGGAGGCTGGTTCAAGGAGGAGGATCTCTGGGGGAATCCCAGTGATGTGAAGGTTGGATTTCTCCAGGTGTAAAGCGCTTTTGTGTTGGCCGGTCAGAAAGCCCCCAACCCTATAAATAGGATTAGTTTACCTGTGTTACTCAGGGTAACCACTGGCCATTCTATTCTCATTCTATGCTCATGTTTCATTTCCATCTTTCCTGTATTTTACAACTTCTACATGTGAGAAAAATCACTTGGCTCAAACTTTTAAAGAAGTTTTGGCAGCTGTTGTTTTAACACTTGCACAAGAAGTTCCTTATACTGCTGCAATGCCTCCAACTTTATGGAAATCTAAGCCAGCCAAAACCTAAGTCAGTCTCCGAGCAGACTTTGGATAAGCAAACAGAGTGCAGGATGAAGATATGGTTATGAACGAGGGCCAGGGGAAAAGCTGTTGGACTGGAGATAAACAGAAGTCCCGTCATTGCTTTTGTCCAAGGTCAACAAGGGGCTCAACAAGAGCCTCTTGAGATGTCTCCGACTTTTCCTGCACCATTTGCAGTTTCGCAGGCCTGACATCTAGCACAGAATCTTACCATACATGAGTAAAACATGTTCAAAAACTCAATTTTATTATGTTTCATTTAACACCTATATCCATATTTTCCCATCAAACGCAATGGCTGAAGGAGTGAATATTGCTTTTTATGGTTTTTCCTATCTCATCATGACTACTTATCCTGTTTAACTTGAGATAAAACTTCACTATGAGTCATACATAAAAGCTATGACATTCTGTATATAGTTACCGACTGTATCAGCAAAATAACCTAAGGTATATTAACTCGCCCAGACTGGGAATCTTCCTGTCTAGACTATTTCCTTGCAGGGATCATTCGCCAGCCTATCACACAGACTGAATAACAGGCTGTGAAGTGGTTTCAGCTGTCGTGATTCACAGATTGATTAAAAAGATCCCCTCTGAAACAAACAGATTCATTAAATGAGTCAATAAATATCAACATTTCAAAGCATCCTCTGGTTGTATGTATATGTGGATAGTAAGTGTGATAAAAGAGCCTTTCAGTAAGCCTGACAGCAGCCTTGATGACCTTGGGAGACGGAATTCCCCCAGACAGGACCACGCCTGCCGGATCTTACGCTTTGAGAGCCAGATAAAATCCCTAAACTAATTTAAACACTTCCTTAACTTCACTTTCCCTTCCTCCACAAGATAGTCCCAAAAATAAACTGCCTGCATGCTCAGAGCAGAACAATAGCTCAATGCAAAGACAGCCTTCACTACAGCATCAACAAGACAGAAACAGACTGGATCACAATGAATGATTGTGAGTTTAGAGCATGTCAGCAAATATGACACGTCTTTATTACTTTACTAATACGTTACTGAATATCACTATGGTATAAAAACAAGGGTATGTAACTATAAATGAAATGAAGCACACTTAATGCCAAATATTCATACTATACAGAGCACACATCAGCATTTAAAGGGAGAAATTTTGCAGCAAAATCAGTTTATTTCAAAAGAATCTGATATCTCCCCCGTGGGTACAAAGTACATGCAATTTCTCTGCGTCAAGTTCAACTCCTTTTCAAAGTTCAACTTTTTTTTATTTAATCTCCTTTGTTGGGGTATAAACTGCTCACCAAAAAAAGTAATTGTTTGCAGACAGTTATTAGATAGCGGTCAATGGTAAAAAAAATTATTTCAGTTCAATAATTATGAACTGATGTACAATCCTGAGAACAAAATACCACAGTAAATTGTTATCTTATCAGATAGAAAAGACGGCTAAAAACACAGAAAAATAAGACCCCGGTTGCAATTAAATGAATTTTTCTCAGAGGTGACCGAAATGGAAACTCCCCATAATATTCTTTTATGTTTGTTTCTTAACTAACGAGTAATAATCCCTCCATTGGGTAGCTAATTGGAACCACAAACCTTTATTGAGGCCATTCATTGCAGACGTTTACCTTGCAAGCAGAGGCTTTTTAACGATCCCGGCCGTGTGCTTTGTAAAAAGATCCCATTACAATTAGCCGGGAGCAGGACGTAAAAGTCAGCAGTTAACCAAAAAAAGGTGGGTCAATTAAACAGGAGTCCTTATTCCATGAATTTAAGTGTTATCACACTTGGTATTTCAACATTTATGTCATAAAACAAACATATGATATTAGAGGCTATATTGTGGCCTTGAATAGTTAATTATACCTGACTAAAGATGATCATGGATCACCAAAGTATAAAAACTTAAAGGGGAACACCACCTAAATGAAGATTTCCAATATGTTATTTCCATGGTCTAGTAAAGTTCAATCAATATTTGTGAACATGAGCTCCTCTCTTTCAAAGCCAGAAACCAGAGAAGTAAATCTCAAACTTGTGATGTCGTAGGGTATAAAGTCTGGAGCTGCTCCATAGAAAATGAATGGGAGACTGATTTTGTGGATCCACAGAATGTTTGTTTTCTTTTTTATACCCAAATGAGATTTATTCTATTGTAGTGTTCTCAGTTGTGAAACAGAAAATGTACCCATGGGATGACTCTATTAAATGGGCTACAGATGTAATCAGGACCATGACTTTTTTGGTATTTTTCGAGTGACCTGCGTTTAAACGAATGCTGCAGGGGAAACAGAACTTTACCAGATAATTCACTTTAATAACACTCTACATTCACGTCATACAGAGACTTTTGGTTTTGGCGTTTGGCTCTGGACCAACTACACAACAAACCCGGGGGCCCGACATCTGACAACCATAAACAAAAGTCTGGGAGTATCTTCCTCTCAACAGTTGACAGACGAATTTTCACCTGTCCTCATAATTCAACAACAGGCCTTAATTTGAAGGCGTGCTCACACCTACAAAGACATCTGTTTGCCAGGAGTTTATGCAATAATACAAGAAAGCAGGAGGTCTAACCTGGCCATTCATTGGAAGCAGATGTGAGGGATCCATTTCCTACTATAATAAGAGGTAATTACAGGCAAGGGGGCCCCGTGTGTTCGTGTGAAAATACACGGAGCTCCGGTGGTTTGTCAGCCAAGTGAACCAGTCGGGTACATGAGAGACAGCAGTGAAACTAACTGCAGTCTGCTCTAGGTGTGACTCATCACTGTGCTAATGGACAAGCCAGCACAAGCCAGTTCACGACCTTTCACGGAGAAAAAGAGCAGGAAAGGGATAATTTAAGACTCAGCTTTCACCAGTGAGGTTACATCACTCATTCTGCAGCTGACAGTTCTTCACAAAAAAACTTTGCTGTCTCAGACCATGAGCAATAACACAACAGCATTTTTCCATGAATAAAAGTGTTAAAAATAAAATGCATTGTAATTTCTTTTGCTTGCATTTTGTCAAGTGAATCTTAAGGTATTCATGTCAGCCAATGCTCAATCCTCAACTTAATTCCAAGTATTCCTGCCCAAAGGGCTGGATGGGAGCAGGATGAGCAATGACTGACAATGCATGCTATCCCTTAGAGCAGGGGTTCTCAAACTTTTTGGGGCCAGGGACCCTTAAAAGGGGAGAACATTTTCCAAGGACCCCCCTCATAATCGTAACACAGATTAAGCATAATGCTTATTACCAATTTTACTCTTAGATGCCATTGGAACTATTTGTATTCTATTTGTATTCTATTCTAAACCTAAATACTTCAGACCTGTTTGCGAGTGATAAACAGAAACACATTTCGATTTAAATCATGTTAATACGACTTTGTTTTGTCCTGATATTAGGGTGCTATGTAAGCAGATGTCTTTGTAGCTTGGCCGGCTTCATGCTCCGTTCACTAGTACCTGAAGACACATGACGCATTTTAGTCTCCCGTCACTGTATATAACTGTTGTCATATTTTCTCAGTTTAGCTAGTTTGGGCTAAGCATCACTTGACGATACGGACAGACTCAAATATCTTTCCATGCTCGCCAGCTAGCTAGCTGGCTAATAAGCTAAGCTAAGCAGCAGGAGCGGTTTGTTGCGCCCTGAGTGAAGTGACAGATTGACGTGTCACAATCATATCAGAGTTTCTATGGGCCCAAAGCTAACATTGGTAGAAGTAATGGACACAATATGCTTGTTTTATTGGTGCAAATGGTCCCCATCTGTAATGATACAGCACAATTTAATAATATATAGCTAATTATTTCCCCGGACCCCACTTTGAGAATCACTGCCTTAGTGTTTATGTATGAAAAATAACATATACCGCCATTTTGAATAAATGTAAAGAACAGTTATTGGTATTGACTACGTTCATTGTAAAGGTGTTCTTTCAAATGTTTTAGAGCCAGAATATACGGCTCATGTTCCCACTGATCCACGCAACACATTTTAAAGTTCAGCCATACACATATTTTACACTGAGCATAAGCACCGTAGAGTCAGGGGTGACTTTCAAGAGTGTTATGCAACAGACTTTTTCTTTTTTGAAATGTATTTACAGGGATCACCTTTGACCCAACAGCTACCAGAGAGACTGAGCAGGTCTGCAGCAGCACATTTACAATCGTTCTATTTAAATTTGTATGTAGACAGGGCCTATATTATGAGTATATGGCATGAGAAGGTGAAGCTCCACCTCTGGGCTGCAGCGATAGTGCTGACTTGCCCTCAGGGACAAAGCACCCAGAGCTGATCAGACCCTAATCTCCGCCTGTCTGGCCGGCCCGTTCCAAAAAACAAATAGGCATGAAAAAACAACTCTGCTCTCTTTCTTCTATTATCTCCCTCAAATCTTGTTTTCCATTATTCCTGCACCAGGAAAGCCCTGCTAAAACAACAGACCGAGGTTAACCATGTGCCCGAAGGCAAAAGTGATGTCTGTGCCAGAGGATCTGCCTGCAGTCTGCCCCCCATTTACACCCATGACGGGGCCATAACAGAGCCTCAGCAGGTGGAGCCTGCTAAGGAAGAAGGGGGGCCTCTCCATCCTGGCACAGCTCAAAGAGCCTCCTCTATGTGCTCATAGTCCGCATAAATCACACAAGCCCTCAGTTCAGGGGAAGAACCATTTAATTACCCCTTTTAAAGCAATAATTGCCTGACTTGGCTGGAGGTCCTGCCTGCGTGAAGACGAACGGAAAAGTGAGGCCTTCACTGTCTCTGGTGATCACGGAAGAACAACCAAGAGCTGTAATTTAGATTAGCAAATCAAATACATGCACCTCACATGGTTATAAAAAGAGATCAAGGAAAGAACTTATGAGTGTTTAACAAATACACAAACGTGCATTGATTTATAAAACATCTGCAATGCTAAACAGCTGCTGTTCCAATAAGTCTCCTCAGTGATGTGGTGTGGTGTTGTTAAGGCATTGTTGGTGGTCACCGGCTACTTACTGTAAACCGTATGTCTCAACTGAGAACACGGGCTGACTCATGCTTCCACAGAAGTTAAATACTGCTATGTCAGATATGTGACACATGCACAGTGATGAACTTTAGTTTGGTTTTAAAATAAGTATTTTTCCAACTGATCTCATCCGTTGGTGTCTCGATCTGTGCTATCTCTGATCAAACTGCAACTTTCAAAAGCATATAAACAAGCCTTTAAGCTGAGTAGTTAAATGGCTCCTCGTTCCACCGGATCAACAGATGGTTTGGGTGGAGAGAAAATTACATACAGCCACTTTAGTCTGTAACCACAGAAATTCCCCTATGCCTTCACTAGGCCTGCCAGGTACTGGGTAGACTCGCATACATGTCAAGCCTCTGGGCACATGATGGATGCTAAGCTACTTTAGTCAGCGTGGTGGTTAAGGACTCTCTGTATTTCCTTGTATTTAGTTGGCGATACTCTACATGACTAAAGATAAAATCTGAAATCCTTCACTCAGCTTCTCCCTGATGGCTATCTGGAACGGCTTCAAGAGAAGTCTATGTGAAAATGATCAGAAGGCTCAATGGTGATGATTTCCAGCAGCGTACAAGAAGCTGTGATTTTAATCTAGTGAAACGCTCAACCACCAACAGGGTCCACATTCCTTTCTTATCAATGGCTTTCATTCCTACAACGTCTCACACAGAAGTAACTGTCTAGTGTACCGCTATTCCACCTCCCTTGTTTCACAAAAGACATGCATCTCTTGGTAGCGAGGTCCAGTGAGGTAGCAGGGGAAACTAAACTAGCACAACTGACCTTTCTTTGGATTTCTAAACATGCTAAAGGCGGTGTGCTTGGGGCTGCAGTAAGAGCGATACTCCGTACATAAAGAGTTTTGGTGGGCGGTGTCCTTTTTTTTTTTGCCTTTCCAAAACCAAAAACACAAGAATATAAGTGTAAGACATGGATTAAACAGCGTGTTTGCCTGCTCTAACATGAGTTGCAAATGTTAGCATGTCCGGCTAATTAGCCTACAAGCTTCAGCAGGAACCGAGCAAGTGCCTTGGAAGTGATGCTCGGAAACTTGGATTCTTTCTAATAGCCAGCCGGGGACGACTCCTCTGGTTGCAAAAAGAAGTCAGATTGTATAGAAGTCAATGAGAAAATAACACTACTTCTCACTTGATTTACAAACATTGTAAACATGAGTTTATGGTCTCAATCGCTAGTTAAAGGCAGGGTAGGCTTTAGGGCGTGGCTACCTTGTGATTGACAGGTCGCTACCACGGCGTTCTCTGACCTGAGAGTTGCCTGTGTGTCTCTTCTGGTTGCAAAAAAACTAGATGGCGACAGCCAAAATGCTGAATTCGAGGCTTCAGAACGGTGACGTCACGGTGACTGCGCCCACTTCTTATAGTCGACGGGCTCTCGAAAATATATTTTTTTTTATCATCATGATGTCAACTTGCGCGATAAACACATTGCGAAAGATCGCGGTATTGCACTTTGAACATAGTAAAACGCTATCGTTTCTGATATGCGCCTTGCTGTTACCTCTCTGGCCAATCAGACAGAGGCCTCGCCAATAGGCATCATCTGATTGGTCAGAATCTGTTTATTAGACTAGTGCTGCTGTATTACACTACATGGTTGAAGGAGGAAGGTGTGACAAGGGAAGTGCAGACGAAAGTGCAAATGTCAGAGAAAAATTGGTGCTTTAAAAAAATAGTGCGTCATCCATCTGGCAATATTTTGGATACAGGAGAGAAGACGTGGCACAAGAGTCAAGCACTGAGTACACTTTAATATCTGTTTATTTATCGCAAGTAATATCGTTATCACAATATTCAACAACATTATCGCATATCGCATATTTTCCTCATATCGTGCCGCCCTGGTTAGCGTCTCTTAAAGAATGGACTCCTTGTCAGGCATAGCAACAGTAACTAAGGGGGGAGGGACTTAGCGAATGGTCAAACATTATATTATATATTTTGATTTACTATAATAAGCCACGAGGGTGTATTATTGTGTCACTTCTGATGCAGCCAAGATTTGCATTTGCAGAATTTTGACAATGGATACAAGTTTTATGCTTCATTTATACGGACTGAGAAAGACCCTGTGATTTGTTATGAACAACATTTACTTTTTATTAAAAATACAGTATGTGAATGAGTGTGTGTGTGTGTGTGTGTGTGTGTGTGTGTGTGTGTGTGTGTGTGTGTGTGTCTGAATCAAAGACCTTTTCCATTACAACACAGTTTGGCTCATGACACGGAACATGCATCTTCAAAAAGCAGCAAACCTGAATGGAAAATGTTTCCAACCAAGCAGCTCTGCTCAGCTGAAACATGCTGAGAAGGAAATTCAAATATCACATCCTAGCTGAGAGAGAAAAATAAAAACAACAAGGGCTTGTACTTTGGCGTAATTAGGTCCAGGGGAATTCATTAATCCTTAGTTCCAGCTTGTTACTTGCCAAGTTATGAGAACTTGTGAAAACTTCTGTACAGCCACACTTTATGACCAGCTGACGGCCCTCCAAATGAAGTAGCTCTCGCTGTGCAAGAAATACAGAGCTGTGATAAATGCTTCTTTATCTGTACTGCATGAAAAAAAAGACTGAAAACGCAGGGGAGATGTTTAAATAAAGACTTGCTTGTTGAGATATGATTGCAGAAAAATGAGAATGACTACAGATTATGGGGATTTTGGAATATACACATACTACAGAGAGAAATAAGATTTAAGTAGGAGAGAAATGGGGGTATGGGGGTTGGAAAAACAACAAATACACTGTTTCTTTCAGCATATATAGAGCAGCACATGTGAACTGCACACAGGAAAGCCTGAATAAACTTTGCTTCAGGGGAAGTGGGGTCCTCTTGTCCTGTAGATTATTCCAGGTTTCATTTCCCCAACAGGATGGTGACTCAGCAAGAGACAAACGTTTTAGACCATCACAAGCCACTGCACCAAAACAATGGACCGCTGACGACCTCTTAACCACAAACCCATTTGCTTTTCAGCCCTAAAGATATCTCATCATGGAGCCAATCACTTGTCCAAACTGCCTTCCTTGTTGCAGGAGAAAAAGGGCGGTCAGGCGGGTAGAAATGAGTTCTCTACAGCAACTATGATATAAATACTGGTTTACCGCTCATTTACAATGTGCAAGGAGTCACAGATTGTAAAAGCCACAAGCAAGAGCGAGCAGAAAGAGTACGGGACAGAGGGTGAAGAGACGAAAATTCCCCTGAGAACACTAAGTGCATAAGTGTGTGGATGTGTGTATAACAAAGAGAAGGAGTCGTTATGTCTCGTGGGTCGGCCGCTGACATGATAACACAGACCAGACTGGTGCAGCTCTCGTCCTGTCTTTCCTGAGGGCCTCTGCAGCCTCAGTGAGGGGCACAGTCAAGGCCCAGTACACCTCTTTCATCAATTTGAATTTTAACAGTGGCTTCCAAGGCATTTTGAAGGCATTTTGGAGCAGTTTACCTGTTAATATGTTATTTGTTATGTCTGTCACGGTATTATTAGGAAAACGCTGTCTCCGGTTGACTTTTTAATGTTTCCTGTTTTAAAACGAAAATCGTGTAAAAGTAAATATGCACTTAGTGGCTACATGATATCGTGCTAAAAGACTGAGGCTAAAGCAAAAAGTCAGCATCCTCACCATATAGTATCATTATTATCTTAGGCAAGAAAATAATTGAACTGATTTTAAGTAAAGCTGATTGTTTTAGTTTTCAGTCGTTACATTTTCTGTAGCTCATTATAAAAACAAATTGTGATCTCTAGCTAATCAGCTCTCAACCCGATATCACTCCAAAGCGTGTAATAGACCCACCTGTCCACCAGAGAATAGCGTGTCAGCATCATGTTTTGCCTCGCCAAGGAATATTACACGTGTGTATGAAAGTGCAGTACCAGCAGGGGGCAACAAAACCACTCACTTAGGTTTAGGCAACAAAGCCACTTAGTTAGGTTTAGGAAAAACGTCATGGTTGGCCTTAAAATAAGTACGTAAACTAAGAACAATAAGTACGGAAACAACGTAACATGAGTACGGAAAACACGTCACAAATGTCTCTAAAAAACACGTCACAAACGTCACTAAAAAACACGTCACAAACGTCATTAACGTAACTTTCAAAACAAAACACCGGTCTCTCGGTTGAAAGTCCTATGTTTGTTGGACCCATCCACATCCCCTTCCATCCACCATAAGCAGTCTTTCTCACTTTTTCTTCTACGTCACTAGCTCCTAGCGTAGCATATCTATGTGGATGCATTTACATTGCAGTCAGTACAAACTACAAGCCGTACAAATGACACGCCTAAAGCAAGAACGGCTTTGTTATTACACGCTTTTGCCTTGCGTATTATTGTGTCATTCACAAGCCTTTTCGTGCGACCGGGCTGAAGCTCTGGTGTTCAAAACATTAAAAATCTTGAATTTGTGAAGTCGCTCGCTAATTAGGCTCCTGAGGAGCAGCAGACTTGTATGGCTGCCTACGAACAAGCTCCGGAATCAAATAAAAGCGAGAAGGGAGGGGAATCCGGTGTTTCCCTATATTTACATTTCACTGAGCCATTACACCCCAAAGCCTACAAAATTCCACTTGCCGACCTCCCTCTGTGAACATTAAGGGTTTTACAACAGCTTAGATGAATTTGCATCTTCTTGAGGTTACAAGAAAGTCTTGGGAAGATGGCAGCCTTTTGGTTTTTCACAGGTAGAGACTTGTTGTACAGTAAGAGGAAGTGGAGGCAGGGCGCTACTAGTCTCAAGGAGCGAGACATCATCAGTTCTGATAAAACACCAGGGTGGGATTTCTTATAAACACTTCACAGGATGTCAGGGTCAAACCTGGCTTTGAAAAGACAATGGAGAGAAAAAAAGAATGACAGCATTCCTTTAGCAAACTTAAGTACTCTGGGAGAAAAAGACTCGGGGCAGCAACCCCCATCAGAGGAGCTGTAGAAGTTGGGAGGGACCATACAAGACAATGCAGCAGCTCCTTTGAGGTAAAAGCAGAATGCCCAAGTGACTTCACATCAATGCCGCCAGTGAAGACAATGACAGATTCAATAGGGCACAGACAACTATAGAGCACCCTCAAAGGGAAAAGTGCAATACAGTTAACTTAGCATTTCAATGAATCTCTAATGAGTGCTAGCCTGGGAAAAAGCCCAGTAAGACAATGTGAGAAGATTGAAGAAGGCTGGTTAAGATGGGGAAATCAGTCAAGGGTCTGTAACAGTCTATTACAGCCTTTTGTTCTTCTTATCAAGCTAAGAGACTCATGTTTGATTTAAAGCTCACTATTTCCAGAGGAGCAGAGTGACCGCTCACATTAAACCACTCATTTCGCAAAAATGAGTGAATTCCAAAGGACAGGAAGAAAAAACACTCTGTATTAAGCTTTTTCCAAACTGAACATATAAATCTAATTTTCAGAATAAAATTCCAATACTCTTCATACAAGCACTGACTGAACAAGGAGAAAAAAACATCATACATTTGTGATTTGCTATACCACAAATAGTTTCTGACCATTAGTTGTTTTTTATTGTGTGTGCTGTAGACTGTGTCGTGTCCTCAAGACATCCTGTGACCTCAACATGAACTCTGTTAGGTTTATTGCACCTGTAGCTCCATAACACAGGAATGATGATACTTAAAGCATGTTTTACTTTTAAAATATGTCATTTGTTTAACTGTTTGTCTGCTATCAATATTTTTGTAAGTTTCTGAATATGATCAGTTACATCATACATCGTACAACGTGGACAATGAACACGCTATCTTAATGATTCTTGCAAGGAAATCCCTTAAGTACTCGCTGCACTGCAAAGAGGTCAGATTACAGGGTTCACTGAAGAGCAACATCAAGAAAGTGGCAGTGATTTAGTATATTGCTCATGGGCACTTCAGATCCTACAGTCATTTCTAACAAGCACTGTTGAGAAGAAAGGAACAAAAACATTGTATTTCATTCCGTGTTTGCCAGTGTGTATGTGATATCAAATAATCAGAAAGGTTTGACGGCTTAAAATGTACTATTTCAAAAAGATTTATATTCAGACTTTAAATTTCTCCCACATAAAGATTTAAAGGTTTCATTACAGAATGCCAATTGACCTGACAGCAGACACAAGCTGCTCTGAGTATGGTACATAAATCCGTGTAAAGCTGTGGTTTGAAAGAAAAGCCAGACAGCCACGGACATATTCTTCGGAGAGAAAACGTAGATGTGTGAAGAGGTGTGAATGGAAAGAGTGGGACTCTAGTTACAACAGGCGGTACTCAAGAGTATGTGCGCTCATGTCAGCACATGCACAGCGTTGCTGCGGTACCAGCTGAGGTGCAGCTGTGTTTGGAGTCGGCTCTTCTGTCCGACACGGATGCGACTTTGAAAGTGCAACGCTGCTGCAGCAGCAGAGCATGGTGTATTGTGAGGAGACACTAGTTTGTGTGTATGTGTGTGTGAAGGTGTGTCCAAGGCGAGGGTGGGACGAACAACCCAAATATATTTCATCCATCTTTAAGGCTTTGATGCGTATTACACTGATCTCTGAGGTTAAATGAAAATATGGTTCTTTCAAGAAAATGCCTGCATTGATTATATTCTAATAACACAATAATACAAACTGGCATTGGCTGCAAACTGCAAAGGGAATCAGAAGAAGAAAAGAAAAAGGAACATTGAATTCAGGCTTGAGGGTGAAGCCACACTGTGGCTCCCTAAAGGACCACACCAATACTTTTGGCATATTTTAACTCATTTATTATGAATCATGTTTACTTCACAAATTACCGCTGACCATTTCCCAAAGCATACTACAATTACATTTTTTGCAATTGGAAACGCAAAAATAACCATTCTAACAAACTGAACTGAACTGGGACTACTTGGTGGAAATGTGCCATTAGTTGAAGGGTGTAGCATGGGCCAAGAAAAAAACCATTAAGTTTTTGAGCGAACTGGCGTTGGCGGAGGTCTGCACTCTCCGAATGCCTTTCCAGTTAGTAATGTAACCCTAGGCTGTGTTCCTTTAAAGTTAGGGTTGGTAATCTTGAGAAAAAAGCAAGAGTATGCTAGATTTCAAAAATTATCCAACCGAAAAACCCAGCCCAGTGCTGCCAACTCTTTTCCAATGAAAGTAGGTAGCAGCACTAGCCCCAAAAGTTGCTAAATCTAGCGAGAAAATCGCCAAGTCTGCAACTCTGACAGCCCGTCCCTTCAGGCCTCCCTCAAAAGCCACTCTCTCAAAATTATCATAATAAACGTAAACAATGAACATAGCTATTGTTAGTAGTCACAGCTGTCAAATTAGCAGCTTGTTGAAGACTCCGGTGACAAGCAATGAGTGCAATGCGCAGGTAGGTAGACAGGCAGGTAGCCCGTCCAATCATTTCATTTGGGCTGAATGAAAGTGGTTGGATGGGCTTATTACAGTCCTGCGACAGCCAAAGATACCAGATCTTTTTCTTTTTTTTGTCAGTGTATTTGATTTTTTTAATTGCTGTCAGGACGTAAAAAGAATTTCAACAAATATAACAAAAAAAGTTTTTGAAGAACACTACCAACCCTAGCTTTATGTCGGGCACAGGAGGATGTGCTCTTCTACCTATACCGAGCTGCAGGCTGCATCAAAACCAACCGTAGGCTCACTTCTCTATAGGGGGGCACAGAAGCACAAACTAAAAAGGAATATTTTTAGCATCTGTGTTCAATGGAACTATTGTAACAGTAGAGGAATACTCACAGAAAGAACAAAGAAAATGGACAGCCGAACTGAATGCTAAACAAATGCTGGTCTTGTTTATGCACCACATCACATTTCTTGGAGTAGCAAACTTTTTGGAATGACTGCACTGCACAAGGACATGCTAAACATTAAATATGTGGAGTTAATTGTCAAGACAAATGGTGAGCAGCGTGACTTGTGCAACTGCATACACAAATTAAAAGTTTAGGAAGCTGTGAAGTGGGAGCTAATCTTGGCTGCGAATGAATCATGAGGAACCCCCCGCTGAGCTAAGAACCAGAGTCAGATTCAGAGCCCTGACCTTTCTGACCTCTATACCGGCCCAAGTCGCACCTCGCTTCAGAGTCAACAAATGCCAGCCCGCCGGCCTGCACTCCATGTGTGCCAATGTGCTTGAGGAGGGGGCGAGCCACTTCAGTGCAGCATTGTCCCATCAGCCAAGATGGCTCTCCCCCGGGGCTATAATTCAACAATGCAATGTTTACTGAACCCAGTCTTCAAGCAATTATGTGAATGGGTCTGGAGGGGGGCAGACCTTCCCTACTGTTTAAACTCTGGAGTGGAGTTGGTGTTTGCACTGCTGTGCTTTGCAACTCCATAGAGTCGTCATCGACTCTGAATGGGAATTAAACACCAGGTAGCCCGGGTCTGAAACAACAACGCGCCACTCCAAGAGACCAACCACCTCGCCTAGTCGATGCGTTACCCAGCGTAGACTAAATAAATCATCAGATCAAACTGTCGCCGCGTCACGTTTAGCAGCCAATGAAGGGGTTGAGTTGCACACAGGAGAGAAAGATAACAATTTTCGCCAATGACACACGCTCTGCAGACTATATAGTCATAGGAATCCAGGCCGCCCTTCCCCCCAACCCCGGTCCAACCCCCAATGAAGTCAAGGGACACTTGTGACAGTCTATACTGGGAGAGATCTCTGAGCCAAAATTATCAGCAACGGTGCTCACAGTCAGTATGATGTCATACATCAGTTAAAACAAAGTGGCCTCACTCTCTTTTATATGATTAAGTAAGACCAGAAGCAAAGACCACTGGCCTTATCAATCCATTTCCACTTGTAAAAATGAGTGAAAACAGATTTGGAGTAGCCGTCTTTACAGCTCACATTAAGCTGTAAAAATACTTGACTCGGATAATTTCTCACACCAGTGTTGCTGGTGGCTCACAGCAGGATATGGGTACCCATTTGTGGAGGAGAGCTTTTACCCATCGAGACTTTTTATTGACTTTGATTGTTAGAGTTGATGCGCATGACCCTGACATTCCAGTGTGGAGAAAGGAGGGCCCGTAGCAACACCAGTATGTGTGCTTAATTGAATCAAGAGGCAGTCCGCCTTCTGTAGTTCAAAGTCATAATGCAAGAAACAGATGCTCGCGGTTCCAGATAATTCAATTATGGTGGTATTGTTGGTCTTGCAGTCAATCAAGGCTGCGGTAAAAGAGTAGAGGCCATCTCCTATTACCTTCCAGTGTCAGGACACAACAGATGATGATAGCCCTCTGGGGGACTGGATAGCTTCTGTGGATCGATGGTATTAAAGATACATAGCGCGTGTTCCAGGTAATGCACCTTCTGTGTCAACTTTGTGAACTGACACAAAGTGATATATCATGTCCGTCCACAGCAAAGGCTCGGCGCTCGATAGCATGTCGCAGCTGGATGTTAAATATACCTTGAAGTCATCAACGCTATAGCTTTCCAAAAGTCTGGGATATTACTGCTCATACACTCTATATCCAGCAGGTGAAAGATTTATGTGTGCCGGGCCACCGCAACTATGTCCCATCATTCAAAAAGGCTTTCCTTCAGATCAAATCAACACAGATATCTCAACCATGACAGCTCTGTTTATTGGAGGGCATAAAGGTGAGAGACTAGACGGGATTTCTAGAGGGTGGGGGGGAGTCTATTCTCAGCAGCAAGGCAATAGTCCTCCTCTATATGATTCATACCACAGATATAGCAGAGTATAAACATCTTATTTCAGACTGACGAATCATTAATAATAATAATAATAATAATAATAATAAGAATAATAAGAATAATAATAGAATAAAAGAATAAATACCCAACAGAGCATGAGCTGGGATAATTCATTAGTTAAAAAGTTAAAGCTGCAGTCGGTAACTTTCAGCAAATATGAGAAAAAGTTATTTTTACAAAACGGTCACTATATCCTGACAGTAGTGCATGAGACAGATAATCTGAAAAAAAAATCATGTTCCTCTGTTTCCTCCTGTGCTCCTAATGGCATTTGCAAGATTTCCCCGCGCCCGAAGGAAAACAACCAATCAGAGCCGAGCTGGAGCCTTGCTCTCTCTGGGCAGCTGTCAATCACTGCTCGCGAATTCTGATCAAACTGTCAAACTAGGCAGCACTGTTCAAATATGAATCAATATTCTGTTACTATAATGTCTATTTCTCGCCTCAAATGTTTTCAGAAACTTATTTCAGCGGTTTTGGCTCGACTGTTTTCAACATGGCAGTGTTTCTGGAAACATATTTTGAAACAAACTGGCATTACAGTAACAGAATCTTGACTCATATTTGATCAGCTCTGCCTAGTTTGAGAGTTAGATCGGAGTTTGCGAGTTTCGCGAACAGTGATTGACAGCTGCTTTAGGGACTCCTCGGCTCTGATTGGTTGTTTTCCTACGGGCGCCGTGAAGTCTTGCAAATACCATTAGGAGCACTAGGAGGACACAGAGAAACATCATTTTTTTCACTGATTATCTGTCTCAAGCACTACTGTCAGGATATAGTAACAGTTTTATAAAAAATAACTTTTTATCATATTCGTACAACGTTACCGACCGCAACAATTTTGATAACCGATTCATCGTCATTTATCAAACAAAAATGCCAAACCATCTGTTTCCACCCTCTCAAATGTGACGATTTGCTGCTTTTCTGTGTTGTATATCATTGTAAGTTAAATATATTTGGGTTTTGGGCTATTGGTTGGAGAAAATTAGAAATTTTAAGACGTAATCTTGGGCCCCAAGGACTTGTGTATAATTGAAAAGATAATCAATAATGAAAATAATCGTTAGCTGCAGTCTGACAGTATACTGCATAGTGAAAGCTGGATGAATAAAACCAGAGGATGTAACTTGGTAGGAAATTCCCAATATGGTGCATTCTCGCAGCTGCAGTAGATCTTGGATGGAGGAGAATGACACTGGAGAATTTTTTCTTTTCTATTTTTTTACTACCTAAAGCCCTTTATTTTTTCAAAGGAACCCCAACTTTTATTTTGATTTCCAGGACTGAATCATCAATAAGAAAGACAAAGAAAAGAAGTCACTCCACACAAAGGACTAACAAGACTAGTAATAAATGCACATTTTCATATATGTTTTGCTACTCCATACATACAGTATGTCATATTAAACATGCAGTAGGCAATGCAAAGTGTAGCCTGACCAAGTTTGAGAGGGTTTAGGAGTTGAGGGGAGACTATGAATAGCTTGTTTCTATGGACAAACTTAGCCCAGCTTCACTCAACAGCAGGTTCTAGTTTGTCCTATTACTTTTAAAAGCATCTTTACAGCACATGCTGATATGACTGTGTGGTGTGGACCGGAATCTGTTACACAGCCCACTTGCATGTGCGCAGCCCTGCACCAGCAGACCACACTATTTACTGAACATAAATAGTAACATCAACACATGCCTGATCCTTTTTTTTTTTGTGCCTTTAATAGTACATAAAACCCCTGATTTGTAACTTTGACTTGACCTCTGGGGGGAATAGATGGTTTTATAGGTCCGTTTTGTGGCTGAATGAAACCTAAAATCCACAGTAGAGAGTTGAAAAGTAAAGAGAACGTTTGAGCTCACTTACAGTAACCAGCTGGCATGTGAGTATCAAAGAGAGGATAAGTCCACAGATCGAAGTGGTCGGAGTGCCCATTTTCCACCAACCCAGCACAGGCTGCGAATGCCGGGGGAAAGGAAAAAAAAAACCCGAGGTCCCTCACTCCTCCTGGCCGCTGGAGCCGTGTGTTGCCTTCACCTTTTTCACACTTTTCTTCTCTGTGAAGAAACCCGACTGCTCCTCTGTGTCCCACACCCGGTGGGACTTCATCAACAGGTAAAAACGATCCTTTTTCGCGCCTGTTATTTCTTTTCTTTTTTTTAATGCAGGGGGGCGTAAAATATCGCTCCAAACTTGCTCCGGTGTGCACTCCGAAACTTGGAACTAGTAGTGGGGCTAAATGCAGTCTTGGGAAGTCATGAGCTGGGATAGAGAGAGAGAGAGAGGGAGAGAGAGAGAGAGAGAGACAGAGAGAGAGAGAGAGACAGAGAGAGAGAGAGAGAGAGAGACAGAGAGAGAGAGAGAGAGAGACAGAGAGAGAGAGAGAGAGAGAGAGAGAGAGAGAGAGAGAGAGAGAGAGAGAGAGAGAGAGAGAGAGAGAGAGAGAGCTGCTGAAAAAGTAAAAGGCGGAATGGAATTTCGGGAGTGCTGAAAGAGAAGACAGCTAATCCCAGTGTGGGGAGACGCCACCTAGCAGACCCATGGTAGCTCTTTACATGACCACACACTACTCACGTGTGTCGGGTCCTGACAAAATGCTACTGTAGTATTTATATCATATCCCCACACGGATTTAAAGTCTGTATATGGCACTAAATATTGAGTTTACAGCAGTGGTGAAAGTATTGAGATGTTTTACTTAAGTAAAAGAAGCAATATTACAATTTAAATACACTATTACAAGTAAAACTTCTGCAATCAAAATGTTACTTAAAGGAACAGTGTATAACATTTCGGGGGATCTATTAGCAGAAATGGAATATAATATTCATAACTATTTTTTCTTGAGTGTATAATCATTTGAAACTACGAATAATTGTGTTGTCACTAGCTTAGAAAAAGCCCTTCATATCTACATAGGGAGCGGGTCCTCTTCACGGAGTCCGCCATGTTGCTCCGTTATGTTTCTACAGTAGCCCAGAACGGACAAATCAAACACTGGCTCTAGAGAGAGCCTTTCGCGTTTTTTAACGTTACCCGAAGGCCACCGTAATTCTCTGACACGCTTGTGAAACTGCGTTAACGTGAGCTGCAGAGTGCAAAACCTTGGTACCGAAGAACGTTGTCAAGAAGTGAAAGTCAATTGTTTGTTCCATTGCAACATCAGCGCCCAGCAGCAAAGCTACGCTTCCGCCATTTTGGACTGAAAGTGACCACCGGACGCCAGTAAAACGTCCGCCTAAAAAATGCTGTACTAAAGTAAAACAAAATGATTTCTATTCTAGTGTCATATTCTACCGAAATGACCTGTGTTAAACAATAAAATATTATAACTATAATAAACGTTTTCAGTCCAATATGGCGGCAGCAGCTGTTGTCAAAAAAACAAGTTTCGTCTCTTTGCTTCTATACTCTTTGCCACCAGCCATCGTCTGACTTCCGTTGCTCCTAAAGTATTGTTATTATGGTAAGGATGGACTCTGAGTGAAGTGAACGGCGTTACCACGGTTTTGCACTCGGCGGCTATCGTTACCACAGTCTTGGAAAGGGAGGAGTGAGCGGAGGGGTACTCAGTTGGTTGCAATCTGCAACCACACCACTAGATGTTGCCAAATCCTAAACACTGTCCCTTTAAGTAAAAAGTATTATCAAGAAAATGTACTTAAAGTATCAAAGTAAATACTCACTATGCAGCTGAAATGGGCTCTGTCGTTGTTACATTATGTACAGTAGATTATTATTTTTGGTGCAGTAACATGTAAGATGCATTTTAATAGCTGGTTGCAATACAGCTACTTTTATTATTTGTTTTATAATGATGGGTAGTTTAATTTACTGTATAACAATGCATTATATGCTCATTATAGGTTTTTTTTCAATCTCCATCTGCAAAGTAACTGCAGGTACCAAATAAATGTAGTAGAGTAAAAAGTAGGCTACAATATTTCCCTCTGAATTGTTGTGGTGTAGACGTATAAAGTACAGTAACGTAAAATTACAATACTCACATAAAGTACAAGTAACTTAGAATTGTACTTAAATACAGTAGGGTACTTTAGTAAATGTACTTAGCTACCTTCCACCACTGATACTCAGATCCAAAGTAGAAATGCCTTGGTCTAAAAAATACTCCGTTACAAATAAAATTCCTGAATTCAAAATATTACTTCAGTAAAAGTACAGAAGTACGCAAAATGTACTTAAAGTATCAAGAGTAAAAGTAGCCTACTAATTATGCAGAATGGCTCCTTTCACAGTTTTATATTATATTATTATTATATTATCTATTTATTACCAAAAACACACAGAAGAGCATTTTAATGTTGTAGTTTGTCAATGTGGAGCAAGTTTTAGATACTTTGTATACTACTGGGTCGTACAGTACAGTACAGTACTGCATCATATCATATAAGCATATCATGTCTTTTTATATAAAAAAAGTGACTGGTACCTGTAAGTGTCAAATAAATGTAGTGGAGTAAAAAAGTACAATATTTGCCCTGGAGTAGACGTATAAAGTAGCTTAGAATGGAAATACTCAAGTACAAGTACCTCAAAGTTGTTCGTAAGCACAGTACATGAGTAAATGTATGTAGTTACTTTATCTTTGGCACTGAATACTTCTTCCACCACTGGTTACATATGTCACTGTATTGCAGTGGTGGACAAAGTATTCAGAGCCTGTCTTAAGTAAAAGTAATAATACCATAAAAATACTCCATTACAAGCAAGTTGTGCATCCTACTCTCAGTGAAGTATTCATACTAAAGTATTCATACTAAAGTATTATCAGCAAAATGTTCTTATTGTATTAAAAACAATAGTCAATTTTAAAGCCTCACATGCATATACTGTATACTGATGCATAGACGTGTAAGAAGTGTTTTTATGTTGTATCTGGTGGAGATGCTTTTAACTACATTATATACTGAAGGGCAGTTAAATGCATCATAAACTTCAAAATTATGATCTGCAAAGTAACCAGTGACTATAACTGTAAGATAAATGTAGTGGAGTAAAAAGTACAATGGCATGGGATCAAATAGTGAAGCCATTCTCTGTTTTATCCTGTATAATAGTCCTATAATAACATTTCCTGCAGGGACTTTATATAGACATTTGGAAAGCATTACAAGATTATTTTTATGGTATGTATGACACAAGGATATGAGTATCAATAATATCAGTGACATAAAAAAATCTTTTAATATGTCAAAAAACTTTACTTAAACAAAGAAGAATAGAGCAAATCCTCAGGGATTTGTCATCTTCCTTTGATTGGGCAATAAACCTGCTCCACGCCTGTCGTGTACTTTTCATGCCCTCAAGACACATATTTTTCAAAGTCCTTACTGGCATTTCTGAAACGTTGTTCCACTCTACTCAACGTTTTACTTAATAAATTAATGGTAAATAAATGTTTTTATGGAAAAATCCGGGTCATTAAAAGACTAAGATTCCCTTACTTTAGTAGAAAATAGAACTGCTGTTGTAGACTTCATTAAAAGAGCTCTAACACAGTAAACTTGAGCATTAAGCGCCCTCTACTGGTGTTAGAAGGATCACTACACCAAAGACTAAAATAACTTCTCCAGCAGTGGATACAAAGGACCAACCCAAGCATCCAGTAAAAATAAGAACACAATTAACTGTGTTGCTGTCCCATCAGAGCCATGTCCTAAATATACATCCACACACAGTAATACGTGGTAAACTACTTGTCAGGAGCTGTGTGGAGGACTCTATGTTTGTGTCCACTCATGTCACTGGTGTAAAGAGCGCTCTATAACACTCAGAGACAGCTGTTGCCAATTAAAAGCTGAACCCTGAATAGATTTAGCGAGGAGCTGTTCTCATTTACTCACCAAAATAGGCTAAAAAAGAGACGAACAGAATGGGCTTATCAAGCTGGTTGGTATGTTATGAATGTAGCACTTGTGAGATTTGTATTTTTACAGTCTACTTAGATTACAAAAACCACATTATTAAAATTCCGTTTCTTTCAGACATGTTTTAAGACATAAAAGTACTCTGCTTTGAATGATGATTTGAGTCTGATATGTTTTTTCATGTCATTAAAGCATGTAAACATGTTCTAGTAGAAACCCAAAATACATGTATGAACCTGAAAATCAGCAGGATAAGTCCCCTTTAATATGAGCACAAAGAAACTTTGTGAAAACAGCCTTCTAGCATCAAACATACATCATTCTGCACAGTGAACCTCAAACATCCAAGTGAAGTGAGAATAAAGCAAAACATATTTTTGAGTGGAAGTGGACTTTAAATTCAGCTTCTCACTGTGTGATAGCTGTGTAATAAAAAGAAGACATAACAAATGAAAATAAAATGTTATTAGTTAGGTTTAGCAAGCCAGACACTTTTGAAGTTGCGGTGGAGAGGAGGACACTGAACAAACGGTTATCCATTATGGATAATCCTGACCACCCTCTCCACCACCTACTGGACAGACAGCGGAGCTCTTTCTCTAACAGACGGATTCAGCTTAGCTGTCACAAGGATCGATGCAGCTAATCTTTCCTGTCCAAAGCTATAACCCTCTACAACGCCTCACCCTGTATAATAGGGAACTCTCAGCTTCACAGTTTCTGTCTCAACCACGCTCCATTCTGTTTTGCGCCTGCAATAGCCTTGCACATGTTCAATTTGCACATCGATTTACTACCTCATTTAATGTTTATTTAAGACAAAAATTGTAACTTGCACACTTTGCTAATTTATGTTATGTTAGTATGTTATGCCACGCTTTGCAAATGTACATAGAATGTTATTGTTATTCTATGTTTAGATTTTATATTAGGTATGTTAGTTGTAGTAGTCTGGTTTTTATTTATAGTGTATTCTAATATATTCTTTATATTTATTGTGTATACATATTCATCTCCAGTGTTAATATCAGTGTTTTTTCTGCCACTGTGGCTGGTGGATTCCAAAATCTACCAGCCACTCAATAGATTACCATTGTTTTTTTGGCTGGTGAGTGAAGCAAATCTAGCAGCCACATATTTTACCATATTTGGCTGGTGGCTGGTGCTAATCTATCTACATCTATCTATCTATCTATCTATCTATCTATCTATGTCGACGGATATTGTAACATGAGGAATAAATGAGGGAGGCATATGTAAAATTAAGACTTGGCCAAGCCACAAAGAGGAGAAGCCATAAGACCTTTGGGGAAAAGACAGATATCCCACAGGCCCACAGCTGGACACTGGTTCCCACCAAGGGGTTTACAAAATAGCCGACATCTTGGGGGTCATAAGATGATGAATAAGAGAGAAAAGCAAAAAAAAACAAAAAACGATACCACCCAAAGGAGCCAAAAAAGTTGAGAACCACTGCTGTAGCAATAGCAATATTTAATATTTCAAATTTGAGCTTCTTTGTTGAAACCATATTCAAGACCACCATATATATATATATATATATATATATATATATATATATATAAACAACACGCTTTATCTCAGAGGCTGAATCACAAAGTAAACTGCAGGCCTCTGAGCAGACATTTGTTCCTGTGCTCTCTAGACTCTTCCTTAATACATGAGAGACATCATTTCTGGTCTTTGACCGTGAATACATACTCGAAGCATCTCACTGACCACAGTGCTGTGATTTAGGGACTCCTCCCTTAACTCCCGTCAGCAGAATAGGACTGGAAAAATTGTGTTTAGTCAAAACTGTCTCAACCCATTATTATAGGTCCCAAAACCAATGTAGAATTCAACGAAATGTTAAAGATACTGGGGCATCCCCGACTCCTGGCCCAGTCCTGTGTGACTCACAAACACCATCTATTGGTGTTTGGGGTTTAAAGTCTAGTAAAGTAACAGTATCTATTGCCTAGAGAGTCTTAATTAGTGGTAAAATCAACATAATGTAATACGAAAGTTTTATGTCTAATTTTTCTCTGGCTTTCAGAGAGTATTAAGACAGCTGATGAACTGGGATTTATGCTGGCGTAGAGAGCTGAATACACTATAGAAGCAAACAACCAAATACAGATATTAAAGTCAGGCTTATTAAACAGCTTTATGTCACTACTGAGAGACAACTTTATCCAGCTGGGACGGTCCTTCCTAACGTTATAAGTTTAGGAACGCTCTGCGAACACAAGCCAAATCTGATTGACTCCCTGTTATGTTGCTGTGCTTGCACTCTGTACACATTATTAGATTCAGCCATGAGGTATGGTGGTGAAGATGTCGGATGACTCACTCCAGCACTGACCAACTCTGTGTGTTACATTAGAGTATCTGCAGCACAGTGCGTGTTGCCAACTGGAGCTGCAGCTGTAGAACACAGCTGTGACAATGAGCAGCACAGCAGCCAAAGGATATAAAATGCTTCCGCTCTCAGTTTGGGTCAACGCCCTTGGACTCTGATACACATTAAGTTATACTGGAAGATGACATAGGACTTTTTTCCCCGGGTTCCTTTAATTCAACTCATATATGGGTCATATCTTTCAATGCATCCACCCTCATTTTCACCAAATAACACCACAAAATCCCATTTTGTTAATTAGAGCAGTTTATTAAAGAGACTTAAAGGGGACATATGTTCATTTTCAGGTTCATACTTGTATTTTGGGTTTGGGTTTGTTTACCTTCTTTAATGTTAAAAAAACACATACCGCCGCTTTGCCATGCCCCTTGGCGTAACTTTAGGTTTAGGACACAAAACCGCTATAGTTAGGTTTAGGAAAAAACTACATAGTTGGGCTTAAATCTGCTATGTTTGTACAGTGAAAACGACACTGAACGTTGTGAAAACAGGACACAAACGAATAGCTGATTGTAACGTGAAAGTGAAACTTAACGCACGGGACACGAACAGCGGTCTTCTGGTTGAAAGCCTTGTGTTTGTTGGAGGAGGCTGGTGTGTTTTTTTGTAAGTTCCGTTAGTGACGTTCGTGACGTGTTATCCGTACTGATGTTATGTTGTTTCTGTACATATTTTATTTAGTTTACATACTTATTTTAAGGCCAAACGTGGCGTTTTTTCCTAAACCTAACTTACTGGTTTTGTTGCCTAAACCTGAGTGGTTTTGTTGCCCCCTGCTGGTACTTCACCTTCATACATGCATGTAATATTCATGTGTCTGCAAAACGTGACACTGACACGCTATCCTCTGGTGGACAGGCGGGTCTATTACGCGCTTTGGCGTGATATAGGGTTGGACCTATGGAGTTGAAATTGACTCATTCCCTGAAAGTGAAACTGAGTATTGTCACGCTAAGCTTTGCCCTTGTGCTAAAGTTTGAACTTTTGCAGAGGAGGTTAAAAAGTTTCTTGCAAAGCCTATGTAGTCTGTGTGTAAAATAAAAAGCGTTAAATGGTCAAGAGGATTCAATAGGGCCCCAGCTAATAATGAGAGACCCTCACCATCATCAACACTTCATCGGTGGTTCCTCAAATATACAGTCCAGTGTCTCAAGCTATCAGGAGCCCGACTGGGTGTCTCTTCAAGACACGTAACCTGTGTTTGTCACATGGTCTAAGAGGCATTAGGAAGACGGGTTACATAGCAAGTCAAGTCTATCTATAGGTGCGGCTTGCTTCCGAAAGACTGTGCTATCATTAACCAAAAATAAACACAGATGCATGAATGCAATGCACGCATACACACATTCGAACACAGATACACCGGGAAAAGTTGACACCAGAATGTCACTCTGGGGTGAGCAGCATGGCTCTGGCGTCCGGCTCACCGGACATGCTCAGACAGTTGCTGCTGGATGACATCCAAGTGACATCCGATCAATCTGCTCCACCAGTGGGAAGCGTTACCTCACCAGGGGACACCGCAAAACATGTTTGTGTCTCTTTTACATCAAGGACAAACGTATTTCAAAAACAAATGTTCCCTATGAGACCAGTTTATGTGCATGCATAATATTTAAATGTTGTTAGTAGGATTAACTGTTGCATTTTACACATGCTTTATTACTTTTATTGAACAGTATGTACATTGTTAGCTACCCCCTCCACACGCCTGGATGAAGAGTAACTTGGCTTTGCCCTTCCAACGCTGTTAAGGTACTTTGTGATGTGCTGAACTGGGACTTGCTGTTCATCCACAACGTCCACAGTACCAGGGAAGCCACTGTCTCACCTATAAACATGCTGTTTATACAAGCACACAGTAGGTCTTAAAACTCATCTGGATCTCAACTTGAGAAGGTCAGAGAGAGAGAGAGCTTTTGTAGGATTTTATTACGTGTCAGTGGATGGAATACACTTTACGACTGCAGCCTTTCTACACACAAAAACTGATGGCATGGGGGACTTCCCAGAGAAAGATAGAAATGGACAGAATGGTCCAAATCAATGCAGCAGATTTAAACAAAGAAGACTAGACCTGATCCTCCGAGATTTGTCATTTTTCTTAATAAACCAGCCTGTAGTGTACTTTTAATGCCCTCAAGACAAATATCTTTCAAAGTCCTTACTGGCATTCCTGAAACGTAGTTCCACTCCACTCAACGTTTTACTTCAATTAAATGTTTTTATGGAAAGCTCCTGGGGCCGTATTCACAAACATTCTGAGAATAATCTCAGAGAGCTCCTAGCTTTCTAGCTTAAAAAATTCTAGTTTAGGAATGATTTAGGAAACTTCTCAGAGCAACTCCAGGCAAGGAAGGTACAGAAACTTTTACATTCGTGAGGATTGACCCCATTGCTTGGTATGACGCATCCTTTTAAAAAGGTGTAATCGGTTGATGAAAAAAATAAAAAATGCACTCTTGGACAGTGAAATAGATAGGCCTAATCATAGAATTTAGTCTCTATTAAGAAATGGTGTAATTATGAATACTATTTTATGCAATGAACATCTCTGTTGAATAAATTGTAAGCCACTTTGAAAGTCGCCAACAAAATGTTTGAAAACACAGGCCTACTTGCGCAGTAGCCTATTCACATGCTGATAGTTGTTATATTTATTAGCCTACGTTTATTTACCATGCTGGTAATTAAGTAGGGTACTTTGATATTAACTGGGGAACTGCAACCGGTATAATAGCCATCTAAATAATGTTTATAGACATTAACAAATCTATTATTAATCATTAACAAAGTACTACCACTATCTGGTCCATCTATCTATGTAATGTTTATAGATCAATTTACCATTTATAAATGATGGTTAGCACATGTCGAATGAGATCGAATGAGATTGACCACAAACATTAACCGTGCACGATCTAATCTGTAGCGTTTCATTAACTCACTGTCATTCAGCATTTGGAGAATATTTCTCCTACTTTAAGAAACTCTAAGTCTTTTAAAAGTCCTCCTCCCTACTCCTAAAAGCTTTCACCTTAGGAGCTCTCTTAAGGGCTAAGATGCTTTGTTAGTAACTTTTATTTTTACCAGGATCTAGTCTTAACTGTAAGGGGAAATTCTGAGAATTTCCTTAGAATTTCGGCACTAAGAGCAATTCTGTGTATTAGAAAGCTTTATGAATACGGCCCCTGGTCATTAGAAGACTGAGATTCCCTTATTTTGGTAGAAAATAGAACTGCGGGTTGCAGACTTCATTAGAAGAGATCTCTCTCAGGGGAGCAGTTTTGATTCCAGCTGGGGACCTTTGTTGCATGTCATACACCCCCCCCCCCCCTCTCTCCCCCCGTTTCCTGTCGGCCTCTTCACTGTCAACTCTCCAACAAAGGCAAAAATGCCAAAAAATAATCTTTAAAAAAAAAAAAAAAAAAGAGAGAGCTCTCTTGCTCAACAGAGTAAACTTGAGCATTAAGTGCCCTCTACTGGAGTTAGAAGCAGCATTACACTGAAGACTAAAATGACTTCTCCATGCAGTGGATACAAAGTACCAACTCAAGCATCAAGTAAAAATAGAAACACAATTAACTGTCCTGTGTTGCTGAAATGGACAGCGTAACGTCATCATGGCTCACCTCTTTTACCTTGAAGACAAACACAAATGCCACAACAAATGTCCCATATGAGACAGAGATATCCTGACTTTTAGTCCGTAATATTTGTCAAGCCTGCAAACACTAGATCCTATAATGCAACTTAATAGTGTAGTTTGTGTGACCTTCCCTGCCACATAAATACCCATGTCTTTCAAACTACCTGTCCTCAGTTTGTAATGCAGGCTTTTCGTTATAAGTTTGTAGTCTCCAGACTCAAACCAAATAACCATGATGGCATGGACTTTGGAACGCTCCAGGTGATGCAACAACTTTCGTTGTCATAGGCTCTCTTTATTGAGAGCAATCATTATCGATTGCTCTAAGGAAAAAAACAACAACAAAAAAGCACCTGTCTTACCTCAGCAGCATGAGACATTGCCATAACCACACAGCAGTCATATTGGGAAGAATTCGTTTCAGGTAAAGCTGACCGTTTTAGTTTGATTTGCTGAAATGTGAAGATAACAGTTTGCTTAACAAACTGGAGCTCAAAGATTTAGATGTGGTTTCAGACGCTGGAGAAGGAAGGAGAAGAAATGATTCTTACTTTTCAAGTTCGTCTTGACTTCCACAATAATGTTGGGGGCTTTGAATCTTCACTTCACTCGAGCCCGCCACGTTGTTTATGATGAGGACGGACACTGCTCCACAAAGGCTATTATCCATCTTAAAGTTTGGATTATACACATATAAAGAAAAGGAAATACATAAAAAAATAAATTTATTCATTTCTTATTTATACCATTCTGGCATTTATATTTAACACACTTAATAGATCCCACTTCTCAGCATTTTGTATTTAGTTATTTGCACTGTGGTTATTTGGTATATATTTCACAACTTAATGCATATATTTGTACATATTTAGTATATTCCCGTTTTCTTATTTTCAATTTTAGTACTTATATTTCTTTACATATATCGTGTTTATATTGTAGCATTATGTGCACATTGTAGCATTATATATATCATTTACATGTTACATACTCCTTTATTTCTATTTTCTTACATTTCTTTATGTTTGTTGTATACATGAGCAACTGTAACCTCCCAATTCCCCCCCCCGGGAATCAATAAAGTATTTCTGATTCTGATTCTGATAAATTGAGATTAAACAAAGCAGAATTAAAAGATAATATGTATTCTCGTGCTGTAATACAGATCCATTTGCCTCTACAGTACAAAAGCTTTTGTCTTTCTGTTGGTTTTAAGTGCATAAAAAAATAAATGGTGCTTACCTGAATCCTCTCCCGTTGTGTTCTGTCTTGAGACTTTGGTCTTATGTACTCCCTCTCAGGTGCTTTAACAAAAGCATCAATACGTTAAGAAACTAACGAGACTGTTACCAAAATGTGATTTAAATGCATACCTAGTTCACATGGACTGGAAGTAGTACTGGGTTACTGTAGACAGAAACAAAATGGCTTTGCTTATCAGCATTGGAGAGTATATTATATTAACAAAGATGACATTGATGAGCAACAAATCACACCATAGTGAGTGGTCATATAAAAAAAAAGAGAGTGATTATATGCGGTCTTGATGTGCTCTTTTGTTTGCGATTGTTGCTTGAATAAAAAAGTGGTCCCAAAGTATTTTTAAACAAAATATTATAAGCGTTTGCCTGCAGTTTGGTAACTTAATTCCTGATGGAGGCCAATTTACTAACAAAAATAATATGATTATGTGACACAAACACAACTTAAAAGGCTTATTTAAATTATTATTTCTTGCTTTAAAGTGTCAACGGACTCCATCTTTCCATCGTCTTTTGGTGATTTTGCTCATTAGAAAATGTAAATACTTATTTTAAAATAATTATTCTTTTGATATTTTGGTTAGGTTTCCTTGGCAAAAAAATATTATTTATTTAATGGGTTTACCTATAGCTAAACTTCCCAAAGACCAACTTTAAAGACAGCTATGACATTAATACTCATAAATATGCCATGGTGCAGGCTAACAGGTGTGTAACACTGCAGCACATTAGCTAAATGCTAAGTGAGTAGCTAAGTGTGGCTCCGAGCATTCACAACACACAAACAAAAGAGAATTAACTCTTACCATGTCTGTCCCTCGGTCTCCTGAAAGGTGTGCAATGATTCCACTAGTTTGTGAGAATTAAATGATATCTTATTCGTGTACAAATATTAGAAGTTTGCATTTCATTTCTCGTATCTGTGAGTGGCTGAATCAGCCACTTCCTTGTTTACATCGCCGTCTGTTGTGATTGGTGCACTAAAGGGAGCACGCGGAGACAAGATAATGGCGGGGCAAGTTTGATTCGTTTGGTTCAGTTTACCGCGCGCCGCGGTCACTCAGCTAGCTTGCTGCATCTATGGCTAAAAATAATTACTAAAAACCGCGGGGCGGCGAACAATAAACCGAACACACACAAATAAAGCAGGCGGCTGAACTCAATAACGGCAGTCATGGGAAAAAAAAATACCGGTTAAAAAAACTTAATTAAAGCAGCAATTTCACCTTTGTGTCACTGGCCTGTTATCATAAACTTCATTCAATTATTTGAGCCAAAAAATATGACAGTGTTTTGTTTTGAAAGAGAATTACAACAACTGAACTAATGTCCATGTTCTCAAAATGTAGGTGCCAAGGACTTGTTCATCAAGATCTTATGAGGTTACTAATTCTTTAAAATGTTATCCTCCAACATACTGTGCAAGTAACATGCAACATTTAGTATATGTAGGACGGAACCTCTCAAAATCAAAAAATAAATTAATAAATGGCTCGATAAATAAATATAGCAGTAATAATATTACAAAATAATGTTGCAAGAAGCAAATTAAAACATAAATATCGATTTATGTAATATTTTATCAATTCATTAATGGCTACATTTATTTTTAATATTATTTTTGCTACATTTAATCTCATATTTATTTATGATTTTGGCAGGTTCTGTCCTCCACATTAGTCGGTTATCACATGGTATGCTAAAAGCCAAAAACATATGCATGAGATTAAAGTGTCATATTCATATTTGTTCTTCCAAACATCCAGCTCTTATCCAGTAAAGACAAACGTGTCACCACGTCAGCTTTTACTTCAAAAAATCCTTCTTAAACTTTTCTTTCTACAGCAAGAACCAGAGGGACGTTGCTGACAGCGAGCACACATTGCACTTTAACCAGTAGCTATATCAACAACGTACTGCTTGACACCTAAAAGAGAACATACCTGATAAAGATCAATGACGTGCTTCGGGTGCATCCACATCGGGCCTGTCTGGGAAGAGGTGGTGCAGGAGGTGGAGACTTTGTAAATCATCCAAATGATTCAGCAGCCTTGTCCTCTATGTAAGTTGAAAAGGTTGGTCTCTCCAGAGACTTGTGGGTAAATGTCTGGCTGTCTTGTTAGCAGTAATGCTGATAAACATTGCATAGGCTGTGCATTACAAGAAGGATGACTAAAACATTGCAGTTGAAAGTTGCACACACATCACATGAAGGTGCAAGGCTATTGGAAATCAGCAGTAATGACAAGAGAAATGTCTGCACACACTGACTCAAAACCATGAAATGATTTAAGTAGAGAACGTTTCAATCCCTGCTGGACCTTCGTCAGGTCACCAGGCGTTAAAACATTTGCATTTTTTCATAGGTGACACTGATAGTAATTGCATTACAGTTTATCTCTATATCTCCATAGCTGACAGGTTTTGCTGATATGACTCCACATATTTGGTTATGTGGATAGAGCAGGGCCTTTTAAAGTTCAGTGCAAGACTCATTCCATCGAGATGCAACACAGCGCCACAGGAATTCATTCCTGTCAACGGACTTATTTCACCCGTCAGCAGCTATTACCCCATCATTTCTTATTATTCTTATGTGTAATATTGACTTAACTGTACAATACTTTGTGCAATAATTCAACTGTGCATACTCTGGCATTAATACTGTACATTTCAAGAAATATTCTTATTGTATTCATATTGACACTACTCTTGCATTTATATTTAACACACTTAAAGGAACAGTGTCTGACATTTTGGTGGATCTATTAGCAGAAATGGAATATAACATGAATTACTATGTTTTCATTAGTGTATAATCACCTGAAACTAAGAATCGTGTTTTCGTTAGCTTAGAATGAGCCCTTCATATCTACATAGGGAGCTGGTCCTCTTCACAGAGTCCGCCATGTTTCTATTGTAGCTCAGAACGGACAAACGAAACACTGGCTCTAGCGAGAGCCTTTTGCATTTCTATATTACCTGAAGGCCACCATAGTTCTTTTGAACGGTAACGTGAGCCGCAGAGTGCAAAACCGTGGTACCGCCAGCCGCCGACTGACCTCTGTTGCTCCTAAAGTAGTGTTATCATGATAAGGATGGCCTCTGAGAGAGGCGAACAGCGTTACCATGGTTTTGCACTTGGCGGCTCACGTTACCGCAGTCTTGGAAAGGGAGGAGTGAGCGGAGTTCAGTTGGTTGCAATTTGCACCACTTGATGCTGCCAAAACCTACACAATGACCCTTTAAAGCTGGGGTCTGCGATTTATCCAGTATACACTTTTTGTTATATTGGTTGAAATGGTCTTTACACCCCGACAGCAATCCGTTTCTTATGAGCACTGAAAAAAGACCAGAAAAGATCCGTCATCTGTAGCTGCTGTAATCCTGTAAAAACGTCTACCAGTCAGTAAAAATGGTCCCGGTTGTAAGGAACCAATCAGATGCCTCCCTGCCTCCCTGCTCGTACTCTAGCCTCAGCGTGCACCAGCGTGAACTCAAAGCGCGTGTCCGCCGCACGTTCACTGGAGAGTGGAAGAGAAAACTCAGCTCTTAAAACACCGGACAACGAGAACGAACTCGTACCACTATTACCATATTATCGAAAAATACAACTTTGATTTAGTTGTTTATGTTCTGTTAGTTTACTTTATAAGATACTGCAGGTTTAAACTATTTATTCTAACAGCTCAAAGTGAAGTCAGACAAACAGGATTATCAACGAGGGGAGACGGCGGATAGAAAACATTGCCGAACAAAATTTACGTTACTCAAACTGCTTTTTCAGTTACAGCAACAAACGAGTGGACTGATCTCCCTCCAGATATTAGAGTAATGTTAAAAAGGGTCGTGTTGTCTCAGCAGGTATCTCTCTCTTTCCCTCGCCTCTCTGCTGCTCTGTGGCCGGCTCTCCAGCGAGCTGCTGCCCCCCCCCCCCCCCCTCTCTCCGTCAACCAGGAAATAAAAGCCCCTCGTCTACGAGACCGGTCTCTTGAGAGAGCTCCAGCTCATAGCGGGGTCTGTGTGAGTGAATGCCCGGGTGGAGAGGTGGCGATCCCGGCAGCAGCTAGCTAGCTGTGCCGGCAGTTTGTGGAGCTTCTAAACTCCGACAACAGTGGAGAAAATGTTTGATTCGCCATCTAACATCGTAAAACTGTCAATATTCTAAATCTACACCGTTGATTTCTCGCCTCAACATTTTTCAGAAGTGAATTTAGTGATGAAATAGCTACGAAAAATGTGAAGTAGTTATGATGCGGCGGTGCTCGTGCATGTGTGTGGGGGGCGTTGCCTTATAAGGAGTTTCGAGGGGAGGGGGGGGCTTAGACGGAGCTCCTGAGGCGATGCGACTTTCAAATTATGGTAGTTTTCCAAGATCGCAGACCCCAGCTTTAATAGATCCCACTTCTCTGCATTTTTTATTTACTTATTTACACTGTGGTTATATATTGTAAGTGTTTGATGCACATATTTCTTAAATTCTCATTTTTTATTTTTATTAATTTATATTACTCTACATATATTGTGTTATATTGTAGCATATGTAAATCATTTATTTTACATACTCCTTTATTTTCTATTTCTTTCTGCTTGTATATAAGAGCAACTGTAACGTCCCAATTTCCCCTTCTTGGGATCAATATTTCTGAATCTGAGTCTGAAAGTGAACAAGCCAGTTAAATCACAACACTAAGGAGCTTGATTGTAATTGTTCACTGTTATCTGTGTAATGAGCGTGTTGCCGTGTGTTCATTAAAACATAACCTCACTCATTTTTCCTATATGGTTGTGTTTCAGCAGACTGAAGAAATCAAAAAAATTTTTCCCTGTCCTGAATGCTGATTGCTGAGAAGGTATTTGATGAGCTCTGTCCTGTCAAACAATTCCACAGACAAAGGACAAAAGAGACCTAAGCAGTTCACATCTGCTAAGTCTGTCAGAGAGAATTACCAGCAACTCAAGAACGAATCACATCCCATTTGAGGTGTTTTAAGTTATGCAGTTAGCATTAACTAATTTACTGCAGTGTATGTCCTCCACTCGGATACTACTGGTCACGTGATGAAGAGAACTTTTATTTTAGGAACCAGGTTTTCTTTCATTTAGCTCTACCCATACCAAAGAAGAACAGTAGTACAGTACAGTACCAACAGCAACAGCACCACGTGTGCAGATTGAGGACAGTGCAGTGACCACCCAGTAGGCTACCTCCCGGCGGGTCTGAGAAGTGAAGCCAATGCGGAAGTGCCTTAAACTTGCATTCTTTCTAATAGCCAGCAGGGGGCGACTCCTCTGGTTGCAAAAAGAAGTCTGATTGTATAAAAGTCTATGAGAAAATGACCCTACTTCTCACTTGATTTATTACCTCAGTAAACATTGTATACATGAGTTTATGGTCTCAATCTCTACTTTCAAGTCTTTTTCAATACAGCATGATGTTCATTTAGTAAATTATGGTCACATTTAGAGTCAAATAGACCATAAAGCAGGGAAGGCTTTAGGGCGTGGCTACCTTATGATTGACGGGTTGTTACTACGGTGTTGTTCGGTCTGGGAGTTGTTTGTGTTTTCGTCTTAGAACTTTAACCCTTTCACAGTGTGTTTTAAATTCATGAAAGTTAATTCTAACTTTTTTGGTCGCCTGAAAATGTCTTCGGTTGTACTTAGCTCCACCCTCTCGTCTCACTTCTGGTTGCAAAACGTCAAGATGGCGACGGCCAAAATGCCGAATACAAGGCTTCAAATTGGCAGTCCACCAACAAATGCGTGACGTTATGGTGGCTACGTCCACTTCTTATGTTCAGTCTATGTGACCACCACAGGTACAGTCATACATGTCGAAACAACTGCCAGATCCACTGTGTTATTTATAAATGTTTGCTATATTTATATACTGTATATGTATGTATATGTTCTATACATGTAGCAAACATAACAGGCATTTCCAGTTCTGAATGTTTTCAAAATGGCATTGTATGGTATAACATTATTTGACATGACACATGAAACTGAGGTCAATCTTAGTGCGCGCTTGATTTATTCATTTGTTTCGTCAACATGAACTGTAAAAATGTCATTAATATAATCTCGTTGGTACTTTGAGTTGCACATGACATAATTTTGTCATCTATAGGACCTGAGAGTATTATTTTAAAGAGTATGTAACTTGAAACATCAGGAGAATATGATGCTTTTTACAAGTTAGTGTAGACATGATGTCTGCTACAGTCGAGTGTTTCAATAAGAGCCTGCTGCCTATTTGGTGTTCGGGTATCTGTATTCATTATTAACAAACTGTGTGGTCTGTACTGATCAGTAGTATTTAATTTTGGGGAGGACGCACAGCATTTCAAAAAGGAGGTTGGCACCAGTCAGTGCAGTGTTCCCTGTTGAGGAAAAAAAAAAGTATAAATAATGGTCATATTAATAAAATACACCAATTTGGTGAGAAATAAAATGGGTCAAGTACCTGTGGTGTCGTAGGGTGGAGACACCTCCACTAGATCACATCCAACAAGGTTTAGACCACGGCAGCCCCGAATAATCTCCACTCCCTAAATCCAGCCAAGATAGCAAAAATATATCAGTATTCATACAGCCGAGAAGATAAATAAGCACAGAAAATTCACTTGCGTTAAAAAAGAACCTCCTACATGTACATGGGAGTTATAGTACTTATGTGGAACTACTGGAGTAAATTGTAATATGACACGGTTGTGTCATCAGATTCAGCAGTCATAAAAAATAGCTCAGAGGGATTAAAGTCTGTTTCACCATGTGTACCTGTATGGGAGTGAGCCCTGCTATCTCTGGTGTGCCTGTTCCGGGGGCAAAGCCCGGGTCAAGAGCATCGATGTCGAAGCTGAGGTAAACTGGACCGCTGCCCATCTGAGTCCTGACCTCAGCCATCAGAGGTGCAAGAGATTTGAACCAACACTCTTCCACTTGTACCACACGGAAACCCTGCACAGTATACAAATCAGGGTTGTTTGGTCAAAGACAATCATCTTTTTTGCTTAAAAGGGACAATATAGAACATTATTATTGCCCACAAATCTATTTCTACTGAGAATGTCAGCACATAACAGGCCTTTCTCACAGAAGACAGTCAGACATGTCGCAGTAGGAAAAGCAAAGATGTAAATAATGAAATGAATGATGGCTGAATTCCATTTTGCTGCCTGGTACTGTTCATGCTGCCTCACTGACTAGGTTTACATGCACACTAATATTCCACTATTATTCCAAAAATGACAATATTCTGAATTTGATAAGGGTCATGTAAACAGCATATTTCATTTGGATATTCTGAATTAGGACTTATTCTGATTGGAGCATTTTCTGATTAAGACGTTTGAGATATTCCGATTTTATTTGGGTTTAAGGAGGATTCTTTGGACATGTATACAGCGCATTTGGAATATGTGCTCAATTGGGGTTTTTACAGCAGTTTGCGACACTCATTTCAAATTTCTTTTCATTCATTTCATTTCATTTCAAATTTTATTTCGAACATGTAAAATAATATTAATAATAAAAAAAAGAGAATCATCATACAACAAGTGGACTGCCAGAAAAAAGCAGTATCCACATACAATGAAAATCATAAGCAAAAGAAATTATCAAACACTTGCCTTGGTTTACATATTCGAAAAGGAGTGAGAAGAAGTACAAACTTATTTAATCCCACCCCTTCTCCATAACTCATTCATTAATGAGTAACCAGCGTCCTTAGCGTCTAATATATCTACTCAACCTCTTTATATTTATTGCTAGCTCTGTGCGTTGTACACTGGTTGTACACAAACCAACTTGCCAACAGTTTGCAGAGATGCATGCCCAAACCCCCCCCCCCCCACGAACATGCACTAAAAGCATGTGCAGCCAGCACGGCTATGTCAACAAAGCACAAAGAAGCTTGGATTACAACATACACAGAACAGCAGTTGCTTACCATACCAGTGATGACACATAATGTCATTAATGAACTGCTTTCTATTACTTTGGCTATGCAGTAAAACCAGAATGTTGACATGGAGGCTTATGTTATCTCCAAGGCCTCTAGTATTCTAGCAGAGGTACCTGCGCCCGGCTCCATTCATATGAATCTGGAGAGTAGCCTGAACCACGCAGGCCGATCTGGACCACTCTCTTGCAGTCCAGTAGCCCTTCCTCCACACAACGTCTGAATGGAGTCCCATGTCCAATCTTCTCCCCCAAGACCACATCGCTGGTGTCAGCATGAGCGTCCACATGGACCAGACCCACTGGGCCATGCCTGACAAATGATTACAGAACAAACCGAACGAGTCAACGAGAACACAATGTATGACATGGTTAAGAGGCAGTTAATGTTAAGAGTTCAGATTTGAGTTTGGTCCAAGCTTTGTCCAAGATGTTGCTTGATTTGTCATGGGTATACATCTACAAACGATGGACAGTCATGTAAAAAGACATACAGTTTATCATGGAGCAGATACAAGATACAGCGATAAAGAAGTATCAGAATCAGAACCACTAGACTACAGAGCAGCTTCTTTCCTCAGGCTGTAAGACTCCTAGACTCATCCTCCATCATAAAACACTGTTTTTGGGGGGTTTTTTTTTCTTGTGTAGCATTAAGGGACTACAACTCGCATTTCATTGTGCAACCCTGCATGGTAGAAAGACAATAAATGAACCTTGTACCTTGTTCCTTATAATACTAATGAGCTGAAACAATTAATCGATTAATCAGTTCGTTGAATCAACAATTCTGATGATTGACAAATCATTTCAGTTGTTTTATTAACCAAAAATGCCACATATTTATTGGTTCCAGCTTCTTAAATGTGAGGATATACAGCTTTTCTCCATTTGTTTTTATCATTTTAAAAGGACAAGTGTGTAACAATTAGGGGGATCTATTGGCAGAAATGGAATATAATATTAATAGCCTAAGTATGTTTTGTTTTCTTTAGTGTATAATCACCTGAAAATAAGAATTGTTGTGTTTTCTTTACCTTAGAATGAGCCCTTCATATCTACATATGGAGCGGGTCATCTTTACAGAGTCCGCCATGTTTCTACAGCAGCCCAGAATGGACAAACCAAACTCTGTTAACTTTTCCTACTTGGGCTGGAGTCGATAACCTTACTCACTGCAGTCGCCGCTGCTCTCTCTCTTGCGTCAGCACTTACTTCTCACATACACACACTCTACGCACTGGCTCTGCTCCAAATGACCTACGCTACTCTTACAACAACTGGCTCTAGAGAGGGCCATTCACGGCTTTGCGTCGGCCACCATAGTTCTCCAACACGCTTGCCACACGGGAGAAGCTTCAGTTAGTTGCAATTTGCAACCTCGCCACCATATACCGCCAGATCCTACACACTGCACCTTTAAATTGAATATCTATGGGTTTTGAACTGTTGTTCAGACATCTGAAGATCTCACCTTGAGCTCTAAGGACATAGCATTTTTCACAATTATTTTTATTTTCATAGACTAAATGATTAAATCGATTAATCTAAAGAAGAATCAACAGATTAATTTATAATGAAAAGTATCGTTAGTGGCATCTCTAAAACAAAAAACCCTTTTTAATTTTTGTTCACTGTGAAAAAAGGGAAAAAGTGGTGTCCAAACTTGTCCAGGCAATGTAATGCCAATCTGATCATATCTACCATGTGCATCCCCTGCAAATGAAGTATGATCTACTTACTTCTCAGCAACAGCTTGCAGGATTGGATATGCAATTGTGTGATCGCCACCTGCAGACACCAACAACGAACATGAACTACAGGTTATGAGGATATTTAAATGGATAATAATGGTACAGACATTGCAGAGCTTGTTTTATTTGTTATAAAATATTTACTGAGCTGTACTGACTATCTGTCTAGATCAAGGCTACCCCCCGGGCAAAAGTTGGCCCGCCATCAGGTTTGATTTGATCCGCCAGATTTTAGCAATATTTTTTTTTTTTAATTAATAGGCCCGCCGACTTTACTGTCTTTCGGAGGCTGTAGTAGGCTCGGTTTTAGAGTTAGACCATTTCATGTTAATATGTCGGGAAGGAGGCTAAATAACGCTCCAAATTTAGGCTAAATTTTGACAAGAAAAAAACTGGCATGGCCATTTTCACAGGGGTCCCTTGACTTCTGACCTCAAGATACAGACATGCCCACTTTATACTAATCCTGTGCAGTTTGGGGCAAAAACATGCAGTTTTTTTAATGCAGTAGAAATGTGTTATTTTCTACAAATGGTGTAGGCTATTTGAATATTTCTGCATGCTGGGGTCCCTAGACAGTCTTGGAAATGCATAAATTGGGTATGACTGGAAATGAGCCCAATTGTATTCAGCAGGTGGGTTTTAAGGGGTTAACCAAATGAAAAGCTAAAATAATATTATAGTAGGGGAATTTGGGATCCTGGTACCATTTAGCATCTTAACAATACAATAGAATAAGTGTTTACTTTTGGCCCGTGGCCCACCATTGGGTTCCAGTTTTTGCCCTCCAAGGGAAAAACTTTGTGCTCCCCTGGTCTAGATTAAGGCGAAAACCTATTCATCTAGTCACTCTCACCCATAGTCAGAGGAATACAGCCAGTAGCCAGGATCTTTCTGTAGGCCTCCCTGATGCGTCTGCAGGTGTCCTTCAGGTCATACACATTGACGTTGACGTCCCCAATATCAGCCACCATGAGGGACTCATAAGGTGCTGCCCTGGTGCCACTGTTGCAAGATCTCAACAAGGCAGATTCCACTCTGATCTGTCTGGGGCCAAACCTGCAGCGGTGGGGGGAACATCTGGTATTTCATGTCAATGCTGTGAAGCAAACTGGACTGTTCTTGTAATGTACTTGTATTTTTCTTGAGTATTTCCATGTTATGACACTTCTAAAGCACTACATTTGACAGGAACATATTGTATTTTTTACTACACTACATTCATCTGACAGCAATATTTAGCCTATACTAGTTTCTTTTCTGGTTGAGATTAGAGATGCACCGATCCGACTTTAGTCCTGATACCGATAGCAATACCTGGGCTTTGGGTATCGGCCGATACCTAGTACTGATCCTATACCAGTGTTTAATTAATAAGCTGTATGCCTCACTGTGTGGAAGTCACTTTTTTTTTTATGTGTAAGGAAACATCAGGCTTGACTTAAAAATTGTTTTCATAGCTTTGTAACAGATAAATAATGATATCTATATATATATATAAATGATATATCATACACCAGCAACTTGGTTTATAGGAGGTATTGTTATAGATGACAGCAGTATTCTGAAGTCAATAAAAGCAGCTTCAATAATATATATATATATATATATATATATATATATATGTGATAAATATAAAACTAGAATGTTACCATTCTGCACAATGCCAACTGAATGCAGGATTTTTTGGAGTATTTTTTAATTGCTCAACCAGGTCAGGTGTGAAAGCACGGCTTACACTAAAATTGAAAATCCAAATCATTTGGTCTGGGCCAAATGAACCGAACTACAGGTGTACGGCTACTCATGGCCAGCAGCAACAGGCAGCTGCAGAGAAAGCAAAACCCCACCTTGCTCCAGGTCGGTTGGATGTCCCGGTATCGATTGGCACCCCGATAAACGCCGCGTCCAGCCCGTCCGCTGTCTCCTGGAAAGGTAACTTGGCCATGGTGGGGATCCCCGACACCCTGGCAACAAACTCGGCGCTCGGTGGCACATTGAAGCGTTTCCCTGAGAGCTTTCTTTTGGGATTTATGCCCAGACCCGAAGTGTGACGTGACCGAAGAGAGGACAAGTCCGCTGCAGTCCCTCTGTAAATAACAGTGCGAGGTATATTCAAGTTCCTCCAAAATGAAAACATACTTGCTGTGAGTTATGAGTGTGATATGGCGCTGTGGGAGTTGTGTGACTTCTGCTGCTACCTTATCTGTTTCCTAGTAATTGGCAATTGGCCAACAGGAAATGACAAAAAGTAGGCTGCACCGTGATTGTATTAAATGTCTAATTCAATGACCACACGCTGCTGTGTTGAATGCACCATTTCTGATAATCATATCAACTTGACGCACTTCACCGCAGCTGAGATATACATTTGCTTCTTTGCATGTCATTGCATTCGTGTGCTTGTTGGGTTTCAAAGTTACGAAATGGTTGTGAGCGTGAAGGCAGCATGAGTCCAGAAATAAACAGGTCAACGGAGCTGGGGGAGGGGCAGGATGGGTAGAATAATTTGATCTAATTTGACTTTAGAGTCAAATTTAAAGATTATGAGTCATGATAATGAGAAGTCAACATTTATATATTTTTTTTGATTAACCACTAGGCCTGTGCATGATAAAAAAACAACAATAATGTGTTGTCCTCATGTGAGAATTATTAGATAGTAAGTAAAGTTTTTGAGTTTGCAATATAGCAACTAAACAAATATGAATTATTAAGTAAAAATGTAACATAGAATTAAATTATAAAATTCATAATTTGATTAATAATTGTAACTTGCAAGTCAAAAATAATGACAGAAGTCAACATTTTTGTTTGTTTTTGACTTACTATTATGCATGATAAAAACAAAAGTACTCATTGTAAATCAAAATTATGAATTATGAACTTGCTAAGTCAAAAAAATGAGGTTGGTCAAATTCAAATTTTTCATTTCTACTTATTATCTCAGAATTTTGAGTTCATAAATCAAAAAAATGGACTTACCATGAGTGTAATTATTATTTTTTTTTTTATCATGTATAACTTTTCATCATTTTTTGTCCTTTTTGTTTTTGTACTGTAGCTGTAGTTCATCTTTTTTCCTTTCTTTGTTTTTTTGTTCCTCGCACGTTTTTCACAGGGCTTCAATTTTTTCAGTTTTTGGAGCAAAATAAATAAATAAATAAATAAATAACCCTGCCACATTTCTGCCTTAAGACCTCTTGAGTATGGAGGACGGAACCTGCCAAAATAAAAAAATCAATCAATAAATAAATAAATGTCATTAAATGTTGCAAAAATATTATTAAAATAAATGTAGCCATTCATTAATTTATAAAATGTGACATAAATTGACATGTCTGTTTTAATTTGCTTCTTTATTTATTTATCTTTGTATTACTTCCCTATTTATTTAGTCTACTCTTAATTTTTAAATTTATTTATTTATTTATGCACGATATTCCCTTTGCATTTCACCCCTTAATTATTTCCCCAAACTGGCCGATGACCCACTGTATGGAGCCGGGGATGAAGACTGGAGTGCAGCTAGCTGGCTAGCATATAGTCAATCTATGCACTCTGACCCAAGATGACACACATTGAATGGCAGCCCTTAATTTGCATAATGAGGCAGAAATGCATAAAGAAATGTAAAAAGAAATGTGGAAGGAATGTATAAAGAAAAGGCTTTAGAAATAAGGGGTGAAATGCAAAGGGAAAATCGTGCAGAAACAAATAAATAAATGCATAAATACATAAATAAATACATACTTACATATTTAAAAATTAATTTAAAATAAATAAAAAAATAAATTCAAAAATAAATAAATTAACTAATTAAATGTAAAAATAAATAAATGAATAAAAAATGCAAAAATTAATTTAAAAATTAACAAAAAAATATATACATAGATAAATAAAAGTGAAAATTAAACAGAAGAGTAAATAAATAAGGGAATTAATACAAAGATAAATAAATAAAGCAGCAAATCAAAACAGAAATATCAATTTATGTCACATTTTATCAATCAATTAATGGCTACATTTATTTTTAATATTATTTTCGTTACGTTTAATGACATATTTATGTATTTATCGAGTCATTTATTTATTGATTTATTTTATATTTTGGCAGGTCCCATCCTACATAGCAACTCAAACATGAGCAACTCTCCCAAATCCCAAAACTAGAGGCCAAAAGTGAAACTTGCGATGTCATAGGATATAAAGTATAGAACTGCTCCATAGACAATGAATTGGGAGAGATGTTCTATAGATGACACTGAGAGCACCCTGTTTCACAACTGAGAATACTACAATAGAATAAAGCTCATTTGGATAGAAAAAAAATAAAACAAACATTTTGTGGGTCCACAAAATCAGCCTCCCATGCATTGTCTATGAAGCAGCTCCAGACTTTATACCCGATGACATCACAAGTTTGAGACTTACTTCTCTGGTTTCTTGCCTTGAGAGAGAGCAGCTCATGTTCACAAATATCGATTGGACCTTCCCTAAGCCGTGGAAACAACATATTGGAATTCTTAATTTAGGTGGCGTTCCCCTTTAATGTGCGCACTTCACCTGTTCTCCTCAAGAGGCAGCGCGCGGTGCGTCAGCATCATCAGATCCGCTCCAGACACGTCGCACCTCGGACACAAACGCTCCTCAGACTTGTCTCGTTACATTGCATAATAGCGACAAGCCGCCATGGTAAGTGCTGTTAAAAAATACCATTTCTAACATTTTATTCCTAGATGTATTGCTTATTGATTGTAGTCTAGCCTATTCAAATGGATGGGGAGGAAAATAGGTCGAGGCTTCTCCATCGGTACCCTTTGTTGCCTCGCCCTATTCTGCAGCCCATTATGACAATCGTCTCATTGTCAATATTCCTGCTGTCAGACAATTTAAAAAACAAAACGTATTTTTACGCACGCATTCCTGCACGACAAACGCCTAATCCTCTTCCCACATAACTCGTCTAAATGAGCTTAGATCGCCTATACCACTGCTTGACCACTGGTTTCACACTAACATAGGCCTACCAGTTTATATAACAGCTTTTGTATATACATATATGTTACATCAATTCACTGCTCCTTGTCCTGAAGATCCTATTATGTGAAATGATGAATCCCTTTGACTGCCTTTGTGTGTCTCATAATATGAAGCCACCTATAATAGGCTAGCTCTATTTGATAATAGGATGAAAAAAAAAAAAATCGAAATTAAAAAACGGCACATAATGTCAGTGAGAATGTGTCTTTTTAAAGAGACAGCCCTCTGCATCGTGTCTGACCTAGATAATCCCCTCCCTACAGTAATCCTAGGCAGTCTTATGTCGCAGCAGAATAAGGATGGGCTCCTGTAAAATAAATGAACCTCAGTCAGACATGATATCATAGATAATAGACTGGTGTGACAATAAAAGCTTTTCATGCAAGAAGGGAAGAATTATTTGATTATATGATAGATTATTTGTGCTGATCTGTAGCATCCATTTAAAGGTTGTCTAAAAAAAACCCCTCCATTTTAATTAGCAGCAGTGGTTGTGGTTTCCTTTGTCAGCACTATTTAATCCAAATCTTCTTTCTCTCCAACCCAGCGTGAGTGTATCTCCATCCACGTCGGCCAGGCTGGCGTCCAGATTGGCAATGCCTGCTGGGAGCTTTACTGCCTGGAACATGGGATCCAGCCGGATGGGACAATGCCCAGCGACAAAGCCATCGGAGGAGGAGACGATTCCTACAACACCTTCTTCAGTGAGACCGGAGCTGGAAAACACGTCCCCAGGGCTGTTTTTGTCGACCTGGAGCCCACTGTCATCGGTAAACTCCCATTAAATAATAGATATCATAGTCGTGTCATGATTTAATTTAGTCAAACCCTCAATTTCCGATTGAATCTGTCTCCTTTTTAGATGAGGTGCGCAGTGGGACCTACCGCCAGCTGTTCCACCCCGAGCAGCTGATCACCGGCAAGGAGGATGCTGCCAACAACTACGCACGTGGACACTACACCATCGGCAAAGAGATCATCGACCTGGTGCTGGACAGGGTCCGCAAACTGGTGGGTAATTTGATATCAGGAGGAATCCATTTATAATTTGCTCCAGAATTTTAAATTAAAGCTGGAGTAGGTAGATTTGGAGCAAATATAATTTTAAAAAAGCTATTTTTATAAAACGGATACTAAATCCTGACAGTAGTCCATGAGACAGGTAATCTGAAAAAACATAATGTGCCTCTGTGTCCTCCGTCGTCCTCCGGTGTCCTCCGGTGCTCCTAATGGCATCTGCAAGATTTCACAGACCGGAGGAAAACAACCAATCAGAGTCGAGCTGGAGCCCTGCCGTCTCTGAGTATTTTAATTTTTTTTAAAGCTAAACAAGACATGTTTTCCTCCGGTAAGTGAAATCCTTCAGATGCCGTTAGGAGCACCGGAGGACACAGTAGGACACAGAGGAACATGATTTTTTTCAGGTTACCCGTTTCATGTACTACTGTCACGATATAGCGGCCGTTTTTGTAAAAATAACTCTTTTAAATCATATTTGCGCCAATCTCGCATAATGCATCTTTAATTTCTTCAAGATTCACTACCAGTTCCCTTCTCTCAGTATCATATTTCTGACAGTAGAGCATAGCATGTTCTAAAGTTTCTTCCTAATCTGAGTTTGCGAGTGATTGACAGCTGCCTCCACTGAATGAACAGCCAATAGGAACGCTCTCTCTCTGAAATGACCTGTGATTGTCTCCCATCACAGGCTAGATTTTTTAAAGCCTGAAAACAGAGCCATGAGGAGGTGCAGAAGTCTAGTTTTCTCTTAGAACACTTGAATTACAATATGTTGAAAAGATATTATGGAATTTTTGCCCAATGATGCCAAAAATGTTTTGCCTACTGTCGCTTTAAATTACATAACTGTATCTCATATATGTCTCTCTATCTCTATCTCTCTGTCCTCAGTCTGACCAGTGCACTGGCCTCCAGGGCTTCCTGGTTTTCCACAGCTTCGGAGGTGGCACCGGCTCCGGTTTCACCTCCCTGCTGATGGAGCGTCTGTCCGTCGACTACGGCAAGAAGTCAAAGCTGGAGTTCTCCATCTACCCAGCTCCCCAGGTGTCCACCGCTGTGGTGGAGCCCTACAACTCCATCCTGACCACCCACACCACCCTGGAGCACTCCGACTGTGCCTTCATGGTAGACAACGAGGCCATCTACGATATCTGCCGTAGGAACCTCGATATCGAGCGTCCCACTTACACCAACCTGAACAGGTTGATCAGTCAGATTGTGTCCTCCATCACTGCTTCCCTTCGTTTCGACGGTGCCCTCAATGTCGATCTGACCGAGTTCCAGACCAACTTGGTGCCGTATCCCCGTATCCACTTCCCTCTGGCCACCTATGCCCCTGTCATCTCCGCTGAGAAGGCTTACCATGAGCAGCTCTCAGTGTCAGAAATCACCAACTCCTGCTTCGAGCCATGCAATCAGATGGTGAAATGCGACCCTCGCCACGGCAAGTACATGGCTTGCTGCCTCTTGTACCGTGGCGATGTGGTGCCCAAAGATGTGAACGCAGCCATCGCCACCATTAAAACCAAGCGCTCCATCCAGTTTGTGGACTGGTGCCCCACTGGTTTCAAGGTGGGCATCAACTACCAGCCGCCCACTGTAGTTCCTGGTGGAGACCTGGCCAAGGTCCAGAGAGCTGTGTGCATGCTGAGCAACACCACTGCTATTGCAGAGGCCTGGGCTCGGCTCGACCACAAGTTTGATCTGATGTACGCTAAGCGTGCCTTCGTTCACTGGTATGTGGGTGAGGGTATGGAGGAGGGAGAGTTCTCTGAGGCCAGAGAGGACATGGCAGCTCTGGAGAAGGATTACGAGGAGGTTGGAGTCGATTCTATTGAGGGCGAGGGAGAGGAGGAGGGAGAGGAATATTAAAAGGGACATAAAACTACCAGGAAACTAATTATTTCATTTGTTCTTAAGCACATTCCAAACAGAAATGTTTGCCTATTCATCACCAACTTGTATGTTCACAGTAAAGGTCATTAAAATGCCAGTTTGACTCTGTCCTAAATAAAGTTCCTGTAACGTGAAGTTGTTTGTTGGGCTCATTTTCTGTGTTGCATGACAGCATGGCGGAATTAGCAAGCTAAGTTAACTAAGTAGCCAGCCGTCCGACCAGCAAGCTAGTGGCCAACGGCTGCGCTGTAAAGGTAAATTGAGGGCGTATAAATCTTTGGATGCCTATAGTTAACTATCATTCAGTAAAGTCAGTCAAAAAGAGTCGTACAATGTCGGGGAAGCGCTTCAGAGATGGAGAGAAAGGGTTGCTAATAGTTTAGCCTTCTGCTAACCGCAGCCAATGGCTCACGGCTGCTAGGCTAAATATTAGCGACATTTACTCTCCATGTCTGAAACATTTCGCCGATATTGTAGCTCGCCGGAGTCTCGAATCACAGTTTGTCATCTCAAATGTATGTGATATCTCGATTCTGGTACCAAACAACGCAGCAAGATGACATTTTAGATGTGTAACTTTAGCCCACTGCTAGTGTTTGCCCCCAGTCTTTCCTTTGTTTTGCCTCCAGCTTACACCGTGACGTCGACACAAAAAGGGTCTATAAGTTTGAGAAATAGCTGTGCAGCAAAAACACTACATTACATGTCAAGTTTTGCAGAACACCTACAGTACACAGTAATTGAGTTCTACTTAAATATGTGCTATATTTGTAGTGAAAAACTGGTCCGCATATTTGAGCTACGATTTCCCTTTGCCAGATCCCCAGCGCTCTCCCCACCTGTTACTAAAACATCTTATTACCTTCGCCAAGGCCGAAGGCCTAGGAAAGAGGTTATGTTTTCACCGGCGTTGTTTTTTTTGGTTTGTTTGTTGGTTTGTCCGTTTGGAGGATAACTCCAAAAGTCCGCAATGGATTTGAATGAAATTTGTTGGAGGGGTGGGGTGTGGCACAATGAACAAGCCATTAGATTTTGGTGGCGATCCGGCTTCGGGAACTTTTTTTAATCACTCCGCTCAGCCTGTGCATTAACACAACAGGCTTTATGACATGCGCAGTGTAATCATGACACATCACCCAGCCCCTCTCCATTTTTTCCTCATCAAACATGGTGACATTACGGTTTACTTCGACCAAGGCACACTTAGTGACTGTTGCAAAGAGTGACGACGACGCTTTAGGTGAGCTTTATTTTGTTTCTGACCACTTCCACTTAAGTGATATTAAGATGCTCCGCTATGCTGCTCCGTGACGTACAGCTGATCTCAACATAAAGAAAAACACATGGGAATGATGGCGCAAGCTGAACGGCGAGGGGGGTGGGCAGCGACGTACATGAAACCTGCCTTGGCGGAGGTCTGCGCTCTCCGAGTGCACTTCTAGTTGTGTACTGTATATACGCCACCATCTCTGTTTACTTAAGAAACGTATCTAAGTTCACTTGACTCGCAGAGATGTAAACTTCGAAACAAGAGGGGTTAAATAATAAACAAGAGGAATGATTTGCACAATCCATTCGGACTTGTTTTCAGACAGATACTTTTATTCTGAAACAGCAGAAAAATCCACATAAATCTAAAATATTTCTCACCATCTTTCGTATGAAAACTTACACACTCTATATCTTGTATCCTTCACATGATTATAATATTTAATTATGTCTGTTACGACGCCAACATTGTAGGCTTACTGTGACTAGTCTTGAGAACAGATCATAGTGAAGTGTGAAGGGTTAGATCACTCTATTCATATCATCATTTCTTATATAATAATAAGCTGGCAACAAACAAACACCAGTAAGCCATAACAATGGCTCTGAGCAAGTGCAAACATGGACATAAAGTGCAAACCACAGGAACAAAAACAAAACAAAATGACATCCATAAAGTCGCTGATCCATACCATCTACCATCATCATTGTGATAACTATGTAGTGACATGTCGGGGAGGTTTTTTCATGCATTACGTTGTCCAGTTTTTAGCTGACAGTTTGATGGACAAACTAGCTGTTTAAGGGCTGCATGTTACCTGTGAATATGTAAACCTTAATGTCGTCCTACACAGTAGGGTCTACAGTATGCATGTTTTAATGTAAATGATCTGCTTTGGCCTTCACCTTTATCAGTCCGAAACCTCTACACAGACCAATTTTTATCAAACACAGGTAACAACAACTGTAGTGTGGTGTCTTTCCTCGCAAGTATCTAAAGTGCATCAGAGCTTGTAAAAGAAAATATCCACTCTTATAATAGAAACACCAGAAGCCATTGGTACCTTCCATCTCTGGGCCAATGTAGTTGTTTGGTGCTGACAAAAAACACTCATTTAAGGAGAAATTAATCATAGAAAACACAGAGATACCAAGGCCTTTTCTCCACCAACAGTAGCCTCAATAGTATGTGATGTAATGCACCCACAAGACCTGTTGTATTTTGCATAAAGGGGCACTAGTAGCTAGAGTTGTTGTTATACAGATACCAGTATCAGAAATGCGCCCGATTCTGCCCAAAATTCAGGTGAGTACGGCAGTCTATGCACTGTTCCGATACCACAATTTATTAACCCAGAAAAAAAATCAACTTGTTTAACCGGATTATTTTATGTTTTAATAATATTTTATATTATTAATTTGTGTTCTTTGTAAGTGACAAACTGAATAATAAAAGAAAGTTCTATTGCATTCATTCTCTGTATGTATTTGTTCATGATTTACAAAGGGTTTAACCTGAGCCAGGCCATACAACAAAGATAGCAATCATATCACATCCATACATGGCCAGTAGTAAACAGCTGTTAAATAATAATAATAATAATAATAACTATATACTTTTGTATCACGCTGGTATCAGACCGGTACTCGGTATCGGCCGATACCGCAAGTTCAGGTATCGGAATCGGGGAGGAAAAAATGATATCGGAACATCTCTACTAGTAGCACTTTGATTTACCTCCTGCTGATGCTGTGGTGACGCTGAGTTTGTGAGAACACATTCTGATTAAATGCAGATCAGGAATTTGAGCAGCAATAGACAACACTAGTTTAGGGTTGAATTACATCATTTGATAGCTCATAATAACTGCTGGAGTACACTGACAGTCACAGATGACCTTACAACACTGTAATACAGTGTCAGTGGACTTAGCCTTAATAGCCATTAGATTTAAAAGGCCAAGACTATAAATATTAAAAGGTGTCTAACTGAAAATCAAAGTTTTAACTCTAGGCTCCCAGTCTGTCCATATCAATGACTCTTAAAGGTAGACTAATAATTAAAAAAAAAAAATACGTCCACAAAGCTTTTAGAAAGGTGCCAAATAAAAGTATGATTGTGAATTAATCATTTAAAAAATTTTGACTGGTCCAAAATCAATGTTTTTTTTTTTTTATCTCTGTGGAAGATATCTGACGTTTGGTTCCAACTTCTAACAAGGCTTGTGAGCCAACGGTATAACAACGTTGGTATCACGTGGTATCTCTGTGTCGTCAGCAATCAAGCTGACAGTTAGTGTGGAAAAAAACAGATAAATGGCTGAGTTTGACACTGGTGTCTCCGTCAGGCTGCAGAATATGTGAATATTTACCGTGGCAACAAGTGACAACTGATGTTAGCACAGATTAGCCGTCATATCTTAATCGTCCAAACAACAATAACCCATAAAATTACAATTCGGCATATTTAAACAAAACCGACAACAACTTCTTCCTTCCAACCTTAACTAATGTGTTGTCACCGGTTAGATTGTCAAAATGAGAAAAATAACAGCTTCAATCCCTGAGGAGCTATGTTAGCATTTAGCATTAGTGACAGTTGCGTCCAGTTACCTAACGTTATAATTCCCTCAAACAATGTGTAACGAAGATGCACATCAGAGGTGATTTAGAAGTGGGTGGCCGACTGAAAAATCAGTAGGTATACAGCGTATACCCTGCACAACACCACTGCTTAGATGACAAGCTAAACATTACCTAAAACTAGATAGCCATATCCTTAGATTAGGATAGATTATGATAGATAGATTACTACCGCACAAAGTCACCTAAATCTATAGCTAATGTATAGCTAAATGTTGCAAAATGACCACAAAAAATATGCAGGTTGTGCAACGAATTGGCAACCACTTGTTGTGAAGTGAATGCAATGGAACTGGGGAAGGGAGAGATCTAGTGGCTGAATGTTATCACTTGCGCCTTTAAGCTGTGTCTGAATGAGTGAGAGTGGATCTATGCAGACCGAATGCAGGCCTGACGCTGCTCTCGCCCATACAGGAGGAAGCCCACAGCGGTGCGCAGGTCCTCCAGGTCCAGGTTAGACAGGAAGCTCCTCTGAAGCTCCGCCTCCACCTTGTTCCCACTGGGTCCACTACAGCCTCTCAGGAGAACCACGGCAGACTGGCACAGCAGCCAATCAGCCAGCTTCCTCATGCCAACGCTGTCCTGGTTGGCCAGGGCCTTCCGTCCCCAGAGGCTAAGATGTAGCATGTTAGCTGCCACGCGGGCACTGGTGCGCTGCAGAGTAATAACAACAAATATGAGTATTGTAGTACCAAAGAGTTGGTTAACTGTTAATATTGCCAGACTGCTGATAGACCTCTGTGTACAACCCCTGCTATACCTTGCTTGGGCTCCTCCTGAGGAGTAATCGGATCACTAACTGCACATCAGCTGGAACACCGGAGGGCAGAGGAGGGAGCTGCTCCTCCTGGTAACTCCTGCTCTCCAGTCCCACTGCTCGGTAGAATGGGTTACGCTGTCCGAATATCTCATAGGAGACGGCACCTACTGCCCAGGCATCCGCCTTGCTGTAGTCAATCACCACACCGCACCCTGGAACTGCAGTGGCCACCTTTGGGCAGACACATCATGGAAACGATAGTGATTAAATGGGTGATTATTTAACAAAAGTAATATTATGGTTAACTGTCATGACTTGTATTATTGTATAAGTAGTTGTTTGAAACTAAATGTTTTTATTGGTGTGTCAAAAATCTGTATTTATTACAATTAGGGATGCACTGATTCATCGGCATGGGCCGATATTCTCCTTGTTGACTTCCTTCGGCAAATAAGATGACATTCGCCGATGGCAGTGGCCGATGTTTATCTGCTGTGTTGCATCAATTTTGCGCCGGCTAAATGTTGTGTTGGTAATTTGCGGTCGGTCTCGGACAACAGTAACCAGCTGCTGATTCAGAGAAGAAGCCACTGGCTGGACACGACTGTGGCATGACGGGTGCCGTGCGCACGTGTGGTTTGTTTACAAATAAAAGTGAAAGAAAAAGTCAGCCATCGTAGTCCAGCTCGGACAGCTGAGGCAGTGAAGCCCAAAGCTATTCCAGCAGAGTAGAGCTCTCCATCTCCATCTGCTCCCCGACGGCATTCTGCCGGTACTAGTCCACTACTTAATCAATCACGGAAGGCCTCGTTCTCTCAGACGGATAATAAAATGAAATGCTAAAATGGGTCCCTTAATATACTGGACTGCCATTAATACATTGGCGGCCCGCCCAAGTTAAGTCTATATGTGAGAAACACTGCTTATGTTTCTCATTGCTTTTATATTTACATTTAATTTATGTTTCACAAAACAAATATTTTTGTTGGGCTGTTTAAGTACTGAAACATTCTTCTCCTTGAGTAGGTGGGTGTATAGCAGCTTAAAAAGGCGCTTGAAGAAGTTAAAAAAATATATAAAAAATATATAAAAAAAGCATATTTTTCATGTGAAAGAAGGTTATATTAAAGGTTGTTTCATAAATTTGTATGATAGAATTTGTGCTAATTCAAAGACAGTGTAATGAAATGCTGAATGACTTTAAAACAGCTCCGTTATTTTTCATAATGAAGAGGTCTTTGTTTCACTTGCACAAAAGGGGAATAAATAACAGCAAAAACAAAATAAACATAAACATTGGTATCGGCCATCGGCCATCAGCCAAATTGTTATTTTAAACATCGGTATCGGGCCAGAGTTTTGCAATCGGTGCATCCCTAATTACAATGATTATTGCCGTTTAAAACACAGTATTTCATATGTCTGATAATGGTCTACTTCTTTATTACCATTTGAACAAGTTCAAGTTGTATAGAGATCAATAAGAGACGGCCATTCTTCTTTTACTTAACAATAAAGAGCTACTTAAGCCTACCTCAGGGGCCATTAGGGAGGCATTCCCTCCTCTGTCGACCCACATGCTGTTGAAGGGCAGCTGTAGATTAGAGTCTCTCTGGGCCAGGCAGCAGCCAAAGTCGGTAATCACTATACGAGGGCATCCATCTGCATGAAAGCAAAATCAATTGAGATTTTAACATTGAACTGATGGAATCAAATCCCTGAATTGTTCTCTCGGTGACTTAATATTTCTCGGACCCGAGTCGAACTCCAACAGCACGTTGTCTGATTTGAGATCCCTGTGAGCAACACCCTGTCTGCACAGGTGGTCGACCCCCTCGAGGAGCTGCAGCACCATCAGAGAGCCCTGCCTGCGGCCTGGTGTGGAAACCTCCAGGTACTGTCGCAGAGTGCAGGGGTAGCTATAAACACAGAAGAAGACAGGATGTCAGTCCTACTCAACTGGATGACTTAGAGCGGCAGTAGGCAGAATATTTTTGGCATCATTGGGCAAAAATTCCATAATAACCTTTCAGCATATTGTAATTCAAGTGTTCTGAGAGAAAACTAGACTTCTGCACCTCCTCTTGGCTCTGTTTTCAGGCTTTAAAAATCTAGCCCATGACGGGAGACTTTGGCCAATCACAGGTCATTTCAGAGAGAGAGAGCGTTTCTATTGGCCGTTCATTCAACGGAGGCAGCTGTAAATCACTCGCAAACTCCGACCAAACGGTCAAACTAGGCAGCGCTGATCAAATATGAATCAATATTCTTTTAGTGTAATGCCTATATAATATTTGCTCCAACTTGCCTACTCCAGCTTTAGGTTTTCTCGTATAGACCTCTTAAAGTTGTAATCCTTAAAATTTTCATGAAATCAAAGCCAGTTTTTGATACTCTTTATGGTCTGCATTTTTTCCAGCAATAGTAATTCAATGAATTTACATTCTGTCATTACCTTTCTATATAGCGATTTTCATTTTTAGTGGTGGGGTCCGCCATTCCCACATGGGATTCAAATCACAGGCATCAGGGATTCAGGGGAAATGATGCAGTATGTAATCCAGCATTACTCTATTTATTTCAGCCTCACTGTTCACTCTCCTAACACTGTATCAGAGCTGGAACTGCTAATTCAAACCGATCATTTCCTTCTGCTCCAAACTCACATTAATAAAAGCATTCAACTGGCAAAACATAAAGTTATTGTGAAGCAGTCATATGGAAACGCAATGTATTGGTCACCACGGTTATCACCGACAGACACTGTTCATCAAAAATGCATCCTCAAAGCATTATTTTTCTGCATTTATTGACAGCGGATCAGGTTAAAATATTGCAGGGAGTAGTGGAACAAGAAGGAGCAGCCACAGCGAGTTGTTCCATGAAGAGTTGCAGGTGAAAGACTGCCCAACAACTTCTCTGCAAGGTAAAACAATTTACTGTGCCCCGCTTTTGGGTGGGAAAAATACTTGCACTGTGTGCAGCATGAAACAAGGCAAAAGTGAGCATGGTTAACATCCCCCCACTCACTGCTTGACCCCTACTAAAGTAGGGCCAAAGGTTTTGCCCTTTTGGAACTAATGGAATTAGTCTTTTGAGCACAATCTAGCTTGTTATTATCAAAAATGTTGGGCACCCTGGACTTCTAACCCCCAAAAGGCACAACTAGACCACACTGTCAACCATCATACCAAATTTGAAGTTCCTAAGTTAAATAGTTTTCGAGTTCTGCTCCGGAAACGAAAGTGTGACACGCGAATGGACGGAAGGACGGACACGCGGAGCGCTATATACCCCCGACTACATTGTGCTGTAAACACATACACAAGCTGCTCAATGAGAGTTTGCTGGAGTATTCACCAAATCAACCTGGAGTTAAGGATTATGACATTAAAGGGATAGTTCGGGTGTTTTGAAGTGGGGTTGTATGAGGTACTTATCCATAGTCAGTAGATTACTTACAGTAGATGACGGTCGGCACGCCCCCCTGATTTTTTTAGGTGGGCCTTTCTTTCCTAAAATACGTTTTGCTGCCGGCCCCGTCCACAGCAGTACATTGCTTTGCTTCTCTGCGGTAACTCCTGTCTGTTTCTCCAAACTGGGGGCGTGTCGACCGTCATCTACTGTAGGTAATACACTGACTATGGATAAGTACCTCATACAACTCCACTTCAAAACACCCAAACTATCCCTTTAAAATTAAGCTGGTGACATTTTTTTGTTTTTAATCATTGCAAGAGGGTAAAAGATGGCAGGTCTTACTTCTTCATGATGAGGAAAAGAGTGCGATTGTTGCCCAGACCAGCAGGGTTAAGTCTGGCTGGCAGCACATCCGGATACTCTTCTTGGGCTCCTGGTAGCAACGGGACGTCCGCTGTGAAAGCCCGGTACACCCTGATCACATTAGGGTGTGCTGACACTCTTTTGGGCAGGACTCCAAAATGTCTGCATGTAGAGAGATCACAGCAGCTCAAAACAAGCATCTTTCCTACACCCTGTCCAGGACAGCAGGACTAGTAATGACCGATGAAAGCACTGAGTGTAATATTGTAATAAAAGTGTAATATGTACCCATCCAGAGTGACTTCTTCTTTTTCCTGCTTTAAGGCCAGGGGGCCTGCAGGCACCAGCTCCTGTGACATGGATTTTAATATTGCCTCACTTGACGACCCTGCCTGCAAACAAATGTCATCAAAAACTACCTGTCAGTACTGATTTGTGCCAGTCATCTGTTTCCCCACTAATATCTAAAATTGTGGGGAGAAGTGTGTAATATTGTAGAATACCCACCCCAAAGTTCCACATCATCTTGATAGCCATAGGGAAGTTTCTCAGCGAGCAGCATGTCAGAGATCGAGCCGTCTCCCCTTCCTCTTCATCTTCTCTCAGCTGCTCCAGGGAGCACTTGCTGTTAGTCTCCTTCGGAGGGGCAAACCGAGCCGCAGCCTCGTACACAGCAGCGTTGGAGCCTTTCCCAATCTGGTTCCCAATAATGTAATCCTCCAGTTTATATCCAGAGGTGAAAGGCTTGAGTGGGCTCTGGAATCTTTTCTTCCTAAACACCGCCTGCAAATTGGGAGAAATATTTATTTTTTAAGATGCAGAAAGGTAAATGTGTGCACATCCCATCCTTCAGGCCCGGTGAAGAATAACAGATTCAGTCAAGGGTATCTGTAGACTGGATTAAAGCTCCTAAAACTTATTTGGCAAAAAATATTTTATTTAGGAAAGCACCGATCAACCTCTATCAGTCCCGATACCGAAAGCGATACCTGGGCTTTGGGATATCGGACGATACTGAGTACCGATCCGATACCAGTGTTAAATAATAAGCTGTATGCCTCACTGTATGGAAGTGACTGGGATCATTCTTTTATGTGTAAGGCAACATCAGGCTTGACTTAAAACATTGCTTTCTTAACGTTGTAAAACAGAATGTTACAAATAAATACATAGATATGAATTACTGAATTGATATTCATTAATAAAATAATACATCGTACAATAGCAACTTGGTAAAAAATCTTCAAAATTATCAGGAATTACAATTCAAGTGTAAACTTTTTAATGCAGCAACAAATTGCTCAAAACTTAAAAAGAAATTAAAATTCCAGTATATAATGTATATAGTAGAGGTCGACCGATATGGTTTTTTTATGGCCGATGCCGATGCCGATTTTTTACAGAATCAGGACAGCCGATGGCCGATATATGATGCCAATTTTTTTTTTTGCCGATATGTTTGGCTGGTTTTCTTTTTTTCCTCCATCTGATAAAATATAACAGCTTAATAATAACAAATAATACACAAAATGTCTTAACTTAAGTAAACATTTATTGAACAACACTTATGCTCTGTCTCTCCAATTTGCACTTTGTGTCTGCACTGCAGTGCATATTTTATTTTGTGCATGATGGTTAATAGTAGTAATAGTACAGGGCTCAAAACCTTTTAAGCACCTTTCCAAAACTGTGCTAAAGCATGTTTTTTATTTATGTTTGTTGACAGACACTGTTACAAGCTATATGGCCATAATCTAAGTGATCAAAACATAATAATAACTTTGTTCACTCGTATTACACAGCCTGCTGCTCATATCTGCTGCGGACTACAAACAGGCCAGTGACGTCATAGACGCGATGTAGGACCCATAGACCGTAGACACGTTTAATGAGGAAGTGAACTTTTTGCTAAATGTTTCGAGAAATTGCTCGTGTTTCCGCCCTCACACGCAAACTTGCACTTATGACAAGCATTGTCAACATCAACTCTAGTAAAGTGTAATCACGCTTTATAAGTTTAGTTTTCTCCGCTATAGTTACTAAGAGCAGAAGCTCTGTGTGTGTGCGCTGCAGCAGCGTGCATGTGAGAGCTGCTCCGCCCCGCACACAGCGCTGCGTTACCTACGGAGAGAAATTCTCCGTTACCAAAAACAGAATTGATAACGTCGGAGCATTTCATATCTAACCAATTAAATATATAGGGCTTTGAAAGAGAAGAATTTAAGCCTACCGGTTTCTCCCGGCAGAATGGCAATTTGATTGACACACAAGGGGCGGTGTCACACGTGTTCCACAGCAACAACAACACTGGGCTGCCCGCAGATGTGCCTGCTTGATAATCGGCTTAATATGCTCAGGCATCGGCCGATGCCGATTATGAAAAAATGTCAAATAATCGGCCCGATTAATCGGCCGACCGATAAATCGGTCGACCTCTAGTATATAGTATATAAACATAGAATTGAACTGAATAGATCGGCCGCATTGCCACCGATACCAGATCCAGCTATTTGAGTCAGTATCGGCCCGATATCATCCGGTATCGGTGCATCCCTAATCTTATTAAATTATTATTATTATTTTTTTTCCCAACAACCCAGTAAGGTTGAAACGTTTCCTTTTCTCAGTCCAATGTTGGGAGCTTTAATCCAGAAATATTTCTTTAGACATAATAATAAGTTGTAGATAATATAATGACACATTTTATAATTGTAGATATGTCAGGTCAGCTACCAAAGTGTCTTATCTGGCTGACAATTACTATAAAGACATCATCCTGGAAAGTAACTAAATACATATACTATACTTAATACTGTACTTAAGTACAATTTTTAGGTATTTGTACTTTACTTGAGTATATCAATTGTATACTACTTTATACTTCTACTCAGAGGGAAATATTGTACTTCTTATTCCATTACATTTATTAGATAACTTTAGTAACTTTGCAGATTTAGATTATTAATACAAAATATAAATCAACTAATACATTATGATGTATAATTACAGATTATTATGATCATCATGCTACCAAGCAGTATATAGAGTCATTAAAATTAGCCCCACCTTTACCAGCTGCAACATTAAAGTGATGCATCAATAATTATAATCCAGTAATATAACATAGGCTATATGATTATAAAATGTGCCCTTCTCCATGATGATGAGTACTTTTACTTTTGGTACTTTAAGTATATGTTGATGCTAATACTTTTGTATTTTTACTTAAGAGTTTGAATGCAGGACTTTTACTCATAACGGAGTACTTCTACACTGCGGGCTAGTATTGATACTTTTACTTAAGTAAAAGATCAGAACACTTCTTCCCCCACTGGTAAAATCATCAGGTAAAGTAACTAGTAACTATGGTTGTCAGTTAAATGTAGTGGAGTAGAAATAGCATAAAATGGAAATACCCAAGTACAAGTACCCCAAAACTATTTAGTTCAACATTTCTGTGGGGATACCATACCTGGATCTCCTCACATGTCGCCGCACTCTTTCTGTCATCTTCCAGCTGTTGTTCGATAAGCCCCACACCGAGACCGAAAGCCAAAAACACGGCCCTGTTCCGCGGGGAGCCGCCGCCAAACCTTCTCCTGAAGCCGGCGGCCTGAAGCTGGGCTGCCAGGCCCTTCAGAGAGGTGCGGAAATAACGGTACCGAGACGGCAGGAAAGCCTGAGGCTGAACGGTGCGGACCGACGGGCCTACACGGAAACGGTCAGCTCGGAGCTTTGCTGCGACTCGGCCACCGGATTTGAGGAGACCCAGCTGAAAGACCGACCGGCCCAGCTCGAGTCCCCGGCTAATAGCGTGTTTCACAGACATAATTTACCCGGACAGGTAATTTAAGCGGTTTATTCCCCCGCTTGTGTCAGGCAGGCCTCAGGTTGCTCAGGCAAGGACAGTGTTATGTAAACAAACAGCTGCTACTGCTACTGAGCATGCGCAAGAATGACAGACGACCTTCTGCTTCTTCTTCTTCTTCTTCTTCTTCTTCGTTGGAGTTTTATGGCAACTTTATTGCGCATTACCGCCACCAGCTGGTCTGGAATTTGGATCACGATTCTAACTAGTTTTACTACAAAAGAAAATGAAAATAATAACAAAAAACAAAAAACATAAATATATATATATATATATATATATATATATATATATGATGATATATGATGCATATATGATGATCATAGTAATCTGTAATTATACATCATAATGTATTAGTTAATTTATATTTTGTATTAATAATCTAAATCTGAAAAGTTACTAAAGTTGTCTAATAAATGTAGTGGAATAAGTAGTACAATATTTCTCCTCTGAGTAGAAGTATAAAGTAGCATAAAATTGAGTACAATTTTGAGGTATTTGTCCTTTACTTGAGTATATCAATTTTGTCAATATTGTACTTCTTATTCCACTACATTTATTAGATAACTTTAGTAACTTTGCAGATTATATATATATATCCTGAGATATTGGATCAAAAATAAATAACACTTTTTCCCAGAACAACTTCTTTGTAAGAGATCACTTAGATCATAGCCTACATAGCCTTACTTAATTTCTTCAAGATTCACTACCAGTTCCCTTCTCTCAGTGTCATATTTCGGACAGTAGAGCATAACATGTTCTAAAGTTTCTACCTGTTTACAAAATTCACACCTCCCTGTTTTCCTATTTTAAATAATGTAATCCAGTATGCCCATAACGTGACCTAGATATTACGGTTTCCTCTCTCCGGGTTCTCCCTGTGCTTGTCTTCATACCTACTTTCTCTTCATACCTACTTTTCTCTGAATACTGTATAACCACCTTGCTGTTCTTCCCTCTGCTTTTGCCACCTTTTTTTCAGCTTATGCTTAACTGTGGTCTTCATTTCTGTCTTACTAAAGGGCATTGTGATGTCAATCTGATTAGATTTTGTGGCTTCCTTTGCACGCTTGTCAGCTAATTCATTTCCTTTAATTCCCATATGGACAAACAACCTAAATATCCACAGACATATATACAGGCCTATGTGTGAGGCCTCGGTTCCAAAATTACACACATCACTTAAACAGCTTAAAGTGTAATGGGTCCTATTGTCCCTTTAATATGATAAGTAAGGAACACAATAGGCTAGCCAGACAGTATTGTGTGAATTTAGTGGAATGTGTAAATAGGTTGAAAATTGACAACTGATGCCAGGCTTTTTTCTCTTCTGCCTTTCCTTCAAAATACACTGTATGGTTCAAAGTACTGAATTTTCAGCTATTATGATAGTTGAACATTTACAGATTGCTGTTGCAGACTTAGGGGGAGACATGCAGCTTTATAGCTTCAGGGCTTATAGTTGCTAACTTAAGAGGTAAACCAAACTAAACTATGTTCATAACTGATTCTCGGTCACAGATTCTGCTGAAACAAGCCACGAGTCATAATATGTGACTTAAAGGAACTGACTTTATTGGCTAAGTGATCTTTTGTACCATACAGACATAAATGTAGATCAATGCCTAAATTCTGCACACTCGTATGTGTACTATATAGCATCCATTCAAAAACAGTCAAACATGTAAAGTATGCAAATAACTTGCACTTGCACATTAATGCACATTGGTATAGTCCATTGAATGGTTGTATAGTGCAGCTGTAAGTGATCAGTCTTAGTAAGCCATATCAGTATGCAAGTGTGAGATTTAGTTTAGCACAACTAACCTACTGTACATAAGCAGCAGAGCCATCGTTTTAGAGAGTAGCAGTAACCTATCAGTAGAGGTATCATATATGTCATACATGCATGAACACATATTGTAAATGCACGGACAGCTTTATGAAATTCAATCAGCAGCAGAAATAATGATTTACTAACCGCTCCTTTCTTTGCAATGAGAGCTGCTCCTACTCTGAACTCTCCTCTAAGGACACAAATCAACCTCATTTGGCCTTTTAGGTCTCATGAAAAAAGAATTTTCAACCCGTTGTCTTATTTGTGGCTTTTTTGAAGACGGTTGTTGCTGATTCAGGGTGTGAGAATCTAATTCATCATTGGCTGTTTTGATTGTTGTGATGGCAAGGCAAGAGAAGAATCATATACACCTGTCAGCGAAGAGAAACAACTCCTCTTTAATATCACTGTGGATGGTTAATCATTCATTCAGTACTTGTAGTGACATTACAAAGGTTCAGTTCTTTGGTATGCTCTTAAAAAAAAAAAGATAAATAGATTGGGCTGGGTGGATAATTCAATATTATCATTGATTTTAACCATACATCAGACCGGCAATACGTCATCCAGAGTAGGCTCGAATGACCACGCCCCCTTTTGGGGGAAATCAATCCCGTGTCCCTCATAGACGGTAACAGAGTAAACAGAGGAAGTTGAAACATATCTCCAAACTTCTACTTTAAACAAACCGGTAATAGTAATAATAACGCGATTTGTTCCCCTGCCGCGTCCTAAAAAGGTTAAAATGATAGAGGGGCTTTATGGCTCCAAGCTATAGACAAGACCAGCATCGCGTCATCGCCGAGGCTGTGCTCCCATTTTGGGGAAAGAAACTCGCTGTCACAGGAGAGAAATAGAAAATGACAAAAATCTGTTGAGTATTGGGTTAACCGACGCTTTGACGCTGAGATGTGAGGCTCATACGATACACTAATATTCACTGTCAGTGCGAAAAATCGCTAAATGATGCTGGTGACAGTGACTAGCATGGCTAGCTAACGTTAGCTTGAGTGGGAGGCTGCTGCAGTAATGGAGTCATATATTAACGTTATAGCAGCATCAGACGGTCGTATCCAACTAAATCTCAGCCTATAGATCAAACAGTTGGCTATTAACACGTTGGTTATGTACAGACAACACTTAGCCAAACGTGATTCAATCAAATATGTATGGATGTCTGGGTAAGCAATCTGTGTTGGACGGGGGCAAGACTGAAGGGACATGGTGACGATCAACCTTATCGCGAACGCTCAGGCTCAGACAAGGTTGCAAAATAAGTATTAGACATTGTGTATAAAACAAATGTTTGTATAACAAGAGATGAATGCATACAAATTTGTCAAAATTACAATCCAAACATACGTCAAATTGCATTGCAGTCTATGGGATCTTCGGTTTTATTTCCCCCAAAAAGTGGCGCAGCCTGGACTTTTTGAGATGACTGATTAATGCTGCATCTTTGCTACGACTACTACTACTACTACTACTACTACTACTACTAATAATAATAATAATAATAATAATAATAACAATAATAATAATAATAATAATAATAATAATAATAATAACAATAAAAAAAGTGATAATGATAATAACAATTGCTTTATTTCTGTCTTATTTCTCTATCAGAACAATGAACAAATGAAAATTAATGAATTATTTATATTAACACATTTCCAGGAAACCTAACATCTAGAAATGACTGATAACCCTGGCTCTATATAGCATATCCCAACATTATGAACTGCAATTAAACTCAGTGTGTGAAGTTGACAATTAGTACTATAAAAAACACAGAGAAAGTCATTAGTAATGAAATAGGCCATTGAAAATAATGTGGTGAATCTGCTATTCATTTTCGAAATGAATACATCGAGAAACCTGCCTCTGCAGGCTGCTCATCAAGGATTTTGGCCACTCTTCATGGTGTATTATGGCTGATTATCCAATTGATCCAACCGACGTAATTCGCCATTTTGGTGTAGACTCCAGGGAAGTATGGGTTTGCGCAGCTGATACCCCAGGAGACAATGCCCTCGAACTTGCCTTTGCAGATGAGAGGACCACCGGAGTCACCCTGTGGGTCACCAAGACAAATTCCAGTTGATGAACAAACTAAAATAGTACTGAAATAGGACACACGCATGAAGGGGATGTTAATGTTAATAGTGATAACATGCACCACACAGCAGTGGTGGAAGAAGTACTCAGATCTTTTACTTAAAGGTTTTCTATGGGACATTCAGAACATTAATATAGCAACAAACAACTATTTGCTATGTAAAGATACAGTGATGTCTACCTGAGCAGAGAATGAAGTCACTCTCCCTCTGTGTGTGTTGTAATCTAAGCTTCTCTGTGCTTTGTTTATGTAGCCGGTCCGGCCACATGTGCGTGTTAGCGGATAATTTATTTTAGGTAAATCAACTTGAATAGCCCTTATTTTAAATCATTAGGTCCTAAAAAAATGCACTAATAGCCGAATCCAGAGTTATTCTCCTTCCTACTGTCATGTGAATGAGACTGAGACTAAGGCTGGACTGAGGGTTGGGAGGCGGGGTTAAAGGAAACCCTAGTGCGCCTGCCCTATTGGCTCCAGGGATGCGGAAGATTGCCGGAAGATCCGGGTAATTTTATACTCGGAAGACAAAGTTTTTTTGCTTCATGCGACCATTGAGCAACTTTCATGTACTCCATTACAAAGTTGTTGGTAAAGTAAAGTTACAGAAGTATTAGCGTCAAATAAAAGTAAAGTAAAGGAAAAGTAAAAGTACTCATTAGAGAATATCCAGTTTCAGAATAATATATATTATAATATTGAATTATAATTATTGATGCATGCAGCTGGTAAATGTGGGGCTAATCATATTTGTTGATTAATATTTTGTATTAATAATGTGAATCTGCAAAGTAATTAATCCTGTCAAATAAATGTAGCCAAGTAAATAGTACAATATTTGCACTACTTGTAGCGGAGTAGAGGTATAAAGTAGCATAAAATGTAATTACTCAAGTAAAGTAAAACTGTAGTTAAGTACAGTACAAGTACAGTAAATGTACTTAGCTACTTTCCACCACTGCTACACAGGACAACATTATGCTACATTGTACTGTACTAATTAAAACATGCACCACAGAAGCATACAATACACAGCATGCAGAGCAATAAAAAGGGAAATATGAATTAAAATAATATGTAATATACAAGACAACATTATGCAACATGATTAGGTACTCATTAAAGTGGAAGTAGGCAACATTTTTTTGGCATAATTTGGCAAAAATTCCATAATAACCTTTCAGCATATTGTAATTCAAGTGGTCTGAGAGAAAAGTAGACTTCTTCTCCTCATCTTGTCTCTGTTTTCAGGCTTTAGAAAAATCTAGCCCATGACGGCAGATTTTGACTAATCACGGGTCATTTCAGAGAGAGAGAGAGTTCCTATTGGCTGTGCTCCGGTCATGTGACCAGAACTTGGCTTCCTTCAACAGATTTAACAATGGCGGCTGCATCACAAACTTTCTCATTTTACAGCTAAACAGTACACTACAAGATGATTCTGAAAACATTGAGGCGAGAAATAGTCATTACAGTAACAGAATATTGTTTCATATTTGATCAGCGCTGCCTAGTTTGACCGTTTGGTCCGAGGTCGTGAGTGATTGACAGCCGGCTCTCATAGATGGCAGCTGGACAGCGGACCTTGTTTTCCTCCGGTAAGTTAAATCCTTCAGATGCCGTTAGGAGCACCGGAGGACACAGTAGGACACAGAGGAACATGATTTTTTTCAGGTTACCCGTTTCATGTACTACTGTCACGATATAGCGGCCGTTTTCTAAAAATAACTTTTTGAAATCATACTTGCGCCAATATCGCATATTGCAGCTTTTAAGCATTCAACACAAGCATCCAATACACAGACCATACAACAAATGCATCAGAAAAGAAGACAGAAAAATTGTGTACCTGGCAGGAATCTTTGCCACCGTATCGAGATCCAGCACACAGCATGTTTGGAGAGATCCTCCCCCAGTAGTAATAATTGCAGTAAGGTGTTATTCTCACATCCACAGAACGCAGCACAGGAGAGAGGGAGTAACTGTAAATCTGTGTCACACCCCAGCCACTCACTGTGCAGACAGTTCGAGCCCAAGGAGAACTGTTGGCATTCGGCAGAACAGCTGGCTGGACATAGGCGTTCAGCTGTGCCGGTCTACTCAGCTGTAACACAAACCAAACTTAGGGCTTAGATATGCTGACCAAGCAATTCATCAATTAAGAACAATTAAGAGTGTATGCATGTGTCAAGAGCTCCATTATTTCAGGCTCTTCTGCTCACCTTGATAAGCATGATGTCGTTGTCGAATGTGTTGTAGTTAAATCGGCGATGATAAAATATCCTAGAGACATTAAATTCCTGTTCAAATCCTTCTTTCTCCTTCAGGCTGTGTTCACTTAACACCACCCTGATCAGACTCTGCCTGGTGGCCATAAACAGACATAAGGTGCTTCAGAATTTACCCTTAAACTATGAAATACAGTAAAATCACATCTTTACTGTCACAATTCTTTCCTCGTTGTATATTAACATTCAATTATTATAACATCTTCTCAAAACATCAGTGTTAGCTACTTTTAGTGTCTTGTGTCAGTACTTACGGTTTCCAGCAGTGGGCAGCAGACACCACCCACCAAGGGTGCACTAAGGTTCCTCCACAGTAGTGTGCCCCAAAATACTGCAGGGATGCCTGATATTTGACAGAGTACTTCTCGACCTCCTGACCCCCTATGATCCTCCCTGCAAATGCCTCTGTAGACAGTGAGAATAGGTGCTGTGTGAGTTATTTTTGTTTACAAAAAATGTAAAATGTATTTCATATTTAATGCTCTATCAGGGCCGGCTCTAGCCATTTTGGTGCACTAGGCGAAATTCGGATTTGGAGCCACCCCCCTACCCCCCCATCAAGGGTTATGGTAAGGGTTCAACCCCCAGGACCCTAACGGCAACACACAACACAATGGTTTTAAGACAAAAATTAAGATTTTTACTTACATGAATAACTGTATTTATTATAATATAAATAAAGAATTGGTCCCTGATGTTGTTGGCTTAAAGTATTTAGTTAGTTTCACTACAATTTACACTTTTATTAACAAATAAGTGCGGCCGGGCACATGAAAAAGTGTGAGAAAGAGAGTTACAGGGGTGAAAAGTGTATTTCCTTCTTTCTTTCTTTCTTTATTTGTTCATTTGTTACCTCAATGCAGAAAATGAGAAATGTTTTTTAAATTATTTATAATATTATTAATTTTAGAGTGCGACCAGCGCCCCCCAGAAGGTGGCGCCCTAGGCGACCGCCTACATGGCCTATGCCTTCAGCCTGCCCTGTGCTCTATGGTATTTATAATCTTGAAGAGAGGTTGGAGGCAGTCTCAGGGCCACGTCAGCAGAGTTTGGGTATATCCGTTACTCCTGATATACATACATTTCTTGTTTTCACCCTCAGGGTCAGCCAGTGTTCTGTGAAAGTTCCTTTCAATGTGGTTCCACATCTCGAGTAGGATTACATACCTTTTATTATGCACCCAAATTTTGTGATTTAGGAACTCACCTGATACCAAGAACGCCAAAAACAACAGCACAGTAGGGCTTCGCAGCGGAGCCATGTTTTTACTTATCATCTGTAATGCAGAAACATGACTTTTAGAAGCTTCTATACACAGTATATAATGTGCCAATTCATTAAATTACTCTAACAATCCTGATAAAATCCAATTATGTTGGTGTGAAATAACAGAAAGTGAATGCAGATTATGGTTAGGCTGTACACATGTGCAACTTTGCTGCCTTATTTCTCCTCAGCTGACTATGTATGACACCTAAAGGGATTTTGGAGATTATAGTTTGCTTTAAATTACTGAAGTTCACAACTTTCATCTGAAATCAATGGCTAAATCATACTACTGACTGGTAACAGTCTGCTCTACTCTACTGAATCACCATGATTTCATTTCGAAACTAAATGAATAGTATTACAATTTTAACATATATTACACAAAATATACTGGTAATAGAGGGTAGGCCCCTGAATATTAATCATTAAGAGTTCTACTTACCTGTAAGCCCAAACACAGCGACGTTCAGAGTATCTCCAACTGGTGGGACCAATGCTCTCCAGTTGCCTTTTATAACCATATCCTTGTCAAAACCTTTTGTTTAAATTATCTTTTTATCTTAGTTTTGTACTGCAACCATCTCACGCTGCAACAATGAAACTGACCCACTACCTGACAAAGCTAAAGTGTTCTCGTGTATTATGTCTGTTTCTAAGCTCTTGTTTGCTGCTTGCACCTTGGGATATGGAAGTATTTGAGATGGGAACGCCTCTAGGCAGTCACCACCATCTCCTGGTTATGGGACGTATGGATGAAATTCGCTCAGACTAATTTGATTGATATTCTTGCGTGTCTATAGTGGATATATAGATATATAGATTTTATTTTTATTTATTCTTTTTAATTAATTCTTCTTTTTTTTCCTTGCGTATGTTCTTTTTATTTTATTTATTCATTTTTTTTGTATATGTATGTTTTTCCTGTATCTATACTGTCTTATTTTATATCAATAAAGGAAAGGCATAGAATGTTGTTATTGGGGACGTTTGTGAATGTTTGTTCTGTTGTCTCAAAATGAACCAAAAAACAATAAATATAGTATTGAAAAAAAAAAAAAAAGAAGTTAAACACATAATCCAGACTAAAAGTAGGAAGGACAACTGGCAAAAGAATATCAATGTGTGTGAATACGTAAATTAACAGATTTATTAATTAAACGGAACACTCAAAAGTCAGATATAGTCGTCTAGATGGGGCAGTGATATTATACAGTAAATATCTTTCAGTAGTGTAATGGATGAATAGACCACACTTCTTTATGCCCTTTGACACGGCTGAGGCGTGCGTGACTATTTCAGCCTTCTTTCAGCTGTGTCCCCATCTCCGGCGATGTGAAACGGACTTGAGAGCAAGTAAAAAAATAAATATAAAAACATAGTTCAAAGCAGTAAACACCTACAGCATAAAGCCAGCTGTCCTTCCTGCATTTGTCAGTTTAAACTGTGTTGATTTCAGCCTGCATTATGACTGTAACTTCTTCGTATTTGTGTAATATTACCATACAATCTGCCCACCAGGCTTTGATTGGTCAGTAGGCAGTACTTTTATACAATTGATCTCTTATCTGGAACATAACCTGCTCCGGAGCAGGTTAGCTGTTCAGCATAAGTTACCATGGCGATCTACATCCGGTAAAAAGTGAACCACCTTCAAAGGACGGAAAACCCAGGGTTAACCCTGAAGTTACCTCACTAATTTTATACTTATACTTTATTTATCTGGTTTGGGTCACAGTGGTAGCAGGCTCAGCACGGTATAACCAAGATACACCCACACAGAGCTACGTAGTCCATTTCTTCCTGGGGGAGCCTGAGGCATTCCCAGGGAAGGTGGGATATATGTAATCCTTCTGGAGTGCTCTGTGTCTGCCTCCTCCTCCTCCTCCTCCTCCTCCTCCTCCTCCCAGAGTGCCTCCACAGGGAGGTGACAGAGACATCAGGTATCAGGAGGCATCCTGATCAGATGGGGATCACATGGGGAGGAGCAGCAGCCATTTTTAAAACCTAGCTGACTGAATTTGCCCCCCCAAAAATGTTATTTTATGTTATGTTACAGCTTCATGCTACAGCGACTTCCTGTACCTAGTTGATTGCATTCGATGAATTCCCCTTTGACTAGCTGAATATATTTGTAACTTAAAGGTTCTCTATTCGATATTCAGGGCATTGACACAGCATCAAACAACTATTTGCTATGTCAAGATATAGAGGAGTAATGTCTACCTGAGCAGAGAATGAAGTTACTCTCCCTTTGTGCGTGTTGTAATCCGAGCTTTGCTTTGTTGACATCGTCGGGCCGGCCGCGCATGCTTTTAGCACATGTTTGTGCATGTGAGCGTGCCCCACTGGCTAGCTCATGGCCGCAGCTCTTCTGCACTGCTGTGACACTGCTCTCATACGACGGTTACAGCTGATAACGCGTCCCGACCGATGGTGTCATTGCGGAAGCGTAGAACCCAACCACCCTCCGGTTCCCTTCAGGTAAACACCGTTAGCTCTGTCAGCACTTTTGCCATTGTTAGCGCTGTTAGCACCGTTAGCGCTGTTAGCACCGTTAGCTGCCAGCACCGTTAGCTGCCAGCCACAGCCGTCGCCATGTTGAGAGACGTTTAGAGGCAATACATATGCTCTCAATTTCGCGCTTAGCACCTTCAAGACCTTTTTACCCAGGAGGAAAGGCATCTGGAAGCCAGTGCTGAGTCACTGGTGTTGTTCGAGAAGTGATGACAGTGATACTGGCACTGATAACATCACCCCAGTCTAAAGACTGTAAACCAAGATTATCTCAGGATCTACATACCTCCTCTCCAGTGAAACATTTTGTCACAGAGTCATGAATCATTTATTTTTTAAGTGACTTTTCTAGTTGTTATTTTTTTTCGAATCAGTCAGTTACAGTAAAAACAACACCCACTACTTGGCATCCTCAAGCACATTTAATATCATTCAGGATGAGCTACAATCTTTGTCAAGTCTTACAGATGTCATAAAATCAAATGCCGCTGTTCTGATAGACATTAAAAGCCTCTTAACTTAATGGAACAAGAAAAGCCTGTATTGATACATAGACAAGAATTATACAAAGAGGGGAGTTTAGGGATTAGAGCCGTGTGATTATGACCTTTCATTCCGGGGCCAGACAGATGAATGTGAGAACGGGGAGCTGGCAGCAGTGTGCGTTGATGACAGCACTTGGACTGAGGAGTGGGTCATGCGGAAAAAAAGGCAGCGGTCAGCACTCTGGGGATGTGAGAGCGCGGCTATAGCTATCAGTAGCAGGGAGGGTGACATAGAGGGCTATTAGCCAGAGAGGTCAGGAACTCCACAGAGGGATTGTAGCAGTGATGAGACCTGCCTGAGCTGTGCTCCATTTTTAATGACACCCGGCCCTAGAATAGATGTGGAGCGGCAGCGTTGGCCCGACTCGGTCGGATACAAACACTTTTGCTGCTTGTCATCAGTCAAAAACCCTCATTAATCCTTCCTGGGGAAATCAGTGAGGGGAGACGGTTCGGTGATGAAGAGCTGCAGAGACCCTTACTGTGTCTCCTTTCATTTAGGACCACAGCAGCCAGTTTGATCCATATCAAGAGCTTCAATAAAGCTGCAATATGTCAAATATTGGACGTAGCTGACAGGGCTACAACATCAATATACCATAACATGATAAAAGTGGCACCACAATAAACACAGTGTGACGGTGAATGGGCTTTCAGTTAACTGGGTGGTTATATAGCCTAAACAATGATGACGTACAGGACAGCTTGAGTAGGTCACGGAAGAGGTGAGACAGAGGTGCTGTGGAAGCTTCAATTATATATCGGTCCAGAACAAGAGGGTGGCCATGGAAACGGAAATAGGAACTATAAGAAACCCGAGAATGTAATGCCCTCCTGTTAAAGTTTCACACAATTGAAGCCAGCTCCCTCTCAGTGTAGACCGCTCTTCCCATTGTCTCACTATGGACCTGCCATCTCTAGTGCTCTGTATACTGTTGGAAGTCCTGGCTGTAAACTGTAAGTATAAGCTTCTTTATCTTCAATTTACAGTTTATTTATGCATGAAAGGGCTTTAAGTGAAGTTCGGTTACAATGACAGGAAAGTTGGGATACATGCTATGTTGTCTAACATCCTGAAAAGTTACATACATGACAGTTTTGGGGTTCATAAATTGAATGTTTACATGGGCTGAATGTGTATCTAATATGTTATTAGCATCCCTTTTCCATCAATGTTTTAAAAGTTGCCTTTTAGCTGTGGCACTTGCAGTCCTGATACTCCCTCGAGACAATCTTTTGACAGAAAAGTGTGACTCAGAGCCATTTTCATCCGGGCATGACTGAGCGTCTCACAGCTTTGAATCATAAATCGCACTGGCAGAGTAATAGAGGGGTAAAATTGGCATAGATTGTACTTGAAATGAAAAGATGAGAATATTTCAGTGGTGAAACGGACACAACGTCGGTTTGTTTTGTGATATTTGTAAGATTTAGTTAGTCTCGCCTTTGTAAAGTCCTTTGTAATGACCCTTCTGTGATGAAAAGCCCCTGTAAATACACCCGATTCATCCAGAATTTGCTGATCTTCTTGCTCACATTTTAAAGATTCATTCAAAACTAGTCAGTAACGGTTAAAATTCCCGTAACATGCACATTGTTAGTCGGTGCATCAAAGATATCTTTGTGAGACAAAGAGCTTTTGAAATAAAAAGGTCAGTAAAAGTGTGCTTTTTCACTTCAAGAATTTGAAACCTCAGGAACAACAGATGAAAGCAAAACAACAAAATAACAATAAGTAATTGAGGCCAACACCCCCTTTTGTGCCTGGAAATTATATAACAAAGATAAAACGTGAAAGGAGACTCCAATAAGCTTTTATAGGATCTGGGACTGAACAGAACCACTTTTAATTTCACAACAGACAATGCTGGAAACTTTACTTTAGCTTTTGAGAATATGGAAAAAAAGTAGATTTGTCTGCATTAATGGCAGCTAACGACATCAGCAGTAAGTAGTGAATCACATATAACTGACTTGCTACAATGCACAGTTAAGCAGTGTGTGCAGTAAGCAAAAAGAACACGTTATTACATTTGATTCTATTCAGTTCAGCCCACATTACACAAAATAGGAGACACGCTGTTCAAGGTTCAGTTTCAAGGTCATACATAACGCTTTCTAATGCACCTGTATGTACTTTATGTGTATCTCACACACACCCAATCCATGCCATATATATGTATGATATATATATGTATGTATAGATAGAGTTACTGTTTTGCTCTTCACACGCACCACTGCTGCTAATTATAGCTTGGGGTCAATATATCTAGGACAGTAATGAGAGGGTATTGTTCCATTGCTGATGCTCTCAGTCCCTCAGTATACTCTGAGGTTTAGACAGAAATGTTCAAATGTTTACACTGTAGATACTGTCAGGGTCAGGATTCTAGAAATACTGAGGTCACAAGTCTAAGTGCCCCCAAGTCCCCCGCAAGTGTCAAAGTTTGTATCGTTCATATTTTATTTATTCAGTAAAGGCTTAATGCTTAAAATTCTGATGGGGTAATAATACAGAATCCTTGGCCTAAAAGTAGTCAAATGTAACTATTGAGTCTAAAAGTACTGGAATCAGCCTATTAAACACTGAAAATGTATACATTTTTAATTGTAAAATGCAAAGTGCTACTCAGGTTAGTAAAAAAAAAAAAAAAGAAACTTTCTGGAAAGAATACAGAAGATATGACCTCAGTAACTCTGAAAGATGGGAGAAATTATAAATCACATTTTTAAGAGGCTGATCCGTTTGAGCGCTTTGCATTCTTTTCATTTTTTCTTTCTATTAAAAAGATCACGACCATAACACATGTTCAAGCTCTCTCAGTTAGGGTTAAATGTAGTTCAATCTAACTGACTGTAACAGAATAAGAATATATTTAGCAGTGTTGGAAGAAGTTTTCAGATCATTTACTTAAGTAAAAGTACTACGATTAAAAATACCCCTATACAAGTAAAAGTCTTGCATTGAAAATGCCACTCAAGTAAAATAATGCAAATATCATTAACAAAAGTAAAGATACAAAAGAAAAAGAAGCCCCTGTGTGTGTTATATTATTATATGTGGCATTTTTGGACTATTATAATAAGTAGCATTTCAGCAGTAGCATTTATTGTAGTGGTGTAAGAAAATATCGGATAAATCAGATATCGTGACATTATGTTTTGTGATACTGTATCAATTCTAAAAAAAATTGTATCGAATTTTTATTCAATAGTTTACATGAAAAGATTAACTCAGTCAATACTTTATTTCATTTGCAAAGAGAGCACCCTCTCAGTGTATGTGCCCTCTCAAAGTAGTGCTATGATGTTAGATGTTACAGGGACTTTGATAAATGCACATGAAGATCTCACTGTTCTGATTAAATAAAAAAAGTAAACTTTTTTTACTCAGATTTTATGCATATGGTGGTGTGTTCTTTATACTATGACAGTTTTCCTAAAATTAGATTAAAAATCGCAATATATTAAATCGTACCCCCTGTATTATGACCAATATGCAGCCCTAATTTATTGGATACTGTACTATGTAACAGTGCATCATATTTTACAAGATCATCATATGTTTGGTGTGTAAAATCTTAATCTGTAATATAAACTGTCAAATACATGTAGTGGAGTAAAAAATACAGTATTTCCCTGTGAATTGCAGTGGCGTAGAAGTAGCTTATAAAGTAGCACAAAATATACTTGAGTAAAGTACAAGTACCTCAAATTTGAACTTAAAGCAGCAGTGGGTAGAACTGGAGCAAATATGATTAAAAAAAGTTATTTTTATAAAACTATATCCTGACAGTAGTGCATGAGACAGGTAATCTGGGAAAAAATCATGTTCCTCTGTGTCCTCCGGTGCTCCTAATGGCATCTGCAAGATTTCACAGACCGAGGAAAACAACCAGTCAGAGCCGAGCTGGAGTCTGCCGTCTCTGAGCAGCTGTCGATCACTTGCAAACTCCGATCAAACGGTCAAACTAGGCAGCGCTGATCAAATATGAATCAATAATCTGTCACTGTAATGCCTATTTCTCACCTCAAATGTTTTCAGAAACATTTTTACAGCTAAACAGTACACTACAAGATGTTTCTGAAAACATTTGAGACGAGAAATAGGCATTACAGTGACAGATTATTGATTCATATTTGATCAGCGCTGCCTAGTTTGACCGTTTGATCGGAGTTCGCGAGTGATTGAGAGCTGCCTCTGTTGAATGAACAGCCAATAGGAATGCTCTCGCTCTGAAATGACCTGTGATTGGCCAAAGTCTCCGGTCACGGGCTAGATTTTTTAAAGCCTGAAAACAGAGCAGAGGTGCAGAAGTCTAGTTTTCTCTCAGAACACCTGAATTACAATATGCTGAAAGGTTATTATGGAATTGTTGCCCAATGATGCCAAAAACATTCTGCCTACTGCCGCTTTAACCTGTAACTAAAGCTGTCAAATAAATGTAGTGGAGTAAAAAGTACATTATTTCCCTCTCAATTGTAGTGGTGTAGAAGTATAGTTGCAAAAAAAACAACTTCAGTAAAGTACAAGTACCTTATTACAAGTACCTAAGTACAGAACTTGAGAACAAGTATTTTCCAACATTATTTACAGTAAATCAAATCAAATCAATTTTATTTGTATAGCCCAAAATCACAAATCACAAATTTGCCTCGGGGGGCTTTACAATCTGTACAGAATACAACACCCTCTGTCCTTGACAATGCAACCCTCACATCGGCTAAGGAAAAACTTAACCAGTAGGATTCAAACCACTCCTGTGTTAACATCAGGTAGATAATGATGGTCAGACTCATCCTCACTGTGAATCAATGCACCTCAGCGATGAGATTGTTTTTCATTGATTTGCTAAGCCAGAAGCATCTGTGCTCTGAGGTTGTTTTCTCTATTGTTCTTGCTGATTCTGCAACTGCTGTAATAACGTTACAACTCTGTTTGCTCCTTATGGACTGTTATGTGTGTTTCTCTCTCTAAATCCAATCTAAGCTCCTCTTTATTTCCCTCTGTGCGTGTCGCAGGTCAAGGTCCGGGATTGGGACGTATAGTGGGAGGATACGCACCGGTTCCACATTCAATCAAGTACATCGTGTCGATACAGACAACATGGCGTCAGCACTTGTGCGGTGGCTCCTTGGTAAATAAATTCTGGGTAATCACAGCGGCACACTGTAACATTGGGTGAGCTCATTTTTCTTGTTTTGATTTACCTCCACTTACTATAAAAGCTACATAACCTCAGGATAATTAAGTGAGGTCACAGTACACCTTTGTGTCTTCAGCTTATTCTGAAGAAGTTGTGCGCAACAACAAAAGGCCTGTTGAAATATGATGACCTCAACTTGACTTCTCTGCCTGTAAATGTGTGTATATACAGGATTCCGTGAGAGCATCCAGTAATTTCGAGCCATATCAGATAGTCAATTCTGCAAGTTATCGAGACTGAGAGAAAGCACATGAAAGTGATACAAGCATGCCAGTAACAATGGAGCTCTGTGGTACGGGAATCTGAAGCAAGTATACAGTATGATGGCCTCGAGGCCTCACACTTTCAGGTGGATTATAAACAGTTTGGCTCATAAGGAAGCAATCATTCTAGACAATGTTTGGTGTTTAAGCTAGACTCTAGGGTTACAGCAGTACATTAGCAAACTGATATTGGCCTTTTATCAAATGACAGAAAACTGGATTGTCAGTGTTGTCAAGTTCCCGAATGTCAGTGTTGCCTACTTCCCTATCAGTCAACAAACAACAGCTTCTGTCCTCAAAAACCGATACTGTATTAACAATAGTGAGTAGTCCAATAACAGTGCTGGGTCACTATTATTGGACTATAAATATATATATATATATATATATATATATATATATATATATATATAGGACCTCGATACATATATATATATATATATATATATATATATATGTATATACCTTGGCAGTAGAGAGATAAAATGTGAGTATAGACTGTTTATATAGATGGACGACGCGTCTCTACTTCCTCCCACTGTGCAAAAGTGAAGCCAAAATATCCCAGATACGGTGGCAGCTATTTTGAGATTTTTGACATCATAGACGTCACAGAACTACACAGAACTGAGTTACCAAACAAAAGAAGTTTCCTCGGGAGTTTTCTCAGTTTATTTGAATAGGGAGGCTGTTGAAGGTGCGTAGCAAATAATATCTGAATCAAGAATGAATCTGCAATCAGAATGTTAAAATAAACATACATCATTACCTCTTTTTCCCAACTCCACTGACGGGTTGTCGACTTCGGTAACTTAATGAGCCATAAACCATGGCAACAACTCATGTATCCTATAGACATGCATGTATAGATGGACGATGCGTGTCGACTTCCTCCCACTGTTCAAAAGTGAAGCCAAAATATCCTGGATACGGGAGCTGACATTTTGATTTTTATGTCATTTGGAGCAATGAGTCTGAGAGGAATCTGCACAGTAGTGATCGGTGGGGGGGGGGGGGAGGGCTGGAGGCGTGGTATCGAGGTCCTGCCACACACCCGCCTGAGCCAATCACGAGGCGAGCACAGCCGCAGCTTGCTAGCATGAACCACGTTGCTCGCTGCTACGTTCGCACCACGGTAGCTGTTTGGCTAGAAAGACACAACAACTAACCATAATATCTCTATAACTACATTTATGATCAAATTGACACATTTACACATTGACTGATATTACACAGACTCGTGACTGCACGACAGCGGTTGCTGTAAGAAATTGAAACTTCCGTGATTTTAACCAAGTTAAACGTTTACTTTGTGACCACAGAAAAAAAAACAACTTTCTAGTTATAATCTCTGCTGTCTAAAAACTTGACCCCTCGACTCGCTCATGGACTCACTTCTTCTGTCAAGCCATGACGTTTAAACCTCGAACGTCCCGGGTATATGGGCAACAGTGTTTGTTAAAGGTTGCTAAAAAACATAATTATTGAATATAGAGCAATATTAGATTTTTTTTTAAAATTATCTTATTATTAGTGTAGTTATGAATGTCAATGTGATTTTTGTTGAGGTTTTCTCACGTATGGAGTCACGGTTTCACTTAGTCTGTCTATATCAGGTGTTCTAAAGGAATAGTACAACATCAGTATTAGCTTTCTTGCTGAGAATGCGAGAAAGCAAATAAGTGTAGTGTCTAATTCAACGGACAGATAGATCACAAAATATTAACGAGAACCTACAAATACTATCTAACATGCTATCTCTGCATTACAACATGGTTTGGTTTTTTTTTTTATCTCTGCAGGGTAGACAAAATGATGATAGTGGCAGGAGACTATTCTCTGAGCATCTATGAGGGAACAGAGCAAGAAATCCTGCCCCAGGATGTGTTTCCCCACCCTGAGTACAACAGCACCACCACCAACAATGACATTATGCTTATAAAGGTACAGTGTGCAAACTACTGGTATATTTTTGGATGGTGTTACTCCATCTGTCACTAGGTCTGTTTACTGATCACACTGTCAACCATATCTCCAGCTGAGGGCCCCAGTCTATCTGAACAGCTACGTTTCCATCGCTCTGCTGCCCCGGCAGGGTGCCACAATAGCGGAGGGCAGAATGTGCCGAGTGTCAGGATGGGGATACACCAGCCCCAGTGGAGGCCAGATCCCCTCCACCCTCCGCACTGTCAAGCTGCCCATCGTCTCCACAGTAAAATGCAACAGCAGTGAGTCCTTCAACGGCAACATCACAGAAAACATGCTCTGTGCTGGTTTCAGTATTGGTGGAAAGGATGCCTGTAAGGTAAGGCCTACATTTACTCCTTGTGTGTGGATATGTCACCATTTTGAGATTGCTCTTTATTCCACTGAAGTTATTTCCACCTCAACCAGCTACAACAAAAGATGCTGCTTTACATTAATGCATCACTAATCATCACCAACAATGCGACCCGATCTCACAGGAAGGCGTATAAATGACACGATATTACATGGACATTTCATGCCACGCAACAAAACTACGGTAACATCCGCAGTTAGGTTTAGGCAACAAAACCACTTAGTTAGGTTTAGGAAAAACTTCATGGTTGGGCTTAAAGTAAGTACGTAAACTAAGTAAAATATATACGGAAACAACGTAACATAAGTACAGAAAACATGTCACAAACAGCAATAAAAAACACGTCACTAACATAGCTTACAAAACAAAACACCGGTCTCCTGGTTGAAAGTCCTGTGTTTGTTGGACACATCCCCTCCCACCCACTATGAGCAGTCTTTCTCACTTTTTATTTTACGTCACTAGCTCTGAGGGTAGCATATTTACATGGATGCATTTACATTGCCGTCAGTACAGACTATATGGCGTATAAATGACACACCAAAAGCAAGAACAGCATTCTTATTGCACGTTAAATGCCTTGCGCATTATCGTGTCATTCATACGCCTTTCTGTGCGACCGGGCTGAACAGTAATGTAATAAATGGATAAAACATAGCACTGACAGGAACCATTTTTTCTGCAAAATGAGTACTTTTACTTTAAATACTTGAAGGGCATTTCACTAGTATTAGCCTACATATGTACTTTTACTTTTGTAACATTTTGAATGCACTACTTTTACATGTATTTTGCATTGTAGTATTGCTACTTTTACTGAATGATCTGAATACTTCTGTCACCACTGGTCTCAAATATATAGTGTCGTTTTAAAAAAGCCTCAGTAATTTCCTAAAACACCTTGGCACTGTAGTTTTTAGCAAACATCACTCAACAGGAGTAAATTGTGCATTTGTTGGGGACTATTTTCAGCTGTGGATTAATACACATTTGGTGCAATAGAATGTTTATGGCAGCAGGATGGTGTATGTGGGTTGAGTCAAAATAAACAACAGTGCCCATGTTCATGGAAATGAAGGAACATTGTCATCCAGGGCAACAATTGGACAAAAATGAAGCTCTATTGCACAGAGGAATAAGCTATTTCTGCTTGTGGCTACACAGATGATACTTGATAATATCAATTCAGTGTTGGTTTTTGTCTTTCCGCAGATCTTTTGACAATAAGAAATATATAGAATATCCCCAGACCTATCCTTTAAAGCTAGGGTCAGTTATCTTGAGAAATGAGCAAGAGTAAGCTATAGATTTTAAGAATTATCCAACCTAAAAACCCAGCCCAGTGTTGCCAACTCTTTTCTAATGAAAGTAGGTAGCAGCACTAGCTCCAAAAGTCGCTAAATCTAGCGAGAAGGTTGCCAAGTCGGCAACACTGACAGCCCGTCCCTTTAGGCCTCCCTCCAAAGCCACTCCCCCAAAATTATCAATACGAACATAAACAACGAACATGGCTATTGTTAGTACTCACAGCTGTCAAACTAGCAGCTTGTGGAAGACTCTGGTGACGCGCAATAAGTGCACGGGCAGATTGCATGCAGGCAGGCAGGCACACAGACAGGCTTATTACAGTCCTGCGACAGCCACAAATACCGGAAGATTTTTTCTTTTTTTTTGTCAGAGCATTTGATTTATTGATTGCTGTCAGGATGTAATGTGAATTTCAACAAATTTAACAAAAAATGTTTTTGAAGGAAACTACCAACCCTAGCTTTAAGTTTCCTGGTCAGTAAAACATGACTCTATTTGGAAGCCTGGAAGAATATCATGTCATCCCTGATGTCCCCTTCTCTCCTGCTGATTCAGGGGGACTCTGGGGGTCCACTTGTATGTGATGGCCGGGTCTATGGCTTGGTGTCCTGGGGGATAGGATGTGCCGATGCCCGGTTTCCTGGAGTCTACACTGCTGTGTCCAAGTTCCGCAGGTGGATAGACAACACCATATTCAGCTACTACAGCAGGTGTAACAAGGATTAAAACCCAATGTTACTGAGATTTACAAAAAAAAAAAAAAAACACTCAGCATTTAATTTCAACTTCAGTTCTTTGATTTAATATGTTCTTTTTTTTTTTTTTTACCATTTGTGCCCATTTAATTATATGTTAATGTGTTAGAAGAATAGTTTGACATTTTGGGAATTACGCTTATTCGCTTTCTTGCCGAGAGGACAGAAGATTGATACCACTGTCATGTCTATACACTAAATATTAACAGCTAGGAGCTGGTTAGCTCAGCTTAGCATCAAGACACGGGAGGAAAACCAAAATCTGCATACCAGCACCTCTGAAGCTCACTAATTAACATGTTATATCTTGTTCATTTAATCTGTACAAAAACCAAAGTGAAAAAATAACAAGTTGTGGTTTTACGTGCCGGTTATTTGTTGGTGCTAAGCTAAGCTAACCACGCTCCTGCTTCATATTGGCAGATATGACTTGCTGCAAGAAAACAAATAAGTGCAAAATGTGAAAACTACTCCTTTCAGTTTTCAAGCTTGAATATTTGTCATGTCTATTGTTGATCTGTTTACAGCATTTCAAAAACAAAACAAGTGATGGATAATTCATCAACATCCCTCTGGTAGAAAAAAAGGACATACAGTATATAGAATATATATTGACTACATTTCAACAACATTAAGAATGAGGTGCCAATATCACTGCTTTAATTGCTCAGTGCTCATAGAAAACTATTTGAAATGCTTTAAGCAGGTGCATGCACAATTTAACCGGGTCTAACCGGTGCTACAACTGCAACATCAAAGATCACATGAGTATTCACTGCTCGTTCACAGGTGATCAACACAATAACAGCAACAACTGTACAATATAATGCAATCCAATACAGGAGCCCTGCAAAACAACCCATTTGTGAAGCTTGTGATGTTTTTATTTCTGCTAAAGGTGCTCTATACTATATCCAGGGCATTAACATAGCAGCAAACAACTATTGCTATGCAAAGATATAGTGGAGTTATGTCTACCTGAGCAGAGAATGAAGTCGCCCTCCCTCTGTGTGTGTTGTAATCAAAGACTCTATATAAGAAGTCAACAGAGTCACTGTGAATTCACCCATTGGTTTGTGGACTGCCCTTTTGAAGCCTCGAGTTCGGCATTTTGGTCGTCGCCATCTTGGTTATTTGCAACCAGAAGTGATACAAGAGGGCGGAGCTAAGTACAACCGAACGCTGAATAAGATGTTTATAGGCGACCAAAATGTTGTAATTAACTTTCATGAGCTGAAAACACACTGTGAAAGGGTTAAAGTTCTAAGACGAAAACACTGACAACTCCCAGACCGGACAACGCCATGGTAGCGACCTGTCAATCACAAGGTAGCCACGCCCTTAAGCATACCCTGCTTTATGGTCTGTTTGACTCTAAATGGGACCATAATTTACTAAATGAACATCATGCTGTAATGAGGAAGACTTGAAACTAGCGATTGAGACCATAAACTCATGTTTACATGATTACTGAATTAATAAATCAGGTGAGAAGTAGACTCATTTTCTCATAGACTTCTATACAAACAGACTTCTTTTTGCAACCAGAGGAGTCGCCCCCTGCTGGCTATTAGAAAGAATGCAAGTTTAAGGCACTTCCGCATTGGCTTCACTTCTCAGACCCCGGAGTTGCCCACTGGTTGTAATCCGAGCTTCTCCATGCTTTGTTGACATTGCCGGGCGATGGCATGTGAGCTCGCATCACTTCAGGTTCCCCCAAGGTAAACACTGTTTGCTCTGTCAGCAGTGTTGTCCTTGTTTTCACTGTTAGCGCTGTTAGCACCTTTAGCTACGAGCTGCCGGGTCAGCCGTTGCCATGTGGAGAGCAGTGCGGAGGCAATAGAAATACTCCCAATCTCGCATTTAGCACTTTTAAGACTGGAATTGAAATGATTAGAAAAGTAATTTTTCAAGCAAAATCTGCAAACATTTGATGATGGACTGATTTTCCTTGTCTTACATCGTGTTACTGTTGGTCGGACAAAAAAAGCAATTTGAAGATGTTTTCTTGGGCTTGAGGAAATTGTGGTGGGCATTTTTCACTATTTTCTGATGTACCATTTAATCAGGTAAGAAAATAATGTAAATAATTGTTAGTTGCAGGATGTTGATTCAACTATAGGGTCAATTTTCACACTCAAGTTGTTTGTGGGCTTGTACTGGATTGCAAAAACAAACATCAAATGGGAAAATGAATGCTTTTGATCACTCTATTAATATTGAATGAAGGCACAAATAATGCACAATTGGATTGATTTATTCCTTCGCATTTAATCAATATAGGACCATTAATGCATACAGAATTTCTGTCAATCTGAATGTGAACTAACTCAGTTACAGTGATTAAGAATCTATATACCGTATGTGTGTGTGTGTGTTTGTGTGTGTGTGTGTGTGTGTGTGTGTGTGTGTGTGTGTGTGTGTGTGTGTGAGTGTGTGTATGCGTGTGTGGTGGAGGAAGACAAAGCAGCTGCCTTTTCTGAGCATGTCCTTTAGTTTAATTAGTAAGTCAATGATTACTGCCAATTTCATGTGGTTTATTTGTGGAGTAGTGGTGTTATAAACCTGGCACTATGCATAAAGCACTAAAGTGTGAGAGTTGAGCAAATGTATGGAGGTAGGTTAAAAAAGAGAGAGATTGAAAGTGTGAGTGTGTTAGAAAACAACGACATGAACTGTACTGTTTTATACACTTTAATAAATGACTGATCATCCCACTCTCTGGCTGGCTTCTTTATTTGTAATTACAATACGGATATCACAGCTCGGAGGCTTGTCGCCACTCTTTGCTTACGTAGTGGAGACTTTTAACAACGCTTGTTTGGATAGATAACTTGTAAAGTCCTCCTTATGCTGTGTCACTTATGCAGCAGGTCAGTAAAGCCATTACAGGAGGACACTTAATAAGTCACTGCACTGATTAATCTTTAAACACTACAGCGATCCCTTTCGATGTAGAGTGTAAAGTCTTGGTTGCTTGTCACCAGAATCTCTAAAACAGCTGATGAGCTTTCCCAAAAGTGGACTAGCGTCATGAAATATGCATGGAGGCAGTCTTCCCTCCGAGCAATCTGTGTGATGTCTCTGAGGTGAACAGTGATTCCTGTAAAGACAAGCAGAGGCTAAAGCCAGGTGAAATCCGTACAGCCCGCAGCACACCTGATAGGTGTAGGCGCATCACAACAGAATGAATAGTTGATGGCCTACTTTAGAGGCATCTCTGGTTTCACTGCTCAGCCCTGTTTGCTTCTGTGACGATGGGTGTGGCAGCGCCCCATGTGATTGATGGATTTCACAGCTTTTATGTCTCTGATTCTACAGGCTTGGTTACATAAAGGCTGATTCCTTTTGTTTTGGCATGAGATGGCCTCTCCGGGGAGTGTTAGAGAGTATATCGCCTGACATGGTTGATCCAGAGTTCCCTATATGCTCACTGGCTCACAAAGGGAAATTTCCCGCTCTGGGTTTGTGTGTTTCATGGAAAAGTATCGATTTGAGGCATACAGACTGTGACCAGTCCCTTAACCGCTTCTCCCAACGGACTCTTTGTTGCTTTTTGGCAGCTGGGAAGGTAAAAACATGTTTGACAAGGATGATGGCTTCTTTTCCCAAAACTAGGCCACCTGTATCCATTATTTTCCAATATGTGTCATTCATTCAAAAACAAAGTTTACTCTAATGCCTCGGGCAGGGATTTGGAGTATCCGGGGTGGTATGGTGTACACATAAATAGACATTTAGTCCAAATAGACATTTAGAAAGTGCTGGAAGAAGTACTCAGACCCTTTACTTAACTATTACAAGAAAAGTCCTGTATTTAAAATCCTGCTGAAGTAAAAGTACAGCAATATTAACAGGAAAATGTACTTAAAGGAACAGTGTATAGCATTTAGGCGGATCTATTGCCAGAAATGGAATATAATATTAGTAAGTATGTTTTCTTTAGTGTATAACCACCTGAAAATACGAATCGTTGTGTTTTCGTTACCTTAGAATCAGCCGTTTATACTAGGGCTGTCAATCAATTAATATATTTAATCATGATTAATTGCATGATTGTCCATAGTTAATCACGATTAATCACAAATTAATTGTACATTATTTATCTGTTCAAAATTTACCTTAAAGGGAGATTTGTGAAAATATGCAAATAAGCTTGCTTTGCTCTTGGATACCCATTAGGGTGTGACGATTCACTCAGCTCACGATACGATACACGATATTGGGTGTCACGATACGATATTCTAACAATAATTTTAACAAAACTTGAATGATGAATATATGACTGAAAAAGTAGCCTTTTATTCAAAAGACACAAAATGCAAAACAATGCTGTTGTTTGCCCTATAAATCCATTTTCTATGGTATCAGTCCTTCCTCCTGTCCTCTGTCCTCCTGTCTTCTGTCCTCCTGTCCTCTGTCGTCCATCAGTCAGTATCAGTCCTCCTGTCCTCTGCTGATGTCACTCACTGCTGCAGGTAACGTCAGGGCTGGTAGGGGGGTGGTGGCTTTGTCTCAGCCAGCTGATCAGTTTACCAGTAATATACATGACAAACTAACGTAAACAGTTAGACTACACAGCCTACTGCCAGCTTCAGTTTCAGTTTTGTGTAGCCGAGGGTTACGTTGCTCCTATACTTTATGAAGACACATTCACTGAAACACGGCTTACTAGAGGGAACTAAAGTCATTCACAACTCAACTAAATTACTTACACGTGTTTACAGTTAGCTGTTAGCCGCCAAGCTAACGCGCTCTGCTTGTGTAAACATAGCGGCGGAGGATGAGACACAGCGGACTTGCGTCAACTCGTCTCCTCCACCGCGGCCTCTCTGATCAGCTGTTGACTGACTGCGCTGTGTGTGTTGATGTGTGTGGAGCTACGACAAGGCCTATTAAAGGAGGCTAGGTCACGGGCGGACATGGCTCTGGGGGTACGACACATGTGCAGTGTAACTGAAGCTGCGGTCGTGCGTTGCGATTGGTTCAATTTCGTCGGGGCAGACCAGATTTTACTGCGCATGTGTTGTACCCCAAAGATATGACGCGTACTCAGCCTCCTTCCATAGGCCCTGCAGAGCAGCAGGAAGAGGTAGGAGCTGCCCGGAGCCCATATGTACGTAGTATCTATTATGCCCTGTTATCGCGATTCAGTTTTTCGTCTCGATGATGCATATCGTCACGTTTTTATATCGCGATATTTCGTGGCACGATATTTCGTCACACTCCTAGTACCATAGAAACCATTTTCATTCACATATCTTGAGGTCAGAGGTCAAGGGACCCCTTTGAAAATGGCCATGCCAGTTTTTCCTCGCCAAAATTTAGCGTAAGTTTGGAGCGTTATTTAACCTCCTTCGCGACAAGCTAGTATGACATGGTTACTACCAGAAAGAAAGTGGTGAAAGAAGTATAAGTAAAAGCACCAATACAACAATTTAAAAATACTCCTTTACAAGAAAAAGTCCTGCATTTAAAATCCTGCTAAAGTATAACTACAGAAATATTAACAGGAAAATGTACTTAAAGGAACAGTGTGTAGCATTTAGGAGGAACTATTGGCAGAAATGGAATATAATATTAATAAGTATGTTTTCTTTAGTGTATAATCACCTGAAAATATGAATCGTAGTGTTTTCGTTGCCTTAGAATGAGCCGTTTATATCTACATATGGAGCGGGTCCTCTTCACGGAGTTGGCCGCCATGTTTCTACAGTAGCCCAGAACGGACAGACCAAACACTGGCTCCAGAGAGGGACATTGATGTTTCCAGGTTTTGGCGTCGGCCACTGTAGTTCTCTTTCACGCTTGGCACACGGGAGAAGTTTCAGTTGATTGCAATCTGCAACCTCACCGATAGATGCCACCAGACACACTGCACCTTTAAGTTACGTTTTGACTACTTTATATACTGTTAGTTTAGTCCAGTGGTTCCAAATCTAAGGGTTGGGTCCCTCCAAAGGGTGTCAAGATAAATCTGAGTTGTCGGGAGATGATTAATGGGAGAGAAAAGAAGGAAAGAAAATGCTGCTGCACAAATTTGTGTTACTTAGATACACTTTTTTTGTGAGATATTGGATCATTTTACTTCTTTGGGCCTCAAACAGTTATTTAAATGAAACCATTTGAGAAATTTGGAGGGGTTAGGTCTCTCTGCTGAACAGATCTCTATAAAAACTCATAGACATCTGAAACGTGCAGCCTAGTCTCACTCCCAGGGTGTTAAACACCAACACTTTGGCAGTAGCCCTCGTCATCTTGATACCGACGCACAAGGCACCATTTAGCATCTGTATGAGATGCTCAGACACACCAGGCTTTCAACTAACTCCAATGTATACCCATCCGTGTCATTATTAGAAGCTCAGAGCAACTGATGTAGTATAAAGAGCGAGAAAGTCCCAGGAGGGAGGAATGGGCAAACAAACACAGGACTGTTTCTCAGGGGACCAACGTTTATGCCCCGTGTGAAACCTAAAGTTGAGTTATTTTTACTGACAACGTTATGTCACATGACGTTACGTCCGTAGCGTACGTAACAGATGTCAGGCTGTTCTCATAAAATGTTAACGTTATGAATATCTACGAAAAGTAATGCACTGTAATTCATATATAACCCACAAAATCAATTTGTATGTAATCCATGTAATCATGAACCAGAAAGTATAAAGAGTAACAAACACCACATAGGGAGGATATCAGGGTGGATGGGTGGGATTTTCGCCCAGGAGACCGGTTTTCGTAACCTGTGTCAAACCAGAAGTCAACATTGATTTATTTGTCACGAACTTCTCTTCTTAAGTTATGCCACTTCTAGAGTTATTTTAACCCAAATCACGATCTTTTCCTAAACCTATCCTATCTATGGAGTTTTGTTGCCTAAACCTAACCAAGTTTCCTATGAGGACGGAAGTTTATTTTGAAAAGACTGCATGCATGTAATGAGTGGAAATTGACGCCTGTCACATGTTGCTGGACATTTGTAGGAAAACGTTTTGTAAAATACGAATTGTTGTATGGTTACCAACCATGTCGTACTAGCTTGTCGGGAAGGAGACTAAATAACGCTCCAAACTTACGCAAAATTTTAGTGTTTTAAAATTTTTAAAGACGAAAGCTTTGTTAATAGATAAATAGAAAAGCAATGACGGTTCCAAGAATGTCACAACAAATAAAAGTGTCTGCTTAATATTATAGAGGATGAAAATGCACATGGCGTATTTGAACCACCAGGGGGCATATGATCATTAAAGCATGAGGAGCAGAAAAACAACAGATGAGGTGCAGCCCTGCTGGCACTTCCTCTTCTTCGCCTCCTCCTCTCTGATTATAATAAGCCCTTCCACCCAAGTGTTGTGTCTGCACATGAAAATGTTACATCATGCTTTCTGAATTACAATGATTATGAATGTACGAAAATATAACGCAGTCATGAGAGTGTTTTAATCTGCTGGAGAGGCTTCATTAGAGGCAAAATGAGAAAGGGGGAAAGAAGCCTGCATGTGCCTGTTCCTCTACACTTGCTCTAGCCGAGGTGCAGAGTCTTGTAGGCCAAACAACTGTTCGAGTTCAGTGGGATGCCAGGAAGCTCCGAGGCATGAGAGAAGCTGAGATGAAAACGCGACCGGATTATTGTGCCGTCCTCTCTTCAAAACCAAAGAGCCATTCAACTTCACAAACAGACTATTTTTTCCTCCTCCTCCTTACTTTCTTTCTCTTCCGGCCCTGCAGATGCACTTTATCTTTTTCTTTTTCTTTTTTTACAATTTCTCTCCTTAATTCTTTGACATGGCTGCCGCCAGAAGGCTTTTTCATGAATCTGGGAAAACAGGCATGTGTAAAATATGCAGAAGATGGAATAATTGGCTCAAAGGCAAAGGCTGAAATATGATTTTAAAAAACAGAATAATTATTACTACATCCTGCAATTGCTTTATTTTTAAAGAGAAATGACAGAAAAGTCTAATGTTGCATTGTTACTGTGTAGTCAAGCTTTATTTTTAGTCGCTTTTCATGGTAAAAGCATTCTTGGTTGCTGTATTGGACACCCTAAAATAGATGCTGGTCTCAAACGGGAGGACAGGATAATGAGCAGGCTGAGTGACTGAATCAGCCACTCGAGTTCAGACTATTTCCATTCGATAAAACACAGCTAAAGAGTCAGTTGTCATGGCGAGCGTAAAACCCGAGACAAAGCGAATACAGAAAATAAGTCATCGATCCTAGTTGTAGGAGACTGGATTCTCAATTTAATAGTTATCTTATCTCATAATTCGGCCGACACTCTGTGAGGTTTTACAACCAGTCAGCGCTAAAATCCATTAACGTCTAAGATGGGGCCATTTGTTTCCTCTGTTCATTGAGAAGAGTTTGGGGCTAAATGGAGATGAATGGTCCAAGTGTTGCGCCCTGACAGTTTTGGCAGAACACACCTGGGAGAGAACAGCTGAATATTAAAAACCACTGACGTTTCTGGAGTCAGCAATATGGCACTGGATGACAAGAGCAGGAAATATAACCTCTATCCTACACACAAATGGTCAGGGCCGGCTCTAGCCCTTTTGGTGCCCTCGGCGAAAGTCAGATTTGAAGCCCCCACCCCCCAGAACCATAACCCTTGCCCTGTAAACCGCAACACACATCAGGCACCCGATTCGACTGTTATCAGGCCATTAAATAGGCGTTATCAGTCACTATAAGCACCATAGATGTGGGTCATTAGGGGCCTACTACGTTGTAAAAGTGAAAGTGTAACTTAAAAGCAGCACGTTATAACATGTTGTAAAACTGAAATGGCTTCTTTAGGTTTCGGCAACAAAACTACAACATCTTTAGGTTTAGGCAACAAAACTTTTAAGTTCAGGTAATAAAACTTCAACTTCTTTAGGTTTAGGCAATAAAAGTACAACTTCTTTAGGTTTAGGCAACAAAACCACAACTTCTTTAGGTTTAGGTAAAAAAAAATATAGTTAAGTTTAGGGCAAAACATTGTGTTTTGGATTAAAATAACTACAAAGACAACTACACACTGTTGGTTTCACACAGGATGCGAATTTTGGTCTCCTGGGTGAAAACCCTGTGTTTTGTGTGTTTTACAACAAAACTATAACTTCTTTAGGTTTAGGAAAAAAAAATACACTCAGTTAAGTTCAGGCAAAAACATTGTGTTTTGGGTTAAAATAACTACAAAGACAACTACACATTGTTGGTTTCACACAGGATGCAAACTCTGGTCTCCTGGGTGAAAGCTCTGTGTTTTGTGTCCAATCCTTTATGCCCAACCTCCACTCCTCATGGAGTTTCACACTGTCTATACTACAGCGCCTGACTTCCGCTTCTGCTCCTGTCATAATTACTATGGTCGCAAGAGGTCGCTGTCATGTTCGTTTATATCTTCTTTCGGTGATCTACCATGTGATAAACCTACTGGTGGGTGTAGTAGGCCTCTACTGACCCACATCTATGGGGCTTATAGTGACAGATAACACCTATTTAATAGCCTAATCGGCTGACATCACAATGGTTTTACGACAAAAATTAAGATTTTTATTTTTGTAAATAACTATTTATTATGATATAAATAAACAATTGGTCCCTGATATTGTTGGCTTAAGTGTTCAGTCAGTTTTACTACAATTTACACTTTTATTAACAAATGTGCAATATATATATATTTATACATTTTTTTAGAGGGCAACCAGTGCTCCCCAGAAGGTGGCGCCCTGGGCGACCGCCTATATATGGCCTATGCCTTAAGCCGGCCCTGCAAATGGTGCAATACATCCCTCCTGCATATAATCAAACTTGGGCTGCGGTCGAAAAGTCAAAAAATTACGTCCTAACGTCTTTTCCTAACCACTTTTCCTTGACCTCGATGGAAAATGTCATGAGGTCAAGAAAAGATATGAAGGAGAATTCAGAAGGACTTAGGAGAAGACAACTGTGGTGTTACGAGAATCCGACTGCACTTACACTAGGCACTGTAATTATGATGCGATGGCGGCGGATGTTAGTGACGTGAGTCTGCCATGGTGAAACTACAATATTCCAAAGATGAACTACAAAAGGCGCTTCATCACACCATGCGTGTTAAATAGCTGAAAGACAAAGAGAGGTACTGCTGTTCCCTCTACTGCTATAACACTTAACATCAACACATAATAAAGGATTATCTTTCTTACAACGAGTGAAAAATATTACTTCTTTACCAAGGTTGGAATTGAAATAAAAAAGGAATATATGATGAATATTGAGTTAATTGTTCGAGTTATGGAGAAGGCGTAGGACCATGTGAAGGCTGTACTTCTTCCTTTCCGGACATGTAATATTTATTTATGTTGATTATTTGTTTATTGGCAGTTTGCTATATGTTTACTGTTTATTTCATTTGTTATTCTTGTTTTGTTTTTTACTTATTTGTTACATTTTCGAAATAAATAAATAATTAAAAATAAAGTGAAACGAAATGGTTGTCACTGTCCACTCATATTTATCAACAATATATCTAATTAGTATATGACTGTATGAAAATAATATGCATGATATAAGTATATTGTTTGTTTTCATGAACGGCTGAATGGTGCGTCGCTTTAAATGTTTCAGCCGCAAGGAATTGTGGGACGGCATTATCTCCTTTCCTTTCGTAAAAGGAGGATCCAGTGTATCCTATGCTAAAGGAAATAATAAAGGAAGCATTGAATCACCTTTTCTTAGCATTTAGAGTATTCAAACAGCTCTTATCATTGCTAACACTTAGATAAGATAAGATAAGCTATGACTCATTTCACTCCGTTAGGAACCTTCCTAAGCAAAAAAGACTATTCGACCGCAGCCTTGGTGTGTGAGCATTGTCTTGAATCACTAGTACTGGGTAGTTCTGGGCCCTTGTGATTTGGGAGCAGCATTGCAGGTGTAGCTCATCAAGTTGCCCAGCACCCAGATGTGGGACATTATCTTCATTACATAACAGACAAATCTTGAGACAAAACACATCTGCTCAGCGACACAAATAATTAGTTAGTTCACTTAGACGAAGTGGTAAACGATCAGAGTTTGAGGCTTTAGCACAATGTAAAATGTCAGCCTGAAAGGGTTTGAGGCGCAGGAACACAGAGAGTGATTAGTATTGAGAAGCAGGATGGGGGATGGTAATTGCAAATAACAGCACTTCAGTTTCCATGACATTTACTACAGAGGATGAGAGAGGTGTGAAGTGTGTCATCTCTCTTTTCATCCCCCTACAAAGTGAAGTGAGCCAGGCTGGAAGGAAATTTGGATGCACAGTTGAAAACATTTCACTGAACTTATTTGTTCATTAATTGTTATATGCTGGCAATAAAAGGCATCTTTGGTTTTGATCTTTAATATGTAAAGACTGAATGACAGGACACGTTTTGAAATGCTGCTCCCACTCCGCTTTTTTTTTTTTTTTTTTTTGCCTGTGTTCGCTTCCACATCCTTTTTGCTGCTCGGTAGATTTATCAAGTTTCCCCTCAGAGGATTAGCAGAAAGTAGAGCACTTTAATCATGTTTCCTAACTTAGGGCTGCCATCAAAGGGAGCCAGAGCCTTGGTTCTGTTGCAGAGATATTGCTGATAACCCCCTCAAAGCCTCAGATCAGAGCCCGCTGACATTATTCCCCCACCTCTTTACCAGCTAATAACAAGACTCACTTGTGGAAACATCCCAATGTGTATGCTGTCACGGTTGTTTTTATTGTAAATGTTTCTAAAGTACCTTCAGGAGGAAAGTAATGAAGTAGATTTAGTTGGCTACACTGCAGTTTTTAGGTACTTATACTTGACTTGAGTGCTTCCATTTTTTGCAACTTTACACTTCTGATGTAAATACAAACACATGCTACAACAGTAAATACAACCAAATACATTAACAGACTACAACCAAATATGAACTACACAGAAAACACAACCAAAGAAAGAAATGTGTGAGTACAAATATAGAAAAGTAACCCAATACAAAAACATGCAGAAAATACAATGCAAACACATAAATGTGCTACAAATACAGAAAACCAAACAAAACAAAAATGTCCTATAAATAAAGATAACACAACCAAATACAGACTCCAAACAAATACAAAAACCCATGACAAATGCAGGAAAAACACAACAACACGCTACAAAAACAGAAAATACAACGACATACAAAAACAAGCTACAAATACAAAAAAACGGAACCAAATACAGAAAACAGAGCCAAATACAAAAACACACAACAAATACAGAAAATACAACCAAATACAAGCTGCACATGACAAAATATACAACGTATCCCCATACAACGGTTCGTAGGATATCTTACAAAAAGTTACTTCTCATTTTTCGCGCATTTTTCCAACGAATGTCCAGCAACATGTGTCAATTTCCGCTCATTACATGCATACAGTCTTACAAAATAAACTTCCATCTTCACAGACACAATTTGGTTAGGTTTAGGCAACAACACTACTTGGTTAGGTTTAGAAAAAGGGTGGTTTGGGTTAAAATAACTCCAGAAGTGACGTAACGTAAGTACGGAAGTTACGTGACAAATAAGTCAATGTTTACTTCTGGTTTCACACGGGACACAAACAGCGGTCTCCTGGGCAACAGTCTGTTTTTTTTTTGACCCACCCATCCACCCCGACCTCCTCCCTATGCAGCCTTTGTCGCTCTTTATACTTCCTAGTTCCTAGCTCTTAGAATAAAATACTACAGTAGTTACTTTGTAGATTAAGATTTTAAATATGATGATTTGTTATAGACTTAAATTCCCAACAGTATATAAATAATAATTATTAATAATCCCTTTCCAAGACTGTGGTAACGTGAGCCGCCGAGTGCAAAACTGTGGTAACGCCGTTCGCCTCGCTCAGAGGCCATCCTCACTATAATACCACTACTTTAGGAGCAACAGAAGTCAGACGGCGTCTGGTGGTACCATGGTTTTGCAGTCACGTTACCGCAGTTTCACAAGTGTGTCGGAGAACTACAGTGGTTTGTCCGTTCTGGGCTACTGTAGAAGAATAACGGAGCACCATGGTGGACTCCGTGAAGAGGACCTGCTCCCTATATGAAAGGCTCATTCTAAGCTAACGAAAACACAATGATTATTAGTTTCACGTATTATACACTTATGAAAACATAGTTATGAATATTATATTCCATTTCTGCTAACAGATCCTCTGAAATGTTACACACTGTTCCTTTAAGTAAAATTCTGAATGCAGGAGTTTTACCAGTAACAGTACATTTGCACTGTGCTATTGATAATTTACTTAGTAAGGGATCTGCGTACTTCCTTCTATCATAACTGTGTTGAAATTAATGTGCAGTGAATCTGATTGTTGGTCCAGACAGTGGAAGACAATTATAAATAAGCAACTGTGCTAATTTAAAACTTGACGAAGCAGAAGCGACACTCATGTCTGGCTTGTATTGCGTGTCACTGCCAGATGGTGGGAAAGAGAACATTTGGGGTGCAAACGGAGGATTTGTGAGGAAGAACAAGCGAGTTAGTGACAGAGGGGGCGATGTGATGGGATTAAACTAAATATCTGATCGCATCGGAGCTGACAGAATGTCTCAAACTAGCCATGAGGCGTGCTGTGTTTGGATGTGAACAACTGTCACTCCCTTTACTTTTATAATACACATCCACTGTCTCCTGTCTAATCTTGTAATGCGATGCAGTTTTATGTAACAACAAACTACAGAGGCGACATCATTGTTGTACATCTTGCTCTCGGCGTGACTTTGCATGCCTTCCGTGTACATGCCACATTGCACAGAACACCCGTCTGCACTGAATAATGCACCACAGTCAAGTGTTCAGACAGCTACTGAAATGTTTTTGATCAGACAACAGTGATTAAAGCAACCGGCGGCAACACTGCGGAGAGAGAGAAGAGAGAAAAGTCCTGTGCCAACAGTGCCGAGAGACTTTTGTTTTGACATATGAAAGCAGACAAAGTTGAAATTGCGTAAGGCAAAGGTAGCAAGAGGACAAAGCGGAGCAATTAATCTTCATGTGCTCTGAAGCTCTGCTGTGTAAAAATGATGCTGCCACTCAGAGGAGACCATAATCACACTTCAATCCAAATCTAGCAGGGAGACGGAGAAGAGGCCTCCAAAGCTGTCGCGCGAAGAGAAGCGAGGGAGGCTTTGACAGTGATTGGTGGGTGTGGATCGGCTCGGAGTTTCTTTTTGAAGTTGAACTACTCAGACAGAATCTTAAATATACTTGGCAAACAGTCTGAATCTTCAGTGGATCCCCCCTCCCCCCAACAGTAAAGCTACTTTAACAAGCTTCGTTAGGCTCGCTGGAAAGAAATACGTCGGATCCCGTGTCAGAGAGCACACACGTGGTGTCACATCCGAGTCTGAGCGGCTTTCATCATGCGAGCCTCTGCAGATTACCAATCTCAGAGAGGATGTCAAGCTCGTTCTCCGCAGAACTGCGATATCAGGGGTGATCCAGCGTCTTGAAACTTAAGAAATTATCTCTGTCGCTTGAGAAAATAAAGCAGGACAAGAGATGGACGCCAAGAGGTCAGGGGTCGCAGAGACTGTCGCCTTGAAACTATACGCTCTAAGTGGATACTGCTCATCAAAGGGACATCCACCTTCTTGTGTGTGTGCGAAAGCTAAATCGTTTAGCCCTCAGCTATGTCCAAGACACCCAGTTCAAGAGAGAACAATGATTGAACAGAACAGAGTCATTTCCGCTCCCGTGCCCCGCGGCCTCCAGATAGCACTTCCAGCTGGAGATGGCAGACAGATTACATCTCATCCGTATGCAGAATGCAACAGAACTGCCGTCATTCCCCTCCTTCGCTGCCAGCCAGTGATTACTCGCAGAGAAGAAGGAGGGGTGGCGATCAATATGGAGAAAGAGAGACTGATGGGATATCGAGGAGTACACCGGCCTGATGTAAAGAGATCCGCGTTACCGCCTGGCCAATTCCAAACAGAGACAGGTGTTATGAGGCCGCGGAGCCCCCCGGGCGATGCACAAGCTCTTATTTGATGGAATTTCTTTGAGCACCGGGGCAGGAAGAGAACAATCTGTGCAAGACAACAACTGAAGTCATGATACTCCTTGTGAGGCCTGAGCATCAAAACAGTTGGGAGGAGTTGTCAAGCTGGATTTTGGGGAAAACACAAGCAAATGAAAAAAACATTTTCATCAATATGATACTGTATGCAACATGAAACCTGCTGCAAAAACACAACCAGACCCATAAAGGCGCAACAAATACCGAAAACACAACCAAATACAGAAACACACTACAAATACAAAGCATAAAACCGAACAAAAAAAATTCTACAAATACCGAAAATGCAACCAAATACAGGAAAAACAACCAAATACAAAAAAAGCTGCAATTTGCACAGAACAAAACAGAATTGAGTCACGAAACAAAGGAACTTTCAAGGGGACATTAAAAACTATTAATTTGCCAGGATACATAATAGACTGTATATAAAGATGGACGACATGACAGCTGCCCTAAAGTGAAGCCAAAACTTCTCGATCGCCCCCTGGTGGCGGGCTGCAGTATAGGTCATAAATCCCGCCTCCTCTATGTTAGCAGATGGGACATGGGCCAAACTAAAATGAAGTACACGTCAAATAATTTTTTCCCAAAGATGGTTTATGTCATGTACGGTAGTTCTTATCATGCTGATGTATTTTTTGTCTCTAGTTCTTTGCAACTGTCTTGTTTTCTGTAATTACAGCACATTGCTGTATTTTCTCTTTCTGTATTTGCAGCAGAAGTTTATTCTTCAGTGCAGATGCAGTAATGGGCACATTGATATCAGAGACCCTTCTTTTGATACACACTATTTTAAATGCTTTACTGAAGAGCAGCGGAAACATCATAAATTAAGGTTATATAAAGATTATTTAATAATTTACTGCTGAATTATTTGACTTTGTTGTTGTGCTGTGGCGTCGGTTTGATTCAGCAGCACTCTGCCACTTCATGATGATGCTTGATTAACAAATAATTAATGCAGTGACTTTCCGGCTCCATGCAGTATGGGCAGATTCACTGCCAAGATAGTCTTTTATTCATTAGCATTTTCAGCTCCCCATAGAATAATAAGTATTCAGCCTTCGGGCCAACTGTCGCCCGTCCTCACAAGTACAAACAAACGTCCTTGCAAACCGCAGCTACAAAAGTTGCTATTCAGTGGTATTGCCTAATTCAAGAATCAATTTGTGGCTTTGGTTTGCAATTTGATATTGTACTATAACGTTTATGTGAAATTCAATCAATTGAAGTGTTGTAGTTCAACCTGTGACTAACATAAAACTGAATGTAAATATAATCCGTAACAGTTGTTAATAAACAATCCTTACTTGCCAAATTAAAGTGCATGGTAGTGAGATTTATTGTCTGTTAGAGGCCACTTGTGAAGGTAAAATATACCAAGATGAAAACAAGTGCATCTGTAGCAGCAACAGCAGCAGCAGGAGCATGGTCCTCTGGCTCTACAACAGGGCTAATGGCTTCATTAGCGAAGGGCGCTAATTAGGATTAACGAGCCTTCGCCACAACAAGCCGACACCCTTGCACTTAAACCTCCATCTGTGTCAGCTTTCAGTATGTTCTCTAGTTATATTCATTCTTTGAAGTGGACCTCACATAGTGCCCTTGGCGATGGCTGGTACATTTAAATTCTGATTTAGTTCATTTCCAATTTGGTTAAAGTAAGATCATTTCTTAAAGAGGCTATTTCAGTCAATTCATTGAAATTTCATAAAGAATGTTTTAGGAAGGTTAGCCAGTTTACTCAATTAAAGAAATCTGGGTTTTTAGATATTTTGGGAAATATATGAATGAATGAATAAATATGAATTAGCTAGTTAGCTTAGCTTAGCATAAAGACTAGAAACAAGAGGAAACAGCTAGCCTGGCTCTGTCCAAAGGTAAAAAATTCCTCCTTCCACCACCTCTAAAGAGCACCAATTTACATGTTATGTCCCGTTTGTTTAATGAAATGTATGAACATTAGGGCTGTCAATCGATTAAAATATTTAATCACAATTAATCACATGATTGTCCATGATTAATCTCAAATTAATCACATTTTTTATCTGTTCAAAACTTAATGTAAAGGGAGATTTTTCAAGTGTTTAATGCTCTTATCAACATGGAAGAGGACAAATATGCTTGTTTTATGCAAATGTGGATATATATATATAAATATATATATATATATATATATATATATATATATTAATGGAATTCAATTAACAACACAAAACAATGAAAAATATTGTCCAGAAATCCTCACAGGTATATACTGCATTTAGCATAAAAAATATGCTTAAATCGCAACATGGCATAACATGGCAAACTCAAGCCCAACAGGCAACAACAGCTCTCAGTGTGTCAGTGTGCTGACTTGACGATGACTTGCCCCAGGCTGCATGTGATTATCATAAAGTGGGCATGTCTGTAAAGGGGAGACTTGTGGGTACCCATAGAACCCATTTTCATTAAGAATTCCCTTATAAATAAGGACATGCTGGTGATTTAGTCTACGGATGGACAATGCAGGCCAACCAACCCTGGCCTATAGCATACAGGGAGCAATGGTGAGTGAAGGCCTGAAGCTTTTTCATGAACTTCAATGCTCCATGGTATAAATTATCTAAAGAGTGAAGGCATTGAGAAGATTCATGCATATAGAAAACATCACCATAGTTAATCACAGACATAAAAGTAGCAGCAACAAATCTCCCTTTTGCATCAAAAGAAAAGCATGACGTCTTATTTCTTTCTACAGATAGCTGGAGAAACTGTTAGTTTCTTATTTAACAGACAAATATGGTGTTTTTACCAAAACTATTCTTTTAAATATCACAACCAGGCGGCAACCTCAGGTTCTGGAAAGTGAAGCTACTGCAGAAGTGCCTTAAACTTGCATTCTTTCTAATAGCCAGCAGGGGGCGACTCCTCTGGTTGCAAAAAGAAGTCTGATTGTATAGAAAATGAGCCTACTTCTCACTTGATTTATTACCTCAGTAAACATTGTAAACATGAGTTTATGGTCTCAATCGCCAGTTTCAAATCTTCTTCAATACAGCATGATGTTCATTTAGTCAATTATGGTCCCATGTAGAGTATAATAGACAACAAAGCAGGGTATGCTTTAGGGCGTGACTACCTTGTGACTGACAGGTCGCTACCAAGGCGTTGTCCGGTCTGGAAGTTGTCCGTGTTTTCGTCTTACAACTTTAACCCTTTGACAGTGTGTTTTCAGTTCATGAAAGTTAATTGTAACATTTTGGTTGCCTAAAAATATGTTATTCAACGTTCGGTTGTACTTAGCGCCACCCTCTTGTGTCACTTCTCGTTGCAAATAACCAAATAGCAACGGCTAAATACCAAGATGGAGACGGCCAAATCAAAGAGTGCGACAGCCAAAAACCAAGATGGCGGCAGCCAAAAACCAAGATGGCGACGGCCAAATACCAAGATGGCAGCGGCCAAAAGCCAAGATGGCGACGGCCAAAAACCAAGATGGCAGCGGCCAAAAGCCAAGATGGCGACGGCCAAATGCCAAGATGGCAACAGCCAAAATGATGACCTCGAGGCTTCAAAACCGTGGTCCACAAACCAATGTATGTATATATATATATATATATGTATATATACTGTAAGAAGGGGGACATATATATATATATATATATATATATATATATGTATGTATATATATGTATGACTAATATAAATTATAACTATGCAACATGAGAGTGCCACACAAGCTCAGTACGACTCCGGGTACAATGTGGGATCGGTTTTATCTGCTGTGGATGCTGTAATTCTCTCCGAGCCTTTACCGCCAGCTGCCATAACACCATCATTAAGTGGAAAACTGTGGCCCCCTCGGGAAGCATCCATGAATCCATCATATCCTTTCATCGCGGTAGCTGTGAAGATGCTGTGTTTATAAGGTCTTTCTTCACATGTCATGTGCTTCGCGAGCCCTGAGAGTGAGGCAGCATCTGTTACTACAAACAAACGGCCTGTAAGCCTATGAATCACGCGGAGTGGCCACTGACAATTTAATTTAGCCAAGCCCCAAGCCAACCAACTCACACTGGGTCTCAGTCTTATTAATTTGAAAAGCTGTCTGATAGGCTAGAGCTACAGTGGTCTTTTTAAATGCCGCACACTGTGCTGATATATGAAGTTATGGGATATTGCTGGTTCAGCTTAAAAGTCCCCAGTGAATAAGCTCGAAAGCCTTGATACTCTCTTAATCTGCTGTGGTATGAATGTGCTGAAACAGAACAAAGGGTATGGATCAAGTGAAAATTAAATAAAATGCTTACTGTTTCAGAATATATCGTCTTTCGTGAGATAGACGATGATTTCTTTCGACAGCAGATCTCCCACAGAAACTTGGTTTCTACACAGAGTTCTCTGTATACACTACCTGGATATTTACACTGATTTCTATTCATGAAAGTAGGGTTTACTGTGCCAGCTCAAAATGAGATCGAGTCTGTTGTCCAAAGCTCCCAGATCGATGTGTTTCATTTCATCAAATGGATGTTTTCTGGCAGTAACAACAGTTCATGCCCTCAACACTGAATGAGGATGGTTAGTTTTCCACTAACCTTCTCTCTCTCTCTCTCTCTCTCTCTCTCTCTCTCTCTCTCTCTCTCTCTCTCCCTCACTCACTCTCTCATTCTTTCTTTTCAAAATTTTTATTTTTGTCTGCGCGACCTTCCGCGCTTTTCAGACAAAATCCACAGAAATATTACCCTCAGAAAAATAGAGCCGTCTGGCCATGTTCCCATTCACCATTATAATTATCCTTTATCATTTGGGTCAGAGAGACTGTACATCATCACTGCAACCTTAAGTCCATTACAAAGGCACAATGTTAAACTGTTCTTCTATTTTTAACTTCGTTAGAAACTTACACTGCTGTTTCTGGCATGACATAAAAAATGTTTCACTGTCTTCTAACAATAAGCAGTGTCCCAATTCCATACCACATACTGACTGTATACATAATATACTGTAATCTTTATAGTATATTGTTTTGTAGTTAGTATACAAGAGATCAACTTAACTGTATAATAACAGAAAATGATAAAATACTTGCATTGACAGGTGTGTGTGGTTTGCTGTTTTGGCCAAATCGTTGCTCATCACACACTAAAGGAACAAAACTTTTAATTTTAAGATAACATGTCGTTATGTGTGGGGTCTCTCACATTTTCAAAATCTGTTTTAGTTTCTTTTAGTGTGGGCCAGCCTTTAGTTATTTTTAGTTTTCTGAAGTGTTCGTGGAGTTGCTTCAGCACCATTCACAATTAGTTTGAATTCTTTCCAGCTGTGAGCAGCTCCTCCTCTGTTTCCACTGTGTTGTGTAAGAATAGTGTCCAACAACAGCACACTCAAAAATCATTTTTTTTGCGTGTTGATTGTTTTGAGTATACTTGGTTTAGTAACTTTTCCAGCGTGCATGTTGTATATATTGGGGACACAGCTAATGAAAGCTGTAAATGACCAATTAATATATTAAAGGATTGTATACAAATTATTGGGGTGGGGAGGGGGCAGAATATATTACATTTTATTGGGTGCTGATGGACTTGAGCCCCACTAGCAGATTCCAAATCATTAAAATAGATATGAAATGAATCAGATGATATTGCCTGCTATGTATGAGATCAGGCCTTCATAATCAAACCAATTGTATGATGCTGGAGTTGCACGGCCAGGCATGTTGGAGACGTTTTCTCCAGAAAGCTGCTCCACAGAGTGCAGCGTTAAATATCAAAACACTATTACTCTAATGTCCAGTGTGGGGACAAGTCAAAGAAAGCTTTGTGTTGCTTTCTGTTTTGATGAAGAATAAAATGAAAGTGAAGGTCGCTGCAGGCTGTTGAAAAATGATGCGCTCTCTGGCATATTAGTCACTTTAGCTAGCTGATTTTGATGGAGGAAAGTAAAGCCCTGATACAGAGACAAGATTGCCAACTCACCTTTATCAGCTGTGACACACACAAAAGCCATCTCTTTGACGTAACTATCTGATACCGGGGGCAGTTGCGCACATCGCAACGAACACCAGATAAGCCTTATCCGATGAGGACATGTTAAACATGTAGCAACATATCCATCCTGCACACCCACATAACGGGAAGAAGCTCGACCAAAAACCTCATGATAACCATTTTTAGCTAAATGAAACACAATTCCAACACCAAGCAACTAAATGAGCACAAAGCAAAAACAAGCTAACGCATAGTGGTGCTGGCGATTTTGCTAGTAAATGCTTTTTGCACAAACAATATGCCATTATGAAATCTGAGACTCCACAGATTCCAAAAGTAGAAGTCTTACCACTCTAGGACCAAAACTCGCTGAACCAGCAGCCGAAAAAGAGAAAAAATAAACTTCACTTTATACATAACCAAAAATGATGTCCTACCTTTGCTGTTTAGTGATCAAAAGTTGTGTTCGAGGGCATATCAACACTGCTAATGGCTACTCCAATGTCTCTGGATCATTTTAGAATTGATCCCAGCCGTCTGCATTAATTTGCATGGCATGGAGGAGCATTTGCACTCTGCCTTCCTCCAGTATCGAACAGCCTATCCTCAGCCTTCCATGTGACTAGAATATGTCTAGTATGTCTCCATCTGGTGGATGAACCGTAGTACTGCACTCATCCTAAAGGCTCTTGTCTTGCCCAAATGTAGCCAAATGGCAAATTTGAAGATTCCGCCTTAACATGCCTCTACTAAAACCTCTCTAACTTTGCTCTGCTTCACCTTATTAGCTTCAGTCTGTGTACGGGTAATGTTCAGGTGTTGTGAAATGTTTTGCTGGAAATTTTGAGCTGCAACAGCATCATTCCAAACGGATATTCACTCTAAAAGATGTACAGTTTTGTTAGGCTAAAATTAAATGAAATGTTGAAATGTTGTGTTCCATCTTCATTTACATATACCCAGTAACATATATACTGATGCTTACACCGCTGCAGAAATCTCACAAGTGATACCTTTATTATGATACCAAGATTATTCAAATATAGGCCTACCTTGTAGTTGCAGAGATGCACTCTATTCATTTTGGGCATGCCATTTTTGAGCAGGGGCCTGAGCCAGAGGCTATGTTATATTTTTTACAATAAATCTTACAAGGGAATTGCCATGAGAGTGAGGGAGAGTGGCAACAAGGGAAGGACCCACATGTAGCAGGATGATTTGAGTGGTTTCTTGTTGAAGCGAGGGTATATATAGGCGGGCAGGGAATGAATGGAACTGAGCCTGTATATGAACTGAGAGGCTGATGAGGGAATGAGATGCAGGTGAGCAGAAGGTCAGGTAACTGGGGGCTGATGAGGGAAAGTGGGATCATGTGTGTAGATGGGTTGGGCAGTCAGGTGATGGGGAAAGGAGAGAAAGTCTGAGGGCATCTGTTGGATGGATGGATGGATGGATGGATGGATGGATGGATGGATGGATGGATGGATGGATGGATGGATGGATGGATGGAAAATGGCAATGAAGAGGACTGGGGAATAGGGAATTTGGCTGGAGAGGAGGGGCAGAGAGACAGACTGTGACAAGAATGATGAAATAAAATACTGTCTGGGATGAGTAACAGTTGAAAGATCCCCCCTTGCTCTCCCTCCCCAATTATAATTTTGCGGATAGTCCCTAACTGGCGTCATCCCAGATAACACAGCTGTTTTGAAGCTCTGTGGTCTGATATATGTTCATGTATCATCTTCAGTGACACAGCAAATAAAACAAACACAGAAGAAAGTTTGTGCAGCAGCTTTTTCTTGCCCCCTCTGGAAGCTGAATATCTGCTTAACAGTTGTTGTTGTGTTTATATGGTGTGTCTCTAAGGTTCACCTGCTGTAGATTGAAACACAAGTTATGGGCTCATGTACTGTAGAGAGAGTGTGGTGTGTGTGTTTGCTCGTGTATGTGCATGTGTGCATGTCTTAGGTGGGAGAAGTAAATTGCAAGCCATTTCTCTTCCCACCCTCCACATTAATGTCTCACTTGGGCTCCCTCACTCAGATTGCTCATTTTCCAGCTGCTGCTTTTTAATAGGAAGTCTATCCTGTGAAACTGGACAATTGGTGGAAATCCACAAGGGGGTCATTTAACAACAGGATCGGTTCTCCATTTGGGCTTGTACATCATGAAAGTGAAAGAGTGTGACATACATAAAGTGCATTTCTTTACGCACTGTTGTGTTATTAAACCATCTATATCATATAAAGTTAATCTCAAATGAAATTGTTTAAGTGTTTTAATGCATGCCACCGTACATGTGACAGTGTTGTGTCAAAATTAGGGCTGTCAATCAATTAAAAAATGTAATCGCTAATAATCGCATGATTGTCCATGATTAATCGCGATTAATCGCAAATTAGTCACACATTTTTTATCTGTTCAAAATGTACCTTAAAGAGAGATTTGTCAATTATTTAATGCTCTTATCAACATGGGAGTGGACAAATATGATTTATTTATGCAAATGTATGTATATATTTATTATTGGAAATCAATTAACAACACAAAACAATGATAAATATTGTCCAGAAACCCTCTCAGGTACTGCATTTAGCATAAAACATATGCTCAAATCACAACATGGCAAACTAAAGCCCAACAGGCAACATCAGCTGTCAGTGTGTCAGTGTGATGACTTGACTATGACTTGCCCCAAACTGCATGTGATTATCATAAAGTGAGCATGTCTGTAAAGGGGAGACTCGTGGGTGACCATAGAAACCATTTTCATTCATGTATCTTAAGGTCAGAGGTCAAGGGACCCCTTTGAAAATTGCCATGCCAGTTTTTCCTCACCAAAATTAAGCACAAGTTTGGAGCGTTATTTAACCTCTTTCACGACAAGTATAGTATGACATGGTTGGTACCAATGGATTCCTTAGATTTTCTAGTTTCATATGATAACACGTCTACACTCTAGCTTTAAAAATGAGCCCGCTACAACCTCTGAAAGATCAATTGCGTTAATGAGTTAAAGAAATAAGTGAGGTAAAGTTAATGCATTATTATCTCATTAACTTTGACAGCCCTAGTCAAAATCAAACCCGGAAAGGATGAGAAGAAGGATAAATCAGCCCTATGTTAAAACAATGCAAGGAGCTGAGTTTGTGGGGGTGTGTTGCTTTAGGTACCAGTAAGACGATGAAAAAAGGTTCAGGACAGCCAGTTTGAGTCGTAGATATAGATCTGTGAGTTTTAAGGCTTATCAGACAGCAAAACACTGCACAGCGGTCTATTATACTCTGAGACAGGATTTAATAATTGTGGAAAGCAGTGGCGGACTGCCCCCTCTGACTCCACCAGTGACCTGTAATGTCATTTTGTACACTTTAATAAGTTTTAAAAATGTATTATATTATATAATTCATAAATAAATGATAAGGGATGGTAAGATCAGCTCAAAAGAAAAAAACAAACAAAAAAACAAACAAACCTTAAACTGTGGAGATAAACAATTAAAACCCTATTATCTAAAAGAATCCATTCATTTATCTATTGATTAAACTCAAATTTGCATCTTAATTGAAAAAATCAGGTCCTTTAAAGGACCAGTGTGTAACATTTAGGGGGATCTATTGGCAGAAATGGAATATAATATTAATAAGTATGTTTTTCTTAGTGTATAATCACCTGATAATAAAAATCATTGTGTTTTCGTTACCTTAGAATGAGCCGTTTATCTACATAGGGAGCGGGTCCTCTTCACGGAGTCCGCCATGTTGCACCGTTATGTTTCTACAGTAGTCCAGAATGGACAAACCAACACTGTTAACTTTTCCTGCTTGGACCGGAGTCGATAACGTTACTCGCTCCTGTCACCGCAGAGTATAGAAGAGCGGAGACGAAACTCCGGTGTTTTTTTGACAACAGCCGCTGCCGCCATTTTGGACTGAAAACGCTTATTAAATTTACAATATTTTATTGTTCAACACAGGTCATTTCGGTAGAATATGACAATAGAACAGAAATAATTTTGTTTTACTTTTGTACGACACTTTAGCTGGACGCTTTTCTGGCGCCCGGTAGTTGTTTTCAGTCCAAAATGGCCGAAGTGTAGCTTTGCTGCTAGGCGCTGGTGTTGCAATGGAAAGAACAATTGATTTTCACTTCTTGGCAATATGCATTCTTTGGCCGCCCCGCTCTCTCTCTTGCTTCACCACTCACTTCCAACGTGCACACACACTCTATGCACTACTCTTACAACAACTGGCTCTATAGATAGAATATAGATATAGAATATAGATATAGATAGATAGATAGATAGATAGATAGATAGATAGATAGATAGATAGATAGATAGATAGATAGATAGATAGATATAGATATAGATAGATATAGAAAAACGCGAATTCACGTTTTTGCGTCGGCCACCATAGCAATCCTACACGCTTAGCACACGGGAGAAGTTTTTAAGTAACTTCTAAGGTTTTACATTTTAAGGGATTGTTAAACAGAAAGCATGCAGATGATCCATTAAAAAGCATTAATATGGCATGTTTGACGGTCACATCATCAGCTCCTCTATCACCAGTAGAGTCAGTTCAACAGCTTGCAGACTAAAACACTGCAGATAATGTAAAGTGATAACAAAAGCAGCAAATTCGCAAGGTGAAATACGCAAGTTGAAATCGACAGCGCACAAACAGCTTTTGAAATCCCAACATTTAAAATCAAACCACACAAACCCATTCATCACACACACCTGAGTGACATACCTCAGGCCATGTCGGGTTTCGAACGCAGATCTCCCAGTCGGGGGTCTGAGTCCTTCACCACTGGACCATCGTCCAGCGCCGGGCAACACAAAGAACCGGAGAGAGAAAGATGGTCAGACTGAAGCTGCAGAAACTTCACCTTCATGAACCTGCAGAGAAACAAAGTTTACACACTGAAAACTGTGTTGTTCACACCAATAAAGTCCAACTGTTCTCTGTGTGAGACTAAGTATAAAGTGTGCGTTGTGCCCCCCTTTTGCTGGTGCCCTATTTTTTCCCGCCCCTGCCCCTCAGACAGCCTGAGTCCGCCACTGCGTGTCACACTGTGTTTAGAGGTCTCATGATTATGCAAATTAGTTTAATAAGCCATTACTTTCCCATTATGAGCCGTATAAATAAATAAACTCTCATCAACCAGCATGAAGCGCAGTGTTCATCAAGAGAACTGATTGGATCTACAGGATTCATCACAGTAACAAACTTGCCCTCATCATGCAGCTGATGTCACTTTTTGACTTCGGGGTCGCAGCTCACTGAACTGTCAAAACAAAAGCACCACAAGGAGGATGATGCTTTGCTTTCTGAACACAAAATCACTGCTGGCATTAATAATTGATCATCAACTTTCCCCTCTTTTGGCGTGATGTTAGGGCTCAAACAAGGGGAGTTTTTGGGGTCCATTAATGTGAGCGCTTTTATTTTCTTTTAATCTACAATTAACTCGAGTCAGACTTTACGGAGGAGCTTTGCTGCGTAGCTTAATTACCAGCTGCTAAATTGAAATGTAAATTTGCTCTTTCTTCCTCCTACTGAGGCAGAGCACTTCAACAGTTTGCAGTGCAAGCACAAAAGAAAGAGAAGCGCTCTCTCGAACCAACTTCAAGGGTGTAATTTTACATTCGGAGCACATCCACATGGATGCAGAATACAAAGCAATACTTTAAATCATAGCAATACAACAAGATGCCTGTATTCATCTCCTATATGACTGACAGATATACATGTGGCTGCACCAGGTTAATCAGCATGCAAAGCCCAGTATTTTTTCTGTCGTATTGGCTGAAGGAAACCGATGCGACCACATTTGAATATTTAATGCAATTAAAGGTCTGCTCTGAGCATCTGGCTGTGTTCCTGCTATACTCACAGTTATTATCTGTGAATGTGGTGCGAGTTGTATGCATAATATTTCAGTCAGTTGCTCTGCTCTGTTTCGTCAAAACAACTATGAGGTTCATGAATTCATAACTCTGCTCTGGGAATTTTCTTTTTGATATTTCTGCATGCACACTCTGAGGAGAGATTCCCACTACTGATCCCACTTTTCCCGACCTATTTCCTTTTTATGTTACACTATGGCTGTTTAAACTCCTTTTCCAAATCTGCTCTTGTTTTGTCTGTCCCTTCCTGTACTCTCCTCCGTTGCCATTATTCTGCAGATCCTGCAGATGAGTGCTATTATTGTTTCCTTCATACCATCAGTGAGATTTAGACCCCATTCAGTCAAAAATATAGAGGAAAGGAGAGGAAGCTTATCCCCAAATGCTTTTTTTCTACTCTTTCATTATTCGCTCTTCCGTCAGGGGAGCCTCTCTGCAGAGATCTGTGATTCATGCGTCTCGGTGGTTGTATAAATATTTGGTGGTTGAAATTACCATTCTTTATTTGATAAAGAAGTCAAGTTAGCTGAGTTTTCCGTGGGGAGATGTACTGAGAGGCTTTCATCATGAGCTGGACTTTTACTACACGGCAACGATGAAACATTTCCCATTGAAATAAAAAGAGTAATGAAAGACTTCAGTCTTTTTTAATAGTCGTGAGTCACACAGTCATAATAATGGTGAAAGGAACAGTATGTTATACTTTCAGCCCCATGTGGTTAATTGCATTTTACAATATGTATGTCAGATATTACCAAAATGCTTTAAGAGCACTCAAATTTGTGCAATTTGTGTCGTACTGTATTTATCATGTGCACCTTAATTTTAACTATAAAAGGACCTTAATTCACCCTTCGCTAAGCCCCTCTCCCCTTGGTTACTGTTGCTAGGCCTGTCAAGCTTTTGCACTCGCCATGTCAATATGACGTTTTCAATGATATCAATAAGAGACATGGTGCCTTCAAATGAAACTAGTGAGCTCGTGTTTACAACATGGGAAGTCGTGTACACAATATGCTTGGCGTTCAAGTGGTTAAGTCGTGAGAACACCGCTGCTAAGCAACGGCAATATTAACGTTACTGTCGGCATCTAGTAGCCACAGAGGCTAACAATTTACCAAGCTAGCAAGTGGGTAACAGAATGCAGTAAATGTAAAGGCATAATGACAGAGGAAAAAGATGAGGCCGTTGGGAATATCAACATTTTCCTCAGACGTATTATAAAATTATGAAGAAAAACGACTAAAAATACAATATATTAACTTATTATGCACCGAAAAATGAACTTCCATGGCCTCCGCCATTTCTGACAACGTCAACAAGCACGTCACAACTCGTAAACTCTGAGCTTTCAGAAACTTTCCACTTACGAGGTCGTGAATACCACATGAGGGGGGCGTTCATATGGACTCTCTCGTGAACACGGTAAACACGACCCCATTTGGAGGCACCAACATTCCAAAGGAAATAATAGCAGATTTCTGGATTAATCGTGAAATATCGAGAGGTAGACAGAAAAGACTACAATATGCATTTGAGAGCTACATTCACAACATAGGCTAATTTGTCGAGTATTGTGAATGAAGAGGCCATTAAAATTGAGGGAAAAGCTCATTGGCGGTCCCCATGCAAGCGTCAGACTCCCCACGTCTTGACAACTCACGTGAAGGACAAACATGTACAGGAACAACAATGTTGCTGCACAAAGGAGTTTGTGTTGATCTTCAGTGGATTCAGCTGTGAGTGAAGTCTTCCACACTGCTTAATCCATATCTGACATTGTTCCTCTTGTGATTTTGACTTCAGAAAAGTGAAAAAATACAACACTTCCCTCTAAACTTTGAGGATATCTGCTGTCGGATTTGCAGGTTCCATTACCACAGCTTGACAGGCCTCCTGCTCCTACTTACGGTTGCTGATTGGACGGTGGCCGTTCAAGGGAGGGGCTTATAGCGAAGGGTCAATTCTTCATTTAAGGTTCAAATTCAGGAAGTTACTCAACATTTACGGGGGGACAGGTTTCAGGTTAATTAATGGATAATTAAGTGGATTACAATTTATTAAAAGGTTTTAATTGGTTGTCTCCTCCCGTTTAATTTTTTTTTTTAAACCCTTTTGTGGCTTTTAATTTGAGCCAATCCTACCTTTCTTGTTCAGTGCACTTTAATGGATTATATGCATGGTTAAAGGGGTTGTAAGGGGTAACAATCCCTTAAAGGTGCCTTTATGAAACAGTCCTCTGACAGTTGACAGAAGGAAACCACAAACAGCACAGATGAACCCACAACCTTCAGACTATAAAACTCCTTCTTTACCAGCTGAGCTATTAGGACTGAGTCTTAAGGACTTCACCCCAAAGATTTGTTTAAGGATGAATAAATAATATTCTACTTTTATTTCAAAAAGATCTTTGAATAAGTTTAATGTCATCAGTGTGAGTTCCATTAGCAGCTGCTGTCAGGTTCAAACTCTGCAGATATGAGTCACTTCACAAAATGGGAAAGTTGATCAAATGTTTTTACCCTTCGTCCTAAAAGAAGAACCAAACATGTCGCTCTCTTTATGAAACAGACTGATCCTGGTTCAGTTTGGCTCAGTCAAGACAGGCTTTTCACAATAAGAGACACCGTCATGAAACAGCCCGCTGAGAGCTGACTACAGGAGAACACAAACAGTCCAGTTGGGATCTGAACCCCCAACCTTCAGACTATAGATCTTTCTCTACCAACTGAGCTGTCAGGACTCTGTGAGGTAAACTGCACCTCACACAGAGAAGAGTTAGAGTTTGTCAGTTTGTTAGTGTGACTCTGTTTCAGTATGTAAACGTGGTTTCTCTGCAGATTGATGAAGGGGAGGTTTCAGCAGCTGCAGTCTGATCTTCTTTCTCTCTCTGGTTCTTTATGTTGATCGGCACTGGATGATGGTCCAGTGGTTAAGGGCACCAACCAGCAACGTAGAGACTTGGGTTCGAAGCTCGACTGTGGTATGTCACACAGGTGTGTATGACGAAAAATTGCTCAAAACAACAAACACAAAAAATTCCAGACAATCACAAAAACAGCTGGGGGTGTGAGTGTCTTGCTCAAGGGCACCTCGATAGTGCCCAGGAGGCGAACTAGCACTTCTCCAGCTACCAGTCCACACTCCGTACTTGCTCCGTGCGGGAACTTGAACCGGTGACCCTACTGCTGCCTTGATGGACAAATTGGCTGCTTTTGTTATCACTTTACATTATCTGCAGTGTTTTAGTCTGCAGGCTGTTCAACTGACTCTGCAGGTGATGGAGGAGCTGATCATGTGACCTTCACCTGCATAATTCATATTATACAGCCTTATTAAAGCTTTTTAATGGGTCATCTGCATGCTTTAAAATTGGTGCATTTTAATGGATAACAGCCCCTTAAAGCGTAAAACCTTGTAACTTTCACCTTAATTAAAAATAGATTAAAGTAATACCCTCAAAAGTGAAAAGAGTAGGTACAGACAAAATCATTGCCGAAATCTCTTAAATTAAATAACCTAAAATGCTGACTGTAAGAAGCCGTTTGAGAGAACGGGTTTTCAGGGCCTTAAAGTACTGCAGAGACTGTAAGGTTAAAGTTGTGAGGTGTACAAAGCTTTATTATAATACATGAAGTCAAGAAACATTGTTCCATATATTATTCAAAGCCTTGGTAGGTGAGAAACACTGCATGCCTGGACTGAAGCTGTGTGTCTGCTCTCGACTAAGACAGAGAGCTTTGAGAAACATTTTGTCGAGGCGAATTTTTAATGAACAGCTCACTTTGGGGTTTGAGCAGCTCCGAGGTGGGAAGGGTTCATAAAACCTTACTGTGTATGAAACAATTAAAGCTTTGCTTACTTATTATTTTCCAGTCCAGGCTGCCCCATGAGGAATCCTCTGTGAAGAGAATTTTCAGTCTCAGCTCTGACAGGCAATATCTAATTTGACATTTGCACAGCCACCGTCCGTCCTCTCTCTGGTGGTAATTGTACCTCGGCACAGAGATGTGAATCACCTTAATGCCCAGCGGAAACTCACTGACATTATATTATTGCTCAAGACAGATTATTTAATTCTGAAAACAGAAAACAGTGATACGGCATGTTTTCCACACAGCTAAAGGTGAAATACGAAAGGTCTTGTTGCAGCAACTGATGCTGCTTTCAAAGGGTAAATATCAGTCCAACCCATTTTTAAAGATGACAGTTCTGACCAGACATTTTAAGGACATTCCGTGTGTCATGATAACGCATTTTAGGCTTTTCGTGTGTCATTTATACGCCATTTAACGTTGTGAGACTGTGAAATAGTTGAAGTTAGGTTTAGGCAACAAAACTACTTAGGTTTGGGGAAAGCATCATGGTTGGTCTTAAAATAACAACGTAAACTACGTAAAATATGTATGTAAACAATGTAACATAAGTACGGAAAACACATCACAAACGTCAGTAATGTAACTTCAAAATAACTCAATAGCTCTTGGAACACAAACAACAGTCTCCTGGTTAAAAGTCCTGTGTTTGTAGGACCCATCCACCTCCCTTCCCGCCCACCATAAGTAGCCTTTCTTCATTGAAAGAAGAGCAAAGAACGGCACTGAAAGGAAGATGTTTTTGTTCTTCTCCCGACTGGCTTCGGCAAGAGTTTGATTGACAGATAGTTCATCCAATCACCTGCCAAGTATTTTTGAAAGTGCCTGCCCTTTTCCAAACAGTTTCCAATGACGGCTCTCAGATGGTTCTGTGTAACAAACCATCTGGCGAGTCAGGTTAGTGGCGGCCAATAGATGCCATAGATGAGGAGCAGGCTACAGAGGTCTGGTAACCTCATCTGTGAATGTCTGCATCCAGTAGGAATAAATATGGTATTTTTTGTTGCTATTGTTGCTAAAAAAAAGATGCTAATAATGTTATTTTGCATACTTACTGATCTATAAGTCACATGACCGACCAATGAAGTGTGTATAGGGAAACCAGAAACGACCTCAGACACTGAATTCAAGATAACTCACACTGGACCTGCACCTCGCTGTGAGTGAAAGTCACATATTGTTGAATGAAAACAGTGAATCAGCTCCAAATATTTTCCCCTGCCAATCTCCCTGAGCACTATTCAGCAGGGGTCTATAACTTTCATCCCATCAGCCAGTTTTCATTTCCTTCACAGAGGGTCAGGCTGTGACGCGGCCCTCTAGAACAGCATTCATAAATAGCACAAGTCTGATGGCTTCAGTGAAACAGACTTTACCAGTGCATGGCCTCAGCGTGTGGACATTACCACTCCTACGTGTTATTATGGAGTCACAATGGTGTCATCCACGCGTCTCACGCAGAACGTCGAGGCGGCGTGAACTGACTAATGTGGGGCTATTTATGGACGTCAGCGAGAGCTTCCTGATTAACTGTGTCAAGTGTGGGAGGCAATGCTTTCACACACTGGCACATATACGCCGTACCCTTCCTCTGCACTGATCCTGCCCATGTGATTTATCTATTGGCTTTGGTATCTCATCTGCAGCCTGCCTCCCCGATGCCCTTCACTGTGTTACTATAAAATAGAGGAAGAGGGAGGGAAAACAACAACATATGCTTCATTACAAGAATTACAATGTGGTCTGATAAACACATGCATACATTTGAAACAAGACTACAGGCATGCTAGCAGCTCACAGCGATGCTTTGAGCTAAATACTAACACGTCAGCATGCTAACAAGCTCACAATGACAATGATAACATGTTGATGCTTAGCAGGTTTTCCATATTCACCATCTTAGTTCAGTGTTAGCATACTAACATTTGCTAATTTGCACGAAATACAAAGTACAGCTGAGGCTGAATGTCATTAGTTTTACAGATATTTGATCATAAACCAAAGTGTTGGACAAATTGAAACTTTGATGGCGCTAGATGAAATGACAGAAGATCACCAAAATAATTGCAATTCATCCTGAGGGGGATATGAAGGTCTGAACAAAATTTCATGGTAATCATTCAATAGTTGTTGAGATATTTCACTGAAAACCCAAATATCAACCTGCTGGTGGCGCTACAGGAAAGGTCAGGTTATTAAAATCATTAGGATGCATTGTTTTGGAACCAGAATTTTGTGGAGAATATCTGCACTGAATTTGGTGCCAATCCCTTTGGCAACTGTTTGGATTAAGGCTGTCAGTCAATTAAAAATGTTTAATCGTGATTAATCGTATGATTGTCCATAGCTAATCACAAATTAATCACACATTTTTAATCTGTTTAAAATGTGCCTTAAAGGGAGATTTGTCAAGTATTTAATACTCTTATCAACATGGGAGTGGGCAAATATGCTTGCTTTATGCAAATATATGTATTATTGGAAATCAATTGACAACACAAAACAATGACAAATATTGTCCAGAAACCCTCACAGGTACTGCATTTAGCATCAAAATATGCTCAAATCATAACATGGCAAACTCAAGACCAACAGGCAACAACAGCTGTCAGTGTGTCAGTGTACTGACTTGACTATGACTATATGACTACTTGACTATTGCCCAAAACTGCATGTGATTATCAAAAAGTGGGCATGTCTGTAAAGGGGAGACTCCTGGGTAACCATAGAACCCATTTTCATTCACATATCTTGAGGTCGGAGGTCAAGGAACCCCTTCGAAAATGGCCATGAAAGTTTTTTCCTCACCAAAATGTAGTGTAAGTTTGGAGCGTTATTTAGCATGATATAGTTGGTACCAATGGGTTCCTTAGGTTTTCTAGTTTCAAATGATGCCATTATCTTCACTCTAGCTTTAACTGAGCTCACTACAACCTAAAAAACGCAAATTGCGTTAATGCATTAAAGAAATTAGTGGCGTTAAAACTAATTTGCTTTAACGCGTTATTATCGCATTAACTTTGACAGCCCTTGTGTGTATATATCACTAGATAAGTGAGAGCATTGACCTGATGATTGGTATGAAAAGTCAATAGATCCCTGAAGTTATTCAGGATTCATCCACTAGGGAACATGAATAACTGTACTAAATGTCATGGCTACCCACTCAATATTTATGGAGACATTTCACTCAAAGTCATAAATGAAACCTCATAGTGATTCTAAAGAACAAATCAGGGGATCACCAAAGTCATTAGGATACATCCTCTGGGAATATGAATGTCTGTACAAAATGTAAAGTATTGATGTACAATCCATCAATAGTTTTTGAGATATTTCAGTCTGGAACACAGTGGTGGACCGACCGATAGACCATCCCTCGAGCCTCACAGCTCTGGGTAAAAGATGAAGAAATTACCTTCCTTTTCAGCACTTGCTTCAGGCACTCAGATGCACATTTCTGCACTCCTGGCTGCAGCACAGCAGAGCAGAGAGACGAGTGTTGCTGGATCGTTTGCCACTCCGAGACTCGGCTTAGCTGAGGGGCTTGGCGGGCCCTGCCTCTGACAACCACATTGTTTAAAGCTTCAGGAGATTAGCTGAGCCACGGCCGCTGCCAGGCACTGATATGACTGCTGCTGAATTTACAGCAGGCTTGCTGAATGGAAGCTGGGTCTGGGTCTGGCATTCTGGGTGGCCCTGACAGGCAGGTGTGCTTATTCCAGCTGAAGGGTGGGAGCAGGAAAACGTCTGCAGTTGTTGTTAGAGCTGCGTGGGGGATGGGGGCATAGGTTAGGGCCCTATGGCGATGCCCCCACCCAAAAGCAATCTCATTCTAAAAGGTTCTCATTACCCCCAAGTCGCTGCAATCAGGTATGCCGTAAATCCCTCCGATCCAATATATTCTGGAGTGGGTTGACAAGGAGCCTCCATACCAACTCATATAGCATTCCAGGACTTCCAACCTCAGACTAGCACACACAGGGCTAATCCACTGATTACACTAGCTGACAAGGGGGAAAGTATCGCTAATCAGATGACATAATATAAATTGGGTGTCATGTTCATTATCTGGGCAGTTAATTAATTTCTCACATCTCCACTAAAGCACCAAATCACATCTTCTAGTGTGTTTTAAACAGTATTCAGATCCTTTACTTAAAATTACTGTGAGGAACATTTAACTGGATATAATACAGTCTCAATTTAATACTGATGCCTCTATGACTTACATAAGTAAACGAGACCATCAGCGAGGAAGATTTGCTATTTCTATGTAGTTATTCTTAATGCTTGGTACCACCGGCTCGGTTTCCACGCAAAATCAGACGAAATCATTCAGGTCCACCAGAAACTCCTTCAGCTCAGACTCCAGTGGGGCCTCCGGCAGCGACTAGCCTGCCATGAATAGACCCAGATCCAGCTTTGCTGCCGCCTACAGTCGGAGCTCCCCCTCTGGCCAGGAGCAGAGCTTCACCATGCTGCTGGAGACCCAGGCCTTATTGGTGGGCCCGCTGGAGGGAAGGAAGGCACGGGTGAACTGGAACCAGGATTGAGCAGGGAAGACTGTCAGACCCTGCTACAGTAAAATGAGAGGTTTTCTAAAGGGACTCTGGTGCTCGGAAACACTACTGCTTTTGTCCACAGCTAGGGACTATCAAAGTCATCACAAAAAGTTCCTCATAGTAGCTTTAAATGAAAGAACTAATACCACACTGTGAAAATGTCACTACAAGTAAAAAGTCATGCATTCAAAACCTTACTTAAAGCTGAAGTAGGCGAGATTGGAGCAAATTTGATTAAAAAAAGTTATTTTTAGAAAACGGCCGCTATATCGTGACATTAGTACATGAAACAGGTAACCTGAAAAAAATCATGTGCCTCTGTGTCCTACGGTGTCCTACGGTGTCCTACGGTGTCCTACGGTGTCCTCCGGTGCTCCTAACGGCATCTGCAAGATTTTACAGACCGGAGGAAAACAAGCAGTAAGAGCTGATCTGAGGTCTGCTGTCTATGAGAGCCGGCTGTCAATCACTAGCGAACTCCGACCAAATGGTCAAACTAGGCAGCGCTGATTAAATATGAATCAATATTTTGTTACGTTAATGCCTATTTCTCGCCTCAAATGTTTTCAGAATTATCTTGTAGTGTACGGTTTAGCTGTAAAATGAGAAAGTTTGTGACGCCGCTGCAATTGTGAAATCTGATGAAGGAACGTCAAGTTCCGGTCACATGACCGGAGCACAGCCATTAGGAACGCTCTCTCAATGAAATGACCTCTAATTGGTCAAAGTCTCCCGTGATGGCCTAGATTTTTTCAAAGCCTGAAAACAGAGCAGATGAGGAGCAGAAGTCTAGTTATCTCTCAGAACACTTAAATTACAATATGCTCAAAGGGTATTATGGAATTTTTGCCCAATGATGCCAAAAATATTCTGCCTACTGCCACTTTAAGTAAAAGTACGTAAGTACTATCAGCAAAATGTACTTAAAGTATGAAAAGTAGGGCTGTCAATCGATTAAAATATTGCGATTAATTGCACATTTTTTATCTGTTCAAAATGTATCTGAAAGGGAGATTTTTCAAGTATTTAACACTCTTATCAACATGGGAGTGGACAAATATGCTTGTTTATGCAAACATATTTATATATTTATTATTGGAAATCAATTAACACAAAACAATGACAAACATTGTCCAGAAACCCTCACAGGTACTGCATTTAGCATAAAAAATATGCTCAAATCATAACAAACCCAACAGGCAACAACAGCTGTCAGTGTGCTGACTTGACTATGAATTGCCCCAAACTACATGTTATTATCATAAAGTGGGAATGTCTGTAAAGGGGAGACTCGTGTGTACCCATAGAACCCATTTTCATTCACATATCTTGAGGTCAGAGGTCAAGGGACCTCTTTGAAAATGGGCATTCCAGTTTTTCCTCGCCAAAATTTAGCACAAGTTTGGAGCGTTATTTAACCTCCTTCGAGACAAGTTAATATGTCACGGTTGGTACCAATGGATTCCTTAGGTTTTCTAGTTTCATATGATGCCAGTCAATATAATATCTTCACTCTAGCTTTAAAACTGAGCCCGCTACAACCTCCAAAAGATTGGTTGCGTTAATGTGTTAAAGAAATTAGTGGCGTTAACGCGTTATTATTGCGTTAAAGATAGGGTCTACGATGTTGGAAAGCTAGCATAATTTGAAAGTAGCATCGCCTCAGGAGCTCCGTCTAAGCCCCCCCCCTCCCCTCGAAACTCCTTCCAAGGCAACGCCCCCCACACACATGCACGAGCACCGCCGCATCGTAACTACTTCACATTTTTCGTAGCTATTTCATCACTAAATTCACTTCTGAAAAATTTTGAGGCGAGAAATCAACTGTGTAGATTTAGAATATTGAGAGTTTTACGATGTTAGATGGCGAATCAAACATTTGCTCCACCGTTGAAGGAGTTTAGAAGCTCCACAAACTGCCGACACAGCTAGCTAGCTCCTGCCGGGATCGCCACCTCTCCAGCCGGGCATTCACTCACACAGACCCCGCTATGAGCTGGCTGGAGCTCTCTCAAGACACCGTTCTCGTAGACGAGGGGCTTTTATTTCCTGGTTGACGGATAGTTCTTTTAAATATCACAACACAAATGTCCATTATAGATTAACATGTGTTTATCTGCCTTTTTGGAGTTGAAAAGCTCCACAATCGCCCGCGGGGGGGTAGCTCGCTGGAGAGCCGGCCACAGAGCAGCAGAGTGGCGAGGGAAAGTCAGCCTCTGAGGGGGCAGAGAGATACCTGCTGAGACAACACGACCCTTTTTAACGTTACTCTAATATCTGGAGGGAGATCAGTCCACTCTTTTTTTTCTGTAACTGAAAAAGCAGTTTGAGTAACGTAAATTTTGTCGAGCAATGTTTTATATCCGCCGTCTCCCCTCGTTGATAATCCTGTTTGTCTGACTTCACTATGAGCTGTTAGAATAAACAGTTTAAAACTGCAGTATCTTATAAAGTAAACTAACAGAACATAAACAACTAAAGCGATGCGCTTTGAGTTCACGCTGGTGCAAGCTAAGGGTAGAGTACGAGCAGGGAGGCAGGGAGGCCTCTGATTGGTTCTTTACAACTGGGCGCAGAGGCACTGATTGGTAGACGTTTTTACAGGATTATAGCAGCTACAGATGACGGATCTTTTCCGGTCTTTTTTCAGAGCTCATAAGAAATGGATCGCTGTTGGGGTGTAAAGACCATTTCAACCAATATAACAAATAGTGTATACTGGATAAATCGCATACCCTGCCTTTAACTTTAACAGCCCTAATGTAAAGTAAATGTATTGTGCAGTAAAATGTTCCCTATCAGGGTTTTACTGATATTTTTTTATTAACATTACTGCTGCATTGACATGTATGTTGCATTTTACTTCTGAAATGTAGTAGAGTAGAAGTAAAAAGTACCATTTAAATGGAAATACTCAAGTAAAGTACAAGTATTGTAAATCTGTACTTAAGTACAGTACTTAAACACACACTTAGTTACATTCCACCACTAGTTTTAAAAGGTTTATATTTTAACTTCCAGTAAAATGAAAGTAGTCTTGTTGTATAGTATGTATGTCAAATGAACAATTTTATAGGTTTCCATAAAGAATTCCAGTGTTTGGCACTCTCTGTGTTTCTGTCTTTTCCCTCAAATAACATTAGTGTTAGTAGATTAATTTAAAAGCTGAGGAGGTTTCTTGATTTGATACATGCGGCTCCCTCCGGCTTCTCTTTGCATACTTTAATGCCAATCAAGTTCAAGGAAAGGTGGTCTTCATTGCTGATTCCTATACCTCACATTAAAAAACTAATCTCAAAAACTTTAACTACTGGAGCCCCTTAAGCATATGTTTAGAGAGCTCAGCATATGGCGTGGAGGCTCAGAGCCATGTCACCTGCCTCATGAGTCAGCCTTAATGTTTCTGTTAGCAGGGACAAAAGCAAAATACTGATGGCAGATTAATTTACAATCAAATCCTGTTGCAGCTCGTGAAAAAATACTATATAATTCAACGAGAGTATGTTATCTCTGATTCTTGATTATGTGGATTTTGGACTTTTCCTGGGGGTAAGGATTTGTGGTTTTTGAACATGAAAAGTTGTTCCAAGCAAGAGACAAGGGAGCCCAGATGGTGATACAACAAAAACTCAAATCCTGCAGCTGCTTCACTGACATTAAATGAAAATCTGGTGGAGATAACAATGTTTTTCCCCGAGTTCAAAGCCTCTGGCACTACAGTAAAAAAAAAATACAATTTAATTTTAATGCAAGACACTCAGCTAAAGTCCCCAAATATCCTTCTCTGCATTAATTATTAGTGGAACGGCTCCAAGTTTGGTCTCTTGATGATTTCACAGATGGAGGCTTTGGCTCTTTGGTTTCCAGCATTTTTAGATTCAAATAAGATTTTAGCATGTGTTCAAGACCGTATAGGCAAAATGTATACATGTTAATGTATGTTATCTGTGTCATGAGTACAGCTTAAACTTTGTCCACAGTTGTGTAGATAAGTTGCTCTTCTCAGGTCATTACGGAGGATGTACCACACCGTGCTATTTCCTCCATTTTTCGGCAACTAGTGTACATGAATGAGTAATGAAGACTCGAGGTGGCTTGCTGTGTGCACTGCAGCATTCATTTTCTGCTGTTAAATGCCTTGTTAGCAGCCCATCCTATTACTCTCTCTCTCTCTCTCTAGCATGATTGGAGGTAATTGTCTTCGGTATGCATCATTGAAATACTCCCAGAAAGCAATAAAGTGCCAGAAAAACACAGCACCACGACAGCGGAGACAACGGTGTCTCAGCCTATCTCTCTCTGTCAGATTTATTGTTCCTAACAATTAGTGGGGTTGTTTTTCGTCTTTCTGCCCCCTTTGGAGTAGTTCCTACTTTTTCCTACCACCCATAGACATCCATTTTAGCACCATTCAACATAGATTTAAATCTTGTGTGACTCTGAATATGTAGAAAATATGGTAAAATACTGTACATATAGCACAGAGTTGTTCTGCAGACAGGTTTCTTGGAAAAGGTTGTGGAAACTTGTAATGAGAAAAACACCCCAGTGACCTCAATCTGCAAGTGAAAAACTGGAGTTCTCATTTGCCAAAAAGGTTCGTAGTAACATCTGTTCATGCCGTATTCAATCGCAGCTCTGCCTGGAGGGAAATCTGAATTGATGCCCAAATCTCACCACCATCCTCCTTCCACTGATAACGAGGATGGAAGTCAGTCAACACTATGGAAACCACTTCTTTTTCTAGCAGCTCTTACACCTGATAAATATGCAGCCCAGTCGCACAGCAGTTCGTGAAATAGTCACGAAATGCAATGTATTGATTCGTGTACATAGACACGAATTTCACATTTTTTCGTGATGGTCAGCACGAAATCAATTCGTATGTAATTCACGTAATTGTGAACTGGGAAGTATAAAGAGTGGTGAATGCTGCGTAGGGAGGAGGTTGGCGTGGATGGCTGGGTCAAAAAACACCGGACTTTTGCCCAGGAAACAGGTGTTCGTGTCCTGTGTGAAACCCCAAGTCAAAGTTGATTTATTTGTCACGGAACTTCCATACTTAATTTACAGCACTTTCATTTAGTTATTTTAACGCAAACCACGATATTTTGCTAAACCTAACTAAGTAGTTTTTGTTACGTAACTTCCGTACTTAAGCTCCGCCAATTCCGGTTTTATTTTAACCTGGACCGCGATCTTTTCCTAAACCAAACTAGTAGTTTTGTTGCCTAAGCCTAACAAGTTGATCTCTTCCTAAACCTAACTAAGTAGTTTTATTTTGAAAAGACTGGAGCGGGAAATTGACACATGCGTCACATGTTGCTGGACATTCGTAGGAAAACGAAAAACACATTGTTGAAACTCGTGTTGAGCATCACGAGATAAAAAAAAAGGGAAATTCGTGTCTATGTACACAAATCAAATAGATTAAAGTTTGTGACTATTTCACAAACTGCCATGAGACTGTGCTGGATAATCAGCATGTTAGCATTATCTCAAAGCACCACCGTGCCTACTGTAACCAGCTTCACAGAGCTGCTAGCATGGCTGCAGTCTGTCTTTTCTGCATGGTAGTATAGTTAATAGTAGAACAGTTTTCCATCTAAAAATCAAACTTTCCCTTTAAATGAGACTCTAAATGTGTCCATCTCACTCTACAGTAATGATATTCTGTCTGGTACAGGCTGCGAGGCGGTGAGCTCTGTTGTGGTGCTCAGGGTCACAGCTCTATGGCTGCTGAGCATAGAGCGGCAGCTGTCTCGGCTTGAGGAGTCCCTGGGAAGCTAAAAGGATCCTGCAGAGCAAAGCCTGGTTCATGGCTAAATGGAGATGATCCTTGGCCATGCTAAAGTTCCTCACAAATCTGCCTGGCCTACAAGGTTTCCTGCTGTCCTCATATCTGCAGATGGCTTTTCATTTGTAAGTTACTGGCTATGTTAGCCTCATGCACAATCTGCATTTGTACTTGTTCATATATTTATCTTTAATTTGTATTATCCATAGTAATCATTATTCCTGCTCTGTTTTTACTATTTAATTATTATTATTATTATTTTTTTTTTTTATGTTATCACCTTACATTTGCATTTACTGCATTTATAGTTGCACACTGTGTCAGGTTAGATGAGTGTGCAGGCAAACCATAGATGTATAAAGAGAGCTGGATACCGTACTCAACCAGTGTTGCCAGATCAGATCGACAGTTTCCAGCCCAATCACAATTTAAAACCCGTACAATTCAATAAAAACAAGTCCAAATCGTAACTTTGCCAGAAACTTGTGTAATTCCGTAAAACCATTACATGTGCAATATAAAACACATCATATGCATATAAAGCTTCATATCTGCATCAAATAACCAAAGATAAAAGGTTAGATAGGCTATCACAAACCACAAAGGGTGCATTCAGACAACCAAATTCACAAATTCCCATGTCAAGGTCAATGATGATGACGTCAAGGTTAGTAGGTCCTCCGTTATCCCTAACAACAATTGAATACAACTCATGTCCATCAAATATTTTTCAACTTAAATGAGTCAATATGAGTGAGTGGACACAACAAAGTTTACTGAATTTTGTATCTGTGTTTTTGACCATAAAATTACAGCTTGTTTGGTAATATTGTTTTCATAATATTTCCAAAACCTTGCCAAATGTTTACAAAAGCATCCCAAATTTCCCCTACCAGTCCAACACTATTTCCCCCCGCCCAACTTAATCCAACGTAGCCCAATTGGGTGGAAACCATCCCAATCTGGCAACAATGCACTCAACCTTTCTGGAAATTTGCCCCATAGGCCACTTGCAGTACTGCAATGGAAAAATCCCCAGCAGCACCAAACAGCATTTTCCCCATAGACCACCTTTATAAAATGCTTCATTTCCACTGCATGGTTTCGGCTCGACCCTACTCAACTCTCTTTTAGTACTAGATTCTTTTCTGTATTTGGTTTTCCGCTACGGATAGTCCCCCAAGGATGTAGTCAGCATTCTCAGCTGATCACCAAAGCAATGCAACGCGACACCTGCTGAATCTTTTCATCAGCAACCAAACAGAGGAACATCTGCACTTTGTCAATTGTACAATTGTACTAATTGCAGGCTAGCCATTTTATTAAATTTAGGTCGAGTGAATAAAAGAATTGTGGTCGCTATTGACGGTAGCTTGGCTATTTAAAAATGGCGGGGTTGTGCCATGTCGTGCTAGTGACGATTCTCTCTGACCAATCAGTGGTCTGCAGTGTTATAATTCCACCTTCTAGTATCGGCTATGCTCGCTGGGAACCTCGGCCGAGGTGGTACCAAAAAAAGCACCAAGTATCAGGTACTGTTTACAACTTTTGCTAATGGAAAACCAAAAAAGAGCTAGTCAATTTGAGTAGAGCTGAGATGTCTGAACTGTTAACAGTACACCTCCAACTGCAAACAAGATCAATTATCAATTATTACTCTTAGTTATTACTTTATTACTTTGTTTAATGAACTTTTAAACCATGGAGGTTTTATATTTGCAAAACTTTGCCAGACCCTAGAGAACGGAACCTAATTTTTTCTCACTCAAATTTAAATATTTTTTGCATATTAAACATTTCTCTAAAAAATATTATATTTACAGTATATATAACACAATTAGAATTCCATACAAGGAGCTCTTCTTGTTCAGCTGCATTTACTGTAAGGGTATCTTTTGTGCACAATACAGACATTCACACACTCCACATGAGCACCATGTTAACTCTTGCTCCTGATGAATGTTATGTAAGTGACCTGGCTATTTCCTTTGATTTGATTAGCCGTGATAAATCACCATAAAATCCTCTCCATCAAATAGAGCCAGTGTGCGGGTACAGAGCTGATACAGCAGGGCAGAACCATATGACAGTACAGTAGCTTAGCATTTGCAGATCAAAGGCCAGAACCAGTCTGCTAGAGAGAAAGCATAGCCTGAGGACCGACTGTGACATCTGGGGAGAACCGTGTGGGCTTTGAATTAAACAGAATGGGATTTAAATGAGATACGAAAATGAATGTTTGCTCAGATGAATAAGCTGCAGCCATTAACCAAAATGACCAAGCACAGAAATACTGAGAATAAGTCAAATTGAAAAACTACGAATCGCAAACCACGAATTTGAAATGATAGTACTTTTGGATTGCAGTGTATGTACATTTAAATGTTTATTACTTGGTATTTTGTGCAAAAGCCACATTAACAGGATTTACTTGTAGAAAACAGCAACAATTCCTAGGAAAACAACGTGCGTCAGCTCTGTGGTAAACAAGATGGCTTCCTCTCTAGGCAGCAAAGGACAGTGCTATCTCGTGGCATAAATTGTAGTAGAATTGTAGTATTTTTCCCACCCGGCTACATAACCAAGATATTAATTTTCCCCCCTAACTGTGTTTGAAATGTGAGGAGCAGATCTGAGTTGTCAAGCAGACATTCATTCCCCTCATTTTTCAAAGCAAACCTCAAGCCCGGCCTTTTGAGTTGTTATTTTGATGCATCCTAGTTTACCTTTGAAGAAGATGAAACGTCCTTACCGAGGTCATTTGGAGGCTCCACTTAGGTCTTCTCACAAAGTGGCAGCTCCGTTTACATTCATACATCTCAGGAACTCCACCTCAGCAGGGATTACAGTTCTGTTCAGTCATTGAGCGTGTTCCAGTAATTCTAATGCTGTCTATCGTTAACGTTCTGTAGAGTTTGATAGAGGAAGTTATACAGTTGAACTTACATTACAATACATTTTTTGCTAAGAAATCTGTATATAAACTATCTACTCTGTTTGTTTTGACATTTACCTATTTAGTCAAACTTGCAATTAGGCTACCAGAAATTTAAGTTTTTATTATACATTTATTTTTTTATTATGAATATATATAAAAGTACCATCTCGTGAGGCTCAGTGCTAACATTAGCAAGCTAGGCTTCCACTGACCAAAAAGGTACCATCTCGTGAGGCTCAGTGCTAACATTAGCAAGCTAGGCTTCCACTTTCCAAGTAGAATACAAATTTAACAGCAGCCTATGCAGGGTCCTCCCAAATGTTGAAGGTTAAAGGACAGACAACTATGTTTTGAGATACAAAACCAACATTAGGGTTGTTAAAAAAATGGGGGAAAGGTGTCTTTTGTCACGTTCATAGGCTACAGGCTAACATGTTCAGGAACTTGAATCTCAAGGTGTGTCCAGACATAGGGTCCCAAATCTCTTAAATTGCATCCACGTTTCCCCCACTTGCATCTCTCTCCATGCATCCCCGCTGGGAGGTAGGCTACGCAAGGAAAAGACACAAGTGAGTGATACATGCATGCAATTTGACCCGCCCTACTCTGCCTCTGATTGGCTAGTACTCATTGCCTTCGTTGGTTGGGTTAGTTAGGCTCAGGCCAGGCGGCAACCTCTAGGTCTGAAAAGTGAAGCCAATGCAGAAGTGCCCTAAATTTGAATTCTTTCTAATAGCCAGCAGGGGGCGACTCCTCTGGTTGTAAAAGAAGTCTGATTGTACAAAAGTCTATGAGAAAATGACCCTACTTCTCACTTGATTTATTACCTTCGTAAACATTGTAAAGGTCTTATTCGCTGGTTTCATATCTTCTTCAATACAGCATGATGTTCATTTTGTAAATTATGGTCCCATTTACAATAAAATAGACGATAAAGCAGGGGATGCTTTAGGGCGTGGCTACCTTGTTGCTACCATGGCGTTGTCTGGTCTGGGAGTTGTCCATGTTTTCGTCTTAGAACTTTTTCACAGTGTGTTTTCAGTTCATGGAAGTTAATTATAACCTTTTTGTTCGCCTAAAAATGTCTTATTCAGCATTTGGTTGCCCCACCCTCTCGTGTCACTTCTGGTTGCAAAAAAACAAGATGGCAATGGCCAAAAACCAAGATGGCGACGGCTAAAATGCCGAACTAGAGACTTCAAAATGGTAGTACACAACCAATGGGTAACGTCATAGGGACTACGTCCACTTCTTGTATACAGTCTATGGTTTAGGTATGAGGAGTGGGATAGGTTAGGGTTAGAGTAAGAATATCAGGGTCAGCCAATCAGAGGCACACTAGGACGGGTCATGCCTTCGCCGTCCTAGGAAAAGAAATGTCCCGTACATGTGTTCGCTGTAAGCTAGCTAGCAGTGGACATACCGACTGTGTGTGTGTGTGAGTGTGCCTTCGTGTGTGTTTGTGTGGCAGCTCAGACTCTGACTGAACACAGAAATACAGTTCTTCAGTTCAGTTACTTCCCTCCAGTCTCTCTTCTTCTTCCTCTCATCATTGTACATTTATAGATCCATTAAGCCCCGGGATGAATTTTGAAAAAGTTGAAACATTTGAACTCACAAAGACGCATCTTCACAGCAATTCGCGTCGCCCTGGGCCAATTCACGTCTAATCCATTGATTTTGTATGCAGCGTTCTGTCTGAACACACAAATATGTCCTGAAACTATTCAATCCTCTTTTGAAAAATGGAAAAAATATGCTCAACAAATATGCTTCATCATAACAATAGTTTGAGTTAGAATTTCAGTTCAACTTTAAGTTGGATACTTATCAAGCCAACAGCACACGTTCAGTGTCTACCTGTGAAAGGTAATGAAGACTCTTGATGAAAGAAATCAAGCGCAGCGTGAGCATGAGGCAGGAGGATATTCACAGAACATTATTTGAGTGATCTGTGGCGATGGCTGTCTGTTTTCCTAACTCAGACACAGGAGATGATGAGCTTTCAAATTAATTAGCATTACAGTGTGTGTGTGTGTGTGTGTGTGCGTGTGTGTGTGTGTGTGTGTGTGTGTGTGTGTGTGTGTGTGTGTGTGAGTGTGAGTGTGTGTGTGTGAGTGTGTGGTGCTGTCGGGGACCACATCAATATTCCCCTCCAGCTCTTGTCAACATTTTCAGAGTTGGCATGTCATGCAGCGGTGGTGACAAAATGGACACAAGGACACTCACCTCAACTGAAAATATCAAGAAAACTTGGCTGTGAATATGTGAGCGTGCGAGAAGGGAGAGCTGCTAAAGGCAGACACGATAAATTTATAGATGCTCGAATGTTCAAGCAGTTACATGTGTCATGCACATGCTGTTAAAAATAAACAAAGCTAATGTCTCACGCCTTTTTCGGCCTCACATAAACCTTTGTGTGATGTAACGTGTTGCATCTTTAATCGAGGTTATCCTTTATTGAAGCACGCCCCCCCTGAACCTCAGCTTCAAGGTTGCACCCTGTGGAGATTGGCAGGTTTTATAATGACTTCCCGCTGATCCCAAATGAACGCGGGCGCTGGGATTTGTCATGCATGTAAAATCGACAAATGGGGTAATCCAAGTGGAACGCAATACCTCCGGATAGGGGAACATTAGACTGATGAAATAACCCAAGAAAAATAGAAAAATTCTCTCATGAGTAGGTTTTTATTAAATATTTGTATTATTTTGTGCGGGTTTAATTAAATTTAGCTCAGGAAAAAAGGCAAAATGAGTGTTCAAAATCATCAGACGGTTTAGCTTCACTTAACTTGTTGGTAGTGCTAGCAGCGCTGCGGTGGTCTGTTGGTTCATTGTCGGTGCATGAACTAAAAATATCTCAGCAACTATTTGGTGGATTTTCCATGAAATATTTGTCCAGATATTCATGAAGATGCCAAGTAGATGAAGCCTACTGACTTTGGTGATCGTCTGGCTTTTCCTGTAGTGTCACCATGAGGTTCACATTTGTGGTTTTGAGTCAGATGTCTCAACTACTGGATGGATTGCAATCACTTTTGGTGATCTCTTAAAGGTCCAGTGTGTAAGATTTCCAGAGATATATTAGCGGAAATGGAATATAATATTCATAACTATATTTTCATTGGTGTATAATAACCTGAAACTAAGAATCGTTGTGTTTTCGTTAGCTTAGAATGAGCCCTTCATATCTACATAGGGAGCAGGTCGAAGCCCCCAGGAAGTGCGCCGGTCGTCGATCCCGACTTTCGTAGTGGCCAAACGGCGGTACTGCAACTTCCGTGTCAGTTACATGATGCATTGGGCCCAAAAACACTTTTTCCCATAGACTTACATTGGGAAAGAGACGTCTGTAACTCAGTGGATAATTTTTTTTGAGGTGAATAAACTTCCCAGTACGAACACCTAAATAGCCCTTATTTAAAAAATTCAGTTTTTAAAGTTGTAAAATGAACTAATAGCTGAATCCAGAGTTATTTTCCTCGGTATAATGAACGCGCATCAGACATGGCATCAGACCAATGAGACTGCACCGCTCTGCACGCTCATGTGACATATCCGGGTTCTGCCTGCCAGCTTCCAGCTAGCTGTATGCGGCTGTAATAATATATATTTTGGCTGTAATTCATCACTTTTATTGTCTTATAAAACACCCATGGGCTGTATGCTGTAAAGCCTGTGCCGTGAATGTATTCATGCATTCCGTTAATGACTGTACGTTAATTAACATCTCCGTTCCAAAACAACCTAACGATTGATCATTAAATTACCATTGCATCGCCACCGTCTCCTAAACAAACACTAGCTGCTGCGGTTAGTAGGCTAGGCTACTACAGCAGTAGCCTAGCTACGAGCGAACAAGCTCATGAACGCGCGGTAAACTCGTGTACGCTACGTTCATGTGAGCAAGCCGTGACGGCGGCATGATGCAGCGTGACGACTGTGACCCTCCACAGAGTCAGCCATGTTGCTCCACCATGTTTTTACAGTAGCCCAGAACGGACAAACCAAACACTGGCTCTAGAGAGAGACTTTCGCTTTTTTTTACCTTACCTGAAGGCCACCGTAGTTCTCCAACACGCTTTTGAAACTGCGATAACGCTAGCCTCCGAGTGGAAAACCGTGGTACCATCTGACTTCCGTTGCTCCTAAAGTCGTGTTATTATGGTAAGGACGGCCTCTGAGTGAGGCGAATGGCATTACCACGGTTTTGCACTCAGGGGCTCACGTTACCGCAGTCTTGGAAAGGGAGGTATTCAGTTGGTTGCAATCTGCAACCACACCGCTAGATGTCGCCAAATCTTATAGTTTATATGATATTATTCAACATCCTCCATCAACAGCAAATACGAAATATGCATAAGAACGAGGCCTTAACATGAATAGCCCTGACACCACCTGGGATCTTGTTATTGATTGCATTAACCCATCAAGATATTTGGACGAAAAATTATTCAAATTCTGATGCCAGCTGTCCTAGATTTCACCAGCCAAGATGGGCCAAATGTTCTGGCCACGCTTCAAGACCTCAGTGTTTGAGGTGTTCTCACATATTTGCAACCAAAGACCCAAATCCATTTATGACAATATTCGCAAAGCATAGAAAAAACAATTTGTCCTCAATAGGTGGAAGGCTGCCTGTCCTGCCTCTTTTATACAGTAGGTTAAAAAGGATATGATGTGTCTTCAAATTGAGGAACTGAGATTAAATTTAGATGGATCAATAATATAATATATATAATTATGATATAATTAGTTTGTCTTTTCCAGCAACTTGATTGCTATGTCAGTCATTAAAGGGTAACTTTGGTATTTTTCAACCTATTTTCCCATGTTTTTGTGTCTAACTGACTAATAGGGACAACAATTTCTGAAATTGGTCCAGTATTGAGGGAGAGCGCTGTAAACAGCAGCTGCTCACTGCTGCAATGTAATCCTGCTGGGGCAAGCTGGCACCGTCATTTACGTCTACTACAAGTGCTTGTTTTTGCCATGACAAGCTCTTATTGTTATTATAAGTGTCTGACATTATGGAAAAGGTCTAACTCAAGGAGAAGTCTCGTTCTGAAATCTGGCGATGTGGCGTGTTAGTGTTATTTAGATGATTTCAACATTGTGGATGAGGTCTTTGAATTTGCCCATATTTATTTGAGCCAGAGTATGCAGATTTCACAACGAGACTTCTCCTTGAGCGGGTCTTGGACACAATAACAAACAGCCCAGATCGAGCGAAAGGTAAGAAAAACGTTTTATTTCTCTGTAGGGTCCTTTCCATAATGTTGTCAGACACTTAAAATAACAATCTGAGCCTGTCAGTGACAAAAACAAGCACTTTTAGTGAACGTAACGTTACATTGATACTGCTCACTTGCTCTCGCAGCTTGTTTCGTGGCTGCCGGTTACAGCGCTCTCCCTCAATGCTGGACCAATTAAAAAAATTGACCCCATCAGTCAGTTAGACACAGAAACATGGGAAAATAGGGTCCAGGTTGAAAAATACCAAAGTTACCCTTTACCAGGCATTTTAATGTCTTTATATTGTGTGCCTACAATTTATACATTTTTACATATTGATTCTTGAATCCTATAATAATATTCTCCTACACCCTTAATAAAGGGTCTACTGCAAAATGATAGGCTTGTTCTGGCACTGAAATACATGAATAGGCTTACAATATTAACATGGGGAGTCTGCAATTGTGTAACCGTAATATATACCAGCCCAGTCGCACAGCAGTTTGTAAAATAGTAACAAAATTCAATATATTGATTTGTGCACATAGACACGAATTTGACATTTTTTTTCGAGATGGTCAACACAAAATCAATTCCTAATGCATGTAATCCACGTATTTGTGAACCGGGAAGTATAAAGAGCGGCGAACACCATGTAAGGAGGAGGTCGGGGTAGATGGGTGGGTCAAAAGACTTTCACCCAGGAGACCGGTGTTTGTGTCCCGTGTGAGACCACAAGTCAAAGTTGATTAATTTGTCACGTCACTTCCGTACTTAAGTTACGGCACGGTTGTTATTCAAATCCAAACCACGATCTTTTCCTAAACCTAACTAAGTAGTTTTGTTGCCTAATCCTAACCAAGTTGATCTTTTCCTAAACCTATGTAGTAGTAGTATTATTTTGAAAAGACTGGAGCGGAAAATGACACGTGCGTCACATGTTGCTGGACATTCGTAGGAAAACGCATGGAAAATACAAAGTGTGCGAGTGTCACAAAAAAAAATTATTTGTGTCTATGTAGACTTAAATAGATTTTGTGACATTCACGAACTGCGGTCATACTGTTTTGTATATATTTAAATTTTTTGTTGTTGTCTCTACTGTTAATACTGTTTTGTTTAAATTGAATAAATGAAACAACAACAGAAAAGTTCATTTCAGGCAAAGTTTAAATCAGCCATCAGTTACAGACTCTGATGTTCAGCAGTGCGTAAAGTGATGTGGAAAATAAAGCCGCCGCAGCTTGAAATGTACCCTGGCGTGTCCCCTCTAATAGGCTGCAGAGGTCCAGCCTGTTTGCTTTTGTGCATCCTTGTTTATTCAGGTACTGTGGCCATGGCTCCTGTCCACACACGGCCTCCTCTGTGGCATGTGCCAACCCACTCACATGCCGGCCAAGTCCACCCACTCCACTTCCCCCTTTATCCACCTGCCACTCTCTGTAGCTCATCAAAGGCAGAAAAAAAGCCTTATCTTATCCTCGAAACACTGTCTACCTTTAAATGAAATGCCCCCAGCTTTGCTCTGCGCATGCATGTGTGTCCTGGCCCAGTTTCTTTTATGACTGTTCGTGTGTGTGTGTGTGTGTGTGTGTGTGTGTGTGTGCGTTTATGTGTGTGGGCCTAAGTGATTGCTCTCTGCTACCTTGTTTCGCCGTTCCCCAGGTAATAGGAAACTTGGAGACAAACGGATGCTGGACTGATTGCCTCTGTCCTGTCCAACAAAAAGCTTCAGGGGTAAATAGGGATATTTTTCTCTTTGTGATGGAGCCTTGCTTTCTTCTACTTCACAAAACTTCCTCCAAACTTCTTCCGTTTCATCATTATATCAGTCATGCCTTTAACATCAAAGAGCTAACAATGCTACTGCATCCGGCTGAACCCAGAGACCCACAGGTATAATGACACGTACACCTCCGCTGTTACTGCAAATAGCGGCAAATGTGATGATAATTGCAGCCAATTACTTTCCTGTTGCCCCCCCGGTGTTTTGTAAGAGCTAAATATACGGCGCCTTTAGCACGGAGGCAAATGACTGTAATGTTATTCCTCTCTCCATCTGCAGCAGTGGTTTAAAACAAAGAAGACATCTAAAGGGCAACTTATCTTTATTGCAACCTAGTGGATGTTTTAATCTGAGATAGCTGTGCTACCCTCTGTTCTGCTAGCTTCTGGAACTCAATGCAATCTCTCATTAAGTGTCCATTTTAAATTCATTAGAGTGGAAACACCAGAAATAAAGTTAAAAAGTTGAAATATCACAAAAACGTTCTGATGTATTGATGAAAAAAAATGTGTGCAATGGAAATCTTCCACTGTAACCTTCTTCAAATGAATAAATGAATCAAACAAAAAAGCCTTATTTTTCCCACATGTTTTTCTAGTTGTAACGTTTGCGGTTTGACTGGCGCTCTTTTAATGGAGTCATGTTGGTTGCAATGGTTTAATGGCACTGAACTGGAGAATTAGCACCAACTCCTAATATTTGCTTAACAGTAGTGGATGGAAACACACATTAATTGGCATTTTCTTTTGCTGATTTTATGGAAATCTGGTTAAAATTGGTGCTACATTTAAATGGAAACTTGACTTCAGTCACCACCTGATCTTCATCCACCAACACACCTGTCCCTCATTCCTCTAATCAGTCTGTGTATTCAGCCTTTGACGCTGCTCCAGACATTTTTTCCTGCCTATTAATCTGCCAGCCTACTTTTGTCCACAGCTTGTTTTTGGACCTGGTATGTGACGAGTTCTCAAGAAAGGTCTGGCTCCACCCATCGTCGGGTAGTGCTAAGCACAGGATACAGCAACGGCGCCCTTGCAAAATTAACAACCCACGGTACCACGCCAAAGCATGTCAGCCTGTCCACCAGAGGATAGCGGGTCACAATCACATTTTGCCTCGCCGAGGTGTGAATATTACACGTGTGTATGAAGGTGCAGTACCAGCAGGGGGCAACAAAACCACTTAGTTAGGTTCAGGAAAAATGTCGTGGTTGGCCTTAAAATAAATACATAAACCAAGTCAAATACATACGGACACAACGTAATTTAAGTATGGAAAACACGCCACAAACGTCAATAACGTAGTTTAAAAAAACAAAACACTGGTCTCGAACACTGGTTGAAAGTCCTGTGCCTCCCACGCACCATAAGCAGTCCTTCTCACTTTTTATTCTACGTCACTAGCTCTGAGCGTAGCATATTACGCAGATGCATTTACATTGCAGTCAATACAGACTATATGGTGTACAAATGACACGCCTCAAGCAAGAACAGCGTTTTATTACACGCTTTTGCCTTGAGCATTATCGTGTCATTCACATGCCTTTTCGTGAGACCGCAGAAGGCGGAAGGGGAGGAGAATGCCACGTGAGATACGCAGCCAATGGCAGGCTTATACCCACAGTCTACATCCGGTGTCCGACTACCTTCTGTGAGGCCGCCACCTGACGTAAGTAAAGACGGCTCGCCTGATACTCTTTGTTTGTAGTCTGCTTTGGGGTTCACCTGTTGCGCTTGTTACTTCTCATCTAACTCTCGGCTGGAAAGCAAATTAAATATCTAAGTATTCTTTCAAAATCACATGTAATCATAACAAAAATTACAAAATCTCTTCAATTCTCTTTCTGTCCAAATCTGTGTTTTTCTGAGAGCACTGCTGACGTCAGTATGTAGTTACAGCGGTCAGCGTCTTTCACAGGTGTCGCACAAGGTCGATGCAGCGTGTAACCAGATCTCTCCATTACAACCAGTGAAGCGGCTGACGCACAACAAACACTAAACAATTTAAGCAGACCCTGCAAGGACACGAGCAGCACCGTCTCCAATCGGGGGCCATAAAAGAACACTATGGTGCTCCCAGGTTATTGATTTCATAATTACTCTGTTTAATGGTGTCAGGGGACCAAAGTTATGTGCAACCTTCCTGCAATCCTCCCGTTCTGTAGCCTGTGGCAGAAAGACATCAGGCGGTGTGTGACAGGGTTATTACATTTCCTCTCGTAGGTTTGTATAAAATGACCTGTTCTCATTTGGGTAACATTATTACCAAAAATCTCTCCAATTTTGCAATGAGTAATTTAAACAGGTGTAATAGTGGAATGGTGGTGAAAAGGGCAGGCAATATCTTCTGTGGCTCATTTTCAATAAACTCAGCAGCAAAAAGGAGTGCATGGATGAGCAGCGAAGCTGACTGAAACACTATTCAAGGCTGTAGGATTAAGTCGTTTCACCACCATAAACGTATCTGCAACCTTTGCCTTGCTACAAAAAAAAAACATGCACTGTTTCAGGGAGAAAAGAGACGTCGTTGATATAATTCACTTTTCTTGACGCCATCCTTAAGCAAAATCACATTTCCAGAGGCATGATTGTTCATCTCACACTTCTTCCCTGATAATTTTGGCATCACTTATTATGTTTTTATGGCATAAAACCATAAATGTTTTATGGCAGTAAGTCACTAATCCCTGATTCTCATGAATTAGTTAGCTGTATAGTTATGCTCGCTAGCACTTACTATTTTTTTTCTGCAGAAGTTATTACACTCAACAGGAACAGTTGTTGCCTCGGGAGATTATTTGACAACTAATGAGTCCTCACTCACTTTAAGACCCTGTGAAGAAGTTGTGTTGTATAATATTTCATGAATGTGCATCTTATAGTTAGAGTGCAGTTTTGTTGTTTGTACCAACATCATCCTCCGTCTCAGGTTTTGACAGTGTTGCTGAGCAGCAAAACGCAGGGCATCTCATTTGCAAATCGCCAGGTGTGCAACTCCTTTTCTCAGAATATGCTATAAGATATGTATGAGATGGAAAATGATGCTTGTTAGCTTTGATAGTCTGATCATTTGAACTTGTAACTCTAACTCCAGTTTTCTCCTTTGACTGTAAAATAATAGGAGGATCAAATAATGTAAGACTGTCCTCCCAAGAAGTATGACAGCATCGTCTGTGCCCCAAAATGGCATATGTAATGTCAGGCGACGCTATACTATAGCCATGTTGTAATATAGACTGTCTCATCCACTGTGTTGGAAACCCAGAGACTCATGGGCGTTTCTAGGAGTTGACAAGGTCCTGGGCTAAGCCCAGACCATCTGGGGCTGATGTCTTTTTGGGGGGGTGTTCCCTGCTGCTCTGTCTGGAACACTACTGCCCAAATTTCATTTAATTTTACTGCGTTGTATGAATACTGCAAACATTACATTTCGTTTGAAATTTCATCTTTAATAGTAATGTTAAGAAAATCGTTCTGGTACAAAATGGACACCTGCAAGGCAGCTGGAAATTCTCATACCTATGACACCAGTGTTTAATTGCTACTTACATTTGTATGTGACTACTGTAATATTTGGTACTTTGTGTTGTACAAATACAATAAACCAGCAGCCTGAAGACAGTAGATTTATTTGAAACACTTCTTTATTTGTACAACCAATTTGGGAATAGCAGGTGTTTTGACCATCTCGTTTTTCTCCAAATTGTGTTACCAACAACTCCCCAAGTATCCTATATCCTTTAACTCATGTCATCTATGCCTACATGACATCATCATTTTTTACCTTAAACATTGTTCCCATGACAGATTTTTCATAGTCACAAAACATTTAATCTTATAAATTGAGAAGAGAGAAAAGGCTATTTTCAGAGCGCTCCGAGCATCCAACTTTTTTGTGCAGCGGCTCTGAGCGCTTCTAGTTGAAAATCGCCCTTCCAGTGCTTTCTGCCAGAAAAAAAATTAAATTGACACTCAGCGGTCTAAAAGCAGGACTGCTGCTGTGTGAGCCCGACATAGAATACAAAATGGAAGTTACCCAGCCAAGGGTTGGTGTGGTCAGGAATTAAATTATTTACGTTTTATGATTCCAACCGATCGTTCCCTACACTTATCCAGGTGTTTATTATTGTTACCATGACACCGGAGGATCTCTAACCTTAACGAAGTTGTCATTTTAAACTAAACAGGGATCTTTCCCTAAACTTAACTTAATACCTAAACCAAACCATGATCTTTCTCTAACTCTAACCAAGTTACCTTGCACGACAGCTGGATTCTCGCAATATCATGAGATCACTCGAGAATCGCGGGATCACATATCACATGAAAATCCATCTTGTCAGGCTTCAAGTAATGGATTTGTGTCCGGCAAGCCAGATCACGGACCAATCAGCGTCCTGTGAGGAGCTACTGGCAGCCACGGGCGTGGGTTAGGTGTGTGAGACCACAGTGAGACGAAGCCTCTGCCCTTCCGGTGGACCCCATGGGACCTCATTTTACTTTAAAACATAATTTTGCAAGTCAAGAAAGTCAATGTTTGTCATAGGTTTGTCGTAGTATCATTTAGTTTTTTGTGAAATCGCTCAGTGAACTACGTACATCTCTCGTCTCGCACAATATACATCACCAGCACTAGCTGGCTAGCTAACTTAGCTATGACCACGCACAAATGAAACGTTATCTTACCTGATGTGTTTTATCCAGCGACTCCTGGTCTTTTTATCAGCCAGGAAGTGAAGGAATGAGCGAGATCTGTTGCTGGTGTGAGTACATCCCAGTACGAAAAACACAGGTATTGTAGCTTCAGTGAGTGAGACGTTACTTAAGGAACTTTTGGGTGTGTAGTCTTTCTAATTATATATTTTCAGTCTTATACTTTAACAGTTTTACAACAAACTGCGACTTTCTTGACTTGCAAAATTATCTTTTAAATTGACAAACATCATATGTGTGATTCATGGCGCAATTCAAAAGGGATCAAAAAAAATATTTGTCTCTCGCTGTTGACTATCATTCATATTTTTTCCGAAATATGGTCCCATGGTGGTCCACGGGAAGGGGCAGGACTTCTCTATAGTGTGAGACGAGGCGACTTTTGGTTCTAAACAACAATGGCGGCTCCTGAAGAGGTTAGCGTAGATGCTGCAATATCAGTTATATCAGAACTGGAGAGCATGTCTTCATTGAAAGACGAGCAAAGAACGGCACTGAAGGCGATGTTTTCGCTCTTCTCGTACTACTTGACTGGCTTTGGCAAGAGTTTGACTGACAGATGGTTCATCCAATCACCTGCCATGTATTTTTCGAAAGTGCCTGCCAAGTCATGTTGGGGCCTAAACCTAACCAAATCTTAACCATTTTTGAAGGCTCAGACAAATGAAATTGTCTTACTGATAGGGATATCCCAACATAAAACACTTCTATGTGTCGTTCTAGAGGATAGGGACAAACTATGTATTTTGTCGTTTAATTGGACTTTTTGGGACAACCCATTACTGTTCATCTCTCTCTGTACGGAGCAGAGTCTCATTGATCCATAGTGTCATTCCTCTCTGCCATCCACACACAGAAGCTGCTCAACACTTTTTTTTTTTTTTTGTGCAATTATCACTGGAACAAAACGGACTGCCACCTGCTGCCAGCTGCTCTCGGGCACAACATTTTGTTCCTCCGCTCCTCCTCGTCGTGATGGCGACGAGCCGACCCGCGTCGCTGTCACTCATCTCCCTGTGTTTGCCTCACAGGCGCTGCATGGGGGGGACGAGGAAGCCTTTGAACAGCTGTGTGCAGGCACAAGCAGCTTTTTGGGTCTCCAAAGACACCCTGCTGTAAAAACGGCACGGCGCGGTTAGATGTGATACTTGACAGGCCAGTGTGTGTGCCACGTTTGATTAGATCTGGTGTTCTTTAAGAGCGTCTCCCGCGGCTGACGATGTGACAAAACACAACGAGCTTTGGATCTGGGCTTGAGTCCTTGTTATTCAGGAAGATGACTGTGATAAAGCCCAGCGTGCACCTTGCTGCTGCCATCTGTTCCCTGTACTCTGCTTGCCTGACAAGAGTTATGTTTACATAAAAGCACCGTGCTTCCTCTGTTAACCAATCCATGTTAACATAGCACCGGCAGCAGGTCGGACACAACGCATTTCTGCATGAATGTCAGTGAGTAAACAGTCTGACTTTATCACCTTGTACACTGTCTATGTGTGTGGGCTTGTATTACCCACGTTGTGGGGACATAAACCTGTGTACACAGTCACATTGTGGGGACACGCCTTCCAAATGGGGACAAAATGCACATCCCCATAACGTAAATCATATATATTTTAGGGTGAGGGCTCGATTTAGAGTTAGGGTAAGGTTCAGGTTAGGGTAAGGGTTAGGATTAGGCAAGTAGCAGTTACAGTTAGGGTTAGGGTAAGTCTCCAGGAAATGAATGTAAGTCAATGTAATATCCTCAAAAGTCATAAAAACACGACTGTGTGTATGTGTATGTGTATGTGTATGTGTGTGTTTATACAAGCAGAACAGGAGCCTGTCGAACTGTCTGGAGATTAAAATGCAGGGGAAATAAAATAAAGCAATAAAAAATGGTTTCTCTTAGTATTCACAATATGCCGTTATCCTTGCCATGAGAGGATTTGTGGCAAGGGCACGGTCGGGAATCCTTTATTATCTATCTTCTGACATTAGATCCTGTTGTTTTTCAGAGGTAGCTCATTCCCGGAAAAGAAAAATATTGATCTCAAAGGTTCCAGCTGAAAGTGTAGCTTCAGAACAATCCATCTCAGTAATTCACACCAACTCAAAATGATTATTTTTTGTACCTATTCCTCTTCAAAAGCAGAATTCTAATGAGGACTCTCCACTGTCATATCAAACAGCTATTGATGTTGTTATGTAAGACAATTAAACTGAATTTATGAACAGTTTTGGCTTCAGACTATTAATATATTTATTGCACTGCAATGTTGTGATGATATAATGTGGAATATATTCAATTAATTCAGAGATGTTGATGACCGTAAAACAGCAGAACTCAAACATGCTTCAGTTATAAATGTTTCACCGTCGCCCCTCGCCGATGTTTGTGCAATTCCAGTAAAAGATTTTTTAAGGACTCGCTGTCATCACTAAAATGGCCGATGTTTGCAGTAAAATGGTTGATGGGTGAGTCAACTTCCCGGTCCCCGTTTTGGATCACTCGCCTCTGTCGGAGCCTGACAGCCGTCCTGCCGAGGCAGGTGCTTTATGTTCATTTCCTGAACAATTCAATCCGCTGATTAATTGCTCCCCTCAGAGTAAAAAAGGCTGAGAAGCCAGTACGAGGCCTGCAGATATTTATCATTAACATCTAATGGGACTGACTGGCAGCTAAAGTCTTTTCTTGTGGCAAAAACTACATTTTTTTCATACAGTTTTATAGCTCAGGAAGTAGATTATGCTGGTGTAAATACGTTTCTCTTTGAAGTGTAGGTCAGACATATTTTCACATCAGAAATATGCAAATGCACACTAGTGGAATGAAAATTGTCGAATTCATTTGAATAATCTCTCAGAAAAATATCTTGAAATACCCACTCTCCGTGATTCAAGAAGGAAACCCAAGTGAGGGTAATTTTTATTCATCATATTTGGAAAATAAATAGCTTCATCTCATAATAATCACAATGCATCTTTAGACAGTAGTACAGATATTATCAACAGGAAAAAAGTTATATACCAAACAGTTTGTGTTAAATTGTAAGGGTCCATCTGCATTTTTGCGAGGGCTCATGTGGAAAAACTGTATTAGCAAGACTTGGCTAAAAAGAGTAAAGCAATCGCGAATCGAGATCTGTTTTTGTTGTTGTTGTTGTTGTTTTGGCAAGCCAGGTGACACTGTAATAGGTATCTGACAAAAAATGCATTACATAAACTAGACATTGCTGCATGAACAGTTGTGTGATTTATCCCCGGCCACACATTTATCACAGTGTTCATTTTAAAAGCCAAAGGATCAAAGGTGTCACATAAAAAAAGACAAAAGCTCAGTGCGAAAAGGTTACTGCTGACATGGCATGCATAAATGATAAGAACCGGAACAAGTGACAGCAATAAACATGTCGACTCAATGGCTTGCTTCCTAAATTATAGCCTTATTCGTTAGTCGGCCGCGATCATTACTAAAACCGTAATAAACTTCTCGCGATTGCAAGCGCTCGGAAAGGTCAGTCTGCAAACAATTTCAGTGAGGATTGTCATACTAGAAAAATTACACAAATTTACAAAGAACCACCCTGAAAAAATATTACAAGTCGATCTGAAAAAAACGTCCCTGCTGGCAAACACGGCTTTAATTATACTCACAAAAATAAGACGGTAGAGGGCTAATAAACACTTCCTGCTTGGTGCTGTGATCAAAATGTGACCCAGTGATCTCAGCGTCATTGTCCTCGTTCGTCATTGTGCTATCGTTTGACTGTGCATCACCAGCCCTCTTTGTAAACACGCAGTTTCCCAAACTGCTACAGTCAAACCGGCGTCTGTGCCATCTGGCCAGAGCAGAAATTACTCCCACAGAACGATCCTCCGCCTTTTCTCCACCACCCGGTAGTCGGAGAAGTTTCTGGTAAACACTTCACATTACATGGATGGGGCAGGAGGGAGCCTGAGTTGGGTACCGGTGAAGGGTAAAGAGAGGAATGTGTTACTTTAGTGCTGCCGAATCGCATCCTTTAAACTGTCACACCAGAGAGGTAATAAATGTAAACGTGTAGTTGTTGCTGTCGCTGACAAAGTTGATTTGGCACTGCTCCAGTCTGGCAATATCCTCAATGTCCAACTCTGATAATAACTGAGTCGGGTCTGTTTTTGTTGTGAAAACCTGTTTTTCCTGCTGCTCCTCTACATCCTCCTCCGGTTCCTCCATCTCCTGCTTCTCATCTTCACTGTCCTCATCGCCCTCCTCCTCCTCTTCTTCCTCTGTGATGGAGCAGAGGCGGGCGGCGCTGCCGGGGTTATCCGCAGGCGGTCTGTAGTGGCACTGCCCGTTCAGCAGCCTCCGCAGCGGCATCAGGGGCACCGCTTCCTCGCCCAGCAGCTGCTGCTGGCAGTGCCGGAAGTCGCTCTGCCGCTTCAGCCGCTTGAACTCGCTGAAGGCGGAGGTGGCGTTCTGGTAGAGGCTGTGGGCGATGGCCTGGGCCTTCTCCGACTTGCTGACCAGAACGGCGTGACACCGGAGCACCACCGCCATGTTCTTGACCTGGTGCCTGTAGATCCAAGCCAGTATCTTGGGCCGGCACGGGTCGGCGCCGCAGTGGGTGATTCTGTTCAGAGAGTAGAGATGGATGGGTTTCTTTTTCCCAGATTTGTCAGCACTCATCCGGATGCCTTGCGGCCCCACTGTTAACCTCATCTTGACACTCTGCTCCCCGTAGTTGCTCCTCGCCCAGATCTTGGCCACCGCCTCCTGTGTGCAGCCGTCTCCCTTTGCCGTGATGGTGACCACGCTCCCAAGGTAGCGCACATTGTAAACAGGCTCCTCTTTGTTCAGTTCCACCTTTTGCCGTTTGGTCTGGAAGATGTTACCCACCCAGTCGAAGGGGCAGTCGGGCAGCAGGTCCGGACAGGAGCGCAGGAGAGAGGAGAGGATGGAGTGGTAGGTCAGCCCGGTCCCCAGGCTCTTGGGTTTACTCTTGGCCTCATTCTCCACCAGAACAAACTTATTCCTTCTCCAGGGCAGCATGGCGCGGGAGGAGTTGGAGCAAGTGAGCCCCTCTTACGCTGCGTTTGCTCTTCTCAGCTCAGGCTAAAGAGTGGGAAAGCCGGTGTGTGCGAGGGAGAAAGGAAAAGCAGAGAGGAGCTGCTTCTCAAAGCACAGAGGAGAGACTGAGAGCTGCGAGCCCCAGCCAGTCTGTTCCCTTGCTCGCTCCTCCTTCCTCTCCTCCTCTTCCTCCTCCTCCTCTTTCTCCTCTGTTGTCTGCATCATGCAGCGCTGATCAGCGCAGGAGCCCGGCGCTCAGGCACCCTCAACCCCCTCCCTGCTTCGTTGTTTTGCTTCCAAATGGCTCCCTACCAAAGCATTATTTATCCGTCCAGCTTTGCACTGGGGTATCACTGTATATGTTTATTGTAAACCTGAGGAAGAGGGTACACCGCCTACTCTCTCAGGGGACTTATGTGAGTTGTTAATTCTGCTGTTAAAGTCAGTCGAGTCCATAGAATGTAATTAATTCTTCGTGTTTAGAGTGATGTTTAAATGAGTATGTCACCAGATTGATGTTGTTAGCAAGAGGATTAAAGAAGTTTGGATCCAAACCGGGTATAACTCTCAAATCCATCCATCAGTCTTTTAAAACATGGATGAACATTGTGTAACAACTTAATTTAAGTCTGTCCTCTATATGCTGTAAAACGTTTGTTTACATTAGCAATTTTGAAGTACGATTACTTGAGATAGAATTTCCATCTTTAACACAAACACTATGAATATGTATGTATAAATATATTATGGATTGGATTTCCATTAGAGTGATATTACTAATTATTTCAAGAGCAACTCAAAGGAAGAGCAAGTTTCTGGCATTAAAAATAGTTTGTAAGCACTGGCATCGAAAGATTCAGAGAATGAAACATAAATTATGCATTTGAAATAAGAAGTCTCGTTTGCAACTGGAAATGTGATTTATATTCTACACAGTGCAATATATTACTAATTGCATGTCAGCTCTTGTAATGAGGCAATGAAGTAAAATGATGTATAAACTCTCAACTGTGTTCATACTAATTTGCCAATTACGTTCTGAAGTAAGGACTTTGACACCACAGACTGGGGTTCCTGTACTGAGTGTGGTGGTCAGGTTCAGGTATGGCTAAGGTTACGGAAGATAGTGGTTTCAGCAAACGTTAATAAAGTAAAGTCTCTCGCGCTTCAGGTCACTATTGACTTTTTAACTATGCTGGCAGCATTGCTCTAGGGATGGCAACGTCCGTCTGACAGTCGGTCTCTCGGTCGACCACCTACTGTAAGTCCAGACTGAAATACCTCAACAACTATTAAATGGATTGCCATGAAATTTTGCCATTCATGGTCCCCAGAGGCTGCAGTCTACTGACTCTGATGATCCCCTGTCTTTTCCTATAGCGCCACCAGGCTGGTTAAAGCTTTCACTTATCCTGTGAAATATTAATAGACTATATACGTATAAGAAGTGGACATAGCTCACCGTGACATCACCCATTGGTTTGTGGACTTCCGTTTTGACCATCCCCATCTTGTTTTTTGGCTATTGCCATCTTGTTTTTTAGCAACAACACAACAACACATTTCTAGGTGACCAAATGTTAGGCTAACTTTCATGAACTGAAAGGACTCTGTCAAAGGGTTAAAATTGAAAGACAAAAACACAGACAACGTGGTCGGGACCTGTCAATCACAAGCTAGCCACGCCCTAAAGCATACCCTGCTTTATGGTCTATGTGACTCTAAATTGGACCATAATTTACTAAATGAACATCATGCTGTATTGAAAAAGACTTGAAACTAGCGATTGAGACCATAAACTCATGTTTACAATGTTTACTGAGGTAATAAATCAAGTGAGAAGTAGGGTCATTTTCTCATAGACTTCTATACAATCAGACTTCTTTTTGCAACCAGAGGAGTCGCCCCCTGCTGGCTATTAGAAAGAATGCAAGTTTAAGGCACTTCTGCATTGGCTTCACTTTCCACAACTGGAGGTTGCCCAATGGAAATAGCTCAACATCTACCGGGGAAATTGGCATAAACATTTTGTAAAGATATTCATGGTTCCTAAACGATGCATCCTAATGACCTCCCCTGACTTTTCATCTAGCGCCATCATCAGGTAAAATTTTAATTCGTCCAATACTTTGGTTAATGACCAAATACCTGCAAAACTAAAGACATTCCCATCAGCCTCAGCTGTACCTTGTGTTTAGTGCCAATTAGTTAAGATGGTGAACACAGTATACATTATACCTGCATGTTAACATTGCCATTGTGAGCATGTTAGGATGCTGATGTTACCTCACAGAGCTGCTAGCATGGCTGTAGACTTTCGTCCAATATGACCACCATCTTCTACAAAATGCAACCAAGTGCTGTGAGTGCCTAAATATAAAAAAGAGACAGCATGCTTGTTACGAGTGGATACTGTAGAAAAATTAATAAAATATGTTGTGAGTGGACATCTTGCAGGTACATTCAGTGTCAACATTTTTGCAAATTTGCAAATATATCCATTAAAAATGTTTCCTTATTATGCAGATAGAAAAAAATCCAGATGGTATTATTTTCCCTAAAAACTAAAATCCACTGTTGCAAATTAGTAGTATAAATATGTCATTTGAAGGATTGGAATGAACATGAATTAGGGAACATTGGTGAATGTCTGTCCTACATTAATGCCATGTGTCCAAACATCTGTGAGAGTGGTCGACACTGTGCAACAATAGCGAGGGCTCTCTTTGTGGAGGATTCTGGTGCAATGAATCTAAAGAAGTATCATCTGCCACTGAGCCGAGCACGGACTGAATTGTCAAGTGTACATGGTGGATGAAGTTCTCCGCTGAGAGGTTAGTTACTGTGGCAACACTGCAAAAAAAATTGTCTCTTTTTCTACCTCTGATGTGTGTGCTGTGAATTAAAGAAAAAAATATAGATTGAATGGCTTTAGAGGCAGCATCTCATATTTAGATGTGATTTAGAGAGCGCATTGCATTGCAGAACTATTTAGAATTTCATTTCTGTTCCTATCTATTCACTTTAAAAATCCTTGTTATTCTCTGTGGCTCAGAATGCACGCCACAAAGAGCTTCTTTGTAAACCACACGCATAGCCTGAGGATTTGTGGCCAAACTTGAGACTATTTGAAACGGTGTAAACAGATTTAATGGTTTGGGTAGTCGCCATAGAGGAGACACTACCCTTTAGAGATGATTAAGAGACTTTTGCTCACAGTCTAAGTTGGATGTTCAGTGAATAAATAGAGAGACGATGATCTGATCCAGGATGAGCTGGTATCTTCTTGAGCCTCCAAATGAGCTTGAGGAGGCCTTATACAAACAGCTGTGGTCCCATAAATCACCTCCGTCATGTGAGATAGCTCATCTCTAACCACCGAAGATTAACGCAGACCCTGATAAGCTGAATTGAGAAAAATCCATCATGGTTTGGCCTTTAGAGAAATGGATGCGTGTATTCAGTATTGACTTATCTGCCATCCGAGTTACCATCCTGTATAAGAGGGTTTGTTTGATGAAATTAGGAAATGTCTCGACTCTTTGCTTGTGTCCAGTGTCTTTATCTCTTTGCATGTGAAAGTGTGAGAAATGTTGTAACTGTGGTTAAAAGCTGTAATATAGTAATGATTTGTGGTATGCATTCAATATATATGCATACTGCTGGAAACAGTGAGGACTGAGGAATATGAGTATATTTCTTCTCTCAGGGAGTGTGGTGCATTTTAATTAATCTCTGCATTCAAGGTGAATGTTTTCAAAAGTGAAAAATATTTTCTTACATATGCACTAAATATCATCAACATATAATATAATGAATGTTATCTTGTTGAAAAACTGGCAGTACGGGCATGGTAAATAAAATACTCATTATACAGTCCAGTGTTGTGAATTATTTCTGGCTTGTGATCATTTGCCTTTTCCACTGGAACTAATGTCAATTTAAAACACAGCAAATGCATCAGTGCTTCACCATTAACTTATCTGTTAAGAAAAAACTGGGAACAGCTACCTACTCTGTGAGGCTGTAAGCACAGCAGTGTTTAAGCTAATTTGCTAAGGTCAGCATGCCAACATGCTGATGGCTAACATGGTTAAAGGTGCTAAATGTGATATCCAGAGCATTAATATCAGCAAACACATATTTGCTATGTAAAGATATAGAGGAGTAATGTCTACCTGAGCAGAGAATGAAGTCGCTCTCCGCTCTCTGAGCTTCTCCTTGCTTTGTTGACATCGCCGGGTGGGCCGCGCATGCTTTTAGTGCATGTTAGTGCATGTGAGCGTGCCCCACTGGCTAGCTCATGGCCGCCGCCTTGCACTGCTCTCATACAGTGGTTACAGCTGATAACAGATTAACTCTGTTATCTCTGTCAGCAGTGAGGCCATTGTTTTCACTGTTAGCGCTGTTAGCACTGTTAGCTGTGAACTGCAGGCTCAGCTGTCTCCATGTTGAGAGCCGTGCAGAGGCAATAGAAATGCTCCCAATCTCGCATTTAGCACCTTTAAAGTGGCAGTAGGCAGTATATTTTTGGCATCATTTGGCAAAAGTTCCTTAATAACCTTTCAGCATATTGTAATTCAAGTGTTCTGAGAGATAACTAGACTTCTGCACCTCATCATGGCTCTGTTTTCAGGCTTTAAAAAAATCTAGCCCGTGACAGGAGACTTTGACCAATCACAGATCATTTCATTGAGAGAGCGTTCCTATTGGCTGTGCTCCAGAACGGAATGTGACCAGAACTTGGCGTTCCTTCAACAGATTTTACAATGGCGGCCGCGTCACAAACTTTCTCATCTTACAGCTAAACCGTACACTATGATTCTGAAAACATTTGAGGCGAGAAATAGGCATTAACGTAACATAATATTGATTCATATTTGATCAGCGCGGCCTAGTTTGACTGTTTGGTTGGAGTTATTGACAGCCGGCTCTCATAGACGGCAGCTGGACAGCGGACCTCAGATCAGTTCTTACTGCTTGTTTTCCTCCTGTAAGTGAAATCTTTCAGATTCCGTTAGGAGCACCGGAGGTTTTATAAAAATAACTTTTTTTAATCATATTTGCTCCAATCTTGCCTACTTCAGCTTTAATGTTCACCATCTTAGTTTATCGTGTTAGCATGCTAACTTTTACTAATTAGCACTAAACACAAAGTATCCTACAGCTGAGGCTGAAGGGAATATTTATATATTTTCTGGATGAGAGGAAACTGTGACTTGCTGGAGTCGCTTTGGCATCACTAAGTCGTAGGGATTCATCCTCTGGGCACCATGAATATCTGCACTAAATGTCATAATCTGACCTGCCCTTAGTTTAGGCTATGATTTGTTGTTCCATTACAGTCATTCATGTTTTGTGTTTCCTGTTTATTTTGTTACTCACCTCTCCTCTCGTTTCAGATCACTTCACCTCCTGCCTTTGTGTGTTTTCCCGCCAGTTTTGATTGTCTGCCCCGCCCTGATTAATTTCACCTGTTCCTCGTTAGCCCTGCACTTACCAGACCTCCTGCTCATCTGTTCCCACTTCCCTGTTAGTCTCACTATACCAGCCCAGTTGCTCTGTTCTTTGTCGGTTCGTTTTTTATTGCTGTATGGAGTTTTGGTTGCCTGTAATCTTCCAGCTGTACATGCCTGTGTTTTAGATCTATACAATTTTTTCTTTATTAAAGTATCTCCATAGTATCTGCCCGTCTCGGAAACTGCATTTGAGTCCTTCCTGCCTGTCCTGGTCTCCAAATCGTGAAACTGAGGCCCAATTCCAATCCCTATACCCTCCCACTCCGTGGCAGAGTGAACTCCATTTGTAGTCACACTCAGCTTAATAAAGCACCCTTCTTTAAGGTGTAGGGTATAAATACAGCAGTGACTTTGGGACAAACTTTCCTCTCTCCCGCAAGGAAATAAATAAATACCAGAATCAGAAATACTTAAAATTTAGTTACATTTTGCTCCCTATCAAGAATAGAAATATATATAAACACAGAGAGAAAGCATAAGAAAATATAAATAAGAAATATGCATAACAGTGCAAATAATAATGCTGAAAAATAGGATCTATCATTAATTGTTTAAAAATGCAAGAATAGTATAAATAAATATTAGTTTAAATGTGCTGTATAAATAAATGCAGTGTTAATACCGGAATAAACCAGATTATTGCACAGCTGAATTAATGCACTAAATTATTGTACTGTTAAATCAGTATTGCACAGTTGAAGATATAATAAATCATGGGGTTATAACTGCTGATAGCGGTAAAAAATAATAAATATAAGTATAAGTATACAACACTTTACAATCAAATGAATTTTTTAGACTAGACAAGGGTGTATTTGATCCTAAATACAATCTATTTACTCCAAGTTGATAACGTCTGTATGACAATAAAGTAGAATAAATTAAATGTCTTAGTTTGAGCAGTTTATGAGTAAATGTTTCTAGCTGTTGGAGGGTTTCATAACCCACTTCCACTCCCCGCTAATTGGTTTGGGATGGCACTTAATATGGCAGACCTACCAGGCGAACCCGTCAACGGAGTGGAAGTGGGTAGGGAGAGGGTGTAGGGGGTGGTTTGGAATTGGGCCTTCATTTCATTCTAATACATCCAATAGTTGTGGAGAAATGTCATTAAAAAACAAAAATGGCAACCTCATAGTGGTGCTCGAGGAAAAATCAGGGATCACCAGAGTCAATAGGCTTCATCCTCTTGGGACCGTGGACATTCGTACAACATTCCATGGCAATACATCCAATAGTTGTTGAGATATTTCAGGGTAAAAGCAGGTTGTTTTTCTCAGTTGAGCTGCACATTAGATCTCCAGCTCAGCCCTGCCTCCTGAGATATCCTCATTTCCTGTAACTCTACCTCCCTCTCTCGCTCTCCTTCAGCTGAACATACAGTAAGCATCCATTATCAACTCACACAAGCAACCCAGGGTGCAGAATGTTATCATAGCAATCCAATTACTTTTATCAGAGTGACACCCCTCCCTCACCTCCCAAATCTTTCCCTCCGTTCCTTTCCGTTGCACTTGAAGACATCCTTTTATCCGGGGCGGCGTATGCTACATATTTCTGTCCAGCAAGGCAGCCTAATTGAATTGGACTCCCTCTTCCTCACGCTACACTTACCCAGTGTGGTGTAATCAATTAGAGGGGCCTGGCAGAGAGGGTCCCACCTCTTAGATGGCTGATTTATGGCCGTACGTGAGGGTGTCAGCGATGCAGCCCAGCTCATAGTGAAGAACGAGAGAGAGGGAATTATGACAGAAAGGGCTACCTCGTTTATCAGACTGCTGCCATAGATAACACGCCTACACCCAATCAACTAAAAAAAGACACAAGTCTCACAAAAATGATAAGGGAATGACATTAACATTAGAGCTGAGGTGATTTCTTTGTTTACAAAAAGAGGAAGTACAAGCCTTGAGGGATAGAAATCAATATTGTCTCATTCCCACACTATAGATTCCCATTGGCTTAGCTGAATACATAATGCAGTTGAAGTGAATCATGGTTTAATGAACAGGGAGAGTGCAAGACATTAGATACACAGGAGGCTCATTCCCGCCCTTAATCAGGAGAACGATGCAGTCACAGGAGACCTGCAGGTCAACTCCCCCTCATTTACTTCTGTACTGTATCACAGGGAACATACTGCACTACAGTAAATGATTCATCTGTCTGAATGTAAGGTCAAAGAAAAAAAATAAGAGCCAATTAGCCAAGAGAAATTAGAAATAAGAGCCAATTAGTGCATGTTAATTTGAATTATACATAGCTTCAGGTTTTGATCAGGATCTGAAGCACGAAACGGAATAGTTCAACATTTTGGGAAATATGTTTATTCCCTCTCTTGCTGAGAGTTGTATGAAGAGAAGATTGATGCCACTCACATACTTGTACAGTAAATATGAAGCTACAGCCTGCAGCCAGTTAACTCATCATGAAAAACTCACTTTTTCAGTGCTTGTGTACATACATTTGAATATCTGGAGTGCCTACCAACCCACAAACTGTGAAATAAGACAACCCAGTTTTTTGTGGGCTGCTTAGATCAGAAAACATGTGATTCGACAACCCATTCAGATTTTCCTCCCCTTCCTATGTCACATGCAGGCTCATTAGATTATATCGCCCACGGCTTGAGAGCTACCTTTGCAAAGGTGCATCCAGTGGGCTACCTCCGGGTCTGAGAAGTGAAGCCAATGCTGAAGTGCCTTAAACCTGCATTCTTTCTAATAGCCAGCAGGGGGCGACTCCTCTGGTTGCAAAAAGAAGTCTGATTGTATCGAAGTCTATGAGAAAATGACCCTACTACTTCTCACTTGATTTATTACCTCAGTAAACATTGTAAACATGTGTTTATGGTCTCAATCACTACAAGTATGAACCTGAAAATGAGCATGATATGTCCCCTTTAACTTAGCATAAAGACAAAAACAGGTAGAAACAGCTAGCCTGGCTCTGTCCAAAGGTAAAAAAAAAAAAAAAAATCTGCCAACCAGCCCCTCTAAAGCTCAATAATTCACACATTACATCTCATTTATGTAATCTGAACAAAAACACAAACAATTTGTGGGTTTTTGGGGACTATTTCTTTGTATAGAACCAGATATTGTTGTTTTAACACTTACGTATTTGTATTCAATTAAGACAAATGTCACAAAATGTGCTAATCAGTGAGCTTTGTGGCTGATTTTTGTTGTTTCCTTTGAATCTAGTCAAGTTTAGAGCATTTTTTGGCATTCTGGGAAATGTGCTTATTTGCTTTCTTGCCAAGACTCTCATATCAAATTCAATGATCTGTGAAATCTACACTTTGATAGAAATACATCTCTATTATGCCTCATTCACACTGTGCTAAATGGACATTACCAATATCCCCATATTCAGTATCATTAGTGTTTCATCATGTGTCGCAGGTAAATGTGTTATGCGTTTGAAGGTTTGAAGAACATAATATGAGGCGCGCCACAATAAAGTCTGTGCCAAATAGCTTCATTATACATCCAGTGCTCTTGTTGAGTAATCCTCAGAGGCAATCCTCCAGGCACAGAATGCCAGCTGATTTCAATATCTCGAGGAACTGAGACTTTTCCAAATAGTGTGCTTTTCAGTGGGAGAATGAGCAGATTGTGTGCCAGGGTATAGAGCTGAAAGATGTGCGATACGGTGAGAGAACAAAAAAATATTCAAATTATTCCAAATGGGGTTTACATAAGAGACTCTGCTTTTGAAGTTTTTGTCCAAATGCCCCAAAACTTTTGATCGCACCCTTGATATTGAATGTTTGAGTCCATCAAAGGCACCTGAATGAAGTCAGAAAATTCTTGTGATTCATGCTGTATCCTGATGCTGCTTAACAATGGTATTTGTCAAGTCAGAATGACTTAAAAGTTAAGAGTGTGCTGAAACTTTGAGAGAGTTTGTGCCAACTTACTCTGTTTGGCTCTGATTGTAAGTGTTAATATCTGACATTTCAAAAGTTAAAAAGTTAGTTCTTTGGCTGCATAATAACAGTGAAGAAAAAGGTCTAATTTCTTCTGATCTGCACTGAATTACTCTGGCATTTTAAAAAAGTTTTGTAATTTCAACATCTGCACTGTAAATCCAACACATCATTACATTAAGTGGTGTGACTGTGGGAGTTTGTCTGGATGTCGCACAGGTTGGCAAAACTTATCTGAACCAGTCGTAGCAAATTCCAACTGTCTGTCATCCTTTCAACACCATATACCGCATCAAGAGGACACATATGATGTTCTTCTCGCCTCTTGTACTCCTCCCATAAAGCTGTCGCCTCCGTCTGCTGTCGCTATTTTTGTCCGTCTAAAATCCACATGAATGTGTGTCAGGCCGGAATTTGAACGGAAACCATTATATACACACAAAGAAAGTAAGGAAGTGGGAGTTTTTATGTGGGCAGAGGGGGCACTGGATCTACAAGGTAGACTCTGTCCACAACACAAGGTGACTAATGTTGAATAGAAGCCCAGAGGACATTTCTGTTCTTTTGCTGGGGTTGAAAACAAGGTTGCACCTTTTTTTTCCATCAGAAGCAGGCAACAAAATTCTCGTAGGCCAATCATTCACATGTCAGGTTGATTATATCAGACTGATTCAGCCAGAGGAGTTTTGTGTGGCAGCTATTCATGTTATTATTTAAAGTTTTTAAAGGGTGGTTCAGAGAAGAAGCCATTGAAGTTGCCATTAAAGGCACAGTGTGTAGCATTTCGGGGGATCTATTGGCAGAAATGGAATATAATATTAATGAGTAAGTTTTCATGTTTTCGTTACCTTAGAATGAGACGTTTATATCCACATAAGGAGCGGGTCCTCTTCACGGAGCCAGCCGCCATGTTTCTACAGTCGCCCACAGCGGACAAACCAAACACTGGCTCTAGATAGGGATATTCGCTTTTTCACGTTTTTGCGCTGGCCACCGCAGTTCACCTACACGCTTGGCACATGGGAGAAGTTTCAGTTGGTTGCAACCTGCAACCTCACCGCTAGATGCCACCAAATCCTACACACTGCACCTTTAAGTTCCATTTTTTTTTAACATTAAAGGGACTATTTGTAACTTATCACGGGCATAAATCTTAACGGAGCGGAATCCCATGCGCGCTCGCGTGTGGGTACGCGCTGCTCCTGCTGCCTGCTTGCACACCGCGCTCGTTCTCACCCGCTCGGCTCGCTCCAACTCCACGTGCACGCGCGCACACTGCAGAAGAGTTAGTTTAGCTCTGAGAATATCTAGTGAATGTGCAATGGACGTTTTTGCAGAAATAAGCAGCTCCTCCAGACCAACAGAGGTTTCCCGTGTCTTGTGAAGTGACGGGGCTCCGCAGCGAGTTACGTGTCTCCCCCCCCCGTTCCCTCCGCTGTCGGCAGGCTGAGACAGGAAAAGCAGGAAAAGCCAGCACTAGAATCAGCATTGATCCATGGAGAGACCTTCGTCTGGTCAGCTAACATTACTGCCAAGCAGGTGAAATATAGAGTGATACTGTGTGTTAGCTGACGTGTGTCGCCTCACTGTTTAGACCGGTGCTCGTTCATGTCAATGTAGCGCGAGCAACAGGACGCTGACTTTCGTTGACATTGCGGCCACAGGTGTCGCTGTGAACAAGCAATTTCTGATTCTTACATATAGCCCCTTTAACAGTGGCAAATCTAACTTATTATATTAATGACTTTAGTTGAGGCCTGTCCAAAGCAAGTCGCGTCTTCAATCTTCAATCTTTTGATTGGCTGATACAGATCATTAATTGATGCCTATCATAAACACTTTAGTGATTCGTCTTTGTGAGTTATTATTATTTTGCTCCTCTTTTACATTTGGAAACCTTACCTTCTAAATTCTGTACAGGTCTACCTCTGCCTTGTGTCTGTCAAAGTACGTTTTCAACCTTTTTTACAGTGTAAATATGAGAAATTCATAAAAAAAGATGAGTCCTGCAAAATGTCTATTACAGACTATTGCTGTAATTTTGTGATGGCTACAATGGTGCATAATGGCATAATGAGTTAAATTACAGAGTAGCACAGTGAATATTTTATTCCCCATCTCCCCCTGTTATGTTAATCCCATTTTAATTGGGTTTTAGGGTCAAATTGAAATTGTAATAAATGCCTTTGAGGTATCCTGAAATTGTGGACATGGTGGGAATCCTAATTTCACGTCAAATGTTTGATGATTGATATTTGATGTAGAGGCTGAATCAGCAATTATTTAGGGCATATAGTCTCATCCTACAGAAAGAATCTAGAAGGTTGTGTCAGACTGAAGATTGGTTATGAAATGAGTTTCAGTCTTGGTTTGGACAGGATTTGGACAAAATTCAACCAGCAGCAGAACTTCAGTGTGGTGCACCTGCAAAATACCACTAATACAGAGACATTATTTTTTAACCCGGAGCAGCTCTGCTCGCTCTGATGATTGCTCCACAGTTCACTTTCGGGTAATTGGCTCAGAACATTGTGCACTACGAGTGTTATAATGGATTGCAATGGGGCTTTTTTGACAGTTGGAGAACCTGGAGCAAATAAAGAATCAGAAGTGGTTTGGGACATAAAGTATATAGCAGCCAATACGATCCATCATCTGGATGCCCCTAGTTTTATGTTGTGTGTTTTGGCTGCTGCCGTTAGGGGTCGCCACAGCGGATCATCTATTTTCCATCTAGCTGGTAACCCGAGCATCGACCAATCCGGTGTTGTGTCGAAATCTATTTCCCCGTTGATGTGCGTTTCCCCCTCCCTAAACCTGAACCAACCCTTATCCCTGACCCTAAACACTGAGGTGGGTGATATCGCTTTAACAGGAGGGAAACACTATTCAACAAGGGGACAGACTTCGACATAACATCTGTATGGATATCTGATTTTATGATCCGCATATTTGCCCTTGTTTTTATGTAGTCTATTCTATCTAATCTATTAGTTTATAAAAAACAATAAAATCACTGAAGTTGGGTATAGTTTCTCTATATAGGGCTCAATATTGCACTTAAAGCTGCAGTTGGTAACTTTGAGCAGATATGATAAAAAGTTATTTTTATAAAACGGTCAATATATCCTGACAGTATTGCATGAGACAGGTATTCTGTGAAAAAAAAAAACCTGTTCCTCTGTGTCCTCCTGTGCTCCTAATGCCATTTGCAAGATATCAACATGCCCGAACAAAAACAACCAATCAGAGCCGAGCAGTCTCTGGGCAGCTTTCAATCACTGCTCAAGAAACTCCGATCAAACTGTCGAACTAAACCAAAAAATGAATCAAGATTGTAATGCATATTTCTCACCTCAGATGTTTTCAGAAACATCTTGTAGTGTACTGTTTAGCTGTAAAATGAGAAAGTTTGTGACCCGGCCGCCATGTTGAAAACAGAAGCCAAAACCAAGCACCGCCAACCAGCCGGAGCAAACTTTCTCATTTTACAGCTGAACAGTACACTACAAGATGTTGCTGAAAACATTTGAGGCGAGAAATAGGCATTACAGTAACAGAATATTGATTCATATTTGATCAGCGCTGCCTAGTTTGACAGTTTGATCGGAGTTCGTGAGTTGTGCGAGCAGTAATTGACAGCTGCTCTAGAGACAGCTCGGCTCTGATTGGTTGTTTTCCTTCGGCGTTGTGGAATCTTGCAAATGGCATTAGGAGCACTAGGAGAACACAGAGGAATCTAATTTTTTCTTCTTCATTTTTTTCACACATTATCTGTCTCATGCACTACTGTCAGGATATAGTGACAGTTTTATAAAGTAACTTTTTATCATATTTGCTCAAAGTTACCGACTGCAGCTTTAATACAAACTCCAAAAATCTGCACATTCCAAGGTTATGATTTATGTTTCTTTGGGAGATATTTTCTTTACCTGATATTACGGACCATTTCAGTCAGTGTTATCTGTGCGGGAATTTTCAAGTAAAAGACATCATTGTTCAGAGCGGCATTTGCCGGTTGAGATCCTAACAACTCTGCAGAAATACAGCATGCTCATGATGCAATGGGAATGTGCAAAGAAGCAATATATAAAAAGGCAAATTCAGTTATTCCAGTTGAAATAGGATGCTTGTCAGAGATGGGGCGCAATCCATCAAAACAAAAGGCTTACTGCACTCATTGTTATAAATCTACTGACTCACACTCTGCCTTATGTTGTCTGACAACATCCAATCTATTCCTGGCATTTTTTTATCCAAATGTAACTGTCTGCATATGTGTACACTGGTGGGAATTTAAAATAGACCCAAAGTCATGGTATAAGGTTTGGATAATCTGTATGCAGCCTGCAGCAATGAACCACTAGCTGAGAGGGTCAACTCAGGGCAGAAAGTGTTCATACCCTCCAGGTGGCCTGTGGGTCTGTGGGTGCCCCTTCACATTTATATGGGTTGGAATCTGTATTAATTTGACTGTAGCTCTGACTTTATGTCCTCTGCAGTGACACAAGATGAATGTGTAAACGATGCGAGAGAAAAAAATTAATGAAATGTGAGATGGAAAAAACACTCTTAACACCAACAGAGTAACAGAGAGTCAAGTTGTTTTAAATCTCCTGAGACATTTATTTATCGCTTAGACACAATAATGAAACTGAATTATTGAAATAATGAACATTTGACCAATTACTTACTTCATGAATGGCAGTTATCCATTAATTAATAAAGAATAATTGGACTATTCAATTATATTTCTTTGGGCACAGAGAAGCAAATACGTGATAGGCCTAACTAATAACATTAATAATAGGTGCATGGCCTTCCTAAAGGGAACAGAACCATCATTAATGTTCGTTTGTATCACCTGTTTGTCCCACAGTGTCCCGGTTCTTACTACTAATTGCATACAGTGTGTATTATATACCAATACTGTCATAGAATACTGTTTTTGCAGTTAATATAGATTAAAAAAAGCTTTGTACAAACAAAGGAAATGATAAAGGATGTGCGCCAACGTCAATCAAACTGTGACCTTGGAGTAACACAATAATAAACAAAGATAAAGCACAATGATTCAGTTCAATTATTGAATTGATTGAATTTAATTGAATTATAGGGTCTTCTAAGTAAGCTGTTACCGGCTGTGTCTCGTTGTGTGTCTTATCTCTGTTCTTATTTCCCCTGCTTTACTCAAGTCTTTCTTGTAAAGCAGATCTTGATCTCAATGAGACGACCTGATTAAATAAAGGATATACTAATTATACCTCCAAATATGATGGTACTTTGTGTTTAATTATTTTAGAGCCATACTGTAACAAAAAATGAAAAGAGATCTTTACACTTTCAAAAGGCTTGACGTTTTAGATTTAGATCATGTGTGTAAATGTACACAATGCACTTTTATAAAGTGTGTGCACAGCTGTGCATTCACCATTGTTTGCAGGGTTTTAACTCAGATTTCCATATTCAGCCCATAAAGGTGAGATTCACCTCGTCTCACCACAACTTGCAATTTATTTTAATTTCGTTGCAGCTGTGAGTCGTTCCTCCATGCATTTCCTTTGTGAATTGTATTGAGAGGCATCAGTGTACATCAGTAGTACATAATAAAGTTTTTTTCCCGCATGTACTCTTTTTTTGAGTACTTTTGTTTCTCTTCGGTGGGAATAAACTACAACTCAAACCTGCTTTGAATTAGTGTGTATTATGGAATTAGCACACAACTAGGCCTATGGGTAAGGGTGGGGGGTCATCCACAGTTTTTTTTTTACAGCAGAGGTTTTGAATTTGTCATAGCAGGAAAAGTGTGGAATGTAATTAAGTAGTACATTTAGCCAAGTGCTGTACAGTACTTAGTACAATTTTCAGATATTTGTACTTAACATGACTATTCCCATTTTCCATTACAATTAATTCAGAGATAAATATTGTACGTTTTACTCACTTACTTACTTACTAAATTACATTTATTTGACACTTACAGTTACTGCTGTACAGTAGTACACAAAGCATCTAAAATTGCCTCCACATTGACGAATTCCAACATTAAAATGCTCTTACATGTGTTTGTTAGAGATAAAAACAGAATAATATAATACTGTGAAAGGAGCAATTCTGCATAATGAGCCAGGTAATTTTACTTTTGATACTTTAAGTACTTAATTCACATTTTGAATTTAGGACTTACTTACTTACTTACTTACTTACTTACTTACTTACTTACTTATTTACTTACTTTACTTACTTACTTGTAATGGAGTATTCTTCTGTGGTGGAAGGTAACTAACTATATTTACTCAAGTACTGTTTGAGGTCCTTGAGTATTTCCATTTTCTGCTACTTTCTACTTCTACTCCACTACAATTCAAAGGCAAATATCGCTCTTTTTACTCCACTACTTGTATTTGATAACTTAAGTTACTTTGCAGATTCAGGTCAACAATACAAAATATAATCAACAAATAAACTATGAGGTATTATTATAGATAAAGATTTTAATCTAAGACTTTATTGATCCACCGGAGGAAGTTCACAAGCTACCCAGCAGATAAAACATATTAAGTAGTTAAAATTATCTCCACCTTTCCCGGCTGCAATATTAAAGTGATTTACACATTAATGCATTAATTATAATCCAATAACATAATATACATTATTCTGAAATGGGCCATTCTGCATAATGAGTACTTTTACTTTTGGTACTTTATGTATATTTTGATGCCAGTACTTCTGAACTTTTACTTAAAGGTCCCATATTGTAAAAAGTGAAATTGTCTTGTCTTTTATATTATAAAGCAGGTTCAAGTGCTATATAAATACTGTGAAAGTATCAAAATGCTCAATATACGGAGAAATACACACAGCCCGTATTCAGAAATTGTGCGTTTGAAACAAGCCGTTCAAGGATTTCTGTCCATTTGTGATGTCACAAATATACAATATATAGACCATTACACAGTTTTAAATGTAAACATTCTAAATGTGTCCCAGTTTATATCCTGTTGCAGTGTATGTTAATGACCTGAGCTGACAGGATGTAAACATGGACCCAAACTGTTGCTTAGCAACGCAATTCTGTTGCAATTCCATTGAAATACACTAAAACGGAGTGTTTCAGACAGAGGGTAAACACAGGTATATTCAGGCAGACAGTATGAGAACAATAAAAGGTTTTTTTTAACATTACAGCATGTAAACATGTTCGAGTAGAAACACAAAATACAAGTATGAACCTGAAAATGAGTATAATACGGGACCTTTAAGTTAAGTTTTGCATGCAGTAGGCTACTTTTACTTGTAACAGAGTATTTTTACACTGTGGTACTTCTACTTTTACTTAAGTACATGCTCTGAGTACTTCTTCCACCTCTGGTAATTTTAGACTATGGCATTTCTGAGTATTGCTTCCACCACTGGGAAAACACAGGTGTAACTAATAACATTAATGATGGCTGTTTTATTCAAGGGTCCCAATGAGACAAACCAGCATGAATTGTATTATTTCCACCTGGGTCTTCTTTATTTACCATAAATGATTCTACACCGACATCTGCTGGCACGGAGCAGTATTACACGTTAGGGGCTTTTATTTTGAAGTGTGGAGACAGGCAGCTGTTGTTGAACCTCTGTTCACAGTGGGACGAGTGTGAATACAGGTTAGACTAACCCGCTTTACAGCGGCTCATATACAAACTACTACTTATTAAAATGCTTTGTAACATAACAGCTACAGTATCTTTTAAACGGGAGGTTAAATAGTGTTAATTTAGCTGAAGCGTCGCGAGCTACTGTAGCAAATTGCTAATTTAGCTAGCTAGCTCGTGAGCTCAATTAAGGAAGTGTGTGGCACAGCTAGCAATGTTACCTAGTTTACTCATTAACTAGCTACGTTTTAAGGTTTTAAAGGCTTCAAGCAAAGGTATTATTTAACGAAGGGCAATAACACCACCAAGGTCGTGATTTAGTTAGCTTTAGCAGTAAGTTATTTTGTGTTAACTTAAGCTAGGGGTGAAGGTTTAGCTCAAATCGTGTCACTTACAGTTACTGGACTCCAATAAACGAAGCTTGTCAATGTGCAGTTGAAGTAGGTTAAGTCGTGGCTGACATTAAAGAAGCCATAGCCAGCAAAATAGTGGATATTTTAGCACTATGTCAGTGTCTTCTAGTCTTTTTCCTAAATCCAGTTAATTCTCTCAGCCAGCTCAGTCCCCCTTGGGCTCATTTAGTCTGTATACAGTCAGTTTGTGTTGTCATACATGTTTGTTTCTTTACTTGAGTAAAAGTAGTAATATCACAATGTAAAAAAAACTCTGTTACAAGTAGAAAGTCCAGGATTCAAATGTTTACTTCGGTAAAAATAGAGAAATATTAGCAAAATATACTTCAGAAATATCAAAGGTAAAAGTACTCGTGCAGAAACACCACTTTGAGAGCACCATGTTATATATATTTTATCATAGGGATTATTACTATTATTTTATGTAGTAGCTGATCGAGAGTTATTTATCTTCAACAATGCATCGTATTTTATTAGCTGATTGTATGCAAAATCTTAATTTACAAAATAAAAGCTGTCAAGTTAATGTAGCAGTGTAAAAGGTACCATATTTCCCTCTGAAATGCAACTGCAGTATTTTGATAATCGATTAATGGTTTCAGTAATTTTTCAAGCAAAATCAGTAAAAGAAATCCCACACATTTTCTGGTTCCAGCATCTCAGTTGTCAAATGTCTTTGTAAACTGATTGTCTTTGTATTTTGCACCTTTTGTTGAACAAATAAGACATTTGAAGAGACCTTGGGCTGTTGGAAGTTGATAATGAAAATAATTCTTAGTTGCAGCTCTAGAGTAGAAAAGAAAAGCAGAAGAAAATGACAATACAAGTAGCTCCAAATTGTACTTATTTTCCACTACTGGTTTTGTGTAACACCAACAAGCATACATTTGATTGAAAGACAACTTCTTAATCTGTCATCTCTGACTCAACAGCACTGAATGCAGCAAATCACAGGATGGACTCCAGTGGGAAACCCTCAACTGCGCAGGTCGTGGTTTTAGCCACCAGCTCAGCGCTGACCGCACTCTTCTATTCCATTTACAAGAGCCGAGCTACAACGGTTGCCAGATTAAAGGTCAGCCACGTTTCTGCACACTCTGTCTTGGTCATGTGAACGTCAGCAGTGTCTTGGTTTATTGCCTGTTATGTTCCATTTGTTAATCTTAAATGTTTGTTTCCACAGGAAGCCAAGAAAGTCTCCATTGATCAGGATTTGATAAACATTCTGTCTGAAACTCCTGGAAGATGTGTCCCATACGCTGTCATAGAAGGTGTGTTTTAAAATTCTAACTTATACTAATTAACTTGTTCATGTAGACTACAATTTACCATGCATAGTTATAACAATACATACACACTGTGTCCTGTTTATTGCACACTCAGGTGTAGTGAGATCCGTGAAGGAAACTCTGAACAGCCAGTTTGTTGACAACTGCAAAGGCGTGATTGAGAGACTGACCTTAAAGGAGGAAAAGATGGTGTGGAATCGCACAACTCATCTCTGGTAAGTGAGCGAGAGGGTTTATTCTGAGTAAAGTACATACAGTCAGAATATATGATGAAGCTTACATGGCAGTTTTGTGCTATTGTATTTCAGTCCAACTTAAATTAAATTGCATTCTTGAACCATTGTCAATACGGCGTACATATCTGCGCTGTAAATCACGTCCTGTGTTCTCTGAGAACAAAAGTCCTCGGTCTCAGTGAATGATGGAACTTGTTTTCATACAGCCAATCAAATCTTACATAAAGCAGTAACATCCCTGTTCTTTCATAGGCAGAACAAACAATCACACTGAGCCAGACAGCAGCCTGCTACACAACAAAAGAGCCACAGATTCTGAACAACAACACACATTATCTTTCCTGCTAAAGCCTCCTTCTCTAACTTACAAACATGAATACACATATCTCGTCTTGCACCTTAGCTTGATAAATGAGCGACCAAACAAACATTCATAGTGGAAAATTGCACTGCTAACGTCAGTTTGCAGGCTAGACAGCTAATTAGCTGCTCAGCTGCTGCTCATTAAACAGCATGTAAACGCACCTGTAAATGTCACTTTGGTCCATTTTAGATGCTGATGTGGTCCTCACTCTTAACACAGACACCGACACAACCCTCCATCTATTGAGAGGAAAAGATATTTTCCCCAAAGACCTTACTTTCTTCCTTTTTTTATAAAAATAATTAACAATACATTTATATATATATATAAAATATATACATATACCAAAACAAGTTGACATTATTTTTAATGCGATGACTAAACATGAGTTCACTTTCAAGAGACAGTCATAATCTAACAACACAAGAGCTGAAACAATTAGTGGATTGACAGAACATTAATTTGAACTATTTAGATAATCTTTTAATCTTCTAATCGTTTTGAGTAATTTTTAAACAAAAAAATGCCAAAAATAGCTTGTTCCTGCTCCTCCAATATGAGGATTTCCTGTTTTTCTCCATTTTATATCATAACAAACTGAATATATTTGGGTTTTTGGACTGTTTTGAAAAAAACATTTGAAAATGGAAACTGTGATGGGCATTTTTTTTCTGCCATTTTCTGCCATTTTCTGCCATTTTATAGACCGAGTAACTACTCGATTAATCAAGAAAATAATTGGCAGATTAATAATGAAAAACAATCCTTAGTTTCAGCCCTAAACAAAACATTAATAACTGATATTTGTGAACAGGAACAACACAGAGAAAGTCATCCACCAGCGCACCAACACAGTTCCGTTTTCCCTCGGGTCGCATGATGACGATATCGCTGCCACGGTACGGGTCATACGTCCCCTAGACGCTGCAGAGTTGGACCTGGAGACCACATACGAGAACTTCCACCCCACTGTCCAGTCCCTGTCCAACGTTATCGGCCACTTCATCAGCGGGGAGCGACCCAAGGGCATCCACGAAACTGAGGAGATGCTGCGGCTGGGAGACAGCGTCACAGGCGTAGGAGAGCTGGTCCTGGATAACAACCTGATCAAGCTCCAACCTCCCAAACAGGGCTTCCGTTATTTCCTCACTCGGCTGGACTACGAGTCTCTTCTCAGGAAGCAGGGGAACAGCGTCAGACTGTGGAGGATTCTCACCGTTGTCTTCGGCGTCGCTGCCTGCTCCACGCTCCTCTTCATCCTGTGGAAGCGATACGTACACCACAGAGAGAGCAAGAAGGAGAGGAGCATACTGGAGGAGTTCAAGGAGCAGCAGAAGAAACGCATGCGTGAACTCAACGTAGAGGAAAGCAGCGTGTCGCCCACCAGCTGTACTGTCTGCCTTAGCCGGGAACGCTCCTGTGTGTTTCTAGAGTGTGGTCATGTGTGTGCCTGTGTCCAGTGCTACGACGTCCTGCCACAGCCAAAGAAATGCCCCATCTGCAGGGCCACGATAGACAGGGTGGTGCCTCTTTACAACAGCTAATGTGGAATACACCACATAAGAAGCATTTTACAGTCATAATAACACTGGAAATATTTCATCAGCTGTCTGTTCAGGTTTGAAAAAGGTAATGTTGGTACATTTTGTTGCACTTTTTATTGCATACTGCTAGATAAATAGTAGGTATCTATGCTGAATCAATTTCTCATTAAATATTCAAATCAACTTTGAAACCTGTAAAAATAGAGAAAATGAAATTCCTTCTTTCATCTTGAGAGAGAAAATGAGATTCATACTTCTTCACACTGACAAATATTGATCGATCTTAGAAGTTAAGAGTTTTTCTACGAACGTACTTAAATTTTTACACGTGTTTCTTAACACTGTTAAGACCTTCTGAATGCACTTAAAGTAACGAGGCATATTTAACTGTCAGTAAGCGGTGGTATATATAATAAAAATACAGTACATCAAGCCTAAATGTTGTACGACACAATAGATAATAATATTTTACACTTGGAATCATTCAGTATGAAAACAAAGCTTAATGTGCAGCCAACAGTCTACAGCTCTTATCTAAGATTCATGCTACTGGGTGGAAGTAAAGTGTAGGAAAGTACATTTTGCTGCTGCTTGAATTCGTTATTCTTAATGTCGCCTAGTCGCCATTGAAGTGTTCATCAAGCGCTCGTTGATGTAGTTATTTCGTCAAATAGCACTGGGAACTAGGTAACGGCAAGAATATGTTATTATTCCATTTTTTTAGATGGAACTGGAGCAGGAATTGTGGGAAAGAGAAGGGGGCCGGAAATGGTGAAACAAATGATAAATGGACTTGCATTTATATAGCGCTTTTCTAGTCTTCCGACCACTCAAAGTGCTTTACACTACATGTCAGCATTCACCCATTCACACACACATTCATACACTGATGGCAGAGGCTGCTAAAGTGCCAACTTCTGCCCATCAGGATCTAATCTAAATACTCATTCACACACCGATGGCTATGCCTTTGGAAGCAATTTGGGGTTAAGTGTCTTGCTCAAGGACACATCGACATGTGACCCGGAGCAGCCGGGGAACGAACCACCGACCTTCCGATTGGTGGACGACTTGCTTTACCCTCTGAGCCACAGCCGCCCCAAACAAAATCATATGATTGGTTGACGCTTCACCGCGTCATTGGAGCGCTGAAAAGTGTCGAGGGCCAGCTCAACTTTGATTTGTAGTGCGTCACAGTGACGCAGTGACACAAGTGTCTGGTGTGAGTTTGTGGCTTCATGTCACCTAGCATACGTACATATTAAACCTCAAAACTGAAAGCACAACATCAGAAAAGTGGCATTTCAGCTAGAAGAGATCTCAAAACATTAAGCAAAAACCGAAGAGGAGGACGATGACGATGACGACAACTGTCAAATGTGTTTTACATTATTTCCTAATTTAAACATTATCACTCATACATCAATTTATTTTTCAGGGACCGTGTACAAAAACCTTTAATTTCATACAAAGACAAGATGCATTGTCCCAGATTTAGCTACAACTGAAGCTACTTTCCATGTGCCGTCCCTGAGCAGGTTGACACAGGGTAAAAGTATTACCTTAAAAAGTCGTAGAGCTTCTGTCAAGTTGTTTCGTTGTTGTGGAGAAAGGAAGCAGGCTGAGCCTTTCCTGATGTTTTGGGGATTTTGCTCGTATAAAAACATGTACAGCAGGTGCTCAGGCTGTAGATATTCAGCTCACAGTACACAGAGCAAGTGGCTGCACATGTAAAAGTTGTTAGTACTGTACAGGGGCGACCTCTGTACCATCACAGCCACTGATTGTTGGACTTTTCCTTGGACATTGGCAAAATACTCATTATTATTTAAACTATTATTATAGTCTATTTGCAACTGAAATCTTATCAAAGACAAATGCAATGTAGACCAAATACTCATCTTACTCAATCATTGTGTAAAATGAGGACACAAGGAGAAAGCTGTTAGAAGAAGATGGAGAGTTCTGCCAGGAGAGGGGGATATCTGCCTGTGAGGAAAATCAGTGATTCAGGATTTGGAATCGGAGAGCATGAAAACGTGATGCCACCTGCTTCCCCAATGCAAGCAGCTGTTTTCACCTCCTGCTGCTTTTCTTTTTTTTTTGCTTCATTTCACACTGCCTCTACATTGAAATATGAGGAACAAAATGTCTTTTAAATGCCATTTATCCAAAGGCAATTTCTAAGTGCTTGGCTCTGTATGAAATGCTCCTTTTGGCTTTGTTAGAGTGGCATAAAATGAATCCATTAATGGTTGAAAGTGGCTATTACACTGTGATTCAGCCACATTTCTTCATATTTAGTCATTGGGCAGAGAATATAAAATCTTTTAAGCTACTCTTTATTTTTTTAGAAAATCATTCAAGCACATTTTTAGTCAGACAATTGAAAAGCAAAGGAAGGAAACAGACTAAAGACAGGAGACTATGCTTCGGCACGATTAAATTCTAGGCCAGCAGTGATGCATATCTGGCTCCAGAGGATGCCGTATTAAGGCAGTTTGCACAGGGTAATGCCCTTTTTACTTTCAATGATGATATATTATTGAAAAAAAAACATTTTATCATCCCACATTATGCCATGAAGGTATTATTTTACATTACACTGGGACCTTGGCATTGTTAGTATTCAGGTCTTGCCCACAGATATCTATTTTCTTGGAGTGAGCAGATGCCAGTTGGTCTCTGAGGGAACCTGAGCTAAATGTCAGATATACAGTGTAATCGGGCAGGAAGGGCATTATGCACTCCCCCTGTACTGTATTGATGGCACTAAAAGCCTCATCATGGCCACTTTACCATCAGCCCCATAACTGATCCCGAGCTACTTCCAAATATACATGCCGCTCCTTTTCTTGGTTTCTGTTCCATTATTTCTTGCATCGTTACTGTTTATTAACAACGTTTTTTTAAACATGCTAGCAGCGTGGCTCTACGGGGATGGTAATGAATGTATCTCCATCAACCTGTTTTTATGCGCATTTTCAATTTGCTCATTACAAACCTGAGTGAAATAAATAGTCGAATAAATCATGACGTGCATGAAGCATGCGACTTAAATGTCCACTGAAGCTTCCGCTAGAGAGACGAAAACATCCAATCTGTTAGGACCGATGAGGAGATTGTAACCTTCCTAAATTCCATTACGTTTTCTACATCGTTTTCCAATGTTCGAGGTCTCATATGGCACTCGTTTAATAGATATTATTAATCATCATCTTCTGCAATGTTTTAATAGAGAGCCAAAATCCTGACGTCGTCCAGGCTAACCTCTATTCCACTAGCTTCTGTAGCTCAATGCAATCTCATTCAGTATTTCTTTCAATGGTCTTTCAGAAAAAAATATGTGTTCCTTTTCCTTTCCATATTCTAAGACAAATTGACAAATTCAACAACATCAGTTGCTTACCTTAGTGATTTTAACAGACTTGAACAATGATTACTTAGTAAGCATAGAAAAACTACAGTTCCCACGAAAAAAACTGCAAGCGCTGCAGCGTAGGTACTTAAGTTATTATTACCTAATTTTGTCCATATGCATAAAACCCACCAACACTCTCTTCTAATGTCGGCTCTCAACTTTCTAGATGCAATCTCTGCCTACTAAAAACTCCGACAGCGTTCAGTCCTCTCTGTCCCGCTGTTGAGCTGTGACATTTAGTTTGTGACGGTCTTTAGGGCTTATGGGAAATGGTGTTCGTTAACGGCCGCTAAAAACCATACATTTTGAATAAACAACTATAGTAGATAAGATATGGCGTTAAATCGTCAGTGCACAGTATTTTAATTCTCCACAACCAGCTCTATTAATCATACAACCATCTTGATGACGTGAACACTTGCAAGGCGTTAAAATGGGAATCTTTCTACCATCCATCCTATAGCCTCACAGAGCTGCTAGCATGGCTGTAGACGCATCAACATTCTTTGTCAGATGTATTTTTCTGAATGTATTGTAGTATCAGCTTTCAAATCTTCGTTGCCCGATGTTTACCGTACACTTGGACTTTAATGTTTTTATGGGTGTGGCTAGAAGTCACGCAGTGTTACCAAAAGATCTCACTTCTGAAAACACTTGTTGAGCCACTAGTCAGGCGTTAAAGGGAAAATTCGCCACCTTTAATGTGGATGTCCAATCAGTGTTGATGGTAAATACTGTATATATAGTCAATTAAAGGGACTATATGTAACTTATCACGCGCATAAATCATACCGGGTCGGTGTCCAATGCGCGCTCGCGTGTGGGTACGCGAGCGCGCAGCAGCGCTGCCCCTGCTGCCTGCTCCTGCCTGCTTGCACACCGCGCTCGTTCTCATCCGCTCGGCTCGCTCCAACTCCACGTGCACCCACGCACACTACACACTGCAGAAGAGTTAGTTTAGCTCTGAGAATATCTAGTGAATGTGCAGTGGACGTTTGTGCAGAAATAAATGCTGCAGCTCCTCCAGACCAACAGAGGTTTCCCGTGTCTTGTGAAGTGACGGGGCTCCGCAGAGAGTTACGTTATTGCTCCGACCGGGTGTCGGTGCCTCCCCCCCACCCCCCCCCCGTTCCCTCCGGGGTCGGCAGGCTGAAGCAGAAAAGCCAACACTAGGATCAGCATTGATTCATGGAGAGACCTTCGTCTGGTCAGCTAACATTACTGCCAAGCAGGTGAAATATAGAGTGATATTGTGTGTTAGCTGACGTGTGTCGCCTCACTGTTTAGACCGGTGCTCGTTCATGTCTATGTAGAGCGAGCGCGAGCGCGAGCAACAGGACGCCGACTTTCGTTGACACTGCGGCCACAGGTGTCGCTGTGAGCAAGCAATTTCGGATTCTTACATATAGTCCCTTTAAAGCAATAAATTCCTCAGCGCGTGCTATATTGACAGAGAAAGCTGCAGTTCTTCTGCTTGAGGTGCCAGACCTACATGTATCAGGATGCATTGTGTGCGAGTTTCTGAAGCCTGGTTGGTGGCCATATCCTGTTGCCGCAGCTTTGGCCTCTATCCGCTGCATTTCTTCATCCGTATACTCGAATAAATTGGGCTGAATATCCGAGTCAGCCAAAACACTGTTAAATGTATACTCGTCCATAACATCCTCTGCGCTCGTATTTTGGGATCCATTTTCGACAAGGAAGTTCTGTATATGAACCAGATACAGGAGCTGCCATCTTGAGATTTTGACGTCATTTGGAGCCAGACTGTGCGCAGTAGTGATCGGAAGCCTGGAGCCGTGGTATCGAAGTCACCCGCCCGAACCGATCACATGCCGAGCAAGGCCGCCGCTCGTCAGCAAGAGAGACTCCCAGCTGCCAATCATGATGTCTCGCCCCCTTTTTACAGCATCAAAGAACTTATTAAAACCAAACTTATCAGAAAAATGAACACATGAACATACAGTATATCAGCGTGATTCTACCTAATGTGACAGAAACCATCTTTGGGATAAATTTATGTGACGTGTACTTTCACTTTTTAGTTTGGCCCATGTCCAATCTGTTAACATGGAGGGGGCTTTATGTCCTATACTGCAACCAGCCACCAGGGGGCAATCGAGATGTTTTGGCTTCACTTTTGGGGAGTTGTCATGTCGTCCATCTTTATACAGTCTATGATTTGAGCGGTATCTAGAGCACGCCCCTCTGGCTACCCAGAGGCAAAGACTAAAAATCCAAGCTGAAATAGCAGCCTATAGTTCTTCCTCGCCTCTAACTACGTCACTGTCACGTCAAATGACGGCGCTGGATGCAGGAAGAACAACGGATTTCTCTGTCAATATAGCACACTGAGGAATTTATTGCTTCAATCGACTACATTTAATACCATGATTGGATATTCACATAAAAGGTGGCCAATTTTTCCTTTTAACACACTACTCTTTCTCATTGTGCTACAAACATGAAAGCAGCCGCTCTGGTCCAACACCATGGAAACCCTTCAGTCTAGTGCTGCAGAGCTTTTACTGTAGCAACAGCAGCTGCCACTGTACTGACAGTGAGCGAACCATCAAAGACATTCACTCTATTATCCCCCACTTGAGAGTTTTGAATTTCAATGCCACACGAGGGCCGCGCAAGAACTGCTTAAGAGCTATACACAGGCTGTTTACATGTTTACAGCATTTACTCTCAGATTAACACCGTTTTGCACCAGTTGGCCCTGATTCAAATCCTCAGAATTCACACAGCAGTCTGGCCTTATGCCCAACATATGTCAGATATGTTTTTTCTCAAAAAGGATGATCTCAGACCCTAAGATTAATCAGGCAAATAACACCTGAGACAAGACGTTGATCTAAATAGCACATGGGATTGCTGTGTAATCTGCTCCGACAAGCCATGGAGACTGGCTGCTAAATCTTCAGATTAATTATCGTAAATGTGAAGAATCTACACAGCTTCACTTTGGTCAAATTACACTAATATAAATGTGTAATTCACTGCTCTTTAGCACTGAAATTTAATGAATTGCCATAAAAATGGCATCAGAGGTGGTTTACACGGATCAAAGTCTTAATCCTGACTAATTCTTTCATATTGTATTGTGTTTTTCACGGCACTCAAAGCTCATAAACGTTCTTTTATACTGCAGGGTAACTGGAATTGGCACCACTTTTTAATATGGAACTATAAATGCTGGCTTATTAGAGAGTGGCACCCTTGGATCGCTACAGTTTTACATCTCTTTTATCTGAAAAGTGGTGTAAACTGTCAAGGCGGTGGATTGATTTTTCAATTCAACCAGGCTCCAGTCATAGAAACCTTGTTCAAAAGAAGTGCTTGAGTGTGTCCCAATAAAAGAATACAGTTTTACTGGTAATGTTTCCATGTATTCAATAAAAGGCTGCCAGATCCTTAATTAAGAACGCATCATATCTGTTTTTCAGGATATAAGTGATTTTCTCTAAAGGCATACAGTTAGTCATTTAACTGATATCCATTTTGATATAGAGAGGGGGGAATCTGACTTCCAAGCTAGTGCAATACACTTTCTGGAAACAGCAAGAGCTACTCTATATCAATGACATTTCTGGAGCTCTGACTTAGTTTCAAGTTTGTTAACTTTTCCTAGGAGACAGTGCTCTGTAGAGCTACAACAATTAATCAATTAGATGTCAACTATTAAATTAATCGCCAACCATTTTGACAATCCATTAATCGGTTTGAGTCATTTTTTAAGAAAAACAAGTCAAAATTCTCTGATTCCAGGTTCTTAAATGTGAATATTTTCTGGTTTCTTTACTCCTCTATGACATTAAACTGAATGTCTTTGAGTTGTGGACAAAAAAAGAGATTTGAGGACGTCATCTTGGGCTTTGGGAAACACTGATCGACATTTTACACCATTTTCTGACATTTTATAGACCAAAAAACTAATCCATTAATCAAGAGAATAATCAATAGATTAATCAACAATGAAAATAATCATTAGTTGCAGCCCTAGAGCTCTGGATCTGATCATAATTTTATTCAGTGTGTCACATAAATCAAACCAAAATGTTGTGATTTTAGCACATTGCTATGTACAGTGTAACATTGTACCCTCAGTAATACCGCACCTGAAACACATATCCGAGACTGTAGGATTGTACCGGTGTATTTTTTGAGGAGTGAGGTAAAGCTGTTGAAGAAAATTGGAGTTAAATCTGGCATTTACAGTGGCGAATATGCTGTTCTGACATAGATCAGACTGTAGGTCCTCATCTATAGTAGTCAGATTCCCACCTCTCTCTTGATCGATGTATGTTTTGTTTTGGACATTGATGCAACATTGTTGAATATACTCTGCTAATAAATTGCCTTGAACCTTTGTTACTGTGAGGCACCTCCTCCACCTTTGTCAGGAAGGCTCTAAGTTGCAAATAACAAAAGAAGTGTTTGTTGGATTGATCATATTTCTCTTTTAGCTGTTCAAAGGACAAGAAGCTGTCATTACTATAACAGTGCTCAAGGTATCTTATCCCTCTATCACGCCAAATTAAAAATAAATATCAGATCATTGGTATACTTAATTTTCTATCAATATAAAATGTTTATATGTGTGTAAAGTAGGGCTGTCAAAGTAACGCAGATTTATTTTAACACTACTAATTTCTTTAATGCATTAATGCAACTTGTGATTTTTAGGTTGTAGCGGGCTCGGTTTTAAAGCAGAGTGAAGATACTGGCATCATAAAAAAACCTAAGGAATCCATTTGTACCAACATGTCATACTTGCTTGTCGAGAAGTCGCTAAATAACGCTCCAAACTTGCGCTAAATTTTGGCAAGGAATAACTGTCATGGCCATTTTCAAATTGGTCCCTTGACCTTTGACCTCAAGATATGTGAATGAAAATGGGTTCTATGGGTACCCATGAGTCTCCCCTTTACAGACATGCCCACTTTATGATAATCACATGCAGTTTGGGGCGAGTCATAGTCAAGTCAGCAAACTGACACACTGACAGCTGTTGTTGCCTGTTGGGCTGCAGTTTGCCATGTTATGATTTGAGCATATTTTTATGCAAAATGCAGTACCTGTGAGGGTTTCTGGACAATATCTGTCATTGTTTGTGTTGTTAGTTGATATCCAATAATAAATATATACATACATTTACATAAAACAGCATATTTGCCCACTCCAATGTTGATAAGAGTATTAAATACTCGACAAATCTCCCTTTAAGGTACATTTTGAACAAATAAAAAATGTGTGATAAATTTGCGATTAATCACGATTAACTATGTTAGTCGATTGACAACCCTAATATAAAGTGAAACTACCATGTAACCATTATAAAGCCAATACAAACCAATAGATGCAATAAATAAGTCAGTATATACGTAAATAGATAAATGAGAGATATTTGGAGACACTTTGGACCAAAGCAAACTGAACCTCTTGGTGAGATCATTTTCCTTGCAGCATTCAGTCCTGATAGACCATGTTGGGGAAAAAAACACCAATGGTTTCCATGGGAACTGCTAATCATCCCCAAAGTTGAGACAAGATGCATTTATTTTACCCCACGACCTGCCTCCGGACTAGCTTTCAACCAGACAGTGTAATTACTTATGTTTGTTCTGTGTGCTATTTATGTGCACATTAAACTGCTGTGATATAGAGGCCTGGATCAAATGAGACATCAGCCTCCGTTCTGCAGCCAGAGGAGTTTAAGTGGCTGTAATGTAAGAGAATAATTGGCACTGAAGATTCACTGTCTGTCGGTCGGTCGGACAGACCTGTGTGAAATAAAAAGGAGCATAATGACGATTGTGTGAGTGGAGCTAAATGAGAGGTTTGATGTTTTTCAACCTACGTCTGAATTAAAATACTGCTTCCATTAGTGGAAAAGCTTAAGTTTGTAGAACTACCCACTCTGCTGCAGCTTCTCACTTATCCATCACATATTATACTTTACTAATCATTGCACATTATATTAGTTTAGAAAATATATTTTCTCATGCTTTGTCTTATAGTCAGTAGCCTAGCAACAGTAGTTCAAAGTTCTTATCAGGTAACTTTCCTTTGTCTGTGTATTGGGAAATAATAGACATGCTGTATTTGCTGTTTCCAAGTGTAATAATATCACAATGCACCTGAATATATTGCCAGATTTACGTAACTGTGCGTTTCTGTATGCGCGTGTGCTCTTCAAAGCACTTACACTGTCAGGCCTGAGTCTTGTTTGATCTATAAAGGAGGGGTGAACGTGGCTATTAGCACCACACTATTAATGAGCTATCATTTTCCTCAGACCGCTGTCTGTTTTCTGTCATTCCTCTTTCGCTCATCCTTTTCAGATCTGTTTCTCTTATGCTGTGCATGTTTTACCTTAAATGATGTCTTGTCATCCTAATTGCTAGTACCCCTCCTTTGATTTCAAGGAGCTGTATTATGGCAGCTTTTGTTGTTAATGAGGCATGTTTCCGTGTCACATGTGCCGAAGACATACAACCAGTGCGTTGGATGTCACCTTGACATCACATCACCTACTGAGCCAAGTGGAATTATACAGTGTCTCCTTCACTGTGAGCTTTACTGGAGAAGACAGTGTTCATTGCGAATAACAATAAGTAGATGTGGCATGTACTGTACTGTATATGTAAAGTGTGGCGCAAAAAGTGCTACCTTACCTTCTGTCAAAAGCAACAGAAATAAGGTGCAGTCCAAACCACAGTGGCTGGAGAAGCCATCGAGAATAAGTGCCACAACCGCTCATATTAAAGGGTACACATTGTAAATATGAGTTTATGGTCTCGATCGCTAGTTTCAAGTCTTCTTCAATACAGCATGATGTTCATTTAGTAAATTATGGTCCCATTTAGAGTCAAATAGACCATAAAGCAGGGTATGCTTTAGGGCGTGGCTACCTTGTGATTGACAGGTCGCTACCACGGCGTTGTTCGGTCTGGGAGTTGTCCGTGTTTTCGTCTTAGAACTTTAACCCTTTCACAGTGTGATTTCAGTTCATGAAAGTTAATTATAACCTTTTTGATCATCTAAAATTTGCATTTGGTTGTACTTAGCTCCGCCCTCTTGTGTCACTTCTGGTTGCAAAAAGCCAATTTGCTGACGGCCAAAAACCAAGATGGCAACGGACAAAATGCCGAACTTGGGGCTTCAAAGCGGCAGACCACAAACCATTTGGTGACGTCATGGTGACTACGTCCACTTCTTATATACAGTCTACGGTTACACCTTGTTGTTAGCGACGGTGCAATAACAACTATAGAACCTGTACATTTGGTGGTAGAGTTATTTTATTACATGCACCTGCAGAGCTGATCACAGCATCGACAGTTATAAAGACACTACAGAAGCTTTCAACAGCCTCAAACAGTCAACAATCATTTATAAAGGCACACACAGCAAGTTGAAAGATACTGCACTATACAGTACAACCGACCCAGTACATAAAAAATACAATTTATAACAATTACAGCTGCACTTACTACTGCAATTACAGCACAAAAATATTACTATATGACATCTACTGTATTTGTCATTTCAGGGAGCACAATACTGCACTACTGGCTCCGATGTGGCAATTCAGTTATTAAACATCATAACATAAACACCTGTGTTCATGCAGAAGGATTTATGCAACTCAGCCTGAGTGAAAAAAATGAATAAATACCTGAGTAAAGCAACACTGTGATGGAATACGAAAGAGGAAAATCAATACAGAAAGATGCCTATATAGGCCACACACAGGATCAAGAAAAAAATAAGAAAGAAAGAAGGGTACCTACTGTATATTTAAGAAAAAGAGCCAATCATTAGCCACACTGATTAAACTGCAGTGAACAGATCTGCCAACTTCAAACCTTGGTTAGGCACTTGCGGTAAATGAGCTGTGAGCATGACAGACCTAGCAGGGCTCTTTCCTCTCTGATTCCCAGAGCAGGACCGCCCGTACTCCTCAGGATTGGGTTGCACCAGCTGGGAAAAAATCTATTACTAAGTTTGTGTGTATGGTCCTTCCTAAATTGTAATTAACTACTATCTAGTTTCAAACTACTGATTTACTAAATAGGGTTGGATCATTAAAACTCAATTAAAATTCTTGGGCTGCAGTCAAATAGTCCTTTTTGCTTAAGAAGGTTCTTAACTGAGTGAAATGAGCCGGAAGTATCTAAGTGGCAGCCATGATAAGAGCTGTTTAAATTCTCTAATTAATGAGGAAAGGTGCTCCGATGCTTCCTTTCTTATCTCCTTTAGCATAGGGTACACTGGACCATCCTTTACAAAAGGAAAAGAGAAAAGATAATGCCGTCCCACAATTCCTTGCGCTAGCAACATTAAAGCGACGCCAATAACCGCCTCACGGGGTTTTGCAACGTCCACGTTCATCACGTGACGCACACTGGCCCAAAAAGCATTGTTGCCATACACAATCATTGGAAAAAGAGCGTCTGTAAAACGATTACTACATTTTTCTCAGTGTCAAAACTCCCCTTTAAATTAATCTGTCTTTTTATTATTAGAATTTGATGCAGTCTAGAACAGGGGTTCTCAAATTTTCAGGGCCAGGGACCCCTTAACGGGGAGAAACTTTTCTAAGCATCCTCTCATAATCGTAACATTGATTAAGCAAAATGCTTACTACCATTTATACTCTTAGACGCCATTGGAACTATTTGTATTCTAAAACTTTTCAACCTAAATACTTCAGACCTGTTTGATAGTGATAAACAGAAACACATTTCAATTTGAATCAGGTTAACACCACTTTGTTTTGTAATCAGATGTCGGTTTAGCTTGGTGTGCTTCATGGCATCGTTCACTAGTCCCTGAAGACGCATGATGCATTTTAGTCTCCCGTCGCTGTCACTTGATATAACTGTCGTCATATTTTCTCAATTTAGCTAGTTTGGGCTGTATATATGTACTTTTTAATGATACAGCACAATTTTATAATTTATAGCAAATTATTTCGCGGACCCCCTGACAGAGAACCACGGACCCCAATTTGAGAATCACTGTTCTAGAAGAGCTGTGTGATTAAATTATTTTATCCCATTCATGTGTGCAGGGAAACGGAAGTCTCACACCTAATTTTTGAGGTGTATTGTGTTGTTTTTGTAAAAAAATTTATTTAAAAACTTTCCAGTTTACATTGTTATTAAACCTTACTTCCTACCATTGGTCACCTCTTTTTACTGTGTGAACAAGTAATTAGCAAGCTAACGTTAGTTTTGGCAGTTGGGTTAGTAAGCTACACAGCAGTTACACCTGGCAGTTACAGGGTGTAAATATTTAGTTTTTAACAACTGGTTTGTGTGGTGCAACCCCTTTCAAATTAGTGAGGCATAAATATCCACTTACATAGTCAACACTTAGTTATAAAAGGGCTAATTTTGCTCCATCTGTTTGGTGCCATCGACTCCAGGTCTGCGTTACTCTCTTTGAATCGAAAAACTAATGCATGATCAAAACCTCTACTCTAAGACAGATATACTCAGATAAGTGAAAAAATAGAAACTGTATGTGTCATTAAATAATAAACAGTAAATAAACATGCTAGTGGGTTACACATTCATAGATTCCCACCAAAGCCACATCTTTTTTAAACAAATCTTAACATATATTTTATATTTTCTTTAGCTGTTTGCATATTTTTCTGTGTCTGCTATAATCAACTGCAGAAATGGCAAATATTAAGAACACTGTAATGGTAACAGGCATTAGAAAAGACAGGCAGTACTGCTAGCAGGTACCCAGATGTTGTCGTGTAACACTTTTTTCCACAATACAATCAATCCAGAAAATGCTGTAAAGATGTAAAACAGTATGTGACAATCAGTAGAACAGTTTTCTCTTACAATTGTTTTGCAGCATTCTCCCCAGAACATCAATATGATGACAATAAGAGCTTTTCTCATATGTTGATGGTCAGTGGTCCAGCATGCTACTAATTTAACACTGACGTTCTTCGCCATGAAACTCAAACCTGTGACATAAATCTGATCAGATCCCTTGCTAACAGGGATCCAGCTACAGTATATGGCACCAGCGAGGTAATAGCTTGCACATAGTGCCTCTGAAGAGCCTGTGATATGTTTAGAGGAACAGCACACGTACAGAAGAAAATACACATTGTTCACAATTGCAACGGCAAAATCAGACTCCAGAGGACAAACTGCCGAACAGAGAATAGTACAGCTTCAGTTAGCATAGTATCGAATGGGATTGAGTACTTTCAGCCTTGGATTAGCAGGCCTCAGACACTGTTAGGATTGTAACAGAGCATGTTCAGTTGCAGGTTTTCGTCCCAGTGTCTGAGGATGATGAAGAGCTGGTTGGCGGTAGCCTTGACGGAGGCTAAGTCTCGGCCTTCTGGGATTTCCTGCGCGCTCAGCCACATGCTGGCCTTGGCGGCTACCAGTTCCCACTCTATGAAATGACTGGCGGAGCTGTGCTCCAGCCAGGCGAGGGCCACGGCCGTGGCCCACACCATGCTCTCTGGATCCAGCATCCTCTTTAGCAAGCCGCTGGGCGATGCCGTTTCCAAGCCCCCTGACCCAGAGCCCCGTCCGCTGTCCGCCTGGGAGTGCGGGGAGAGCGGAGGCTCAGAAGCTGCGGACGGACTGCCTAACGAGGAAGGACCAACAGCACGAGAAGGGCTGTGGATGCCTGCAGTGTGCTCCGCAGGTTGCTGACACGGTTCTGGCTCACAGGGTGATCTGCGTCCGTCATCGGCGCTCTCAGTGCGGCGGCTGCTGGAGTGAGACAGGTGGCCCAGGCTGGTGCGGTGGCTGGTGAAGGGGGACGTCCACTTTAGCTTGTCCATGGGCACGCTAATGGCATTGCACAGAGCTGTGTCCAGGGGAAACGCACCACTAGCCAACTGCAACAACACCTGTGCAGGAAAGGAAATAGTTTACAGCTTGACATAACTTGTGTTATTTATTTTTTATCCGACCATAAATCTGCAGTGTAGTGGTATTTGTAGAGGAGGGGGGGGGGGGGGTGCATTTAAGCCCCTGAATTTCCTCTTCTGTTACCAATTTGTGTTTTTAATGCATGACAAACAAACAAAATAAGATGTGAGGGAGGTCCTGATCAACTGATTTGAGTGCATGCTGTTCTTCAGTACTGCACTGCATATCGTAACAACAGTCTTCTGAGGTTCATTACTTCCTCCATCAATCAGCAGCTGGGCGTGAGGTGCCTCGCAATAGGATACCTCTATGGCCGTTGTTAAAGGAAGGGAAAATCAGCCATTCTGATCATTTTTGACTGATGTTTTCTTTCCTTTGAATTTGAAAAGTGATGAATAATGTACGAACAAGGTGGTGTGCACAGCATAATTAGAGCCTCCATCAAGGTCTTGGTGGGTTCAGGTAGGAGCAGAGTATGGTCGAATAATATTGTGGTAAGCCTGGACTTTAGGTCCCCAAGCAAAGGTTCGAATGACAGAGGATTGTTCTATCACTCGCAATTTCTTTTGCTAGGCTGACAAATGAACACAATGCTCTTGTTTGCTTTTACACCAATTTTGAAAAAGAAATCTGCCAAATTGTTGCATGGTTTTCAGTTTACTTGACTTATATTATACAACTCCTTCCTTGGTCAGTTATGGCTAAAATGAATTGTGAAATATACTGTATAGTGAAATATTGTGGTATTTATTGTTTTAAATGCAAGCTAAATACTATTCATACAGTCATGTGCAAGTCAGCATGAATAGAGAGGCGAAGTCCCTCCCCTTCCGGTGGACGTCATCAGACGTTGTTTCGTAAAAAACATGTACAGTAGTCAGCGGCGAGAGAGAAATCATTTTTTGATCGCGTTGAATCACACATGATGTTTGTCCATTTAAGAGATAATTTTGCAAGTCGAGAAAGTCTCAGTTTGTCATAGGTTTGTCGTATTTAGTTTTGTGTGAAACCGCTGCTCTTCTTATCAGCCGGGAAGAGAAAGAACGAGCAAAACCGGTTGCTTGTGTGAGTACATCCCAACACGAAACACACCGGCATCCTAGCTTCAGCGAGAGAGACGTCACTTACGAATTTTGGGTGTGTAGTCTTTCTGATTACGTATTTTTACAGTCTGATACTTTAACAGTTTTACAACAAACTGCGACATCTTGTTTTGTAAAATAATGTCTTAAATTGACAAACATCATATTTGTGATTCATGGCGCAATTCAAATGGGACCAAAAAAATATTTTTCTCTTGCCGTTGAATACCGTTCATATTTTTTCCGAAATAAGGTCCAAGCCTTCCATGGTGGTCCACCATCAGGGGCGGGACTTCACCTCTCTATTACCCTATTTTCTTTTTTAAACTGAGCATACATATATAACTGATCAAATCGCTGGTATCCACTACTGACCTCTTTTTATCATTTCCATATTATTTTATTGTTTCCTTCATTTCTAAGAGACGGGACAAATTTGCAAAGAAAGGGGTGATATTCAAAAAACAGTTCTAGATTGGATTTGAATCAGATATGCATGGTGCAAAACAGCTTAGAACTGCTTATTGTTCCCAAGCACTCACTAGCACTAACTGTCACAGGCTGTGACACATTCGTCTCTTTAGACAAATCTACAGTCAGTTCAAATTAGTGTCCATCAAAAGAAATGCGGGTTGACAGGAGCATTCACATGTTATAGATCTGCTGCTCACCAGAGGAATGTAGTCTTTGTTCTCGTTGTCGCTCTCTCCAATTGAATCACCGGACTTGCTGTGAGATCGACACATGAATCCTTTGGCAGCCCGAGTCAGGAGACGAGTCCTGCTGAGGGCCAACCTTATAGAGGAGAGGGAGAAGCAGATGTAAATCACAGAAGCACACACAACGATTAGATTTAATCTACTGCTTCTATGAGGAAAAGCAATTGTTTCTTTTGATTATTCTGGTACATCTGTAGATTTCCAATAGGAATCCAATAAATTGACGATTTTTAAACCAAGCTAGCAGCGTGGCTCCAGGAATGGCAGTGTTGGTCAGTCAGTCACTGTCACTTTGGTCCAGACTGAAATATCTCAACAACTATTTGATGGATCACCATTCATCATTGGATGAAATTTTGTACACACATTCATGGTACCCAGAGGATGAATCCTAATGACTTTGGAGATCCCCTGACTTTTCCTCTAGCGCCACCATGTTGGTTGGTTTTGTGTGAAATGTCTCGAATGTTCCCCTCAGGATGAATTGTAATAACTTTGGTGATCCCTTCACCTTTCCTCTAGCGCCATCAGGTCAGAATTTCAATTCGTCAAATACTTTGGTTTATGACCAAATACCAGGCGGCAACCTCCGGGTCTGAAAAGTGAAGCCAATGCAGAAGTGCCTTAAACTTGCATTCTTTCTAATAGCCAGCAGGGGACGACTCCTCTGGTTGCAAAAAGAAGTCTATGAGAAAATTGATTTATTACCTCAGTAAACATTGTAAACATGAGTTTATGGTCTCAACCGCTAGTTTTCTTACCGTCTTAAGCATGATGTTAATTTAGTAAATTATGGTCCCATTTAGAGTCAAATAGACCATAAAGTAGGGTATGCTTTAGGGCGTGGCTACCTTGTGATTGACAGGTCGCTACCACAGCGTTTTCCGGTCTGGCAGTTCTCCGTGTTTTCATCTTAGAACTTTAACCCTTTCACAGTGTGTTTTCAGTAAATTAATTGTAACATTTTGGTCGCCTAAATATTCAGCGTTCGGTTGTACTCCACCCTCTCGTGTCGTGTCTGGTTGCAAAAAACCAAGATGGTGACAGCAGAAAAAAACAAGATGGCGACGGCCAAAATGCAGAACTCAAAGCCTCAAAACGGCAGTCCACAAACCAATGGGTGACGTCACGGTGACTACGTCCACTTCTTATAATCAGTCTATGCCAAATGGCTGCAAAACTAAAGACATTCCCATCAGCCTCAGCTGTACTTTGTGTTTAGTGCTAATTAGCAAACGTTAGCATGCTAACATGCTAAACTAAGATGGTGAACATGGCGAATATTATACCTGCTAAACATCCGCATGTTAGCATTGTCGTTGCTGATGTTAGCATTTAGCTCAAATGCTAAATTTAGCTGAATGGGGGTGGTTGCGTCAGACAGTTTCCGTAACTTTTCAAAACCGACAATACAACGTTTACACTCGCTTCACTCATCAATTGGACAGCTGTGTGGAGGTGAGAAAGTATAGTAAGCAGGGTTTGTACTTATCTCTCCAGCTCTCATTTTTCATTCTTTACGAAAGTATTTCTGTCACTTTTCATGTGAGCAACCCCTAGGAGTGCAATGACTTCCGTCTCGCCCCCTTTCTTTGACGGCCGGCTTTTCACCTCTCCTTCGAGTGAGGCCACCCAAGGTCGGTACGACATTGTAATAACGTATTATTTTCTAGCATTAACGAGGCCGAAGTAGAACCTCACAGAGCTTCTAGCATGGCAGTAGACTCTTAAGTCTAAAGGAGAAGCAATCATCATTCCTCATTACATGGTCACGAATGGTCATGGAATAGTACAGTATTGTCCTGATACATTAACCTCAAGACAGCAGGCTCTGAAAGTTAAAATCAGCTGATGGAAAAAGATAAAGATGTTAAAAAAGAGAGCATTTAAAAATAAGTTTAAGGCTGAAGTCCCTGTGTTTGAGCATGCAGTGGTACCACAGCTACAGCACATTTATGCAGCCAGCCAGTCTCCAATCACCCACCTGGCAGAAAAAAGGCTCTCCACCAGCTTCTGTGATTGGTCAGAGGTCACAGACGGACTCCTTTGGAAGACTTGGAGACAGAGAGGCAGAGTTAGACAAGGGCAGGAGAGAGATAAAGAAGCAGTGGCATTTTCTGTCACTTTTCTGTTTCGAGTCTCACATAATAAAGAGGTGAAACACCCACTGAGATGCAACAGTGACAGCGGAGGACACATATTCCAGCTGTCTCTCCTCTGCAGGTGAAACACTTCTTCTTGTGTGTGTGTTTGTGCCCTCGGTATGTGCTCATTGTTTTTGTTTTTTTTAAAAGGTCCAGACAGCGTTTGTCAATACAAACCGCAAAATTGTGTCGACTTCAGTCATCACTTACAAGAAGAGGGACTAAAATGTCAATAATCTCATGTTTCACATTTGGAACGATGCAGCAGAAAAAGACAAGAGACTGGCAGACAGTTTATGTCAAAGGTCTTTGTGGAGGGATATGGATGAGATGCAGCAAATACACTGATGGGTTGATGTGTTTCGCGTACCGTCTGTGAAGCTACATCTGTCCCAGCCGGAGGAGGAGGGGGTGGTGCATGGAGAGGCGCCATCCTCTCCATCTAAGACAATGATCAAAAAGGTTGAAAATTAACCTTCAGCTGTCCTTTATTATGATAAAATCATTCCCTCTTTTTTCTCAAAACTTAACTAGACATTGTTGTTTAAGGGGAGACACCCCAGTGAAGTAGTATAAAAATGTACAGATATCACCATGAAACTTCCCAAGTTGATTATTTACATTAAGACAATTATTTTTGGTATTACAAGTTTTCTGAAAATGTATGTTTTAGGGTTGTAAGTTATCGCGATAATAACGCATTAATGCTAATTCATTTTAACATCACTAATTTCTTTAAGGAATTAACCTAACTTGCGATTCTTAGGCTGTAGCAGGCTCAGTTTTAAAGCTGGAGTGAAGATACTGGTATCATATGAAACTAGAAAAATAAGGAATCCATTAGAACCAACCATGTCATACTAGCTTGTCGTGAAGGAGTCTAAATAACGCTCCATACTTGCGTTAAATTTTGGCAAGGAAAAACTGTCATGGCCATTTTCAAAGGTTTTTACAGAGAGAATTTTGGATATCTCTTTTTATCACTCCATAAACAGCCAATAAAAATCCATTTGTTTTTAGGAATATGTATATATGAACAAACCCCTCAGAAAAAAACCTTCAGGAATATAGATAGGAATGAAAGTGGAAAGTTTGTGGATGTATGTGCTACTGAAGTGGAGATTTCTGGCTCAGAGTCTGAGAAAACACCTCATTTTGAGAAAACAGCCTTTGAAGATATGTATTGTAAAATTCCATAGATTTTGCAAGACACTACAGGTGAATAGGGTAAACCTAATTAATAGATATCACAATGAAACTACTTAAATTAAGACAATTATTTGTTTGTATTACAAGTTTTCTGAAATGTTATGTTTGAATATGCAAATGAGGCATTATCTAATGCTAACTGTTGGTGAATTTAGGAGAAATCTACAGACGCAAATAGACAAAGTGTAGTAAAATACACATCTAAATGTGTATTTTCGATGTTTTCTTTCCACTAGTCTGAAAGAAGACATGTTATGGAAGCAAAATAGCACAAAAGTCTCAAAATTGACCTGTGCATGAAAAAAGATTTTTTTTGCCTGGGGTGTCTCCCCTTAAAAAAAAAAAAAATCTTTACCAGGCAACACTGCTGCAGCTCATCTGCATCTGTGCCCGCTGTGTGTGCACCTCATTTTTTAAGTGTCAGTGCCAAGCAGATGCTCAAGAAGTGTGCTAGTCTTAGCACCTGCTGTTGCTATGCCACCACTGAAAACCAATTTAAAATGTTGTGCCCTTTTGTTGAAGTTGAAGTATTTTTAATGTAAAGCAGCACGCAGCTTTCTGAGTGCTCAATATCTCCTAGCTACCAGCGCTGAGATGCAAGTCTGCAAAGACAGAGTATTATTTTTATACTCACTACTTTTATTTGCATTACCAATTATGCCTTCTACCTTTCTCTGTAGCTCTTATATTATTTATTTCTGCTGTATTTTTTGTTGGTTAGTGATCTAGAAATTAAAGCTCCTTATGCTGTTTATCTAGTTGGGATTGAAATGTGAGCTAAATATATGAAATGCAGCCTACTGTTGGGCAGCAGGACATCTTCAGCTTCCTCAGACATGCCGCCAGACTGAGAGCGACCCAGTCCGATAGAGTACCCTCTGTTCTTCCTGCTCCCTGAACGAGAACTGGAATGGGAGCCCCTCTTCAGGCCTTCACCTGAAAACAACATTTTTAAGTAAGTAGACGCAGTTTTTAAGCGGGACTTGAAAATTTGAAAGTGCTAGATTAACATAATTTTGGATCTAGGCTGGCTTTAGACTGAACCACAATCACAGTTTAGACTCCATATGTGTCAACAGTGATAACGTTAGGAGAGAAATCTACAGGCTGCAACATTGAGAGTTAAAGGAATCGTTCAATATTTTGGGAAATATGCTTATTTGCTTTCTTGGCTGACAGCAGTGAATTTCTGGAATTTCTGGCCTGGCAATCTCAACGTTACGACAAAACTCCAGGACATAAAACAATTTTACCTACACAAACGAGATATAACGTGTATAGGGCTGCATTTAATGATTATTTTCCGTGTCGATTAATCTGTTCAGTCATTTTCTCAGTTAGTCAATTAATCGTTTGATCTAAGGTGCCTTGTTTGGTCCGACCAGCACTCCAGAACTCCAAAGTATTACCTTAAAAATGTATAAAACATAACAGAAAAGCAGCAAATCATGTATCCTGTAATGATTAATTGATTATTAAAATAGTTGCTATTTAATTTTCTGAATTGTTTCAGCTCTAAGCATGATAATTAGTGAGCTTTAGAGGTCCTGGTAGGTGGATTTTTTTCCCATGTGTTGTTTGAGGTTCAAAAATGTGGAGAGGACTGAACAATGGGTGGTATAAAGATTTCCAATACATTAAATCCATATGACTTACCAGGGTTTATGTATTCAATACATGTCTGCAAATACTCATTAGTGTCCAGGTCTATGGGAACAAACGCTGTGAATTTGCTCAGTATATTGCAGGCCTTGCTGGTGTGAATAGCGTATAGCTGGTACTTCCTGCCAGAGCCTGTGAATTATAATGAGCATAAAATTATTATGTAACATATTACATAATATTACATAACATTATTTCAAACATACATAATTAAGATTAGTTTTTTTTTCATTTTCAAGCCTTTATTTATAGGACAGTGGATAGTCTAGAAAGGGGGAGAGAGAGAGGGGGCGACATGCAGAAATGGCCGCAAGTCGGATTCAAACCCAGGCTGCCGCGGTTAGGACTCAGCCTTATGGGCGCCCGCTCTACCAACTGAGCTATCGGGGCGCCCAAGCATACATAATTCATACATGAATCATATGTTAAATACAGCTTAAAGGAATAGTTTGACTTTTTTTGGAAATGCGCTCATTTGCTTTTTTGCCAAGATTTAGATGAGGAGATGCCACTCTCATGTCTATCCGTTAAATATTAAGCTACAGCCAGGAGATGGTTGGCTTAGCTCAGGAGGAAATAAGCTAGCCTGGCTCTGTCCCAAGGGAGAAAAATCGACCTACCCTATTCCTTCGTTTAATCCGGTGGATTTTGTTACCTTTGGGAAGAGCCAGGCTAGCTGTTTCACCTCATTTCCAGTCTTTATGCTAAGCTAAGCTAACTGTTTTCAAACGGACAAATGGCAAGAAAACAAATAAGCGTACATACATATTTTGATACATATCAAATTGAAATCATGAAATTGTCTTTATAATCTTAAAATCCTTCATATAAACACTTCCCATAGAGCTCACCGTGCTCAATCTCGCACTCCTTATCCGCCATGTGCTCAAAGTCGCGTATGATGGAGCGTCCAGCCATGTGGTGGAAGGTCTCGTTCCACAGCTCCTCGTGAACCTTTTCCTCCCGTTCCCGGCCGTTCAGGAAGGGCTCGATATCAAAGACGACTTCCCACCTCGCTGGTTTCCCACACAGCATTCCGGACACCACGGCCTTGCAGTCACCTTTGAGCTGGCTGGCTGCACCCAGATCTGAAGTTTGGGTCTCCTGTGGGGTTTCTGCTTGACATAACTGGTGTCCATAGCCATCTGAAATAGCACAGGTTTTACATTTGTTACTCGACATGTATTCAAATCCGTCTGAAGCTTGTCGTCTGCTACTGCTCACTTGCGCCTGGATTTGTGTTGAATCAATTCATCACATGTTTCCAAAGCTCTCTGTGTTCAGCCTGCTTGAATGGATGGTTCCTGATTAATTTTCTGTTTTGTTCACAAATTTAGAAAACCATTTCCTGTCCTTCTTGAGAGTCACTTCTATGCTCCATAATCTGTCATCATTTCTCTTTTAGGATGGATGTCATTTAAAGGTGCTCAATTCGAAATTCAGAGCATTAATATAGCAGCAAAGTACTGTTTGCTATGTAAAGATATAGAGGAGTAATGTCTACCTGAGCAGAGAATGAAGTCACTCTCCCTCTGATTGTGTTGTAATCCGAGCTTCTCTGTGCTTTGTTGACATAGCGCACATGCATGTTAGTGAGTCCATGTGAGCGTGCCCCACTGACTAACTAATTGCCGCCGCTCTGCACTGCCGTCATGCGTCGGTTACAGCTGATGACGCCGCCCCGACCGCTAAATTAAGAATCCTGCCATGGTGAAGGCATGACCCGCCCTACTCTGCCTCTGATTTGTGAGCACTCAATGCCTTTGTTCAGAAGAAGAAGAAAAGAAGAAAGGCACTTTATTGATCCCTGAGGAGAAATTCAGTTTTTTCACTCTGTTATATTTACACATTACATAGTACACACAGGCCCGAAATACACACGATCATGCACAAACAGGACCTTCAGTATATACATGCATTAATGGAGAGATGTCAGAGCGAGGAGGCTGCCCCTGACAGGCGCCCCGAGCAGTTGAGGGGGGTTTGGTGTCTTGCTCAAGGGCACCTCGGCAGTGCCCAAGAGGCAAACTGACACCTCTCCATCAACCAGTTCACCCTCAGTACTTGGTCCATGCCGGGACTTGAACCGGCGACCCTCCGGTTCCCAAGCCAAGTCCCTATGGACTGAGCTACTGCCATTCGTTGGATTTGTTAGGTTTAGGCATGAGGAGTGAGATTGGTTAGGGTTAGGGTAAGAATATCAGGGTAAACCAATCAGAGGCAGAGTAGGGCTGGTCATGCCTTCGCCATCCTAGGAAAAAAAATATTGCTTCTCGACCCACAACGTTGTCGCGGAGGCATAGCACCCGTCCTCCGGTTGCCCCCCAGGTTAACACTGTTAGCTCTTTCAGCATTGTTAGTGCTGTTAGAACTGTTAGCTTTGAGCTGTCATCATGTTGAGAGCCGTGTGGAGGCAATACCTTAATCATAGTTATGCTCTGAATTTAAATCCACTGTGGGCTTGGCTTGAAGTCAAGGGCTGGTCATTTTATTTTTTTCAGTTACTCTATAGTGACTTCCAAAGCAGATTTCTATGATGTTATAGGAATAGTTTGACGTTTTGGGAAATACGCTTAATTGTTTTCTTGCCATGAGTTAGATGAGAAGATTGATACCACTCTCATGTCTGCATGGTAAACTTGAAGCTACAGCCAGCAGCCAGTTAGCTTAGCTTAGCATAAAGACTGCATACAGATGGAAACCACTAGCCAGGGTGTCAAACCAGCACCTCTAAAGCTCACTACATAGCATGTTCTATTTTGTTTGTTTACTCCGCACATAAAGCAAAGTAACAGGGTATAATCAAGAGTGGTATCAATCTTATTATCTACCTATTGGCAAGAAAGAGAATACGTCTATTTTCCAAAATGTCAAAGTTCAGGCAAAGACCATTGCTAGTTTAAAACTTAAGACAACTTGAAAATGTTTAATTGCTTTAAAATGTGTTGATTGGTTTGGTTTTATTCTGCCATAAAACAACCTACACATATTCACCAAAAAGAAAAATAGAAAAACACAGATTCAATCCAACATAAATCATGGACATGCAGATATACACAATGAATTCTTTGCATTTTTCAGTAAAACAGATGGTTGTGCTTGTGGTCTCACCCGTGTCTCCCGAGCTGCCAACAGAAGGGCTGTCTGTGGACGATCTGGATCCATCCTCCCCGGCGGAGTTGCGAGCTGCAGACGGCGCGGTGATGCCGCTGGGCTGTGGGCTGTCCTGAGGCTGGGGATGAAGCTCTGAGTCGACTTCCTGCTGCAGGAGCGGCTCCTGCTGAGGGAGCGGCCTGTGACAGCTGGCAGGACGCCCTCTGGAAGATGTGGCACACAGGCTGGCCAACTGTGGCTGAAAACAAGATAGTTTTTAATTTAAAATACCTAATCAGGTTTTAATAAGGTATGGAACCTTATCTACTAATTGTAATTCTGGTCATTTCAGTATCCATGTGTATTTCACGGTGCTGTCAAGTGACAAGGGACATACAGACTCAATCATTAAAAAGAGGTGCAAATTGTTGGACACTTAGGACTTATTGATTCATTAAACTCATGCAAATCATCTATATTGCAAATAGGCCTGCAACAAACAATTATTTTCTTTATCGATTAATGTGGTGATCATTTACATGTTTGGTTCATGAGATGTCAGAAAATAGCAAAAATAGTGCTTCATCTTAGATTCCTAAATCCCAACTTGATGCGATCAAGTTTCTCATTTTGTCTGACCAAGAGACCAAACCCAAAACATACTTATAGATATTTACTTTATTGTCACATAAGATTTCCGCAGTATGATAAAAAAAATATTCTAATGGATGTAACAGAAGGGTTGTTAATCCTGTTTTGTGTTATTGGAGATGCGTAAAGGCCTTCATCTTCTCAACCCTCTTTCACAGGTTAAATTAATATCTTTAATTTATTTAGCAATACACAAGCAAATGAATAAAAGTTACCGTATTAACTCATAATTATTATATATAAATTAATTATGGCACGAGTGCAGTGGATCCTCATCTTAATTTACAAAGAGAAGATATAATCTCTTCACAGCTCAGTGAACTCTGTTTAGTTATACTGAGATGCTCCCTGAGCAACATTCAAACCTAATTATCATTCATAAATTTTGCCCTTCATTACTGCGAAGAGCACATTAGTCTGTTGTTCTTCATTATACTCCTGTCCAGACGAGGGTCACATGGCTGTTTAATTTATCAACACAGTCTGAATACAAATATGTTTTTTTTTTCCATATAATGACAATATAACAACTGTGTCATGATAAAAAATAAGATTCTCCTGCCTTTGTATTCATAACAGATTGTGGTTTGTTTAATGTGTGTACATACAACATGTGAATTATTATTACTAAAGAAAGCTCAGTTTTGAAGCACTGGTTTGAGATCTGCGAGCTACAACAAAATTTCAAACTGAATCAGAAATAACTGCTGACCCATTTTACAAACCGAACAAGTCATCTTAAAAGCAATCATGTGAATGTTATTCTCCACAGCGGGGGTCCACACCTGGTAGTCGTTCCTCCACTGGGCCTCGTGCTCAGGGCTCATCTGGCCGATCAGCTCCTGGACTTTGGCTCTCCTCAGTGGATTCTTTGCCACCACGGAGCTGGGGTCACTCGGAGTGTAGACCTTCTTTGCTGGGTTGTAGTCTGTTATCTGGTTGGTGCTGTATGCACGCCGTCTTGGAGACGTCTTACAATCCAACCCTGATGTTTTGTTCAAAAACAGAAATAGTTAACCCAAAACATTTCAAGATAACGATCCTTGAAATGCATGTCATACAAATACTTGTAAGTTTGGGCAACTCTGAATTGCTGATTGTTAACTAATTGTTAACTGATTGTTAAGTGTTGACACAATAGTGATTCAGTTCACCACAGCTTTTCTTTATTGGGGTCTTTCCTGAATGGGGAATATCCTCTGCAACGCACTAAGTGATTCATTTTACATTTCAGAAAGCATCAAATAGAATAACTTGCTAGTTGGCATGTGCAGTGACGACCAGTACAGCCATGCTAGCGGCTCTGTGAGGCTCTACTTAGGCACTGCAATGAGCTAAATGCTAACCTGAGCATGCTAACATGTTCACACAGACAATGCTAACATGCTGATGTTTAGCAGGTAATATTTACCATGTAATGTTTACCATGTTCATTGTCTTAGATTATTGCCAATAAGCACAAAGAACAGCTGAGGCTGATGGAAATGTCATTAGTTTTACTGGTATTTGGTCATAAACCAAAGTATTGGACAAATTTGAATTTTTATGTGATCATAGACTTAGTCACTGTGACGTCACCCATTGGTTTGTGGACTACGGTTTTGAAGCCTACTCCTGTCTGTTCCTCCAAACTGGGGGCGTGCTGACCGTCATCTACTGTAGGTAATACACTGACTATGGATAAGTACCTCATACACCCCCACTTCAAAACACCCAAACTATCCCTTTAAGCTCAGTAGTCCAGCCGTCATCAATGTTACAAAAGATAGGATGCATGTTCTGTACTGTAGGTTCTTACCCGGGGTGTCTTGCTCTGTGGCGGTGGGGCTGTCTGTCATGGAGTCCTGGTAGGAATCATACAGAGGTGATTCCCTGTAGGACCCCTGACTGTCGCTACCTGTCCTCACCGGGTCCTCCTCTTGAGAGTGGTAAAACACGGAGCTGGCTGACTCAATGGAGCGCATCATGCTGTATCGCCTCCTCTTATCCTGTTGAGATTTGGAGTAGGTGGCACATCCAATTCATTTGATTAAAAAGCTTCTTCACAGTTACCTTTTTTCCATCTCCCTAGGAGATAAATCAACTAAATGATTTAACTGAACATTAACTAAACTAATTTGCGGTTACTTTTCGGAAATATTCACAACACAGAAGGCCATCCTGCATGCGGTCTGTTGTTTCCTCTCAGCTGACGTCTTGCACTTACAGATTTGGGGTTGGCATGGTAGCGGGTGGCGTCGCAAACCACACTGTAGCCGATCAGACTGTCCCCTGGAAACAGGAAGGTGTTGCCCACGGGGGACAGCAGCACTTCTTTGGTCTCAGGAAAGAGCCATTCAATGGAAATGTCACTGAGTACTGGAGCCATGGTTTTCTTCAGCGACTTTATCATCTGAGGAATAAAAATAAGCCGACTAAAATAGACTTTTAGATATAAAACACAGCTTCTCCATGACCAGTGCATAAAGCGAATGGCGTCTCTGAGACATGATTTCCTAATTGGTATCAGCGGTAGACACTCGGTGCTTAGAAACCACCGTATAATGGCTCTCTGGTGGCCCTCAGAATAGCTGGCTGTCATTAGGAGTGATACACAAAGCTGGAAATGAGTACCTTGGGCTGCAGCCTCTCTCCTTCGGCCAGGAACTCTGCTGTTCCTTTGGAAACTGTCGCCAGTCCCTGCACCAGCCTCCTGCAAGCACTCTGACCTATGCCGAACGTGAAACATCTGCACAAACACATTAAATGGACGGATCGAGACATATGTGCATGATAACAGGTGTCTTCTCAGGATGTGCACACATTTCACAGACATCTCAAGAGATACCCTGGAGATATATAAACGATCTAATTTGTCACGTTGTCAAACATACATTTTGGGGGGAAAAGAGCCAAACAGGAAATTATCTTTCATGGTGGAAAGTTGAGAGTTCTCCGGGGAGGTTGGTTGATATTTTAATTCTATTTTTCACCGTGGGATGAGCTGGCTGATTTCGTTGCAACAGCCACGTTCCCTTTGCATTTTTAATGAGTGCAGATTAAAACGGAAATGTCACCTTCTACGCAGGTAGATGTCAACCTAACGTGGCTTTCCGGGACAGAGATTCATGGTTGTTTGGTCTCGCCTCTGACTGGCTGCGCTGATTTGTACGCATAGTGAAATAATGACCCAGGAAGTGTCGATGAATTGTCCGAGCTCTGTGTACCTAATGCAATCATCTGGGGGCAGTCATCCATTAAAAGGGGGAAGACAAAAGTCAATTATTTCCAGAGTGACTCCGGGGAGGGATTCACAGTGTGAGACTTGCATGCCGGCTGCAAAATGAAATGATTTCCCAGCGTATTGCGGATCTACTGTGCCACCGGCGCTCACTCTCGGTTGACAGTTGGTGTTTGCATCCTTCAGCGAGCATTTCTATTTCCTTACTCTACCATGTAGCATTAAAACAATGTTGTTCTTTTTTTTAATCAAAAATCAAAGCTGCACAAATGGCGCTCTCCTGAGAGATTCTTTGTACATACTGTTTGACATTCACACAACATTCAATGCATATTTTAGGGATTTCATTTTGAGAGGATTATTGCTCCATAACCAGTTGATGCATTTAAGCCCCTGACAATCCCTGGATGTGATTTCATGTTATCCGTTAGCTGTGTCTTTGCTATTTGCATAATGGGCATAAACAAAAGATGATTGTATTATCATTTGCTTTGACACAACATACAGTTTCTCTGCCGGTGCTGTTACAACAGTGGCTACTAATACACTTAACTCTTAACTCAGGTCAGTGTGAGGTATGGTCTGCAATGCCTGCAGGTAAAAATTTAGCATCAAATGGGTCATTTTGTAATGTATTTAATAGGGCTGTAAAAGTAAATGCGATAATAACGCAAATTAGTTTTAACGCCACTAATTTCTTTAACACATGAACGCAACTTGCAATTTTTAGGTTGTAGCGGGCTCAGTTTTAAAGCTAGAGTGAAGAAACCTAAGGAATTCATTGGTACCAACCATGTCATACTAGCTTCTGACGAAGGAGGTTAAATAACGCGCCAACGTAAGCTAAATTTTGGCGAGGAAAAACTGGCATGGCCATTTTCAAAGGGGTCCCTTGACCTCTGACCTCAAGATATGTGAATGAAAATGGGTTCTATGGGTACCCACGAGTCTCCCCTTAACAGACATGCCCACTTTATGATAATCACATGCAGTTTTGGGCAAGTCATAGTCAAGTCAACACACTGACAGCTATGTTATGATTTGAGCATTTTTTGTATGCTAAATGCAGTACCTGTGAGGGCTTCTGGACAATATTTGTTATTATTTTGTGTTGATAATTGATTTCCAATAATTAATATATACATACATTTGCATAAAGCAAGCATGTTTGTCCACTCCCATGTTGATAAGAGTACTAAATACTTGACAAATCTTTCTTTAAGGTGCATTTTGAACGGATTAAAAATGTGTGATTAATTCGCGATTAATCGCGATTAACTATGGACAATCATGCGATTAATTGCGATTAAATATTTTAATCGATTGACAGCCCTAGTGTTTAACCATAACAGCCTTGACCACAAAGGTCCCGATTAGACAATATCCTCAACAATGCCACGCATTATTGATCTTTTCCCTTTATTCTAACATTCAGAATAGAGCCTTAACAGTAATACTTGCCTGATGTAGCGTGCATGGCTGCGAACCAGCTCGATGACTTTGCCAGTGTTGCTGACGGCCCCATCGGTGAGCAAGAAGAGTAGGCGGGGGTGTCCGCTGAACATGGGCTGCCTCAGGATCCAATTGAGCGGCGCCAGGATGTTGGTCCCCCCCATGTCAGCTCTGATCTTCCTAACGTACTCGCAAGCCAGAGCCAGGGCTTCCTAAGGTGAGAAGGAGAAAGGATAAACTGCTATTTTTGGAGTCACTGTCATCATTTACAGAACTGCAATAATGTATTACAGAACTGCTTTACCTCCTCATAGTTCTGGCTGGTTGTGAATAAGGATTTGAATGTGGAGCCGAAGCCTATGATGTTAAAGAGGCAGCCTGGCACAAGGCTCTTGAGAATCACCACCATGGCATCCTGAGAGAGGGGGAGAGAGACCCAGAACAGATTAACTTCCAGATAATAGAACACAACTGTGAAAACTTAAAGAAAATAAAAAGCGAAACTCTTCTGCTCATTAGTCGCTTAATGTCCTGTCGAACATTTCCACTGCAACACAACTACATGTTAAATGAAAGCACGGCGGTCTCCACAGCTGTCATCGCTGCACAGCAGATTTTCTCGAGGAGAGGAGAGGAGTGGAGAGTGGCATCACGCAGTGTCATTTCATCCATCACTGCTTCTTCTTCTACCGCAGAGTCACAATTTCTAGAGGAATATCACTTATCTCAACCCTCATTCTGGTGAAGAGCACAAAGATGACACCAGACAATCCATAATAAAAAGTGCATCAACAAAGAAGGAAAATCTATATGTAATGTTCAAGTTTTTAGATATATTTTTGAAGCTATTCTGCAGGATTTCTTGAAAGGTCAGTGGTAAATAGTCATTATATCACTGGCCTTAAGCCCAGACTCTGTAGTATCAGACGCATCCAATAAAAGCCTGAGAGTCTGAGTCACAAATGAACACCGCCAGCATCACACCACAGGCCAGGGTCAGTGCACAAGCAGGCAAATAACGTACCAACATATTAAAAAAAATATATCAACCTTGAATGAGTCGGCTCTGTAGGAATTGAAGAAACCTCACATGAAGTCTTGCTGTCTAAAACCTAGCAACTGGGAGACATTTGGGGGAATAGTGAATGACTTGTCTGATCGATATCCTTGTGTACATGCCCTTCACACAGCTGGCTAACCACGTCTATAATCTCCACAGACTGCAGAATAAGTAGGGCTGTGAGCCTAGAAAGCAATTATACAGCCTCTAATGACGTCTCATGCTCACCACATGTTTTGATGCATTAGCTTTCCATTTAATAGCTTTATTTTGATGTGTTTAGTGTCAACTGTAACACACTTCAACAAATTCAGCGTCTGCAAATATAATTTTAAGAAAAAACAAACATCTTTAAACTGGTGATATGTTACAGTTCATATGTAAATCCGCATTTGCCTTAAAGGGATAGTTCAGGTGTTTTGGAGTGGGGTTGTATGAGGTACTTATCCATAGTCAGTGTATTACCTACAGTAGATGACGGTCGGCACGCCCCCAGTTTGGAGAAGCAGACAGGAGTTACCGCACGGAAGCAAAGCAATGTACTGCTGTGGACGGGGCCGGCAGCAAAACGTATTTTAGACACCTAAAAGAAAGGCTCACCTAAAAAAATCAATATCAGTTTAAGTGTACGCTATATTTAGAATATTTCTGCCAGTTTGTCTTGCCGTGAGACATCTATACAGTATGTTTCCGACAGGGAACTGAAACCGTTATCTATGCTCTCGCCAAAGCAACCAGACTCCATTGAAAAAAACAGTTATTTTACCTCGCAGGGAGTAGCTGGTCTACCGCTGCCTCGATTGGTCAGTTTTTTTGTGTAATTGTGTGAATTTGGTTAGTTTAGATTCACCAAAGTCTCACAATAGCACAAACAAGCTAGCCAATCGAGGCAGCAGTAGACCAGCAACTCCCTGCGAGGTGACATTACAGGTTTTTTCAATGGAGTCTGGTGGCTTTGGTGAGAGCATAGATGGATACGACGACTTCAGTTACCCGTCTGAAAGGGCTGTCTCACGGCAAGGTAAACTGGCAAAAATATTCTAAATATAGCGTACACTTAAACTGATATTGATTTTTTTAGGTGAGCCTTTCTTTTAGGCGTCTAAAATACTTTTTCCTGTCGGACCCGTCCACAACAGTTCATTGCTTTGCCTCCGTGCGGTAACTCCTGTCTGCCTCTCCAAACTGGGGGCGTGCCGACTGTCATCTACTATAGGTAATACATTGACTACGGATAAGTACCTCATACAACCCAACTTCAAAACACCCAAACTATCCCTTTAATGTATGTTTGCATGTGCATCTATGCAAGAAATATAACACAGCACGCCACACTAAGATTAAAATTACCTTCACACGGTTGATGTTAACCCCGCTCATGCTGCCACTGCGGTCAATGAGGAAGATGAACTCGCCATGAACCTTCCTCAGGTCAGAGCTGATGGACTTGAGGTCAGGGCAAAAGTTCAACATGACCACAGGGTTGTGGAGGATGTCCTTGTGGAGTCGCCTATGAATGATATCTACCTGTAAAGACAGGAGAAAAGAATTGAAGCAAAAGCATCAATTTAAAAGGGGGGTTTGGTACCTCGAGATAACTGGACTTTCTATGACTGGGCAGACATTATTTAAACACTTAAAGAAGGCAATAAAAGAGACTTGATCAGGTTGATAGGCAGAGCACATCAGTTATTGCAGACGTGCAGGAAATTCCAATCCAAATGTGGCGCTCCATTGGAGTGTTTCCATAGAAACCCATTTTTATGGCTAAGTGCTCATTCTCCTTCTCCTGTTTACATCCGCTGGTCACTCAACAGCCTCCTCAGCAGAGGCATCAATGGACAGGAGGCAGGTTGAAAAATAATCATGCTGAGCTGGTATAAACGTTAATTTGCAGTGGTGGAAAGTAAGTATATTTACTCAAGTACTGTACTTAAGTACAATTTTGAGGTACTTGTACTTTACTTGATTAAGTACTCCACTACATCTCGAGGCAAATATTGTTCTTTTTATTGCACCACATTTGTCTGACAGCTTACAGATTACAATTTTTCATCCCCTTCCTGTCCAGTGAAAACCATGTATCTCCAAATTTGGTGATGTTTAATATGAATGTTTCTGATAAACTGGAGGATTAAGTGTTTTTCTGAGCAGTAGTAGACACATCCACAGCAGTAAAATGCAACATACACATTAATGCAGCATTAACATTAATCCAAAAAAACATAATATAAATAATAGCAAAACACTGACAGGGAACCATTTAAAGCAGCAGTAGGCAGAATATTTTTGGCATCATTGGGCAAAAATTCCATAATAACCTTTCAGCATATTGTAATTCAAGTGCTCTGAGAGATAACTAGACTTCTGCACCTTCTCATGACTCTGTTTTCAGGCTTTAAAAAATCTAGTCAGTGACGGGAGACTTTGGCCAATCACTGGTCATTTCAGAGAGAGAGCGTTCCTATTGGCTGTTCATTCCACAGAGGCAGCTGTCAATCATTTGCAAACTCCGATCAAACGGTCAAACTAGGCAGCGCTGATCAAATATGAATTAATATTCTGTTACTGTAACGCTTAATTCTCGCCTCAAATGGTTTCAGAAACATCTTGTAGTGTAGTATTTAGCTGTAAAATGAGAAAGTTTGCTCCAGCTGGGGGGCGATGCTTGGTATTTCCTCAACTGATCTCAACATGGCTGCCGTGTCACAAACTTTCTCATTTTACAGCTAAACAGTACACTACAAGATGTTTCTGAAAACATTTGAGGTGAGAAATAGCCATTTCAGTAACAGAATATTGATTCATATTTGATCAGCGCTGCCTAGTTTGACCGTTTGATCGGAGTTCGTGAGTGACTGACAGCTGCTCAGAGACGGCAAGGCTCCAGCTCGGCTCTGATTGGTTGTTTTCCTCCGGTCTGTGAAATCCTGCAGATGCCATTAGGAGCACCGCAGGACACAGAGGCACATGACTTTTTCACAGATGATCTGTCTCATGCACTACTGTCAGGAAAGAGTGACCGTTTTATAACAATAACTTTTTTTAGTCATATTTGCTCCAATCTTGCCTACTGCTGCTTTAATGCAGAATGTGTACTTATACTTTTGATGCTATAAGTACATTTTTACTGAGAATACTTCTTCCAACGCTGGTATTGGACTGTAGTATATTGTTAGATATAACAAAACAATGTGACATAATCGCTGCAGCTTCACTAAAATAGTACTCGCTGCAGGGCATTGCTCACGATGTTGTGCTACTGTGTAGTCTTTACCACTCTCCTGGTGGTATGATATCAGTTCAGGTGCATGGTGCGGATGTCGATGACACACTCACTTTCCTCTCATCGCTGGAGTCCTTCTTGGTGGCCTTGATGAAATCGCTCCGGCCATGGAGATACTCATCGTACTCCTCCTGCGTCATGTCTCCATTCTCGATGAGCACATGTGGCAGATGAGGCTCTAAAGTGACATAGTTGGTCATTACATAGACATTACTATAAATATTACAGACAGATTATAAAGCAGATGGACAGTGTGTGCAGAATTATCCCTATATTGATGTGAGAATGAGGATGTGGTTGCATATAAAGATGCTGAATCACAGCTGGGTCTCAAGACAACAAAATTAGCTCAGAAGGTTGTGTTAATCCTTGGGATTTGGACTGTTATTTCTCTTCAATGTAGGGTATCTGCAGGTCTTAAAAAGCATTGATTTCAGTTTTCTCATAAAAGGCCTTAAAATGAAAGGCTTACATTATATTTACAAAGGTCCTAAATATTTTCTCTAACCTGCTGTAGGCAGTAATATGTTTTTTATATGTGAACTTAGCAAAAACTGTCAGGAAAATCCCCAGTACTATTGTTCCAGACATCTTGTGTAAAATTCATATGTGGACCTTAAATGAATTAGTTATCTTTTGATTTGTTAATACATCTTTCCATTTTCTGCTGCTTATTCATGTCTATGTTTAATGATTAATCAATTATATTGTTGGGAATTGTTGCTATATACTGCAGGGAAGAACTGACAAAAATGCAATATATTTGTCAATAAATTAAAGGTGGTATTGATAACATTTTTGCGTAGACAATTTTTTTTTAAATAATAATACACCCACAGAGCCTTTAGAAAGCTGTCTTTTCCTGAAAAAAATTATTATGATTGTGAATTAAATATTTAAAAATTTTGGCGGGTCCAAAATAAATGTTTTGTTTATCTCTGTGGAAGATATCTGACATTTGGTTTCTACTTCTAACAAGGCTTGTGAGCCAATAGTAAAATGAAGTTGGTACCACGTGGTATCTCTGTTTTGTCAGTTAGTGTGGAAAAAACGGATAAATGGCTGAGAATGACGGTAAGTGCCTGGCAACGACTTGTTGTGAAGTGAATGCAATGGAATAGAGGAGGGGATAATGCAACATCTAGTGGCTGAATGTTATCAATAGCACCTTTAATGCATTTGGTGAATAACTCTATAGGCCTTCATCATCCCCACTGGTTTTCATTGATATATTTCTTACTTTGGCTATGAATCAGGTATTAAATTGTCTATGTGTCTTTAAAAGTCTCAAATTTAACTTGTTCAACCCTATAGAAACCTTGTAGTAGACACAGCCTGTGTGTCTGGCCATTAATCATCCGAGCTGATGATGAAAATAGACTGCTCCTTTCTGCGATTTTGTTCATTATAACGCACGCATGCCTGTAATGCAGCTCAGTGTCTTCCATCTCTCGGCTCGAGCTGAGCCTCCATGTTGTGATTGAAACTGCAGCACCAGTCTGAGCTGAATTAAATTGCCCAGCAGTGGCAGCAGGTCTGTTTGTGAACAAAACCTTCATAAGAGGGCTATTGGATCAGCGAGGCCGGGGCTCATTCCTGCCTCTGGGAGACAACTGGCCCACACATAGTGTAGGTCAAGACGGCAGTGAGAGAGAGGGGAGAAAAAAAATAACCTGACACTGCACACCCACACAATGCAGTCTGACTCCGCTGGCATGTCATACAACAGGAGGACCACAAAGTGAGGCGGTGATTCGCCTGATTATGAGCTTAACACAAGAAATGCTGCAAAAGAAGCCTGACAGAGCTGAAAGAAACTATTTCAAAATATTGTACTTGAGAGGGGAGGACAGCCTAATTAATTGCAGGGCCGTGCTGTGAGTGTGTTTTGAAGCTGTGGACCTACCGCTGGGGTAGATGAGGATCTTGACAGGACAGTCATAAGTGTACTTGTCAGCCAGGGTGATGACGACGCTTGTGGCAGAGCGCGCCAGAGGGTCTGCATCGGCTCGGATAGCGTGAGACGGGCTCTCTACACCTACACAGAGCCACAGACACGGCAGATCAAATAACCATTGGCTTCGCCTCCAGTAATAACAGTAACAACAAACCAGCAGGTCCCACTGACATTACACTCACATTTATAAGAGCAAAACACTTCCAAAAGATTTAACTTAGCCTATGCACTGATGCCTTCAAGTGCTGTTGCAGTTTGAGCAAAAATAAACAACCAGCATCATGAGTTTTAATGTGAGAATTTCCATGATGCTCAAATCACCAAATTGTCAAGTTTAAAGGAATAGTTTGACATTTTTTGGAAAATGTGCTTATCAGAAACGCTCTCTTGCTGAGAGTTTGATGAAAAGATCAATACCACTCTCATATCTGTAGGATGAATATGAAGCTACAGTCAGGAGACGGTTAGCTTAGTGTAGCATAAAGACTGGAAACAGTTAGCCCGACCTAATGTAACAAAATCCAATTACCAGCACCTGTAATGCTTACTAATTAACATGTGGGGTTATGTGACTGTTTCTTGACTGTGAGCAGTGACTTCCTCCACTAATTGACTGAGAATGTCATGACGACTTGTGCAGATTAAACAAATTAGAAAGAATGTGATAATTGGTGAGTTTTAGAGGTGCTGGTACAGAGGCAGGCTAGCAACTTCATTCTCTGCTCAGGTAGACATTACTCCACTGTATCTTTACATAGATAATGGTTGTTTGCTGCTATATGAATGCTCTGAATCCCGTATACACAGTGCCTGAAATGCCTTCAGATTTTTGTCCACGAGTACCCTTACTTCTAATTGCGTACTGCCACCTCCTGGTGAGTCTAGGTGCGCACCCCTAAACACCTGCATAACTGAGCCATTTATATATTTGTGTACCCTTTGATTTATATCAATAGCTACATAAAAAATTTTTAACCAAATATACATTTATGTACAAACTGTGGAAATGTAGGCGATGTCGTATGTGGGCCTAATGTATGTATTGAAATACATACAAAAATACATTTGAAGTGGGATATATTCCAAAGATATACATATAAATAAAAATATATCCAAGAGACATGCAATGATCATGTCCTGCTGCTGAATTAGGGGACTGGCACCTTTTTTGGTCCAATTCAGGCACTGCGTATAGAGAACCTTTAACTCGCGCACAAGCAAGAAGGCGAATTAGCGTATTTCCCAAAATATCAAATCATTCTTTTAAAAAGTTTAGTTTGACCCAATACTGTTCCCAATACCCAGCTATATAAGAGCAGTCATGCGATTACACAAAAGGACAGTGCTTTTTTTACCTTTTCTGCACATCAATGCAGGATGCGTCACAATTACAAATTCTTATTGCACACATGAAAGCTTTCAAGGAGCGGTGAAATGCAATGCTTGATTACACTATAGCTCAAATGATCATACCTGATATACCATTGTAAAAAGTGACAAAATCTACATTATTTCCAGATAGCTCATGGGTGCAATTCCACGGTTGACAAGTGGATTTGCCCTAAGAGAATACAGTTATCAAATATATCACTAGTATTGGGTCATTTCACTGACCTGCGAGGAGATAGGGAGCCCGTATCTCCAGCTGGAAGTTAAACTCGTAGTCCATGGAGTTGATGGCCTCCTCCTCCAGCAGTGAAGCCAACCACAGCTGAGGGGGGTTAGGAGTTTGATCGTGAGGACTTGAGGCACAACTATGCCTGTCCCGCCTAAAAGTAGCAAAGCATAACTACATTAAAATGGTGCCATCTTGAATGAACACAGCCTATGTTAGTATAGTCAGTTTCCATCCATACAAACATACATTTGGGGCCTAAAAATACAATTTACAGTGCCGAATCCAACTTTAAAATAGACCAAATTTGTAACATGGTGTAATATTAACAAGACGGTAGCTTTTATATTGTTTTCATGAATGTATCGTTTTTTTCTTACGTTCTGGAGAAGTTTGGAGATAGTCCCTGCTCCTCGTTGATGGTCCTCTGTACCCGAGGTGTACACACCGGTGGGGACGAGACCCTGATGCCTCCGTTGGGCAGGGTGGAGAGCTCAGAGGAGGTACTAACCAGAATATGGACTGTCTCCATAGGGGGGATGACCCCGAGGTTAACCACTAACACTGTCCTCTCAGAATCCTCATCAATCACTATGTGTCCTGTAAAATCAGACTAGATTAGTAAACAACCAAATCTTTTAAATTTACCGCAATTTATATGACTCTATTACCTGAGTACTCATTTTACAGAAGACTTAAACAGGTACTCCAACAATTTAGTATTGCACTTCCATAAAGTTTGGGGACTTGTGAGAGACAGATTAATAAAAAAAAAATAAAGATCAAAATTGAAGCAGCAGAGGCAGAGATATGCTGGCTTTTAGTTTTTAGTATGAGTCAAGCTCCAAAAACCCTACATTTCCCATAATGCAACATCCCCTTAGACCCTCTCTGTCTGGTAAATGTCTTTCAAAACCCTTACTCTCAGTTTATAATGAAGGCTGTCTGTTCAAATTTTGTAGTCACAATCCTGTTACAAAATATCCCTGATGACATAATATTAAAGCACTGGAGTGCCGCTTTAAGCCTGCTTAAAATTATTATTTTTTGGTCACTTGGGGGCAGCACAACAAGTATAAACACAACATTGACATATTAACACCTTTTAAGGTGATATGGCTAATGTGTTAGCAAACAGTTGCCTATTTACCAGTGGGCAACCTCCAGTTCTGAAAAGTGAAGCCAATGTGGAAGTGCCTTAAACTTGCATTATTTCTAATGGCCAGAAGGGGGCGACTCCTCTGGTTGTATAGAAGTCTATGAGAAAATGAGCCTACTTCTCACTTGATTTATTACCTCAGTAAACATTGTAAACATGAGTTTATGGTCTCAATCGCTAGTTTCAAGTCTTCTTCAATACAGTATGGTAGTCATTTAGTAAATTATGGTCCCATTTAGAGTAAAATAGAGCTACTTTGTCGTTTGTTGCTTAGCAGGTAGCGTACAGTGGGTTTATCTGTTTGTTCGTTTTTGCTGAAAACAGCTGCCTGCTGCTGTTTGAAACAGGTTTTCACATATTGTATTTTGAAGCATTGCTTATATAACAATATTGATTAGGGCAGCTTCAGTCTTACCACTGCCACTCTGGAGAGCTCCATTAGATGTGTTGCAGCAATCCACATAACAGTCGTCAATTTTTGCCTTGTCTTTGATTTGCAGTGTTATAATCTGACTGGATATCATAGACTCAAACCCCACAACAATAGAATTTTCCTCCAGTGGATAAATGAAGATCCCTAAAAGGGAGTTGGAGAGAAAAAAAAAGAAATAAGGGCATGAACCAGTGGATGAACCATTACCCATATTAAGTCAATGATTTCACAACAGTGTGTTTCAGAGCATAAGGCTGGTTTTAATTGGTTGAAAGTGTCTAGCATTCACGTAGCTGAAGTAAACAACTTAGTCTCCTGTAGTGTACACACTCACCCTCAATTGCATGATCCTCAATATTTTCATAGGTCATAGAGGCAGTCATGGCCAGAGTATAACCCCTGACACAGGAAGTGATGTCAGAGACACTGAGGGGCAGAGCGCTCCGGTTCTCCTTGTTAATGAGTCCAGGCATGGTGCTGGTTTTAGGATTCTGGTTTGTTGTCCCATGTCGGAAAAAAAGATTTAAAAAAAAAAAAAAAAAATCAGATAATGATAATGCTGACACTTCAGACACAAAATCTGTCATAATGAAATAAATAAACATATTATGACTTGTGTAAAATATATATATATTATTGAAATAATTGAAAAAAATATTAAAACGTAAATAATTATTATGACATGTAATTTCATTATTCTTATCGTGATAATAACAGCGTTTTTATTGAATATTCATTATCCAATCATTTCTCCATGCCCCCTGCCCTCTCAAGCATGCTCAAAATACTGCTACCAAATGTAGCCTGTTAGCTCCTGTTAGCTAGAACAACAACAATGTCAAAAGTAATTCTGAAACTATCTGCTGCTGTGAATAAAGACCATAGAAATTAAACAAACAGGATATATGTGATATGTCTATGATGAAGACAGTAATACACAGACAGAAACTAACACCTCCTTTAATTTATTTACCTTAACAAAACCGCTCATGCTATGCAACCTACACAACCTCAGAGAAAGACTGTCTGTAATTCTGATCTTCAGAGTTGTGTTTTTCTGAGAAACATCTTTAGAAACAAAACACCGAAACAAAACTCTGAATTAACTACCTATGGTTAGCTACAACCCCTCCTAGCTAGTTAGCCACCTACTTAAACTTATACTTTAAACTTAACTAGGTAACATGTGCTGCTTTGTTAAGATAAATAAATAAAATGGTGATATTAGTTTCTGCGTCTGTCTTTTTAAAGCAGCAGCTAGATAGTTCAGTGATTCAGAACAGCCTTGGCATTGTTGTTGCTCTAGCTAACTAAGCTTGAGATAAGTGCTAGGCTAGCTAATTGCTAACTGGCTAAATGGTAGCACTTGTTGAGCCTGCAGGCGGCATGTGATCAACACTGCTGAAAAGTGACATTATGACAGAAAAAGTGACATGACATAAAAGTATTATTGGGAAAAATGACATTATCAAATAAAAAGGAAAAAACATAGAACACTTCAAAATAATATCTTCAGTTTTAATAATTTCTTAAATTATTTCACAAACTATTGTTTAATTTATAGATTTTACATATTTTAATCATGTGATTATTTATTCTATAATTGCACACGTATTTATTTAATGTTGAACACTTTAGCAGAATAGCAGAAAGCTATTTTTTTCCTCCTTTTAATCACTTCTGTTCATAATCAGAATCACCTTAATTTGTATTGCTCTCAATGGACTTACACAGAAATAGACATAACAGCTAGAGACAATTACCGAAGCTGGACAAATAAAGGTAAAGAATAGATAGGACTATTATGCACACAAGTAGGTTATGTGTACACAAGTAGGTCTATATACAAGTCAAGTGTTGTGTAAGTTGTAAACTATACAAATACTGTATAGTGCAAAGAAATAAATACTGAATGGATATACATGGACTGGATTATTATGTACAGTTTGTACATGTATAAATGTATATATAGGCTACTACAGCATGTAGGATTATATTGATTGGTGCATTAAAAACTAAAATTATAATCTATAATTGGAGCAGTGGATGTTTTGGTGTTATGAGGGTTTTTGTCAGTGTATGACTGATTTAAAGCAGCAGTAGGCAGAATATTTTTGGCATCATGGGCAAAATTTCCATAATAACCTTTCAGCATATTGTAATTCAAGTGTTCTGAGAGATAACTATAGACTTCTGCACCTCCTCATGGCTCTGTTTTCAGGCTTCCAGCCCGTGACAGGAGACTTTGGTCAATCACAGGTCATTTCAGAGAGAGCGTTCCTATTGGCTGTTCATTCAACGGAGGCAGCTGTCAATCACTCGCAAACTCCGATCAAACGGTCAAACTAGAGAGTGCTGATCAAATATGAATTGATATTCTGTTACTGCAATGCCTATTTCTCGTGTCAAATGTTTTCAGAAACATCTTGTAGTGCACTGTTTAGCTGTAAAATTAGAAAGTTTGCTCCGGCTGGTGGGCGGTGCTTGGAATTTCCTCAACTGATCTTAACATTGCTGCCGGGTCACAAACTCTTTCATTTTACAGCTAAACAGTACACTACAAGATGTTTCTGAAAACATTTGAGGCGAGAAATAGGCATTACAGTAACAGAATATTGATTCATATTTGATCAGCGCTGCCTAGTTTGACCATTTGATCTGAGTTTGCGAGTGATTAACAGCTGCTCAGAAGCAGCAAGGCTCCAGCTCGGCTCTGATTGGTTGTTTTCCTCCGGTCTTTAAAATCTTGCAGATGCCATTAGGAGCACCGGAGGACACCGGAGGACACAGAGGCACGTGATTTTTTTTTCAGATTATAGTGACTGTTTTATTAAAATAACTTTTTTTAATCATATTTGCTCCATTTCTACCCACTGCTGCTTTAAGTGTTCATTAAAGTGACGGCCTGCGAAACTGTTCTTGCGTCTGGTTGTTTGGTGTAGGCTACCAGAGGGGAGAAGTTTGAACAGGTTGTGTCCAGGGTGTGAATGGGTCTGAAAGGATCTTGTTACCAAGCATGAGCATCAAACACACAGCAGGGTCTCATTACAGACTATAAAACTAGATGAAAGCATCCATCTAGATGTCAATTCAGTGCAGCGGGTTTTATAGATATTCCATCCTCATTAATCTTCAAGGGTGTGATGTAAAAACCAAGGAGCCTTAGGCCTCACAGGTACTTGGAGCATTTTAGATAAAGGTCACAGCAATAAAACAGATTTAGGGCGATATCATCATTACAACACACCAACAATATAACAGGAGAGAAAAAAATCAGTGCCATGTGAGGTGAAAATGACTCTTCAGATACATAAAAATGCCCGAAGAGGAATGAAGCACCGACAATTATGTAAGTTATACAATAAAATTATCTATTGCTTGGGGGCCGTGCTTGTGTTGTCTCCTCCGCCAGCAATCTTGGTTATGTGCTGTCAGGGTCTGTGCCTGCTGCATCACCAGAGCCCCAGCACACAGGCTTGATAGGAAGTGTTATGACGAAAGCAATTTCCATAGAGACAGCTCTGCTTGCTTGCCTGGCTGCAGACTGACCAGTAAGATGCCTTTTTTATGATGCTGTGACTGATTGAAATTCAAACACCAGGCGACCTCTTTCCTTCACACAAACCCCAAAATCATATTCACTTCAGAAAATTCAAACAACTAATCTCCACAGACACAACTTTCACACTCCCTGGCTACACTAGAATCAATAACAAATTCAATCAGTCTTTCTAATAGCCAAACCGGCAGTTTTAGGCACCACATGGTTATTTATGGCGAGGAAAAGATCATACAGATGTAATTACAGACTATTTAGTTGTCTGTCTCAACAGTGCCATCATGTGTCCAGTCAACCACAGATTGAGACACAAACAGGAATACATCCCTTTGTCCCTCTATAAAAAACAGTCTCCTCGTACAGGTGAATAAGAGAAAGACTTAATTCAAGCACAGCTGCACTGCAAACTATCCCAATGCTGTCAGTGAACAAACATAAGAAGTTAGAGATGCTGAACATCAAAAAATGGGAAATTAAAGATCTGTAAGGTGATGTGAATTCACATTCTGAATAAGTCAACTTCATGCTTTTAAAAAAAACTACATTTCCATGAGCTGCATGACAGGTGTTTTTTCCAAGGCATCCCTTTCTTTACGGTCTTTCAGCTTATAGTAATTAGTGGTAAAAGTGGCAGTCCCAGGATACTCCTCTCCTGGTTGGCTCAGCCACATGAGTCACCCTGCCTCCCTCCTGGGTTTGCTAAAAGATCACCAAACCATCAACTCTCAACATTTCCCATCAGCGTTGCCACACTCCTCTGCACTCATTAGTGTCCAAACAGACAGCAGATGCTGCAGTAACCACCTGTTGACACACAGTATATCTGTTTACACTCAAGATGCATCACTGGTAGTTTTAATCATCTGACTGGCCGACCTTTTCTTCATTTCAAACAAATGACAGGGATGCTTAATATATGCATCATCAGAGAGACACACTGCGGCATTAAAATGCGTCTGATATCATCCCAGCATCAGCCTCATTATCTTACCTTTCATTTGTGTCAACTGGGGATGCAGCGAGGATCTTTCTCTCTGTCAGAAGTCCACTTATCATGAAAGATATCCTCCTCCTCCTCCTCCTCTCCGACCACTCTCAGCTCCCCTTTTTTTGTTCTCTCTCTGTGGCGTAGAGGGAATAGGAGTGCTGCCACAGGTGGCAGAATCTACAGATGCAGCGGCCACATTGTTAGTTGGGTGTGCAATGCAAAGAAAGGAAAGCCTAGGAGCTGCTGCAGCGGTTCAATCAAGCACAGCAACATGTGGTTGCAAAAACTGTTTCATTTGTTCTCCACCTCCTCTTCCTCCTCCTCCTCCTCCTCCCCCTCCTCCCTGTGGATGCTGGAGTTGGAGGGCTTTGAGAGAGAGAGAGAGAGAGAGAGAGAGAGAGAGAGAGAGAGAGAGAGAGAGAGAGAGAGGGGGGCTGAGACAGAGGGTCCAGTTCTTCCAATAAACAACCCCCTTCCCATCAGATGCGCATTCAAAGCATCAGCACCACCCACTCACTCCGCAATCCCTCCCTGACATCGATGACAACCGGAACCATTCAGGTATCCTTTATAATAGCCAGGGATCAGAGTATATGACATGTATTGTAACACCAGGAGAGTGGAAGAAAGGGCTTGGATGGACAGATGGGTGGGTGAGGGAGCAATACATGTCCCCCTTATATCACCTATAATCTCTCTCTCTTCCTCCCTCTGGTGTGATTGGAAAAGCCCTTATTGTTTCAAGTCCAATATGTGGGTGCTTGGCTGTCTCTATGTTTTGCGATCACTTGGTTTGATCCATCTGTTTTCTGGCGAGGTTACCATGACAATTAATATGTGTTTATAGATTCATTTTGGTAGTCGTGAAAATGTGGATGGTGTCTGTCCGTGTGTGTGTGTGTATGTGTGTGTGTGTGTGTGTTGTCTGAAATTCAGCATCCGCCTCCAAATTGAATTAACTTGCAGCCAATAAAACCAGGTCTGTACACCCCCTTCCCTCTCCATCCTTCCCTCTCACTATCTGTTTCTCAGCCTCTCAAACACGGACACACACACACGCAGCTCATTCACTTTCTCTCTGTCACACAACAACCAAGTAGTGGGAGGGTTAAAAGCAAAATCCACTTAAATGGTTAAAAGGTTATTGTTTTAGTAACAAATAGCAACATAAGTGACTGTGAGCTGTAAGGCTGCAGCTAAAGATTTTTTTCATTATAAGATCAATATGTAGATTATTTTCTTGATTCATTATTTGGTCTATAAATTGGTGGCAAATAGTGACAATTGCTCTAAAACATTCTTAAAGCACCAGGTTATATCATGAAATTGCTTAAGAAAGTTCTGTTTACGAAGAAAACAAGCAAATCCTCATATTAGAGAAGCTGGAACCAGAGAATGTTACTTAACCCTCTGAGACGCACAGGATCGCGGCCGATCCCAACCGACTTTTCTGTCAGTTTACTGTACAGTTTTAGAACTAGAGTGGTCTGATGGTGGTCTGAGGTACAGATATCATATGAAACTAGAAAACCTAAGGAATTCATTGGTACCAACCATACTAGCTTCTGGCGAAGGAGGTTAAATAACGCTCCAAACGTAAGCTAAATTTTGGCGAGGAAAAACTGGCATGGCCATTTTAAAAAGGGGTCCCTTGACCTCCGACCTCAAAATATGTGAATGAAAATGGGTTCTATGGGTACCCACGAGTCTCCCCTTTACAGACATGCCCTCTTTATGATAATCACATGCAGTTTTGGGCAAAAACCATGCAGTTTTATGCATGCCGTATAAATATGTTATTTTCGCCTATTCTAAAAATGGTGTGTTTGAATATTTCTGCATACTGGGGTCCCTAAACAGTCTCTGAATTACATAAATTGGGTATGACTGTAAAGCTGAGACTCTTGTGGATACAATGAGCCTAATTGTATTCATGTGTGATGATGTTAGTCCCCATAGTAGCCATTTTATTGTAGTGAGACCATTTTTTGAAACTTGACCTCACTGTAAAAAATGACCTGTGGTGACCTCTAGGATAATCACAGCCTCATGAAACTTTACAACCACAAAATAGAGATCTAGAGCATTCAGAGGATGGATGGCTTTCCTAGGTAGATAGATAATAAAGGGGTTTCTGAGCGTTTTACAGAACAGAAGTGCTCGCCATCTAATTGCCTTGCAGAAATCTCAAAATGTCAAAAGTTTTTATACCAAATCACAGCATGGGTTTTTCTATTGTGTTCCTCAAGGTCTTGGTGTCTTAATGTGGTATTTTGGAGGGATTATTGATCATTTTTATCAATTCTCAAGTGGTAAAAAATTGTTAAATTTAGCAACAAATCTTTGTAACAAATGGTATCAACCCAAGAATTGCTACAACAACTTGTGAGACATAATAGAGCATGGAAATGGCCATCATATACTTCCATCATAATATTCTAAGCCGATATACACTTTCACAATTTATTTTAATAAATAAATAAATTTATTCATGTTTATTTCTGATTTATGACTAGAACAACTTGACACACTGTGCTCAGCTGCATCTCAAATTAATCTTCAGGTTCCCAGTTTTCAGATAATGTGCACTTTATGTGACATCATGTTGACCTGCTATCTCCCCCTAAAGACCCTCTGTACCCCCCTAAAAAAGAAAAAAACTGGACTATTGTGGGTCTCAGAGGGTTAAATAATTGACTCATCAATTAGTCGATAATTGTCTCAGCTCTATGTTGAACAGTGAGTCTGTTTCCCTGTCAAACACGAGGTAATCAAGCATGTTGTTCATTAATGTGGTGAACAGGAAGTTCTGATGAATGCTTTATGTGTTTTGTACTTATATTATATAAAATTTCTGTTCCCATGTTAAGCACTGCGTTTACCTGCTGTGTACTATTTTTCAAAATTGATTAATCGCTTAAGTTATTTTTCGAGCAAAAATGCCAAATGCTTCCCCAGTTTCAGCCCTCAAATGTGAGCATTTGCTACATTTCTTTATCTTATGTGATAGTAAATTGAATATGTTTAGGTTTTGGACTGTTGGTCAACAAAACAAGCAATTTGAAGATGTATTGTGATATATTGTGATTTTTCATTATTTTTTGACAGAACAAACGATTAATCGATTTATCAAAAAAACATCTAACTAAACATCAACAATAATAATGTAATAATAATAATAATAATAATAATTATTATATATATATATATATATATATATATATAGAGAGAGAGAGAGAGAGAGAGAGAGAGAGAGAGAGAGAGAGAGAGAGAGAGATATCTATCTCTATATATATAAAATAATACATTTTATTTACATCGCTTTTCTTGATAAATGACAAAACGACAATAGGCCTACAAATAAACTTTGAAATAAACATCAAGATTACAACAGTGAGTGTTATAGGGGAATTTAATCACCCAACACTTCAGATGACATTAATAGAAAATATATGACATACAAAGCAAGTTTGAATGGAAAAAATATCCTTGCAATTATTTCTTCTTTAATTGATTTCCATAAAGATGAGTTCAGTATGTTAAATACATTATTATGTACTATTTCTGTGTATATAATCTGTGACAGGTGTGTCAGCAGGTTCACTCTACAAAGTGGGAATACTACGGTGCCTTCAGGTACTCCTCATAAACTTCGTAAATATAACACCGCATGCATTGAAGTGTTTCTTTTCCGTTCTAAAAAAGAAACAAACAGAGGCATTTAAGATCAAGATATGCAACATAATTATGGTTGACATTAGTTGACGTTAAAATAACCAGTATCGCTATTTGTCACTTTGAATGGTTGCCTCTGGTGGCCCAGGTCTTTATAAATAGCGATATTTCCGACGCGTCTGAAGGCACCATCAGTGGTGTGGTCCAGTCCAGTCAGGAACAGCGGCACGTCGTCACTTCACTTTGACGCACATCATTAACGCTGACATCAAACTTTTGATAAAAAGTGGTGTTTGTTTCGAAAGAAATACACGATTAATGTTTAAAAATGTCTGGCGACTCGTGGGCAGTTGCTGTCGATGTTCAAGAAGCAACAACTCCATCCATACAGGTAAGTTTTAGAGGTCACAAACCGCTCCAAACAAAGTTAATGTTACATCAAACACGGGCTAAACTAACGTTAACGTCAACGTGCGTTAGCAAGTTAGCTCATTCTGCTACCTAACTGCCATCCAGGCGCAGTTTAGTTGCATCATTTGAGCTAATAATGTATTTTTTTCTAACCAGTTGGACTTCTCAAAGAAGGTGGACCGAATGGGTGGTCCTCGTAACATAAGAGGGGACATAAATGGTAATTTAAATAATCGTTTTTTTGTTATTAACGTCTCAATTTTACCCGCCTAGTTGTGGTGTTTGACATTTTTTTTTGGTGTTGTTTTTCCACCTGTGCAGGCAACATTGTGCCGGAGAAGACTGAGAATGAGGCTTCCAGAGGAGGCTTGCGGAGGGAAGGGGACAAAGTGGACCTGGCTGAACAGTCCCTTTTGAATAAAATGATCCGCTGCTCTCTGGTGCGGAACAGAAACCAGGTGGAGGTCCTGCAGCGGGACCCCACCTCTCCTCTCTACTCCGTCAAGACCTTTGAGGAGCTGAGGCTGTGAGCTTGACAGTGATTTGACTTTCAAAACAGATGTGTGTGTGTGTATGTTTTTTTTTTTCCCCCTCCTCTAACACTTTTATCCTTGTTCCTTTGACTTGATCCATAGGAAACCCGAGCTGCTGAAGGGTGTGTACAACCTGGGATTCAACAGACCATCCAGGATCCAGGAGAATGCTTTGCCCATGATGTTGGCACAGCCGTGAGTTCATTTTTACTCTTTTGAAGTACACTGCTGAAATTAGTCAATGGACAGAAAATGAATCAATAGTTTTGATGTTTGATGAAGTAAAAATGTCAAGTATTTGCTCGTTCAAGCTTCTCAAATGTCATGAAAGTGAATATCTGAGTGGCTGCAGTCGAAAAGTCATTTTTGCTTAGGAAGGTTCCCAACTGACTGAAATAACCCAGAAGTATATAAGTGTTAGCCATGATGAGAGCTGTTTGAATACTCTAAATGCTAAGGAAAGGTGCTTCGATGCTTCCTCTCTTATCTCCTTTAGCATAGGATACATGGGACCATCCTTTACGAAAGGAAAGGAGATAATGCCATCCCACAATTCCTTGCGGCACCCCATTCATGAAAAAAAAACATATGCCCGTCTTGCATACATTTAACAATTATTTTCATACAGTCTTATACTAATTGGGATTTATGTTGATACATATGAGTAGACAGACCACTAACATCCGCCGCCGTCGCATCCTAATTACGGAGGCTAGTGTGCAGTCGGATTCTCTTAAAACCACGGTTGTGTTTTCCTAAGTCCTTATGAGTTCTCCTTCACATCTTTCCTTGACCTCATGACGAGGTCAAGGAAAAGTGGTTAGGAAAAGACATTCGGACGTCATTTTTTGACTTTTCGACCGCAGCCCGTGACTTGACAACACCACCTTGGACTCTGGGAAATTAATTGTTAACTATTTTGATAATCGAGTGATAGTTAACGTTGTTTATCAAGGAAAAAATACTGAATATTTTCTTGTTCTAGCTTCTTAATGTGAGTATTTGCTGCTCTACTCTCTTTGATAACATTGCAAATTAAATATCTCTGTACTTTGGACTTTTGGTTTGACAATATGAGCTACTTGACAACATCATCTTTGGACTCTGGGGTCAATAGGTGTTTTTCTCTATTTTCTGACATTTTATGGACTAAATGATTCTTCAATTAATCCAAAAAAAATTATTAGTTGGAGCCCTATTTTGAAGGAATGTTGGAGGTAGAGACTTTTTACTTGACAGCACTTATTTGCTTATTCAATTTAGTATTGCAACTATTATTTTCTTTATGAATGAATGTCTCTTTTTTTTTTTAAATAATCTTTTAACAATGTTTTAATTAATAATTAAAAGTCAGACAATTTTAAGAAAGAAGTCTCAATTCCCTAGACCCCACGCTGACATCTTCAAATTGCTTGTTTTGTTCAACCAACCATCTCAACAAAACTCAATGAGATTCACTTTACAACAATATAAAACTGAGGAAAGCGGCAAGCAAATGTTCGGCATGTTTTTCCTAAAAAAATGACTTGTAAGGTTAATCAATCAACAAAATAGTTTGCAAATGTTCTGGCAATCAATTAGTCAATTAATTGACTAATTGTTTCAGCACAAATTCAATTAAGTGCAGTTCAGTGCAGGATTTGGCTTTAGTGGATAGATTTTGACTTTTTTTATGTTTTACTTTATGTCTTCGGGTTGTCCATTCGTACCTCTTTACGTACCATTCTCGTGAACACGATATCTCAGGATCACCTGAAGGGAATTTCTTCAAATTTGGCTCAAACATCCACCTAGACTCAAGGATGAACTGATTAGAATTTGGCGGTCAAAGGTTACCGTGACCTCAAAAAACACATTGTGGGCCACAACTCAAGAATTCATATGCTAATTGTGACAATTTCACACAAATATCTAACAGAATAAAATGATGAAGTGATGACATTTTGCGCAAGCGTGCATGTAAACTGCAACTTAACTGGTTGGCGGAGGCATACAACCACGAAGCAGTAATTCTAGATTTGTGCTAGTTGTAGCATATTCAAGTGACTAAAATGTAAATTCATAGTGCTTTATATACAGTCATCATATCCGTGGTTTTGCTACTCTGGGCAACTAATTGTAAGCTCGATTTGGAACTATAGAGCTGTACTATAACAATAATGAACATATAAAAGCTAATTTGGCATGAAGTATATGGACTAGGGCTGTAACTACTGGTTAATTGTATTATGAATTAATACTGATTATTTTCTTGTTTAATTGTTTGGTCTGTAAAATATTAGAAAACTGAGAAAAATGCCCATGAAAATATCATGGTGCCCAACATTTTCAGCATAATGAAAAATGACTTTAAAGCGATTATCAAAATAGTTGCAAATTGATTTTCTGCGGATTGACTAATTGTTCCAGCTCCAAAATGGAACCTAACTATTGTCCCTGCAGTAGCTGTAAAAAATCTTTTTTAATGTTCCTCACATGAGGTTTGTCTATGATTTATTCTCTTCTCTCTGTGTGTATTTTCTCTGGTTCCAGACCTCAGAATCTGATCGCCCAGTCACAGTCCGGCACAGGTAAAACTGCTGCTTTTTGTCTGGCCATGCTCAGCCATGTGAACCCAGACAATAAGTGGACTCAGGTAAGCATAACCTGTAATCTGCAGAGCCAGCCAGTGTCCACATTCAGTTGTAGACACTGAAATAGGCCCAACATTTAAAAACTGTTTGGTTCTTTCAGTGCCTTTGCGTCTCGCCAACATACGAGCTCGCTCTGCAGATCGGTCAAGTGGTCGAGCAAATGGGGAAATTCTGTCCCGATGTGAAACTGGCTTACGCCATTCGGGGCAACAGACGTAAGAATGTGACCATAATTGGAATGACGTCTGATGGAATTAGCGGCAAAATGGGGTTTCAAGTCATTAGAGAGCCAGTGTGGGTTGTGTCACTACATGAATTCCTGCTTTCTGTTCAGTGGAGCGAGGCATCAAGTTGCAGGAGCAGATTGTCATTGGAACACCAGGTACTCTCCTCGACTGGTGCACCAAGTACAAGCTCATTGACCCCAAGAAGATTACTATGTTTGTGCTCGACGAGGCTGATGTGATGATCGCCACACAGGGTCATCGGGACCAGAGCATACGGATCCATAGGTGGGTTTCTTTCAGAGAATACCGATGATGATGATGACGATAATAAGAGTTTTCTTTGTCATGTCCGTCAATAAGCTTCTCTCTCCTCCTTTTCTTTGTACCAACACAGACAGCTGACAAAGGACTGCCAGATGCTCTTTTTCTCTGCAACCTTCGAGGACTCCGTGTGGGGGTTTGCAGAGAAGGTGGTTCCTGATCCCAATATCATCAGGCTGAAGCGCGAAGAGGAGACGCTGGACACCATCAAGCAGTTGTATGTGCCCTGTAGGGAGAAGGAGGACAAGTTCACAGCGCTCTGTAATCTCTATGGGAGCCTCACCATTGCACAAGCCATGATCTTCTGCCATGTAAGTCAGCTGTTTTAATCCTGTTTAGGACACACTTGATTATGATTAACAATGTTAAATAAAAGCATTTTCTTTAACCCCATTTACATCTGGCGATCACAGAGCGAGCCAAACCACCTCCAGACGTGGTCTGGCCGATCCAGTCTATTCTTTGTGCATTTACACTAGGGCTGTCAAAGTAAACGCGATGATAACGCATTAACGCAAATTCGTTTTAACACCACTAATTTCTTTAACGCATAAACTCAACTTGCAATCGGACGTTGTAGCAAGCTTTTAAAGCTAGAGTGAAGATACTGGCATCATGTGAAACTAGAAAACCTAAGGAATCCATTGTCATACTAGGTTGTTGCGAAGGAGGCTAAATAACGCTCCAAACATGCACTAAATTTTGGCGAGGAAAAACTGGCATGGCCATTTTCAAAGGTGAATGATAAAACGGGTTCTCTGGGTACCCACGAGTCTCCCCTTTATAGACATGCCCACTTTATGATAATCACATGCAGTTTGGAGCAAGTCATAGTCAAGTCAGCACACTGACACACTGACAGCTGTTGTTGCCTGTTGGGCTTGAGTTTGCCATGTTATGATTTGAGCATATTTTTTATGCTAAATGCAGTACCTGTGAGGGTTTCTGGACAATATTTGTCATTGTTTTGTGTTAATTGATTTCCAATAATAAATATATACATACATTTACATAAAGCAAGGCTATTTGCCCACTCCCATGTTGATAATACTTGACAAATCTCCCTTTGAGGTACATTTTGAGCTGATAAAAAATTTGCAATTTGCAATCAACTATGGACAATCATGCGATTAATCATGATTCGATTCTGCATAAACCAAAGTACGATCGGAGCACCACATCCGAGCAGAAGTCACACCAGAAGGACTCTGTCGCTTTAAGATGTTCCCTTGTGCTGTGATTAAAGAAAATGTAAAAATTCATCACAAATAGTTATTTTCCAATTCCAGGAAGAATGTCCCTTGACAAGGACGTAGTATGAGCAATTCAGTTTTAGCTGATACTTTTTCTTCAGACTCGCAAGATGGCTGCTTGGCTGACTGCAAGCCTGACCTCAGAGGGGCACCAGGTGGCGTTACTGAGCGGGGAACTGACGGTGGAGCAGAGAGCTGCCGTCATCGAACGCTTCAGGAACGGCAAGGAGAAGGTGCTCGTGACCACAAACGTGTGCTCCAGAGGTGAGGGAGAGATTGTAAAATGAAAAACATCATCTTCATTAGGAATGCACGATAGGAGGAAAATGTGCGACAACATTGTTCAATATTGATATGACGATATGACTTGCGATACATAAAAAAATATTGAAGTTTGCATATTAGCCATACAGCTATACATATATTTGAAATATAACTTGGCTAAATGTTGGGGGGGGGGCTGCTTTGTCTCATCCAGCAGATCAGTTTACCAGTAAGATATGTGGCAAACTAACCTAAACAGTTAGGCTACATGCCAGCTTTTGTTTTAGCTCGGGTAGCCGAGGCTTACGTTGCTCCTATACTTTATGAAGATAATAAATTAATATCACAGAGGCTCCATATAGTCTGCACCCTTGTCAATAACAGAGCATCACCGCTTAACGCCTTCCGTTCCACCCTTCACAATAAAAACCCCGGACGCATACACTGCTTACTAGAGGAAACTAAAGTCATTCAGAACTCAACTAAATAACTTACACTTGTTTTTAATTCGCAATTAGCGCCGAGCTAACGCGCTGTGCTTGTGTAAACATATCGGTGGTGGATGAGAGACTGCGGACAGAGCAGATTGAAACGTCGCTTTCCAACATGTTTAACTGTTTCATCATGTTTATGCTTGCTGAACATGTGTAATGGTAACGGATCTTGGCTTTACACTTGCAAAGTTTTATTGCATTTACTTACAGTAACGAGCGTAGCCGTCGTCAACTTGATTTCACTTCACTGTCTCCACCGCGGCCTCTCTGATCAGCTGTTTGCTGACTTCGCTGTGTGCAGGGAGAGGATGCAGTGTGATAATAAATACTACAGTCTCTAGCCCCAGAGCCCGTTTAATAACGGGTTTTGGTAACCATCCCTAAATATAATGATTTTTCTTATTCATCGCGATTCAGACAGCCTTTTGCGATGTTCATATCACCATTACGAATACGATTTTATCGGTCAGCCCTAACCTTTGTTGGGTTGGAGATTTATACACGCTCGCCTCCCATTTGTGGTTATGTTGATTACAGGTATTGATGTGGAACAAGTGTCGCTCGTGGTCAACTTTGACCTCCCCGTGGACCTGGAGGGGAATGCCGACAATGAGACGTACCTTCACCGGATTGGCCGCACGGGACGCTTCGGCAGAAGAGGATTCGCTGTCAATATGGTCGACAGCGAACACAGCATGGATATTATCAGACAAATTGAGATGCATTTCAGTATGTTCCCCGTTTCTTTCCGTTTGATCATGTAAAACAGCAAATATAAGGCTCCTAACATGTCTTTAATCTCTCCATCTTTCTCCCACAGACAGGAGAATCGCGAAACTTGACACGACCAATATCGATGAAATGGAAAAACTTTACAGCTGAATGCTTTGCTACGTGCACTACCCAATACTGAAGCAGTTAGACGTGTTACCTCAAATGTGACTGGAGTTCTTACCAGGGTTTATTGTTTACAGAAAAGAGATGCATGCTAATGTTGACTATGCAAACTTATTTCACGGCAGTAATTTGTGCCAAAGTTTTTTTTTTTTTTCATTTGATGTGTACGACTTTGATCACTGAAGTCACCTTAAGCCTTAAGCCGTCATCCAGAGACTTTAAACTGACCACTAGCTGTTAAAACAGCATTTAAGAAGGGTGGTGAGGATCCTACAGTTCATGGTTTGCAGTGTTGTGTTTGGTTATCTGAAGTGAATTATTATTACTGTAGGATTGAACTATGAAGCCAGAGCTGTTGCTCATTTTTTTGTGTGGACAAAAAAATTAAATAACTTTACTGTTGCATTTTAAACTTGTTCAGTTTCTTGCAGTTGAAATGCTGTTTTCATATGACGGCTTTAGCTCGTCAGAGGGACGGTTTTGGCATCTTATCAAGTAAGACCATTATATCGGGTGTGTCTAAAAGAATGAATCAGTTACTCTGAACCTTTTTATTAAACATAATATGACAATGAAAATATATTTATTCAAGGAATATACAATATGTGCAAAAGATAAGCCTCTAACCTCGAAATTCTCTGCACTTAAGTGTGCGATTTATTTGTTTTTAAAGTGAGCACGATTAGTCATATCGTGGTACTTTCACTCTCCATCAAGAACACACAGCTTTTATATATCCAGAAATAATTTTGTGGCTCCATTCAGTAGGAAGAAATTTAAAAGGAGTACTTGCTCAGAACAGAGTGAGGGTTGTTTGCATTTGCCCTTTTTCACAGCAGTCATTTTGACTGAAAGAAAAGCACAGGTGTTACCAACAACAAGGATGGCTTCGTTCATTCTTAATTTTATTATTTACACCTGTGCTTTTCCCACCGCGACACGTCAAAATGTCTTCTGTGTAAGAAGGCCTGTTGTTTTCCTGTTTAGCGTGCATTAAACATTATTCCTTTTTTCCCCTGCAAACCTCATCTAGACAAGTGACTCAACACATACAAATCTGTAAAATTAAAAACCAGTCAGGATTAAGTATAACTTTTATGTATTTCTCTTTACACGCTTTGACAGCAGGGCAGTAGTTGTATAAAAGTAAAATACGATGAATTCACCATATATATTGACAACCTAGTAATTTACTTCTGTCTCTGCATCCTAACGAAAGATTTATTTGGCATATGAAATTTAAAAAAATGTGGAAAATGGCAACAAATAAACTAAGAACACCTTTTGTTGCTGCATTTGTCAGCAGCATCTCCGATTGTGATGTGCTGTTAAATGCCAGATCAACACAAATTAATCAGATTTTCTCTAAATCAATAACTGACAGCAGATTAAAGTTTTTATTTAATAATCTGCTGTTGTTAATCAAATTGAAACTGAACATACTTGTGATTTTAAATGTCCTCATAGGCGTACTGCGGTTATATACAGCTCCACAGGATCACTTAAGTGAGTATTCTGGGCAGCAACAAGTTACCAGTTAAAGGAATCAGTGGACCTAGTTGTTCTGAATTTTCTATCGTCACTAAAAGTTACAAAAACTAAGATTATGTATACTTAAAGATCCTCTCCAGACATGTTTTAAAAGATAAAAAATATTATTAATAGTCTGCTTTGAATAACAATTTGAGTCCAATATGGATTTTAAATTAGCTAGTACAAAAATCACAATCAAAGCACATTTGCTCCTTATGGAGTCCCCCAAGTCCTGAAAGATCAACAAGAACATATCTTGTGCAAACAAAATCCATTAAAAAAAACATCTGGGCCTCTGTATCTCCTCCCCCCCCTCATAGAAAAATCCAGTATCTATGAATATGCAAATATTTTTCATTTCAAAGGTTTAACTGCTGGACACAAATTGTCCTCTACTTCATCAAGCTCTGCACATGCATCATTCTGCACAGTGAAGCTCAAACATCCAAGGGAAGAAACAACAAGCGAACCACATTTTGGAGTAGAGGGGGGATTTTAAACCACCAAGCCAGACTTCAACTGCTAAAACAGAATCATTTAAGCTCACTCATGCTCCACCACGCTGTCACTCTGAGAGATGCACAGCAGCGATCGGTTCAAGATGCCACACTGGGCCAAGGTCATATCCATGTCTGTGAAGGTCCTGCGAGGAATATCCATGGTCTCAATGGAAGCCTCTCCATACTCTGCTCCGTACCTGAGCTCTGCACTGGACCTCACCGTCAGCAGAGCGTCTGTGGGGTCAAAGTGCTGCTGGAACCTCCTACCACATGGTGCTCGGATAGCTAGGAGCAAACTGCCAGCTTCTTTGGTCCTTACTGGTCCTGGGTCAGGGGGCTTAGGCCAGAAACCAGCCTTCTTGTCCACCTCAGAGCTGCTGTTGGCCTTCTCTGTAGGGAGATCCGGCTCCTCATGCCTGTGTCTTTGCTGCAGGATGGCATTATCAGACAGGCTGAGCTCGGACATGCTTTGGTCCAGGCTTCTCCCGGGACTCACCTCTGACTGCCTCCTCCCTATGGACGGAAGAACCTTGTACTTGTTTAAGGACAGCGGTGGAGCTGCGGGGGCGTGTTGCAGCATCTGCAGGACCTCATCCCGGCTCAGCTGGCTGGCCTGCCACATTATGGGCTGGGACTGGGAGCGGAGGTTTCCGTCCGGCCTGCTGTACACAGGAGAATCTGGAGACCCGGGTGGCCTCTGGGTGCTGTCGGTGTCCACTGAACATAGAGGGTCGTTTACGGCCGCTCTGCTTCGCCCTTTGGAGGACTTTGGCCTTGTTAAATGCATCGATGACCAGGAGAGAGTTCAGAATAGTCTGTCAGCGAAGATTCCCAGTTGTTTCTCTTCTTCCGCCCTTCACAATAAGAGTCGAAGACAAGCATGCCCTGTTGTTCTAGGACGAATAGATGAAGCTAAATTACAAATTAAAACGTTTAAAATGCCGTTTGTGCGCTTTCAATCCAGTTCCTGCAGGAAGTGCCTGTCTTTAAGCGTCAGCGAGGTTGCCATGACAGTCTGGTTGCCTGACGACGGCTTGTGGTTGGAGGCGGGGAGACCCCTGGTGTTTGAAGTCCGCAACTGCAGCTATAGGTTCATCCCATTTAACCCTCCTGTTCTGAGATGTTCTGGCCCCCTTTGACAGCTCAAAAAACATGTTCAGCATTGTTTATTCAACTTCATACTTCATGACTTTTCTTACATGAATGAAAATTGTGTATAAACATGATTTTGAACTGAAGTCCACCACAGAAAATCACACATTAGCTCTGTTTAAGACCCAAGCTGTAAATTGCAGTGGAGGAAGAAACATGTTTTTGTGCCCGCAACTGAAATCTTGATTTTTTTTTTGGGCGGAAGTGAGTTTTTTTTCTATATATTTCATAATATTTTAGGAAAAAACAGTAGTCCCACGTGCAAAACGCTATGATAAGAAAATGGCTGTATCTCAGAGACTACAACTAAATTAAGAATTTGGTAACATAACACGTTGAATATCAAAGATATGCACACATGTGCAGTGTAGAGAAGAATTCATAGGGAGACTTTTAATACTATTAGGGTTTTTCCGAATTTTTCAAAAATCCTGATTTTGACTATTGATGAAAGTGTGATTTTTCATGAGATCTAAAAATGCAAAAGTTGTACTGTTAGATACTTGCCCAAAGTATGTCTGTACCAGATCTCAAGACTTTAGACCAATCAGAAAAAAATGTTGTGGCATTTTTCCTTATACTAAATAGTCTTTGGGCACAAATGGGAAATACCATAGGCTTAAAATACTCCATTACAATTAAAAGTCCTGAATTCAAAATGTGACTTCTGTAAAAGTACAGAAGCATTATCAGAAAAATTTACTTAATGTCTCAAAAGTAAAAGTAGCCTACTAATTATGCAGAATGGCTCTTTTCACAATTTTATATTATTATAGAATATTATATTATTCAGTTTTTATCACTAACACCTAGGCTTGACTACATGTAGAGCAATTTAATGTTGGAGTTTGTCAATGTGGAGCCAATTTGAGATACTTTGTATACAACTGGGTAGATTAGTAGCATAGTACTGTATCATATTATAAACATATCACGTGTTTTTTTATGTAAACAGTAACTATAGGTATCAAATAAATATAGTGGGGTAAAAAGTGCAATATTTCCTTCTGAATTGTAGTGGATTTGAAGTAGAAAGTAGCATGAAATGGAAATACTACTCAAAATTGTACATAAGTACAGTACTCATTATGCAGAATGGCCCATTTCAGCCTAATATGTATTATTGGATCATAATTATTGACATATTAAAAGTACCTCCCTTTACCCAGTTGTAGCTTTACCCATAACAATACATCATAATTTATTTATTGATTATATTTTTCATCATCAATCTGAATCTGTGTAGGAACTGGTAACTAAAGTTATCAAATAAATGTATTAAACAATATTTCCCTCTGAATTTTAGTGGATTTAAGTTTAAAGTAGCATGAAACGGAAATGCTCAAGTAAAGTACAAGTACGTCAAAATTGTACAAAGCACAGTATTTAAGTAAATGTACTTAGTTACAGTATATTCCATCACTGTACCACTAAATAGAAATACTCTGTTACAAGAGAAAGTCATGCATTCAAAGATGTACTGAAGTAAAAGTACAGTAGCATCAATTTATATCAAAAGTAAAAGTACTCATTATGCAGAATGGCCCATTTCAGCCTAATATATATTATTGGATCATAATTATTGACACATTAAAAGTACATCATTATTCTGAATCTCTGCTGGTAACTAAAGCTATCAAATAAATGTATTAATCAATATCTGTATTACAACAAAACAGTCCCTCTGAAATGTAGTATAGTTGAAGAAAAAAGTAGCAGAAAATGGAAATACTTAAGTACAAGTACCACAAACATGTACTTAAGAACGGTACTTGAGTAAATGCACTTAGTTGCTTTCCACCACTGTGTAAAACATGGTTAGATACATGCATGTTCATATGCTTTATATCTGTGATTGGTGTTGAAAGCACGTTTTAACGCAGCACTACTCCTCCCAAATCCCTAATAAGTCTATTAGAAAAACATGACACAATCAAAAGTAACGTACAGTATGTCCTCATTTACTGTACTTTAGACAACAAGTAACAAAATTAACAATAATTAATTGTTGAATCAAACATAACACAAATTCACAATCATCAACCGTGTGGACTTGTTTTCATTAAGCTATACTATTTATAAATTCTGTTTGAATTAATGGTAAATATATATATAATATATATAGTACAGTACATTCTTGTAAAACAATTCACCAATCACTTCAAATAAAGAATAACAGTGTATTTTGTCAGTTATACATTCAATTAAAAGTTGCACTGAGATCATATACAGTGGGGTTAACAACTCTGAGTCCACTACTAAAAACGTTTGTTTCAGAAGTTACCAAAAATCGTTTCTAAAGTAAGGTTACACTTTGTTTTCCCTTTAAGTAAAAAAGTGTCATATTTGGTTTGGTTTAAACTACTATGTGTTTTTTGTATTATTTAATTTATTTTTAATCTGTCAAAAAAAGAAAAAATATGAAATTTACTATGATGTAAGAGCAAGACGAGCAGCACGTTCAGAACCTGAAACCATAAAAGGTTTGGTGTTTTTTGTTTAAAAACTTACTTCAATGATTAATCGATTGTCAAATTGCAGATTATTTTTCTTTTGCCTTCTTTTTTGATAAATAATTCAAAACAAACAGCTATTGGCAGTGGGCAAAGACTTCTGGCCCCCTCTGTTCCCTTCATCTACCTACATTAAAAACAAATACATCTACAATCAAAAGTTGAATTAAAAGAGGTCCATTATAAAGAGTATATTACATTATAAACATGCAAAATTACAATTAACAGTACTTTTGTATAATAAAAACTGGTAATGCAGTAGGTGCAGATTTGTGTCAGTGACATTATGCTAAATTAATAACACTGTACAGAGAATGAACAACCCTGAAGTCACCAAACACAGTAGCAGCTAGCTTTACAGCCCTTCATATTAAATCATGTAATGTATGAAGTGGCAAATAATAGCACTTTTTGCTCTCTATGGTAAGTCGAGCAGGTTTTTTTGAGCGTAAAGGTCCTCTGTGATCTGGTACACCTCAGAGATCAGAGGTAGAGCCTCCCCTAGCTTGGCCACGACCTGCTCCGGGAGGCCCACATTCATCACTTCAAAGAAAGCAGGTCGCCCTGGGAGCATGCAGAAGGCCATGCCTGCAGCCTTGCGGACCAACCAAGGGTGGTGCTGGGAAAGAGACTCATTGTAGGACTCTGAGCACATGACAGAAGTCTTGCTGTCCTCACTGCTGGTGCGGAGGCGCTCCAGGAAGAGCTCCAGCCACCTCAGTGCGCGGTGGAGCCTCAGTAGAGTACGGCAGCCGGACTCTGGGTGGCTGCCTCTCTTGGTCAGGTCCACTAGTTCGTTCTCCAGCTCATATTTGACCATTGACTGGAGAGTGACATACTGAGACCCGTTCTCACCATCTAGGTGAGTCACCAGGATGTTGATCTTGTTGACCGCATCCTTGGAAATGAAGCCAAACACACTCCCCAAGCTGTTCAGAAACCTATTAAAAGGGTAAACAAAACAGTTTAACACCTCACACCTGACACTTTGTAGGCTGTTGCAGCTGAGTGTAGTATGTATTGTACAGTACACTTAATGTTACAGCTGAGTGTAGTATGTACTGTACACTTACTGTTACAACTGAGTGTAGTATGTACAGTACACTAACTGTTACAGCTGAGTGTAGTATGTACAGTACAATAACTGTTACAGCTGAGTGTAGTATGTACAGTACACTAACTGTTACAGCTGAGTGTAGTATGTACTGTACACTTACTGGTACAGCTGAGTGTAGTATGTACAGTACACTTAATGTTACAGCTGAGTGTAGTATGTACTGTACACTTACTGTTACAACTGAGTGTAGCATGTACAGTACACTAACTGTTACAGCTGAGTGTAGTATGTACTGTACACTTACTGGTACAGCTGAGTGTAGTATGTACAGTACACTTAATGTTACAACTGAGTGGAGTATGTACTGAACACTTACTGTTACAGCTGAGTGTAGTATGTATTGTACAGTACACATAATGTTACAACTGACTGGAGTATGTACAGTACACTTACTGTTACAGCTGAGTGTAGTATGTACAGTACACTAACTGTTACAACTGAGTGTAGTATGTATTGTACACTTACTGTTACAGCTGAGTGTAGTATGTACAGTACACTAACTGTTACAGCTGAGTGTAGTATGTACAGTGCACTTACTGTTACAACTGAGTGGAGTATGTACAGTACACTTAGTGTTACAGCTGAGTGTAGTATGTACAGTACACTAACTGTCACAGCTGAGTGTAGTATGTATTGTACAGTACACTTACTGTTACAGCTGAGTGGAGTATGTACAGTACACTTAGTGTTACAGCTGAGTGTAGTATGTACAGTACACTTACTGTTACAGCTGAGTGTAGTATGTATTGTACAGTACACTTACTGTTACAACTGAGTGGAGTATGTAGGTTTACACTTAGTGTTACAGCTGAGTGTAGTATGTACAGTACACTTACTGTTACAGCTGAGTGTAGTATGTATTGTACAGTACACTAACTGTTACAGCTGAGTGTAGTATGTATTGTACTGTACACTTACTGTTACAGCTGAGTGGAGTATGTACAGTACACTAACTGTTACAGCTGAGTGGAGTATGTATTGTACAGTACACTTACTGTTACAGCTGAGTGTAGTATGTACTGTACACTTACTGTTACAGCTGAGTGGAGTATGTATTGTACTGTACACTTACTGTTACAGCTGAGTGGAGTATACAGTACACTTACTTTACAAGACCACGCCACCCAGCGACGTAGTGTTCAAGATAGACTTCTTTATTCTCCGACAAACACAGCTTGAAAGTATCGAGCACCTCATGTAAACTGAATTTCTGGTTTTCCTCAGGACCAGCCATGGTTTTCTATACGGAAGTGCTGTCGATAAAAGCGAATAGGCAGCAAATGAATGAGCAAATGTGACTAACGGCTACCAACAAACTGGAGGTCGTAACAAATGTTAAGTACTGAGGTGTAAATCCAAAAACCGAACACATTACCTGCGAGATAATTTAGAAAAAATTAAGCGTTTCTTTTCATCTCGGAACGACAGGTCATTCCTGCTCTGATCCGCTTCTACTGCGCAGACTCGAGCCGGAAGACACAGGAAATTAGCGACTTTGCCTTCAAAATAAAACCGTTGGCTTCGCTTTTGCATAGAGCACAGTGACCGTGGCCGGTCGTGACCTGACTGAATGGATGTAACCGAAAGTGAAAAATGCCAAATTTTACAATGATATTGACAAAAAATAGAAAAGAAAACATGTAATGTGAAATGGTCATGCCCTGCCTGATCTGCTTAATAAGGTCAGTAATTTGGTTCTGCCTCATCCAGCATATCAGATCTTTACATCCCTAATATTGATTCTGAAAACACTGGAATCAACCTATAAACCACCTACATCGTATAAATGAATATGGAATGTAAACGTACCCAAAACAAAAGCACAGTCATTAACACAACACAGTCTTGTAACGATTTGCAAAAAAAAAAAGGGGGATTTTTTTGAAAGCGCTGCCCGGAAGTTTCGACCTTTTACTGTGTGTAGCTTGACACTGGTAAAAAAACGTCGCTACTCGAAATAACCCACATGTACACATGTTAGACAATAGACATTTCTTTGTAAACAAGGTGTTATTCATCGGAATCAGGCCGCCTCCTGGGTTAACTGGGTGTCATTCACCTATCTTCAAAAATAGGCTGAGAAAACATGCCTGAAATAAAAGTAACACCACTGGGTGAGTAACGCTACGGCGGCTAGCTAGCATTTGCTATGCTAGTTCCGTCAACAACAAATGTGTCTATAACTTTGACGTTATATGTTCGTTAAATGTCTGGCTCTCTTTGAATTGCAATAAATTGTGTCTTTTCTGTTATGAAGGTCGAAAAGAGCTTGTAAGTTTACCCCCGTTACTGTCAGTAGCCGTTGTTAGCTGGAGAAGCTAACTTTAGTGGTGCATTTACTGTGTGTTTGTTTTTAGAGCTTTCTCTCAACTTCACTGTTCCCTCTCCAAGGTGCTGGACAGGATGTCGGCCGCAGCTGCATCCTCGTCTCCATTGGAGGCAAAAATATAATGCTTGACTGTGGAATGCATATGGGATACAATGATGATGTAAGTAAAGTAGCTTATTTTTCAAAAGACAAATAAGAACCGTGTAAGATAAACAGTATGTCAAGGTTTTTTTTACTTTGGTTTGGTTCACTTCTTTCATAAACAACCTACATTTGTCCAAATACTCGCATAAAAGAGGAGAAAAAAACACACAAATTCAATCCAACATGGGAGCTGGACGCTCAGAAAGAAAAATTACAAAATGAAATAGCTAACAGACAAAGCATTATGCATAAAGTTGAAGCATGACACAGGATAAAACCTTAGAATTTTGCCCCAAATCATGATAACAACAAAGACTGCTGTGTCTGAGCTGCATTGCAGAAAGCATTACAAAACGTTGTGCCTTGCAGCTTTATTTATAACAGACTCACACTATTAGGCTACTCATTATACAACCCATACATTCACCCATCTCTCCTTTTTCCGTTCAGTTAAATAAATGTTTTTAAACACCTGCAGTTTCATCACCAGGTGGTTGCTGTAATACAGGGATGTTGTTGGTCTGGCTAACCATCACTTTGAAATTAGAGGCAAAGATTACGCGATTAATTGATTAGTCAATCTACAAAAAAATATCAGCAACTATGTTGACAATCATTTAATCACTTAAGTTCCTTTTTTTAGCAAAGAAATCCAAACATTCTCTAGTTGCAGCTTTGTTGCAGGTTTTGGACGATTGGTTGGACAAAACAAGACATTTGAAGACATTTCATCTGCTTTTAAATCATATTGTGAGTTTCATATGTTTTTGACCTTGTGGAGGAGATAAATTACAGTATAATCCCTATTGAATGCATGTCTGTATTGTCATTGCAGAGACGTTTCCCAGACTTTTCTTACATAACTCAGAATGGGCGTCTGACAGATTTTCTGGACTGTGTGATCATCAGGTTTGTTGTCGTAATATTCTCAGTACATAGTGCCATATCTCTCCCATTGATATGCATAAACTAAATAAAGTGTTTTTTACATGGCTACCTGTTCCTTACTCAGCCATTTCCACTTGGACCATTGTGGTGCTCTGCCCTTCATGAGTGAGATGGTGGGCTACGATGGACCCATCTACATGACGCATCCCACCAAGGCCATCTGTCCCATTTTGCTGGAGGACTTCCGGAAGATCACCGTCGACAAGAAGGGAGAGACCAACTTCTTCACCTCGCAGATGATCAAGGATTGCATGAAGAAAGTGGTGCCTTTGAACCTCCACCAAACTGTCCAGGTGCAGTGCTCATGTCATTTTTTGATGACATCCATCTATTAATCATTTCTGCACCAGCTGCTCGTCTCTTCTGATGGCAAATCAAGCTGTTTCTGTTGTGCTGCTGGCAGGTGGATGATGAGCTGGAGATCAAGGCGTACTATGCAGGCCACGTCCTGGGAGCTGCCATGGTGCACATCAAAGTGGGATTAGAGTCTGTGGTCTACACTGTGAGTGTAAACAAGTCTGCACTGTGTCAGAGTCTGTGAATTTGACAGATTGGATCTCAGAATAATGTCTTTTCATTTTTAGGGAGACTATAACATGACACCGGACCGGCATTTAGGGTAAGTGGCCTTTACTGCATTTAATGATACTATGCTGGAGTTTATGCCTACAGTCTCTTCATCCTTGTGTTTGTGTTTTTGCAGCGCTGCATGGATCGACAAGTGCCGTCCAGACATGCTCATCTCAGAGTCTACATATGCCACCACCATCCGTGACTCGAAGAGATGCAGAGAGAGGGACTTTTTGAAGAAAGTGCACGAAAGCATAGAAAGAGGAGGAAAGGTAATTTTTGGAGTTAGTGGAATTCGGTTTTCGGGGTGTTTATTTTCCTTTTTATATTGCATCATGGAGAGAAAATTCAGATTTTTACAAATGTTAGTATGGCTGCAACTAACTAATTATTTTTTATTGTTGATTAATCTGCAGATTATGTTCTCGAGTACTCGATTAGTTGTCTGGTCTATAAAATGTCAGAAAATGTTGAAAAATGTCGATCAGTGTTTCCCAAAGCCCAAGATGACGTCCTCAAATGTCTTGCTTTGTCTGCAACTCAAAGATATTCAGTTTACTGTCAAAGAGGAGTAAAGAAACCAGAAAATATTCACATTTAAAGCAGCAGTGGGTAGAATTGGAGCACGAGACAGGTAATCTGAAAAAAATCCTGTGTCTCTGTGTCCTCCGGTGTCCTCCGGTGTCCTCCGGTGTCCTCCGGTGTCCTCCGGTGCTCCTAATGGCATCTGCAAGATTTCACAGACCGGAGGAAAACAACCAAAAAGAGCCGAGCCGGAGTCTTGCCGTCTCTGAGCAGCTGTCAATCAATTGCAAACTCCGGTCAAACTAGAAACTCCTGTTTAGCTGTAAAATGAGAATGTTTGCGACCCAGCAGCCATGTTGAGACCAGTTGAGGAAATACCAAGCACCGCACACCAGTCGCAGCAAACTTTCTCATTTTACAGCTAAACAGTAAACTACAAGATGTTTCTGAAAACAATTAAGGGGAGAAATAGGCATTACAGTAACAGAATATTGATTCATATTTGATCAGCGCACATTTGATTCGCGAGTGATTGACAGCTGCCTCTGTTGAATTCAGCCAATAGGAACGCTCTCTCTCTGAAATGACCTGTGATTGGCCGAAGTCTCCAGTCACAGGCTAGATTTTCTAAAGCCTGAAAACAGAGCCATGAGAAGGTGTAGAAGACTAGTTTTCTCTCAGAACACTTGAATTACAATATGCTGAAAGATTATTATGGAATGTTTGCCCAATGATGCCAAAAATATTCTTATTGCATTTTTAAGAAGCTGGAATCAGAGAATTTTGACTTTTGTTTCTTAAAGAGTCACTCCCACCGAGTAATCAATCGTCAAAATAGTTGGCGAGTAATTTACAGTTGACAGCTGACTGATTAATCGTTGCAGCTCGAAATTTCAGTAAGATCTTTGTTTTGTCATTGTCTTTTCAGGTTCTCATTCCAGTTTTTGCCCTTGGAAGAGCACAAGAACTTTGCATCCTGTTGGAAACATTTTGGTAGGTTTGTTCATCAAAAGAAGCAAAATTCACCTACACTTTCTTATATTTTCTTAAACATCAGTACAGGTTTGTGGATGTAAATTAATCTGAGATGTGTGGAGATGATCACTGTTCCCTGACTGGGTGATACCACATATTTTCGTGGTTCATAATTGTTGGTGTTCCAATTAAATAGAAGTTCCTGTCAATGTGAAGTAATTGCACATGATTACAATACACAAAGGTCGCAAATTATCTGGAGTGAAAGAAAATAGCAGCTCCCTTAAATAGCTGTATTCATTTGATTAAGCTTGATAGAATGATGGTGGTATATCAACGTTTTCAAATTAATCGGCGGCTCATTGGGCAGACACTCTAATTACCTCCTCTCCCCGAACAGGGAGAGAATGAACCTAAAGGCCCCGATCTACTTCTCCACGGGGCTGACAGAGAAAGCAAACCATTATTACAAGCTTTTCATAACATGGACCAACCAGAAGATTCGAAAAACCTTCGTACAAAGAAACATGTTTGAATTTAAGCACATCAAGGCCTTTGATCGCTCCTACGCCGATAACCCTGGACCTATGGTAAGTTTTATTTTTGTATTTATTTTTTTCCTCCAAAGTGTAAAAAGTTTCAGGATGAATATTCAAATAGCAGTGAACTACAACGATATGTACACTTTCAGGTGGTGTTTGCCACACCAGGTATGCTGCATGCTGGCCAGTCTTTGCAGATCTTCAAGAAATGGGCTGGCAATGAGAAAAACATGGTGAGTCTCGTAAGAAAATGGAAGATTCTTTTTTAAATAACAATACGTGATAAACAACAAGTTCTGCCTTTTTTTTTTAGGTTATCATGCCTGGGTATTGTGTACAAGGAACAATCGGTCACAAGATCCTTAATGGTCAGAGGAAACTGGAGATAGAAGGGAGAGCAACAGTAAGAGTTTTTAATTTCCCCTTCATCTGTGTCAGTTATGGGATCACACTGTATTTTATGGCTTGAATTATTTCTTTGAGCTCTGCAGATAAAGTCACATCATCATGCTATCCTTTTTTTCTCTCGTCTTCCTCGTGACTTCAGTCTGCTAATGCAACATTTTGGGATATTTGCTTATTTGCTTTCTCGGCGGGAGTTATATGAGACGATCAAAACCACTGTCATATCTGTCTGTTAAACACAAACCACAGCCAGGACGCAGTTAGCTTAGCTTAGCATAAAGATCGAAAACAGGTAGCCTGGCTCTGGCCAATGGTAACAAAATCTGCCTACTTACATCTGTAAAGTTCAGGTTATGTGTGGGACTATTTCATGTCCATAACTCTCCATAAAACCACAACATGTCACCTTTTACACTTTTGTGTACAGATTAAACAAAGAAGTTATAACATGCTAATTATTGAGCTTTAGACCAGGGGTTCTCAACCTTTTTTCTAACTTGAGGCACACTTCTGATTGTTAAAAAATTTCCAAGGACCACCTTCCAAATAAATGACAAACTGGGCTATAAATATGTGCTATGACACTGCAATGACCCACATAAATATTCAGCTTGCCCTCACCCATCACTGTCTGCCATTATGAATCCAATGTATTCAGGGTCATATTTCCTCACCACATTCTTTGGGGCTTTTACCCGTGCTGGGTTGTCTCCAACATCACTTTTTCGTTTCAAAAACAGCTCCGTGTTGTGTCACTGCAGCCGAGACATATGTGTCTGTAAAGAGGAGACTTGTGGGTACCCACAGAACTCATTTTCATTTAGATATCTTGAGGTCAGAGGTCAAGGGACCCCTTGGCCATGCCAGTTTTACCTTGCCAAAATTTAGCGCAAGTTTGGAGCGTTATTTAGCCTCCTTCCCGACAAGCTAGAAGACATGGTTGTTACCAATGGGTTCCTTAGTTTTTTTTTAGTTTCATATGATACCAGTATCTTCCCTCTAGCTCTAAAACTGAGCCCGCTGCAACCTCTGAAAGACAGAATAGCAGATTTTTAAGAGGTTAATTGAACCATTTGGCAGTACCTCCGCGGCCCACTAGGTGGTGCTCTGAGGCCCACCAGTGGGCCCTGGCCCAGTTGGTTAAGAATATCTGCTGTAGTCAGAGCCAGGCTAGCTGTTTCCCCCAGCTTCCAGTTTTTAGGCTGAACCAAGCTAGCCGTCTCCTGGCTTTAGGTTCATACTTAATGAGACCAACATTAGAGTGATATCGATCTTCTCATCGAACTCTCAGTAAGAAAGCCAATAAGAGTATTTCCCAAAAAGTTCCCAAAAATTGTGATATATGCATATGTCAATTCCAGAAAAGCAGTCATTGGCAATAAAAATCTTTGGTCTCAGGTTCCTTCAACAATGCTCAAAAAATATGTATATATATAAAATGGGTAGTCACACAAATAAATGTAAAAGCAAAAATATATAATCTAAGGCATAAAATAGTGCAGTTAAAATAAAAACATAAGTAAATATAATATAGTAATGTAAATATAATTTTGTAAATTTATAATTTAGTTGACAGTATTTCAGATGGGAAAAGTGAATGTAAACAGGATGTAGTATGTATATGCATGATTTGAAGTAATATACTGTATGTACACAGAGGTGTAAACAGGAATGTAGTATGAAATAATGAGAAGTACTAAAAATATATATACAGAGGTAAAGACAGGAATGTACAGAGAAGTAATTAATATGTATATATATATATATACACAGGTGTAACAGTTTGTAAAACATTATGTAAAGTATATAAAGGTGAAGTGTCAAGTGATGAGCTCAGGAGGTAAAAACAACAACACTGGCACAGTGATTGACTCCTTTTTCTGTGATTCTTCCAGTTGGATGTGAAGCTACAGGTGGAGTACATGTCCTTCAGTGCCCATGCAGATGCCAAGGGCATCATGCAGCTCATTCGCATGGCGGAGCCTCGAAACATGCTGCTGGTACACGGGGAGGCGGTGAAAATGGAGTTCCTCAAGGGCAAGATTGAACAGGAGTTCAGTAAGTGCATCTCCATCCACAGCGATAATGTCAGGCTGATTAAAAGTCATGTGTGCACGCTCACAGACGGAGGAGAAGGTGTCGTCAGCCCCCGTTAATGTTGTTTTTAAATGGCAGGCATAGATTGCCACATGCCAGCCAACGGAGAGACGGTGACTGTGACGACCAACCCCAGTGTGCCTGTGGATATCTCACTCAACCTGCTCAAGAGGGAGATGGCTCTCGGAGGTACGCTTTGTTGATTGTTTAGGAATTTGTTTGTTTAATTCACAACCTGAGAAGTAATAAAGTGGGGCAGAGTTTGTCTTTAGTAACAGTGGTAGGTACAGGATGCCTACGCAGTTTCGGTTTCAGAATTCTGTTTGTTCAGTGTGGTTTACACAGCCAGTCCTCTTGTCCCGTGCCACCTAAATGCCATGACCCAAATCAGTTGTCACAATGACAAATGTCATGTACTATATGTGAGATGGAAGGACTCTAAAACCAGAGAAAATCAGTAGATGTTGTCGATTTTTTTCTGTCCAATCTGAACATTCTGACATCTGTACGGTTTCTGTGGCAGTTGGGTGAGGTATGACTTCAGTCGTAGTAATAAAGTTTTTTATATAAAATTACACGTCTGGGCAATTATCACAAATTAGCCAACACATTACGCCTCAAATTTATATATATTATCAGTTGACTAATGTTGGTTATATCCAGCAAAGATGTTTTAATTCTATAATGTTTGAAACATTTAAAGTATAATACTAACCATTTAAAAACCGCCGTTCATTCAGCACTGGTCAGACGGTACTACTTCTGCCAGAGCTGCAGCTAGCTGACAATGCTTAGTACAGCGGGTTGCCAGATTGTACGGTCAGGTATCCACTCTTTCACACTTCATGATAATAATCAATTATAGTCATAATAGCCCAAAGAACCTTAAAATTACAACGGAGTTATAATGAGATTGTTTGATATCTGTAAAAAGTTAAGGCTGTCAATCGATTCAAATATTTAATCATGATTAATCGCATGATAGTCCATAGTTAATCTTGATTAATCACACATTTGTATCTGTTAAAAATGTACCTTAAAGGGATATTTGTCCAGTATTTAATACTCTATCAACATGGGAGTGGGCAAATATGCTGCAAATGTATGTGTATATTTATTATTGGAAATCAATTAACAACACGAAACAATGACAAATATTGTCCAGAAACCCTCACAGGTACTGCATTTAGCATAAAAATTATGCTCAAATCATAACATGGCAAACTCAAGCCCAACAGGCAACAACAGCTGTCAGTGTGTCAGTGTGCTGACTTGACTATGACTTGCCCAAAACTGCATGTGATTATCATAAAGTGGGCGTGTCTGTAAAGGGGAGACTCGTGGGTACCCATAGAACCCATTTTCATTCACATATCTTGAGGTCAGAGGTCAAGGGTCCCCTTTGAAAATGGACATGACAGTTTTTCCTCGCCAAAATTTAGCGTAAGTTTGGAGCGTTATTTAGCCTCCTTCGTGACAAGCTATGATGGTTGATGGTTGATACTAATGGATTACTTAGGTTTTCTAGTTTCATATGATACCAGTATGTTCACTCTAGCTTTAAAACTGAGCCCGCTACAGCCTTAAAATCACAAGTTGCGTTAATGCGTTAAAGAAATTAGTGGCGTTAAAACAAATTTGTGTTAACGCGTTATTATCACGTTAACTTTGACAGCCTAGTACAAAATATTGGTAGGGAGAATTCAGTAGCACCCAAATCTACGCCTATGTTTTTAAGTGGTTATTTACTTGTTTATTTATTGATGTTCTCAACCGTTCTTGTGTTGAAGGGCCGCTTCCTGATCCCAAAAAACCTCGCACCATGCACGGAACCCTGATCATGAAAGACAACGTAAGTTCACATACTCCTAACTATATGTCAGTGCAGTAAGTCTGTCCCTCTCGGACTTTCTAAATCCTTTTGTGACCTTTACATTAATGACCTGCAGTCTAGTGGCGTTTGCTCGGGTTATGGCGATCGTCAGGTGGTGATGTAAATCCTCGTTGTCTTCCCCTGAGCGCAGAGTCTGAAGCTGGTGTCGTCGGAGCAGGCCCTGAAGGAGCTGGGCCTCAACGAACATCAGCTACGCTTCACCTGCCGCGTGCAGCTCCAGGACCCGCACAGCGACCCCGACACGCTTCACAGAATCTACACACACCTCAAGAGGTTAGAGGAGCACTGCAGGAAGAGGAGGGGCACTGGGCCTCCTGCATCTACTTATTAATCCGCATTATTTCGCAATTCAACCACATCCACTTTCACTACCTTCCTCCTGTGAACCACATCACTGTGTTTCTGCCTTTTTTTTCCCTCCTTGTTCACATTTATTAAAAATGTTATTTTCTCGCAGGCTCTAATGTCTAGTCTATGTTTGTGATATACTTCAGGATATACCGTATGTGTCATTTCTTTTTTCTGAGAATTAAGATTTTGGAGCTTATCTCCTTTACTTTCTTGTGATGTAAAGATGTTTAACTTGTGAATCATATGTCTTTAACACATTTCCGCTGCATTTTGTGACATGTAAGATAACTTCTATTATAAACCCTCGCTTTTGCATTCCTCTGTTTCAGCGTGTTAAAAGGTTACACCATCCAGCACCTCCCCGATGGCACAGTCATGGTGGAGTCTATCGTCATCAAAGTCTCCTCCTCCGCCGAAGACACCAACACCAAGGTCCTGCTGCTCTCCTGGAGTTATCAGGTACAACTTTTTCATTATCTGTGCTTCACCGATTTCATTTTACAATGGCCTCTAAATGGTCTTTTAATTACCTTGCACAACACGGCTGTTTTGAGACCAGCTCAATTCAGACCTTTATTGTCCCACAAGAGGAAATTCTTTTGGCAGGCATAAAAACATAAACACAATAAAAACACAATAAGACAATTGAACAGTCCTTCAGGTTTCTGTGGCAGGTCACATATAAGACCATTACAATATATATGATAAAATTATAATAATAAAAAAAAAGGTCCCTTTTTTTGACATCCTAGTAGTTAAAAGTAGTAAGTAGTAAAAAGCAGATTTTGAAACACCCTTTATAATTTTGTGGAAACTAAGGTTTCGACATTGAGAAGGACATCAACATTCTCACTTCATCTTTCTGTTTTAATAGACAAGGAATCAAGATGAAACCTAATTTCTGTTCTCTTCGGCTAAGCACCAAAAACTTAGCACCTCTTTTTTTTATCTTTATTCAGGAGTAAAAAACTCATCCATTAGTGCACATCTTAAATATGTTGCCTAAACCTGGTAATAGGGCTGAGATCATTCATGGACAAGTATATAACATGGCCATAGTCCAGCACAGACATAAAGGTGGCAGCGCCGAGTCGCTCTTTGGCCTTGAAAGAAAAGCAAGACTTGTTTCTGAAAACAGACACCTTTGAGTCATCAAAGTCATTGACAACTCTTGTCGAGCTGTTCTGGTACTGTGGTACTGAGGTCTGAACCCATACTGAAACAGATCAAAAAGGCCATAAGCAGTAAGATAATTGTAGAGTTGATCAAAACAAGCACTAAGGTAGTTATAGCTGTCCGCTATTTCCACTTTTGGCCCTTTAACAATGGTGCAAGTAGGTGGACGTGACGTTTTTCTCAAGTCAGTATCCATATCTTTGGTTCTATAAATATTCTGTCTTAGATAGTGATCATCACGCCGCTGTACAAGATCACTGACCACAGGCCCATCTGATGACTAATTTCTGTGAAGCTGACAAACACTGTGTCATCTGTAAATTCGGTAACACTTCATTTTACAGGTCCGCAAATGTCATGGTAATTAAGTGTGATAATTAGTGAGTAACCTATTTGAAATTTCTTTGGAATTACTGCCAAATTCCCCCAATATTTACCTCCAAATTTATCGAAAATTACTTTATTATAAACATTATTTTGTTCGATCAGCCAAAGGAAGTGAAAACACTTGTGTGGGCGGACAGTATGAGAGTAGGGGCTTTGAAAGTGAGAGTAAGGTGAAAGCAGAAGGTGGGGAAACCTGCCTGTTGAACGTAAGTCATTGCGCAATGGAAAGAGAGTGGTTTCTGTGGCTCCATGTGCTTCGTGCCATGCACAAAGAGCAAGAAAAATGAGATATGATGTGTGTTTCTGCCTCTTTGTCATATCGTTTCTGTCTTTCTGTCTTTAATTCTCTCAAAAAAGTGGCTTACAGATTCGATTGCCACGAAAGTTAATATTGTAGTTTTTGATGGTACTGTATCTGTTAGATTATCAAGTGTTTGTGTTTGAGATATAATCAGGTACTCAATAAGAAGTAATCAATTGTGCTAATAGTTTTAAGATTACCTTGAGCTCTTTTGTCTGTAAACTTCATTGCAGAACACAATACATCTTTGACATGGATCCTTTTAGTAATTTTATTTTTAATTTATTTTTAATTTTATTTAATACTTTCTAGATACATAGATACTTTATACATACTTTTTTATGGCTGTAAAATGCTACTGCTTTTACTAAATGTATAATATAGACTCTTTATATGGCAGGAAAAGCACAGGTCTGCATTTAACTGTCCTACCTAAATATAATGCTGTTATGTTGTTATTAATGTTCTTAATCACATCTGTGCTTCTCCTGTAACAACAGGGCAAAATGTCTGCCGTGCAAACGCCCATTAACACTTGACTTTTGCTGGTTGCACTCACCAAATTAAACTTGAAAAACTATTATCTCAATGTTTTTTATTATAGGTGTCAAGTGAAACAATTAATTAGATTAGAAATGATTAGACAGACAGAAAATTAAACGGCAACTATTCTGACAAGGATTCAAATGTTTATTTGTAGCATACACCAGTAATATGTGTAGTAAAAAAGTAATGCAAATACTGTAAGGATTAGAATGAAGAAATTATAAAGGATACAAATATAAATGATAAAAATACAAGATAATAAAAATCAAATATGTGAAAACCTAAAATGTACACGTGTAACAAGTGTAAATGAATCATATTTTTTGTTGCAAAAATGCCAAACTTTCATTCAGCTTCTCAAATATAATATTTTTCTGCCTTCCTGTCTGTTATGTCATTGTAATCTGAATATCTTTGGACTGTTTATCAGACAAAACAAGCAGTCTGAAGACGTCACCTTGGACTGTAGGATTTTTTCAAGCATTTTCATTATTTTTGGACATATTCTAGACCAAACAATTAATTACGAATATAATCTTTAGATTAAACGATAATGAAAATTGGCATTAGTTGCAGACCTAATTCACTGTAATATTCAATATATCAGTGGTTGCCAGCCAGGTTAGGCCAAGGAGGTCATTAATGAGTTTTCATTAATATTTGTATTTTTTTTTTCTTGAGGAATATCCGATAGTTTTACCTCTTCAGAGTGAAAACTCACTCTGGCATACTGTATTCAATAACGAGGGGTTGCAAGTAGCAACTGCTTAATTAAGGTGTCATTAGGTAAAAGAAAACTTGGGAACCACTGTAACAGATATTTAATAGTTACTACTGAATACTGCTTTTGGTCAGTCCTGTTCAGTTCCTCTATGTACTGATATCACTTTCAGGGTATCTGTGTTTATGTAGAAATTTGTTAAAGTAAAAATATGGTGCTTTGTCTTTTCCTTCAATGCTTCGTCTTTGACTTGATGTTCTGGTTTTCTTTGTCAGGACGAGGACCTGGGCAGCTTTCTTTCAACTCTGCTGAAAAAGGGGCTTCCATCTGGACTCTGCTGAAATATCTTTTTCTCCAAAACTACGAACATTTGAAGGATTTCAAAAGAATTCATGTACCGTCACTCTTTTGAACCTGGATTTACGGAGGTTGAAACCTCCTTCCCAGTGCAAAACTTTAAAATTTACAACAACATTAAAGGGGAACAACGGCCATTTTTAAAACATTGATATTACTCTGGAGGCTACATAACATGATGGAAAAAATACTGCAACTTGCTCATGTACGCGCATATTGCTAAGGCGCGCCGGGAAACCACAAGGTGGCAGCGCCATCACGGTAAACAGCAACTGCCTGTCAGTGGCGATTTGAATGGAGTATAGAATTTCAACAACATTTGCAATATCAATAAACATGCTCTCACTTTCTAACTCTATTTTACATTAACAATAAACACTGACTTCTTTCGTCTTCCAGTACTTATAGTTTATGTAAGTGCTGTCCACTCGAACGGAGAGACCAATGACCGGATTCAGCGCATGCTGTGACGGTCATCCCGCGCCTAGCGACCGTGCTAGCCGACAGGCACTGCATATTGGTAGCTAGCTAGTTAGATATAGTAAAATAACGTTAGCAGTAGCTAATTCCGGAAATACAGTACTAGACTTTTGTTAACCAAGTACAGCGCGGATGGGAATTGTCTGAGATGCCTTACTGGTGTGCTGCAACTAATGAGAAACTATGAGCTGCTACAAGCTAGCTGCTGCCCAAATCCTGTCATGGACGTGAGCAAGTTGTAGTATTTTTCCATCATGTTCTATAGCCTCCAGAATAATATCAATGTTTAAAAAATTGCCTTTGTTCCCCTTTAAGGCTGAATTTGCTCCCTTTTACTGTTGGGATAGTGAACCCTTACTTATTCAGGCTGCTGCCCTGATTGGCCCATTCTTTTTTAGTGATGTTGCAGATTCTTTCATGGACTCATTTATAGACTGAACTGCACAAGATTAAGAACAATAAGATATTCAAATTCTGATTTGTCCCTTTATTTTGATGTACAATGTCATTCAATTTATTTCAAAATTTCAAATATTCAACTTTGAATAAACATTTTTATAGAAAAATATTTTGCAATAGTGAAGTTACATTTAACAATGAAGCATATAAGAGATGTATTTACAGTATGTGCTGTTACCCCTCAGCTCACTGTAATGGTATAAACGTCCCTCCTCCTCCGGACTCTTCCCCACCGCCATGTCATCTTTAACTGCTTCCATTTGCAGTGGTTGGTGGTGACGTAGTAAAGCAAGGGGTCCAGGCATGTGTTGAGGATGACGAGCGCCATGGTGACCCGCCTGGCGTCGTAGATGGCGTTGGCCGCGGCGCAGCTCTGGATGACCTCCATGCGTCGAAGGAGGTGCAGCAGGTACACCACGTGGTTGGGCAGGAAGCAGAGCAGCGTTATAGCCAGGATGGTGTAAATGACCCTCACGGCTTTTTGGGCTGTCTTCGTCCTTATCATGGAGATGCGCCTCACAGCCAGCGGGTAACACACCAGGATGATCATGGACGGCAGCAGGGAGCCAAAGATCAGGCACAGCATGCTGTACACCGCCAAGCGCGTGTTCCACTCGTTCTTGGCGAAATTTTCAAAGCAGCTGTGGCCTCCAGATACGTCCGCGTTGGTTTCCAGAGGTCCCATGAGGACAAAGACCAGCATAGCCACTACAACTACACACCAGAGCGCCACACTCACGACCAGGGAGCACCAGGGGCTCCGCAACCTCAGATAGGCGTGCGGATGCACAGTGGCCACGTAGCGATCCACACAGATACAAGTCATGAAACAGACGCTCATGTAGATGTTGGCGAAGAACAGAATCCCGGTGACGCGGCAGGCGACGTCCCCAAACACCCAGTTGTTTCTGTTGAGGTGGTAGTGGATCTTAAAGGGCAGAGTGCAGAGGATGGCGATGTCTGCCAGAGCCAGGTTGCTGATGTAAACGCTGAAGGCTGTGCGGTGAGTGATTCTGAAGGTGAAGAAGAAGAGGGCAGCCACATTTCCCGGTAGACCTACAACTAAAGCGAGGATGTAGACAGTTGGGAAAAAGTAGTACTGGTACTCTGCTGAGGGGATACTGCAGTCGCCACCTGTCACGTTCATTATTGCAGATTGTCTTCAAGACAGCGTAGGTTGATTCTCATAAACGCTGCTGCATCTGTAACTGTAGCAACACAATTTCCATTCAGAGTTTTTTCCACTTTTACTCTCACACTACGTTGGAAACAAATCTGTTTTAGTCAGTCTTTTATTTTGCTTTTAACAAATGTTTTTTGTTCCAGAAGCTGACCACATTATTCTGTATTGTTCAGGTTTTCTGAAAAACATTTACTCACACATTTAAAAACACTAACCACTTAGAAACAGCCGACAAAGTTACACTTCCAGTTGCATTCTTGTGACATGAAACATTTCATCTTACTGTTTACTTTAAAAGACTTGAATCCTGAGCACTAAATCAGGATGTTGAAGGGTTTCCACGACATTTTAAGAAATTTCAACTTTTCTGAAACATTCGATTTATATTTGTAACATCTTAACACAAACTAAACCTAGACTATATATAGTTAAAATAAAACAAAAAAGCATTTAGGCAAAAAAACACTCACCAAGTTGCTTCGCTTGACTCCTTCGTTTGATCTCCAAATGCAGAAAGCTGCACTGTGTGTTGAAAACACATGAGATAAAAGCTTAGATTTGTAGCTGCACTTTGTTTGAGCAGCTCCTCTCAGAATACACTGAGCATATATGATGCTGCTCTTTGCTCAGGCATTTCATTTCCTGTTTCACTGTACTGTAGGCGCAGCATTAAGAGAGGGGCAGGAAACATAGCACAACACTAGATTATGTCTGCTTTTATCGCCCACTCACTGCAGTATAGTGAGATATATGATGAGGAGGAGTATCCACAGGACTTTCGCCCAGGAGACCGGCGTTTGTGTCCCGTGTGCAACCGTAAGTCAGAGTTGAGTATTTGTCACGTAACTTCCGTACTTAAGTTACGGCACGTCGAGAGTTATTTTAACCCAAACCACGATCTTTCCCTAAAGCTATCTAAATAGTTTTTGTCAAGTAACTTCCGTACTTAAGTTACTCCACTTCCGATGTTTTTTAAACTCAAAACAAAATCTTTTCCAAAACTTAACGAAGTAGTTTTGTTGCCTAAACCTAACAAGTAGTTTTGTTACCTAAACCTAACCAGGTTGTTTCCTGTGAAGATGGAAATTTATTTTGAAAACACTGTATGCGTGAAATGAGTGGAAATTGTAAACCCAGTATTAGTAGTAGTAGTTTAAAGAGCGACAAAGAGCATGCAGGGAGTAGATTGTGGTTGATGAATGGGTCAAACACAGGACTTTCACCCCAGAGACCGGGGTTTGACTTATTACCTGTTATTGGTATCGTGACTTCAGGCAAAGGAGGCACTGTTATGATGACACAAGATACTTTTGGGTGTGCCTCTCTAAAGTTTTCTGAATAAAGTATGGAGTTTTTTTAAAAATCTATTATTTGCATATACATTCCCTCCTTGGCCCATCTTTCCTGGATTAATAAAATTTGATAAAAGCTGCAGACTTGTAGTCCATAACATGCATGTATTTCAATGGCAGCAACAATTCAGTTTTATCTGTATTTCAAGCGTTTCCATTTAGGTGTACAGTTTGACTTTTCATTTCAAGATGATTGCTGTATATTATTGTGTAAATGTATAAAAATTAGGGCTGTCAAAATGAATTCGATAACGTTTTAACGCCACTAATTTCTTTAACGCATTAATGCAACTTTTGATTTTTAGGTTGTAGCGGACTCTGTCTTAAAGCTAGAGTGAACATACGGCATCATGTGAAACTAAAAAACTTAAGGAATCCATTGGTACCAACAATGTCATACTAGCTTGTCACGAAGGAGGTTAAAATAACGCTCCAAACGTGTGCTAAATTTTGGCGGGGAAAAACTGGCATGGCCATTTTCAAAGGGGTCCCTTGACCTCTGACCTCAAGATATGTGAATGAAAATGGGATCTATTTTTACCCACAAGTCTCTCCTTTACAGACATGTCCACTTGCCTACTTGTATTTTGTGTTTCTACTACAAATATATATATTCCTCATACTGTCTGCCTGAATATGCCTGAATTTACCCTCTGTCTGAAACGCTCTGTTTTAGCTCATTTCAGTTACGCTGCTAGGCAACAGTTTGGGTCCACTTCCTGTCAGCTGATGTCAGGTAGTGTCTAGAAGGGAACCTGCAAACTGGGGAAACTCTTGCGAGATTGTTAAGGTTAGGCATTGACCTCGAATGGTTAAGGTTAGGATAAGTCATCGGGCAGCAGGTCTCGTGAGTTTCTGTACGTTTTTGCAGATCTCAGATCAGATTTTGCAATTTGCGGCTTCCTTCTAGACATGGCCTTGATGTCATTCACATACACTGCAACTGGAAATAAACTGGGACACATTTAGAATGTTTACGTTTAAAACTGTTTATTGGTCTATATATTGTATATTTGTGACATTTGTGATGGTACTGTATATGTTAGATTATCAAGTGTTTGTGTTTGAGATATAATCAGGTACTCAATAAGAAGTAATCAATTGTGGCAATAGTTTTAAGATTACCTTGAGCTCTTTTGTCTGTAAACTTCATTGCAGAACACAATACATCTTTGACATGGATTCTTTTAGTAATTTTATTTTTAATTTTCTATGATACTTTCTAGATACATAGATACTTTATACATACTTTTTTATGGCTGTAAAATGCTACTGCTTTTACTAAATGTATAATATAGACTCTTTATATGGCAGGAAAAGCAAAGGTCTGCATTTAACTGTCCTACCTAAATGTAATGCTGTTATGTTGTTATTAATGTTCTTAATCACATCTGTGCTTCTCCTGTAACAACAGGGCAATTAGTCTGCCGTGCAAACGCCCATTAACACTTGACTTTTGCTGGTTGCACTCACCAAATTAAACTTGAAAAACTATTATCTCAATGTTTTTTATCATGGGTGTCAAGTGAAACAATTAATTAGATTAGAAATGATTAGACAGACAGAAAATTAAACGGCAACTATTCTGACAAGGATTCAAATGTTTATTTGTAGCATACACCAGTAATATGTGTAGTAAAAAAGTAATGCAAATACTGTAAGGATTAGAATGAAGAAATTATAAAGGATTCAAATATAAATGATAAAAATACAAGATAATAAAAATCAAATATGTGAAAACCTAAAATGTACACGTGTAACAAGTGTAAATAAATCATATTTTTTGTTGCAAAAATGCCAAACTTTCATTCAGCTTCTCAAATATAATATTTTTCTGCCTTCCTGTCTGTTATGTCATTGTAATCTGAATATATTTGGACTGTTTATCAGACAAAACAAGCAGTCTGAAGACGTCACCTTGGGCTTTAGGAATTTTTCAAGCATTTTCATTATTTTTGGACATATTCTAGACCAAACAATTAATTGAGAATATAATCTGTAGATTAAACGATAATGAAAATTAGCATTAGTTGCAGACCTAATTCACTGTAATATTCAGTATATCAGTGGTTGCCAGCCAGGTGAGGCCAAGGAGGTCATTAATGAGTTTTCATTAATATTTGCCTTTTTATTTTTCTTGAGGAATATCCGATAGTTTTACCTCTTCAGAGTGAAAACTCACTCTGGCATACTGTATTCAATAACGAGGGGTTGCAAGTAGCAACTGCTTAATTAAGGTGTCATTAGGTAAAAGAAAATTTGGGAACCACTGTGACAGATATTTAATAGTTACTACTGAATACTGCTTTTGGTCAGTCCTCTTCAGTTCCTCTATGTACTGATATCACTTTCAGGGTATCTGTGTTTATGTAGAAATTTGTTAAAGTAAAAATATGGTGCTTTGTCTTTTCCTTCAATGCTTCGTCTTTGACTTGATGTTCTGGTTTTCTTTGTCAGGAAGAGGACCTGGGCAGCTTTCTTTCAACTCTGCTGAAAAAGGGGCTTCCATCTGAACTCTGCTGAAATATCTTTTGCTCCAAAACTACGAACATTTGAAGGATTTCAAAAGAATTCATGTACCGTCACTCTTTTGAACCTGGATTTACGGAGGTTGAAACCTCCTTCCCAGTGCAAAACTTTAAAATTTACAACAACATTAAAGGGGAACAATGGCCATTTTTAAAACATTGATATTACTCTGGAGGCTACATAACATGATGGAAAAAATACTGCAACTTGCTCATGCACGCGCATATTGCTAAGGCGCGCCGGGAAACTACAAGGTGGCAGCGCCATCACGGTAAACAGCAACTGCCTGTCAGTGGGGATTTGAATGGAGTATAGAATTTCAACAACATTTGCAATATAAATAAACATGCTCTCACTTTCTAACTCTATTTTACATTAACAATAAACACTGACTTCTTTCGTCTTCCAGTACTTATTGTTTATGCAAGTGCTGTCCACTGGAACGGAGAGATCCATGACCGGATTTCAGCGCATCCTTTGAAAATCCTGTCATGGACGTGAGCAAGTTGTAGTATTTTTCCATAATGTTCTATAGCCTCCAGAATAATATCAATGTTTAAAAAATTGCCGTTGTTCCCCTTTAAGGCTGAATTTGCTCCCTTTTACTGTTGGGATAGTGACCCTTACTTATTCAGGCTGCTGCCCTGATTGGCCCATTCTTTTTTAGTGATGTTGCAGATTCTTTCATGGACTCATTTATAGACTGAACTGCACAAGATTAAGAACAATAAGATATTCAAATTCTGATTTGTCCCTTTATTTTGATGTACAATGTCATTCAATTTATTTCAAATTTTCAAATATTCAACTTTGAATAAACATTTTTATAGAAAAAGATTTTGCAATAGTGAATTTACATTTAACAATGAAGCATATAAGAGATGTATTTACAGTATGTGCTGTTACCCCTCAGCTCACTGTAATGGTATAAACGTCCCTCCTCCTCCGGACTCTTCCCCACCGCCAAGTCATCTTTAACTGCTTCCATTTGCAGTGGCTGGTGGTGACGTAGTAAAGCAAGGGGTCCAGGCATGTGTTGAGGATGACGAGCGCCATGGTGACCCGCCTGGCGTCGTAGATGGCGTTGGCCGCGGAGCAGCTCTGGATGACCTCCATGTGTCGAAGGAGGTGCAGCAGGTACACCACGTGGTTGGGCAGGAAGCAGAGCAGCGTTATAGCCAGGATGGTGTAAATGACCCTCACGGCTTTTTGGGCTGTCTTCGTCCTTAAATCAAATCAAATCAATTTTATTTGTATAGCCCAAAATCACAAATCACAAATTTGCCTCGGGGGGCTTTACAATCTGTACAGGATACAACACCCTCTGTCCTTGACAATGCAACCCTCACATCGGCCAAGGAAAAACTTAACCACAAAAAAACCCTTAAACAGGGAGGAAAAATGGAAGAAACCTCAGGAAGAGCGGCAGAGGAGGGATCCCCCTTCCAGGATGGACAGACGTGCAATAGATGTCGCGTGTACAGAGTAACAACATAATGAAAACACAACATAGACAATTCATGACAAAAATGAATACATATAATGTGAATATATGTGAGAAGGTGGATCCAGGAGGATGTCAAGCAGCTTCCAGGCGACGCCAAACAGATAGAGCCAGAGCAACACGACCTCCTCTTGACGTCAAAACCGGTAGAGCCAGAGCAGCACGACTTCCACTCCACGCCAATCAGATAGAGCCTTAGCTGCGTAACCTCCTCTCAACGCCATACAGGTAGAACCTGAGCAACACAACCTCCTCTCCACGCCAGATCGATAGAGCCAGAGCAACACGACCTCCTCTCCACATCACGATAGATAGAGCCCGAGCAACACGACCTCCTCTCTACCATGCACCACCAGAGAGTCAGAGCAACGTCACAGAGCGACTGATGGTCCATCACGGAGAAGCCTGATTCAAAGGAGAGAGAGGGGAGAGAGAGAGAGAGAGCGAGGCACACAGCAGTGCTTGTAGGACATCAACAACAGAGGGTTATAGAGAGGCAGCGGCTTAAAATTAATAATGTTCTCGTCGGCAGGACTGCTAGGCTGAAATAATAAATTGAGACTGAGACCGACCCACCAGCTAACTAATTGAAAGTTAGGGCAAAAAGATGGGTTTTGAGTTTGGATTTAAAGACCTCCACAGAGTCTGACTGTCTGATGTCTATAGGGAGGTTATTCCAGAGGAAAGGGGCTCGGTAAGCAAAGGCCCTTTCGCCTGCTGACTTCTTTTTCACTCTGGGGACAGACAGGAGCCCTGTATTCTGAGAGCGGAGAGTCCTGGTTGGAGTATAAGATTTAAGTAGATCAGACAAGTAGGAAGGGGAGTACCCATTTACAATTTTATAGGTCATCAGAAGCACTTTAAAATCTGATCTAACATGAATCGGGAGCCAGTGTAATGAAGCTAAAACTGGTGTAATATGGTCAAATTTTCTAGTTTTAGTTAAGATTCTAGCTGCAGTGTTCTGAACCATTTGAAGGCTTCTGGTACTAGAACGAGGCAGACCTGAGAGCAAAACATTACAGTAATCCAGTCTGGAAGATACAAAGGCGTGGATTAGAATCTCTGCATCGGCCATGGATAAAGAAGACCTGATTTTAGCGATGTTGCGTAGGTGAAAGAAAGCGATCTTTGTGATGTCTTTAATGTGCTGATCAAAAGAGAGAGTTGAATCAAACATGACGCCAAGGTTCTTAACTGATGAACTCTGGGATATCACAGTTATCTAGAGTTACTGTTACCTGGTCAAATTTATGTCTGTGTCGAGCAGGTCCAATGACCAGCATCTCCGTTTATCTTCTCCGGTTTTTTTTAGCATCGTCCTTATCATGGAGATGTGCCTCATAGCCAGCGGGTAACACACCAGGATGATCATGGACGGCAGCAGGGAGCCAAAGATCAGGCACAGCAGGCTGTACACCGCCAAGCGCGTGTTCCACTCATTCTTGGCGAAATTTTCAAAGCAGCTGTGGCCTCCAGATACGTCCGCGTTGGTTTCCAGAGGTCCCATGAGGACAAAGACCGGCATAGCCACTACAACTACACACCAGAGCACCACACTCACAACCAGGGAGCACCAGGGGCTCCGCAGCCTCAGATAGGCGTGCGGATGCACGGTGGCCACGTAGCGATCCACACAGATACAAGTCATGAAACAGATGCTCATGTAGATGTTGGCGAAGAACAGAATCCCGGTGACGCGGCAGGCGACGTCCCCAAACACCCAGTTGTTTCTGTTGAGGTGGTAGTGGATCTTAAAGGGCAGAGTGCAGAGGATGGCGATGTCTGCCAGAGCCAGGTTGCTGATGTAAACGCTGAAGGCTGTGCGGTGAGTGATTCTGAAGGTGAAGAAGAAGAGGGCAGCCAGATTTCCCGGTAGACCTACAACTAAAGCGAGGATGTAGACCGCTGGGAAAAAGTAGTACTGGTACTCTGCTGAGGGGATACTGCAGTCGCCACCTGTCACGTTCATTATTGCAGATTGTTTTCAAGACAGCGTAGGTTGATTTTCATAAACGCTGCTGCATCTGTAACTGTAGCAACACAATTTCCATTCAATGTTTTTTCCACTTTTACTCTCACACTACCTTGGAAACAAATCTGTTTTTAGTCATTCTTTTAGTTTGCTTTTAACAAATGTTTTTTATTCCAGAAGCTGACCACATTATTCTGTATTGTTCAGGTTTTCTGAAAAACATTTACTCACACATTTAAAAACACTAACCACTTAGAAACAGCCGACAAAGTTACACTTCCAGTTGCATTCTTGTGACATGAAACATTTCATCTTACTGTTTACTTTAAAAGACTTGAATCCTGAGCACTAAATCAGGATGTTGAAGGGTTTCCACGACATTTTAAGAAATTCCAACTATTCTGAAACATTAGATTTATATTTGTAACATCTTAACACAAACTAAACCTAGACTATATATAGTTAAAATAAAACAAAAAAAGCATTTAGGCAAAAAAACACTCACCAAGTTGCTTCGCTTGACTCCTTCGTTTGATTTCCAAATGCAGAAAGCTGCACTGTGTGTTGAAAACACATGAGATAAAAGCTTAGATTTGTAGCTGCACTTTGTTTGAGCAGCTCCTCTCAGAATACACTGAGCATATATGATGCTGCTCTTTGCTCAGGCATTTCATTTCCTGTTTCACTGTACTGTAGGCGCATCATTAAGAGAGGGGCAGGATACATAGCACAACACTAGATTATGTCTGCTTTTATCGCCCACTCACTGCAGTATAGTGAGATATATGATGAGGAGGAGTATCCACAGGACTTTCGCCCAGGAGACAGGCGTTTGTGTCCCGTGTGCAACCGTAAGTCAGAGTTGAGTATTTGTCACGTAACTTCCGTACTTAAGTTACGGCACGTCCAGAGTTATTTTAACCCAAACCACGATCTTTCCCTAAAGCTATCTAAATAGTTTTTGTCAAGTAACTTCCGTACTTAAGTTACTCCACTTCCGATGTTTTTTAAACTCAAAACAAAATCTTTTCCTAAACTTAACGAAGTAGTTTTGTTGCCTAAACCTAACAAGTAGTTTTGTTACTGTTGTGGAATTTCTGAATACTCAGGTTAACTCAGTCACTAGGAAGGAAGAGGCCCCGAAGCTGCTGATGTCTTACAAAGAAGGTTTATTGAAGCTTGATCAAGGAGCAATTGTCAGGTCTCCACCATTGATGTGCTCACTGCGTGAAGCCCTCACAACTCTGCCCTTTCCCCCCTGGTGCTCAGTGTTTTACCCCCTTATCATGTTTTGACTTACTTGGCTCCTCTGGCATCTCTGACCCTGGATGCCACAAAGACTGGCTCCATGGTCCCTACTACAGACACAGCTGTACAGATAATGGTGGAGCTCCTAGATAGGACTCCACTCCAATAACGTCAACAGAGGGACACCCTGACCTCTCTAACAAGGAGAGAGGAATAGTAGAAAATTCCATCACAACCCCTCCTTTTTGATCGACAGATCAACACTAATTACCCCCCCAGTGTGTCCTATTAATTTGACAATTGAGCACCAGAGCATTGTCACGGTTGATCCACTTCACGCAGTAATGCCTAATTTTACAGTCAAAATCCAAAACAGTAACATAACATGATATTTATGCTAAACGTCAGATGGAACAAGTGGAATACCATACAAACATATGATGAATTTAATTCAAATCGAAAACCCTTCCCTTTAGGCATTTGTTAAGTATTATTTTAGTTGCATATAATGAAGATAATAAAACATGAATCATACATAATTATCAAAAGGTTCACCCTTAACCTCTAGCAATGACCTATGAGTTCCATCCTCAAGCCCATTAAGGCCTACCCAGGAAAATTACCTGTAGACCTCCAAAACCCTGTAAAGGTTTATAGAGCTTTGACAGAGGTCGCAGGTCACATGCCTCTACTGACAAAAGGCCAAAAACTCTGCCTCCGTTTTACAGGAGATAGAGCAAAAAGACCAGATGCGCTAACTACTCTATCTGGACAGGACAAAGGTAAAACCTCAGATGACAAAAGAGGGAAAACCCACATTGTCCCATCCGTCAACCCGATTATCTTCAGGGTGATGTAGGGTGATTTACCTGATTAAGTTTCAAATATAATCCAACACACTTGATTAAATGACATCACACACTAAATTTTAAACTTAATATAAAGTCAATCTTCATTCTTAAACAAGATAGATAATAGAACAAGAAATAAATGGAACAAAATTTAAGTAAAGAAGTAAATCATAAATCATAAATCATAAATCATTTCATTTTTTTCTTTGAGATGGGGATATCCTTACCCACAGAGGTACCCGGAAGCAGGATGCAATTTCACCCTCCTTTCGGACACCATCAATGCAGCTCGGACACCCCCTCCCCAAATCCTTCAGTTTTCTAAATCACTCATGTAGGATCCAAGTTCATCTTAAAGAGTAAACACTTTTACTATTAATCCTTACAACCTTTGATATCAGGAACAGATCCAACTCATTCTCCGTGTTTACTGTCATCCATGTGATGAGTGTAATGTGTATGCAGTGTCTTTATAGAAAGTGTTGTGAGTGTGTACTGAGATGTGTGAGTTAATGTGACATGTATGTTTTAGTACTGCAAGATAAGTACTGTATGTGTGTGTGTTTCATGACATAATAATATGTTGTAATATTGCTTTGATTTAAAAACACAGAATCATAGGAATCAATACCACTTGTCAAATAATGAATAAGGTTGATTATATTAGATTAACACACATTTTTTTCTAAATGATTATTTCTAACTGATTAAGTCTTCTTCTTCAGCTCAGGTGCTTTGCGCACCACAGAGCCATCACTGTGGAGAGGTCTCAAGACATACGATGCACAGTGACGTGGGTGTCTTCCTTGCTGGCAAAATCAAATATCAATTTAAACACAATCATGAAAAATAAAAACAGACGGCAGCTTATCTGACTGCCTGATCACAGTTGGAGAAATGTGAGATTACAGATCCTCTGTTTCCCCCTCCTCTTCTCCCTCCTCCTCCAGACTAAGGTCTTCTAACCCCAAACGCTGAACCCAATCTTCAAACTCCTCCTCATTATCATAATGCACGGTCTCTACATGATGGAGAGCTTGGCCTCCCACACTTATACGGACCTGGGGGGCTTGTACCACGGTTCTAGCAGTTTTCTGGACAACAACTCTGATTATTGCCCCTAAACATGTGAAGAGGAGGAGGAGAAGGATAATGGTCGCCATCAGAGTAGCTAGGAATCTGACCGGCCCTGAACCCCAGGAACCAAACAGCCCTGAAAAATCTCCAATATTAAAACCGTGTTCAAGATGTAATTCATTGATACCTAAGGCGGTGTCATGTTCCATATTCATTACATCCGTGGTGGCGTCAGAAATGTAGAAACAACACTCGGTGCCTATGAGCTTACATGTTCCACCTTGAGCTGCTAGTAGCATATCAAGTGCCATGCGGTTCTGTAAAGCCACCGTCTTGACCTCTTGTAGTTCTTTGTGTTCGGCCCACATTGCCCTACTGGAAGCGTTGAGGTGACTCTCTAAGACTTTTGACAAGGAGGCAAGCTCCTGTTGGCTGACATAAATACCATACCAGGGTAGGAAGATGCTGGCTATTTTCTGACCGGTGGAAATTCCTCGTTTATGCCTATGTAATGGGGTGTACAAAGAAGCTATTTCCTTGGACTCTACTTCTCGAATTAGGGGAATCAAATATGCTAAGTAGCAGACTCCATGGGGGCCCTCTTCTGGTACGCAGCGGTAGGCTCTGTCACCACACACTAGAAACACTCTCTCATGTAGCGCGGATTGTTTTAGAGTGACGTTCACCACCTTATGACAACTACTGTCTCCTAGCTCATCATGACCTGTTCCTACTCCTCGGAAGCAAAGAGAAACATTCTGTAACTCATGAATGGCCACTGGGGGCAGATATGTTGAACAATCTCGTAGGGGTGTTTGTTGTTCCTGTAACGGTGTGTTGCACTCGCGTGTTCTTATCTTAATTGATCCTACGTTTCTCGTGCCAAACCATGGTTGTATGTACACTGATGCTTCGACTAAAGCACTGGCGGTGTGTGGCTGAGGTACACACACCTGACCTCCTGGAGGGTTTGAACAATTAGTTTGGACAAGAATAATTTGGACTCTGTACTCAAAGCTGACTCTTATGTACGCCTCAATGTGTGCAATATGGAACAGAACCGAGTAATTAAATCCAATTGGTAGATATTTTTCATTTACTAGTTTGGTGACATAATCAGCGAGATTTTTGTTGAGTGGTGACTGAGCGGGCTCCATTGGATAAGTTGGAGTGTAACAGGAGTCTGCTTCTTTTTCCATCCTGGATGCTAAATCATTCCAATTAAGCACCTTATAATCAGCTTTTGAAAATGGGATTGGATTAAACATTGGAGCATGCATGGAAGAAGGCATATTTTGACACAACCAGCAGTTACTAAGATTTCTCTCTCTTGCGTAATCAATCATTAAGCTAATGGCCGTGTTTGTTTCCTGTTGGACTGGTCTCTGGTCTCTAAGTGACGTTTTTCCTGTAATTAGTTCTTCTCGTTCACCTATGTTGTTAGTGGATTCAAAACCTGTTGGTTGGAAGAGATAGTCTCGTATATCTTCTCTCAGAACAGTGAGGTAACAGCCCTCTACGTGACCTTTGACCTCTTGATAGCTCGCGTCCCAGTCATAACAAACTGGGTGGAGCTTGAGCAGTTGTTTTGTAAAACACCACATTTCAAGAGGCCTGGACCCAGGGGAGAGAGAGGTGGACTTTACTCGTGACCGTCCTGGGCTCCCCCTCTCTGTCTCCACCTGTCGCCCATCCTCCGTCGCCCACCACCATTTACCTCCTGTATAACTCTGGGGGCCAAAAAACAGTTACCTGGTTCACATCTGTCGCTTGGACAGTCAAAGGTGATCGATGCTCTGTTTCTTTTCTGTCGGGGAAGAGCAATGAGTTTGTGTTTATTCAGTTTCTCTGTATCGCTCCCCTCCTTTTCGTCCACCACTCTGGTGTGTAACAAAATGTTGGGTGGTGGCTCAGCCATACTCACAACGGTTGCAAGCCCTGGATTGCTTGTTGTTCTACCGAGCTCAAAGCTCCGCTCGGCGCCTGGAACATGGGGTCCCCCATGCTCCGATGTCCTCAGACTAGGTTGCTCGGTCCCCTGACCGAGCCCACTCAGCAGTAAGAGGAGCAGGAGTGACCGTCTTGTCACGTGCCATCTCCCTGCATTGCCTCTGCAGCAGCCGGAGGTGCTGCTCTGCACCTCGTAGCATGCACCCATTCCGCTCTGCCTTCGACCTTTACTGCTGTTCTGGTCACCAACAGCACCTGGTATGGGCTTTTCCAACTGGGAGACAAACAGAGAACACACCTTGTCCAAAGACTTAATTAGTACTTTATCACCAACTTTGAAAAGGGTACATTTCTCTCGTCCGAGGGTTTTGGGAGCCGTTCTGCCACCTGTAATTGATACCTTCTTAAAACTTTGGTTAGTGCTTTAACATAATCAACCAGGGATTCCTCAGTCCAAAGCAGCGAAGTTTTATTTGGTGTCAACGGGGGACTTGACCCTGTTGACATTGATCTTCCCATGAGCACCTCGTGTGGGCTTAGCCCTGTCGTAGCACTTGGTGTACTGCGAATGGAGTACAACATAATTCGTCAGTCCATTTCAGACCTGTTGTTGTCAACAAGTATTTGAAAACTTTTGAATTTGGCATATGTACAAAATCGATCTGTATATTTACAAAAGCGCCCGATTGTGGCGGTGGATGGTCATGTTTTATCGAACTGTTCTTTCTCCTGGTTTGTTGGCATGTCGTGCACCTTTCTCCAAGTGTTTGTGAGACCTGTGTGATGCCTGGCACAAACCATTGTGAACAAATTACCTCATTCATCCCCCCTCTTCCTACATGTGCAGGTCCATGTGCCACATGTGCTAGCCCATGTAGGAGAGAACGAGGACAGATATGGCTTTCATGGTAATTTTAATAAGTGGCTCAGAAACTCTGTTCTTAACAGAAATCAATATGTTTTTATTAATCACGTCTCAGTCATTCACTATGAATGAATGAATGAATGAATTAATTAATAGTGAATATATACCAACACTGTATCCATTTCACACAACAATGTTCATATACTCAAAGACTGAAAAAAAAAAATAGGCTGAAGCCCCAAGGCTTATTGTTGCCTCTCCTATACAATCAATAAATTAACCAGAATATCAGCATTACAAAGGAAAGAAAAAATCAAATTTACTCTAAATTGTAATCCTTACTTATTTCACATTTTAAGGCTTTTTTGAAGCTCAACAGAGAGCTACAAAATGTCAACTCATCACTAAGCCTGTTCCATAATTTAACTCTCAAAAACTGAGACTATATTTAACATTGTTTCTCACTTTATCTGTTTCAAAAATACACAACCTATCCACAATTCTATATGTGGATTCCAACAAAGTTTCTGATCTATAATCACTCCCAGGAATTTTGTTTGATATACTCTTTCAATGGACAATGTCAGTCATAAATTGTCAAGAATGTCTCTAAAAATGCTTCATATGATTCATTAATATAATCTACATAAACTTCTTGCCAGTCATAATTCAAGAGTTCTGTCTTAAAAGCTATAATTACCTCTGGTGATTTTATTCTAATCAAATTGTTCTGTTTCTTATTGTTAATCTCCAATACTGTAAAAACAGGCAAATAATCACTTAAATCAGTAACTAACAGTCCACTAATTATCTTCCCATCAATTACTTTAATGAAAATATTATCAATCAATGTTAAACTATCCTTTGTTATTCTACTTGGCTTTAAAAATGGACGGATAGGAACTCAAGCTAAACATAACATTAACAAATTCTATCATTTTTGTATGATCATTATATTTCAGTAAATCAATATTTAAGTATGTCATAGCCAACCAACCGTGTAACGTCTGATGGTCTGCTAGCGGAACCATCAGTGTAAAAAATTTCATCTGAATTTGGGATTGGTGTCTGCTGGAGGTCTGGCCTTGGAGAGGAACATGTTGCAATAACGGTATCGCAATCATGATCATCATCAGTTTCGATCAGTGGAAGGAGAGTGGCTGGATTTAGCGGTGCTGAGCGTTCTAGTGTAATGTGTGGGCTGGACAAAATGATAGCCTCATAACCTGAGCGACGTGCTGCTGTCATGTGTTGTGTTGGTGCGGTGTTCAAAAATGTGTAAAACTGCATGTGGAACGTGGACTACACAGTCATGAGCCAGTACTATGGGGGCTGATTTGTCAATCATCATAGCTACAGAGGCCACAGCTCTCAAACAACCTGGCATGCCTAACACCACGGGTCCCAATCGAGCCGAACAGTACGCAACAGGACGGTAATGCGAACCATGTTTCTGTACCAGGATACCGGTAGTAAAACCCTCCTTTTCATGCACGTGTAGATGGAACGGCAAGTTGTAGTCCGGCAGGCCCAATGCTGGGGCCTGTAACAACGCGTGTTTCAGATCCTGGAACGCTTTTAACATAGCTTCAGTCCATTCCACAATGGGTGGAGCCGATGTAGTGGCTCGCAAAACAGAGTCCAAGGCTGCATACTCAAAAACCCAGTGCCTGCAATAATTAGCCATCCCAATGAATGAATGCATTTCTTTCTTAGTCCTCGGAGGAGGCATGTCCACCAACAGTCTCACTCTTTCTGGCGATAACAGCCGCTGGCCGTTCTTCAACACATGTCCCAGATCCGTGACCTCAGGCAGGCAGAACTGCAGTTTGGTGAGTGACGCCCTGTGGCCACACTCCGCCAGTCTTTTGAGCAGCAAGATGGAGTCGGAGCGACACGCGCCTAATGATGGGGATGCCACCAAAAGGTCATCTGCATATTGAAGGAGGCTTGATCCTCCTGGCAGATCGAGATCTTCCAGATCGCGTTTCACCGCTGCTGCGTACACGCTCGGGGATTGGGAGTACCCCTGGACTAGTCTTCGCCAGGTCAGCTGTCGACCTTTAAAAGTAAACGCAAACAGATACTGGCTGTCTGGATGCAGTGGAATGGAAAAGAAAGCTGAACATAGATCAATGACTGTGTAGTGCGTTAAGTTTGCTGGTAATGAAGCTAAGATGGAGTTGGTGTCAGGGACTAGTGGAGTCTTGGAACCACAATGTTGTTAATTGCTTGCAAATCTTGCACAAAGCGCCATTCGTCTGGTCTACCAGGCTTAGGAATTGGCAAAATGGGTGTGTTGCAGGGGCTGTTTGTGTAAACAAGCACGCCCTGATCCAACAGAGACTGGATCACTCCTTCAATTCCTGCAATTGCTTTGGGGGGGGGGGGGGAGGCTGTACTGGCGAATCATAGGTAGCTTAGCATTAGCCTTAAGCGTCACTCGGTGAGGCGGAGCCGAATTTACAAAACCCACATGATTTTTATGTCTAGCCCATAAAATAGCTGGAACGTCAGCGAGTTCTGACGGAGGTCCATATTCTGTCGCCAGGGGAGGCTGCTGCACGATAAAGGTGCTTTCCGGTAACTCAATGCGTGCTGGCATGTTGATCATATACAAATCATAGCCTAATGTAGTTACCATTTGGGATGGAGAGCCCTCATTACTGGCTCTCAATGTCTGGCATCGAGCCACCATTTTCCCAAGTTCCCTAGCCTCATGTCCAGGTGTGACTGCCACTGCAATGAGAGGACAAGAGTCGTTATCATCAAATAATTCACTTTGTCTCTCTGTCAACAGCATTGGAAGAGCACTCCCCTCTGGGCCTACAAACAAAATTTGATCACATTCTAATTTTTCTTTTTTGTCTAAATGGGTACCAGCCAATTGAATTAATTCTTGTGAAGGGTTAAAGGCAGCTGTGCATTCACAACGTAAGAGAGGCCTCATAGCAGACATCAATGTAGCGCAGATTGGTGATATCTTTGCGATTTTCTGAATATTAGACACAGTGAATGTGTCCCTCATCTGAAAATTTGGCAATGTCCAGCAGTACTATTGATCAACTGTTGATTGTAAAAACTGCATTGCCTGCACAGCCTTGTCCTATGGAATAGTTAAATATAACCTGTCCCTCTCTGCAATGAATAGATGCATGAAGTTTACAAAGCAAATCTCTCCCCATCAAATTAATCGGACATTTTTTCAGAGATCAAAAATAGTGCAATACATCTGATCCTTCAACTGTTGTTTCAATTTACTTAAATTGATAGCGTGGGATCTTCTGACGAATCTAGCCAATCTCTAAATTGTTGTAAAAACTTGTTGTAGCCTATATCAAGTTAAGGTTATATAAATCCACACTTAGCTACATGTATTATTAAGTAGGCCTATGATTTAACATCAGGTTATGGTAAAAAAATAAATAAAATCAACAGGGAGTTGCACAATTGTTATAATTCATAGATATACAAAACATACAATTAATATGCTCTCCTCAAAGCCACCAGACTATTGAAAGAAACAGTATTTTTACCCACTGATCATTATAAACGCACTTTTTCAAACTGACAGAAAACATATAAAAAATTCATCAAAACTGTCTTGGTCAGTCTTGCAACAATTACCATCTCTGGTTGCTTTCTACAGAATCTTTGCATTCGTAATTTGAAGTATGTATTATAAACTGCTTAGAGCTACTATTAAACAGCCCTCTCTATTATCTATTTTATATCGCTGTCAACACATCTCATTCAAACAACTGGATTTATTCAAGTCTCTTCACCAAAACTACATTCTACAAGATTACATTTGAACACATCATGATAACGTTATAATTCACCTTCGTATAATAACCCATTGGCCCAACAAAATTAGTAAATGAGTTAGCTGAATTAGCCATCCTTCGGCCTCTCCCCCTTACTCTGGACACAAACCCTGCAGCCTGTAGCCGTGTGTGTCTGTGTCAGTGTCTTGGTGTGTTTCTTGGCCCCGCCCCTCTGGGTGGATCATCAATGAATGCTGAGCCAGATGCTCTGCTAACTCTTAGCAGGGCGGCCACTTCTGCTCCTCTCCGTGTATCTCCCCTTTCAACTGCGGCAGTGATCAAAAAACATCAACTCTTCTGTCTGCTTTCTCACTAACTTTGCCTCTGAAGCTTCTGCCTTATTGTTATCTTGGGGTAAAGTGAAACAGTGAATTTGTTAAATTCAATTCAATTGCTCTTAAAGTGGGATTTTGGCTTCCGTCAACAGACAACAAACACTGAGGGGACGGAGTTTTACCTTGGCGTTTAATCCTATCGTACCCATCGCCTTTGCACATTTTTTCACTGTCTGATTCTCACTATCTCAGTTGCTTTGGTCTGCAATATGAGCTCTAACAAAGGCATGTGACATGTTGCAATAATTGGTACGCATTAATCCACCATTTTCCTGAATGCACCCAAACCCCATTCATAGCCATTCTCACTCACTTTCCCAACACGGATCTGCAGAGCAGCGACTTTTTTTTTCACCATCACACACTTCCTCATGTATGAAAAATCCCATTCTGGATTTCCAATGTCGCCATGGCCATTTATCTCAGCCAGCTGCAGTTTCTCCGCCTCAAGTGAGCCTCCATGCGGCCATGCACCATCCGTCCAATCACACATCAATGCCGTGAACGGAGCTACATACTTCCATCCGGCCTGTCTGCCCACTATCCCAGCGGGTCCAGAGGGCATATACATCTTTTAAAAAAAAATGTGGTTGGATTTTCTGGCTTTATGTGAGATTTGGTGTTAGTATGGTGTTTATCAAAGACATGTTGTCTTCTTTCTACTGCTTTTTTACTCTCTCGGTCATTTGACTGGTTTGACCTCTCAAGCCTTTGCTGTTTTAAAGTCGGTCTTATGTTTAAATTTTCTGGTTCCTTTGCTGCTTTGGACGTTTGGTCACCCATTTTATTCAGCACTTGATCTAATACAGTTATTCAGCAAAATTCAGCAGCATAAGCCAGCAAAGCAGTTGCACCTCAGTAAACAAGTAGCAGCAAATATTCAACAGCATTGACATACAAAAAGGGCGCATGCACATCAATAACACTTATCAGCATCAACAGCTTCTCCTCATTTCATCCCTTCCCTTCCCTTCCAGCAGCGGTGTTGGTTCGGAACTTTTTTAAGACGGGGCTCCGCAAGCCCTACGCCTCGTGTACACAAACAATATCGGCACCTAGGCTCCCGGGGTCTCCCCCGGAGCTTCCCTGTTTCCCCCAGGACACAGAGGGAGATAGTCGCCAATCTTGGTCTGGCCGAGGTAGTCCTACTAATACTACCCCGGAAACGTCTTTCCCCCTAGAACCAGACCTCATGGGAGTCTCACCCCTGGTTGAGTCTTGCCCGAAGCTTGACCCGGAAACTCAACCACCCCTGTTGGTGGTACTGTGGTAGTCCCAATTGACCGCAACTCACAGATTTTTATCTTCAAACCCACCCACCCTGCTGGAAGTGTAATATTACCTTCTTAATATTACCATTTTACCATAAACATAGTGGTAAACCTTATTTTCATTCCCCGGTTATTCATTAACAATTTTCCTGTTTGTTCCAAAATGTTCCAAATTTCAGAAATTACTCAACCTTGTTATTATTTTACTCCCTTAAGAATGGAGCGTTATTTTGAAGCTAAATTTTCAAATTTGCAGATTCTTTTTGATCTCGTCAAACACAGACATGGTAAGGCAAAACTGATAATTTGCACTTACCATTTCTGTTGTTGTTTTGAGATCCTGTTCGTGACGCCACTTTGTTGTGGAATTTCTGAATACTCAGGTTAACTCAGTCACTAGGAAGGAAGAGGCCCCGAAGCTGCTGATGTCTTACAAAGAAGGTTTATTGAAGCTTGATCAAGGAGCAATTGTCAGGTCTCCACCATTGATGTGCTCACTGCGTGAAGCCCTCACAACTCTGCCCTTTCCCCCCTGGTGCTCAGTGTTTTACCCCCTTATCATGTTTTGACTTACTTGGCTCCTCTGGCATCTCTGACCCTGGATGCCACAAAGACTGGCTCCATGGTCCCTACTACAGACACAGCTGTACAGATAATGGTGGAGCTCCTAGATAGGACTCCACTCCAATAACGTCAACAGAGGGACACCCTGACCTCTCTAACAAGGAGAGAGGAATAGTAGAAAATTCCATCACAGTTACCTAAACCTAACCAGGTTGTTTCCTGTGAAGACGGAAATTTATTTTGAAAACACTGTATGCGTGAAATGAGTGGAAATTGTAAACCCAGTATTAGTAGTAGTAGTTTAAAGAGCGACAAAGAGCATGCAGGGAGTAGATTGTGGTTGATGAATGGGTCAAACACAGGACTTTCACCCCAGAGACCGGGGTTTGACTTATTACCTGTTATTGGTATCGTGACTTCAGGCAAAGGAGGCACTGTTATGATGACACAAGATACTTTTGGGTGTGCTTCTCTAAAGTTTTCTGAATAAAGTATGGAGTTTTTTTAAAAATCTATTATTTGCATATACATTCCCTCCTTGGCCCATCTTTCCTGGATTAATAAAATTTGATAAAAGCTGCAGACTGGTAGTCCATAACATGCATGTATTTCAATGGCAGCAACAATTCAGTTTTATCTGTATTTCAAGCGTTTCCATTTAGGTGTACAGTTTGACTTTTCATTTCAAGATGATTGCTGTATATTATTGTGTAAATGTATAAAAATTAGGGCTGTCAAAATGAATACGATAACGTTTTAACGCCACTAATTTCTTTAACGCATTAATGCAACTTTTGATTTTTAGGTTGTAGCGGACTCTGTCTTTAAGCTAGAGTGAACATACGGCATCATGTGAAACTAAAAAACTTAAGGTATCCATTGGTACCAACCATGTCATACTAGCTTTTCACGAAGGAGGTTAAAATAACGCTCCAAAGTTGTGCTAAATTTTGGCGGGGAAAACTGGCATGGCCATTTTCAAAGGGGTCCCTTGACCTCTGACCTCAAGATATGTGAATGAAAATGGGTTCTATGTGTACCCACGAGTCTCCCCTTTACAGACATGCCCACTTGCCTACTTGTATTTTGTGTTTCTACTACAAATATATATATTCCTCATACTGTCTGCCTGAATATGCCTGAATTTACCCTCTGTCTGAAACGCTCTGTTTTAGCTCATTTAAGTTACGCTGCTAGGCAACAGTTTGGGTCCACTTCCTGTCAGCTGATGTCAGGTAGTGTCTAGAAGGGAACCTGCAAACTGGGGAAACTCTTGCGAGATTGTTAAGGTTAGGCATTGACCTCGAATGGTTAAGGTTAGGATAAGTCATCGGGCAGCAGGTCTCGTGAGTTTTTGTACGTTTTTGCAGATCTCAGATCAGATTTTGCAATTTGCGGCTTCCTTCTAGACATGGCCTTGATGTCATTCACATACACTGCAACTGGAAATAAACTGGGACACATTTAGAATGTTTACGTTAAAAACTGTTTATTGGTCTATATATTGTATATTTGTGACATCACAAAATTACAGAAATCCTGACGGCTTGTTTTAAGGCACAGTTTCTGAATACGGGCTGTGTGTATTTCTCCATGGATTGAGCGTTTCATACTTTCACAGTATTTATATAGCACTTACATCGGCTTTATAATGAAAAAGACATGAACATTTTTTTCTATTTTTACAATATGGGACCTTTAAGGAAAAAATTCTTTAGTATGAATGCAATATCACAACAGGATTTTTTTTTTTTTTAAGTATATTATTAATTTTATTATTTTAATTTTATTTAATCTTTTTGGAAAGATTTTCATTTAAATAGATAACCACTATCTATTCATTGCAGTATGACAAACTGCACACCCAGTTACAGGATATTTACCTCCGCCAAGGCCAAAGGCCTAGAAAGGAGGTTATTTTTTCCCCGGCGTTGGTTTGTTTGTTTGTTTGTCTGTCTGTCTGTCTGTCCTTCTGTTGACAGGATAACTCAAAAAGTTCGCGATGGATTTGAATGAATGTAGCACAATGAGCAATCCATTAGATTTTGGTGGCGATCCGGATAATGATCCAGATTCAGGAATTTTTTTAAGAATTCCGATCAGCCTGAGCATTAAGACCACAGGCTATAACACATGAGCAGTGTAACTGATGACGCGTTAATGACGCATGACGCCGCCTTTTTCCTCCTTCTGAGAACAGAGATACTTGTGTGGATGTGTGGCGAGACTCCGAGGTGCTGGAGCTGCTGTCCGTCCGCGGTGAGAAAGAAAAAAGCGGTAGATGACGGGATGAGAGACAACGTAGTGTAACGTTATACAGACATAACAAGGCTGCTGAATGAGAGAGGCATCCGCTGATTATATATATTTGTTTTTATTACATTTTATTAATTTTATTATTTTAATTTTACTTTTTTAATTTTTAGATTTACATTTAAATATATAATCACTATCTATTTATTGCAGTATGACTAACTAGACACCCAGTTTGTCATACTGCAAATATATAAATAAAGTAAAAAAACATGTACACATTGTACATTATTTTTTTTACCCTATTCATCATTCCTTCAGAATTCACACAAACCCATCCTCAAGCGGGCAAGGAAAAACTCCCCTCCAAAACCTTTCATAGGTAAAGAAGGGAAGAAACCTTGAGAAGGACCACACAAGAGGGGACCCCCTTCCTGGGCTGATGGTACCTGGTGGGCTGCATGGCAGACATAAGTTAAGGGCTGAATCTCAAAATCACTTTGGGATTCCTAGTACTGTTATTAGCAGCCCTACTTATAACCCAGACTGACGAGCTGTCAGAGTACTACTCTAGACGACAGGTGAGGATCTTACCACCACACGTCGGTATCTTAAGGAGTGGCTAACATGCTCTGATCGAGGGCAAGTATGATTAGGACCGCCAACACGTGTGTGTTTCAAAGTGTTTGTGCCCGCCGCTACAGGAGCTGTACCCTGAATGCCATCAACTTTTTTCGATTCAGGCGGCCTCGCGTCCAACAACCAATTCCTGTGGTCTTCCCTCGTAAAAGGTGTTAAGTTGGGCTGAATCCAGTTCCTCTCCAGCTCCGTCTTCCTCACCTGCTCCTGGGCATCTGTACCAGAGGTAGGCCGGTTCAAACTTACCTTATAGTTAGCCCGGTGTGGACTTCCTCTGGTTTTCCTCAGTGAAATAGGTGGGAGAACCCGCCTAGTTACTGTCCTCGGTACACTGTCTGTGTCAGGTTTTGGTGTTGCCTTTGCTCGCCGTTGGATAGGTGGGAGAATCCTTTTTGGGGGTGGCAGTGTGGGCTGGAGTGTTCCTGGTGCCTTCTTGATGTCAGCAGTGGTTCCTTTACTCTGCTGCTGACTAGCAAACCTCACACTACGGTTTTTAACGGTGCCATCACGGGGAGGTGGTGCAGGCTTCACGCCAACCAGCTTACCTAATGTCCTCGGTACACTCACTGTGTCAGGTTTCGGTGTTGCCTTTGCTCTCCGTTGGATAGATGGGAGAATCCGTTTTTGGGGTAGCGGTGTGGGCTGGAGTGTTCCAGCTGCAGGATCAGCCTCAGATGGAACCTTCGGTGACATCCCTGTCATGTACACCCTCAGGAAGTTTTTCTCTGGAAAAAAATAACAAAAAACACAACATTAGTCTTTTCTAAAACATGTGCAAGTTGTGATAAATTCATTGATCTTTTATAATTTTTTTAGTGATGTCCCATTAAGTATTTTTGATATGATTGGGATTTACTTGATTATTTGACTAATAAATAGCCCTAATACAAGAATATTTATGATATTGATTCAATGTTCCTGTGTTGCTATTGGGGAAATATTTGGCTGTCTTTTATCAATCTGAAAAAGCTGAAACTAGCATTAGGCTACTTGACTGATCCAATACAATGGCCTTGATCGGATTAGCTGGGACATCACAAATTATTACTTAAAATATGATATTTGAATAATAGCTTACCCCACATCTCCTGGTGGTTGAAGATCAGAATCTTAAGATCATCTTCAGGGTGAGATGCTCTGAAAGCGTCTATCTCCGACAAAAACTGTGCTATAAAGCCAGAGACATCGGCTGGTTGATAGAGCATTACAGCTCTGGAAATGCACTCCAGCATGCTCTTAAGTCCATACGGACTCGCACGGAGGGTTTCCATCATGCAGTCTCTCTGCAAGTTTCCCGTCAAATTGACGGATCTTAGAAACTTCTGCCTCATCCTGTAAAGTGGAAGAAAGTTCTATTATCTGCTGTAGTCTAAAGTTACTTTCAGTAACTCTCTGTGTCTTGCTGTCCAACCGTCTGTGGCAGTCTGGTATAGATTCCTTAAAGGGGAGTTTTGCCCTTGTGACACGATTAAGCCCACGTTCTGTTCCATGACATCATCAATATGCCTGTGATGATGTCATGCAATGTTTCCCCTCTGACGTCACAGAGCAGAGCTGTGTTGTCATAGAAACCATAGTTGTGTTCTAAGTTCTATTTATTGTGCCACTTTTTCTTTTTTTTGGAATGTCTCCATCCTGAGAGTCTGTGATGCCACTGTGACCTTCAACCACAGTGGCACACTTCAGACACAAAACCTTTTTTTTCTTCACTTTTCTTTTCCTTTTCCACTCATAACCCGGACGGACTACAATATCAATCTACCTGCACCACCTGGAAAATTACAGGTCCAATCTGAGGTCAGACCTGTATGGAGCATGCTCTATAAACCACCATCAACTAAAACTACTAGTTATTTACAATGGAGCATCTTGCATGGTATTGTTGCAGTGAATGCTTTTGTATCCATGTTAAATCCTACAGTCTCAGATGGTTGTCCCCTTTGCTTGGTAAGGGAGACCATATTTCATTGTTTTGTACATTGTCCTAGATTAATGCCTTTATTTGGAACACTTAGTGCATTATTGACGTCTTTCGGGGAGCATTTCACTAAACAGATGTTTATTTAGTTCGTCTTATGGTAAAAAAAAGAAGAAGAAAAGGGCAACTGCTGAATTTCCTTTTTGGTCAAGCAAAATTGGCAATCTATTTAAGCAGGAAAGAAAAACTGGATAGAGGGCAGAGGCGTGACTGTTTATTAGTTTTCAAGAGTCTAGTTAGAGCACGGGTATTGCTGGACTATAAATATTATGTCAAAATGGAGGATTTGGATGCTTTTCAAAATGAGTGGGATTATACATACTTTTCTCTTTAAAGGACTTGGAAATGACTTTTGCAAATGTGTTAATTTAATTTAAGTATTGTTTGTTTGTGTTTTTATATTATAGTCTGTGATTGTCTTTGTTGCAAACCATTGTGAATGTAGAACAAATTTTATCTGAATAAATGATTGTTAAAAAACTCAAAATCTCTCTCCCTCTCCCTCTCAAATTCAAATAAGCTTTTTTTGTCATGAATGTTCAGGTTACATTATTGCCAAAGCTAAATTACACATTAATAAATAATTACATTTCACAAGAAATAATCACAAAATAATCACAATCGCAATATACCAAATACATTTTAAACAGACATTCTTTTACAAATGTAGTCAATCAGAAACATGTTCAGAGCTTGTAGCACCTCTTATTCTATGGCAACAGTCAACATATTTTGACCAGGCGCCTCATCCTCATCATCAGAGACGATGTACAGGCGGAGGTTGTCGGGTCGGATCGGCTGCGGGAGCACCTCGGCACGTTCAGCGACGCCGTCTGAACTCTGAGAGGAGCCACCTGAGGGCACAAGAATGTACATGCATATTAATATTGTATAAATATACATACACATGAACATTGCTTTGTGATTGCTCAACGAGGAGATAAGAGGCTCCTTATCAAACGTGTACTTTTATGTACAAATGCAGATTCTAGCACTCAGATCCACTTTTACAGGGAAATGTAACTACGTGGAAAAGATGACTCCCAAAATAAAAGTCCAATCACATTGGCTGGATTACGTATAAGAGGACATCCAAAGGACTATTTACACACAGCAGTGAAAAGGCTAACTCACTGCAGCAGTGGGTATAAACACTAGTCTGTACAGTGCACCACAGACAAAAAATATGTATTTGACAAGCTTTAGGACACCATAGGCCTTGAGGAAGTAAAACGGTTGTATTCAGTCAGATGTAGTTACATTCACAGTCTACAGTTATGTCTCTACTGACAAACTTGAGTGAAGAATTTGTCTTTTATCCATATTTGGATAACAAAGTTCCACATAATAATCTTGTTTATTCCTGTTTTCTTTTTTTTTTCTAAAAATCTATCTTTTGGTTGACACAGGAGGACAATCACATTCAGCCAAAACAATGAGTCACAACTCTGCTGTAGCCAATCATATTGCAACTATGCAGTGTCCCCCCACCCCCAACACCACCCCCCCCCCCCCCCCCCCAAAAAAAGAAAAATTGGATGATGTTTGAATGAACAGGTGGTTTTGAGGGAGTTTAGTGGCAGAGATTATTTTCCATGGCACTGTATGAATTGTTTCTATTATCCTAGAAGATGTTGCCGTCTTCATTACTTCCAATGGTTTGCATTGAACTGTGTATAATGCTGAGATAAAGCCAGTTTGAGGAGTGTAGGACTTCATGTGTCATTATGCACATTACACACATGCAGCCGGCAACATTACTACACATACAGTTCTCTTTATGCATCCGTGATAAAGATTCATGACCATAAAAGAATAAGAAGGATAAAAAGTAAAAATAAGAATATTTCTATTTCTATGTTCATGATCAACCACTTTCCTCTCGTTTCCCTCATAAAGAAAATAGCACACAAACAAACAAAGACCAGTTCAATGTTAATAAATGACCAACATGTTAAATACAAGCTTGTGACGAGGCTCTGGCTGCAGGCCCAGAAACAGTTCAGGCTTCTTCACAATCTGCTTAAACTCATACTAGTAAATTAGTTCACAGATTCGATGAACTTTGAACTTAAAAGGATGTATTTTAATGAAAGCTTAAACAATTAAAATCAAGCAAACTCAGCTCTCCACTTGGAGGAAGCCGCCATGTTTGTTTACACTTGTAACGTTACGTCCTTCACGCTCTGATGCGTGCTGACGTCAGCTCCTAATAATTTCACTGTCTCCATGGTGATGGTGCTCAAGAAAATATCATTTTTGGGCATTTTTCGAAAATTAGGACAGTTGCCATTTTGTTTGGTAACATTTCAACGCCAAATTTGCAAAAACAGTGTTTTCAAATCACTACATTATTATTAATACATTCTGAACATGTGGCGGGAAATTCAACAGATTCCCATCATGAAATCATTATTTTACACGGAAAAAACGTTGTGTAGGTGGCTGTTCTCACCAAATGTGTTTTATCCAATAAGGCCCACTTAATTCTTAAGCTTTAAACTCAATCAAATACAATCATTTTATCCTGAAAACACTTGCAAGTGATTTGGAGAGATTAATTAATGACTTTGGAGGAAGAAAATCGTGAACGTAGAAATGTTCTTACTTCCGTGGTAGTTGTCTGACACACCGGCAGCTCCAAGCAACAGTTGCTCCTCACGGATCGGTGACCTCGGCCGACTGAAAGCCATTTTCCAGTTGTTTTCTTCTTCGGTAATTTAATGGTAATTATCCACTAGTCCACGGTAATCCACAAGGTTCGTTCTCCAACAAATGTTTCTCGTTCTCCAACAATTCAGCTTTCCAGCGTTCAGGTTTTGAATAGCGTCTGATGTCAACTCGTGTCAAACTCAGATGCAAAAGGGGAGACGGAATGATTGACAGCTGGTATATACTGGTACCTCGGTCCTACGTCATTACGTTCCCATTACTTTTACTGACGCACGCACGCACGCACATGCGTTTCTGTGATTTCGTAAACTGTACCTTGTTCATTTTCTTCATAATCTCATTATTTTCTTTTCATGAGTACCTATTATTGACACAAAAATATATTTATTTTCTTTATTTGTGACATTTGTACTTTATGTAAATCTAAAAATCACACTTCCTCTTTGAATTTCGGATGCTGTATAGGCTATATTCATATTTGGTGTGCGCTGTATATTGATTTGGGGTGCTGTATAATGCGTAATATGTAAGGTAATGTATATTTTTGCCTCTTAGAAAAGAGTTTTTTGCAGAAAAGCAGTTTTACTTTATAATCTGCAATAACAATATTGTAGATTGGGTTTATTTATTTATTTACTTACAAGCCATTTAAATCTAAATGTTAAATCTAAATATAATTGTTAAATCTAAATGTTGAATCTAAATCTACATCTTAAATAAAGCAAATGTTGATTCACAAATATATTTTATAATAGTATTCAGACAGCTTCCATAGTGTCCATAAAATATGTTCCATATGTCCTTAATATTGTTGGGTGTTCAGAAAAGTATTAGACTTTGGTCAAAAAAGTAAAAATATCAAAGTCCAAAGAAAGCAGCAGGATTCAGTGTCTCTCCTTGAGGAGTGTTAGCTGAGCTGCACTCTCACTCAGTAAGGATCGACAGTAAGGAAATATTCTCACATTGTTTACTTACGACATTTAAAATTGTGTTCCTGGCTGTTAAAACAAAAGATTCTAGCAGATGTATCACAAATTTTTACACGTGGTCCCTGCTCTTTATGAAAAGTGTTTTCTATACAGATAATGACAAGGTGGGCGCATGATGCTCTAGTTCATTTGAGAAGGCCTGACCGATGCCTACTTGGTGTTATTCCCTCTTCTACCAGCACTGGTTCGACAAGCCAGGGACCTCTACTGGCTTGTCAGGGTATTGATCACCACTCTCTCAATAGGAGCACTGATTGTTGTGAACTCCACATCCATAATCACTTTGCCCTTTTAAATTACAGCCCAATGTTGAATAAACATGTTAAATAGCAAAAGCCATCCTTAAATCTTTCCAATGCAGATTGTTTTGTATAATCTATCTGAAGGCTACATGTGAAAGTGCTTGATCTTAGTCCCAGAGATAAATGAGGAATGAAATGGGAAGGGGAACTTCATCCTCCTCCTCATCATCATCATCATCATAGTTATGAGATATGCTTTGGAGTTGTTTCAGGCTTTTGTTAAAAAATGTTTTTATAAATATTAATATTACTAGAGATGAGTTTAAAAAAACATGATACCTTTCATATATTATCATCTCAATAAATTATCAGAAATCAGACTTTATTTTATCAATGATTTCTCTGGTTGTTTTTCCAAATTAAAGTGGAGAAGAAACTAAAGCTGTGAGTTTTTAGGCCTCAGTAAAAATCAATTGGACTGTGGTGAAACTTAAATCAAATATAATCAAACAAATATCATGGCACCTGCAAATGATTGACTATTTAATGTTATGGTAACCCAACATCACTGAAAGTCAAGGAAGTCACATAACACATAATCATTGTTGATGTCTGATGTTGTCTTTTATTAAAATCAACACCAAACCAGTCAAGTGGTAGAAAATAGTGATGAGGAAAAAACTCCCCAAAAAACTTTTTGACAGGGAAAAACCTCAGGAAGAGCAACAGAGGAGGGCTTCCTCTTCCAGGATGGACATAACGAGTCCATATGACTAAAAATGATCCGTATAATGTGAACATATATGGAGGGATGGATCCAGGAGGATGTCAAGCAGCTTCCAGGTGTCGCCAAACAGATGGAGCCTGAGCACCACGACCTCCTCTCCACCATGTAACCTAGAGAGACGACCAGATTTTTGTTTTTAGTTCACAGTGGCTTTGGTAATGTCAACGTATGTTTTCCATGTCAATAAGCCCCTTTGGACTGAATTGAATTGATAGGGGGCGGGGGACAGAGAGACAGACTGACAGAGAGAGAGACTCACTGGCTCTTCAGATAATGTCGGGGGTCTGGAAGCAAGCAGGGTGCTGAGAGTGGTTCAGTGTGTTCAGTGGACTGCTGTGGTGCTCGGATGTCCTGGGATGATCGGCTGGTCCACATCCACTCTAAGATGCTCCAGGAATGCCAAAGACACAGGAAGAGTCCTATCAGGTTTTACTGGGTTTTAAGGTGGTGGACCCAAATGCAGAGAAAGGAGGAGATGACGCAGGTATCATTCAAAGATTTAATTAAACTAACAGCGAAACAAAAAGGCAGCTGGTCCGGCATGCCATCCACAAAAAGCTTGAAAATAACAAAACTTGAAAACACAAAACACACACTAGAATATCTACTTACTGGTGACACGCAACACAGGGAAGCAACGACGAACCGACAAAGACAGAGGGGAACACACAGGCTTAAATACACAAGGGGATTACACACAGGTGGAACGAATCAGGGTGGGGCAAACAATCAGAAAAAGGCGGGAAAACAAACAAAGGCAGGAAGCAAAACTAGACAAGACACAGGAGGACCGAATTACAAAATAAAACAGGAAACACACTATGTAGACCATGACAAGTCCTGCCCTATGAAATCAAAGACAAGTCATCACTACACTTCCTCCTTTGGGTTGACAGACATCATGATGTTCTTCCACATTTCTCCTGCAGACTCAATAATCTCTAAATAAATTAACTTTTATTTGTATCGTCACAGATTTATATATATAAAAATAAAACCTGTAGGCTGTTAAATGATGTTAGCTTATAACCACTTTATGTCACCTTTGCTAGTCTTGTAGTCTTAGTAAGGACTTACTTAGTTTGTTGACTAAATCACAGGTGACCATCGCTCTCCAGCTCGTCTTGTGGTCGGCCACTCTTCTCATCTGGTCGGGAGGACCAACTTCTTCTTTGTCGTCAAGGAAACTGCTGGACGTACTGCAGGAAAAAGTAGAAAAAGACAGCTACCTGGTTAAAAAACAAGTGAAGTACAACATTGTGAGCAACATCAAAAATCATTAAAAATATGAAATAACTGATGAAGAAAATGTTGTTATTAATAATTGCCTTACCTCTGTCTGGTTCACTTTTAGTATGTAAAAAAACTCAAAGAACAACACAGTGAGTATGATAAATGATCATTAACACGTAGAAGACTTGTTAAAATACTTGTTAATGTTATTAATTATAACCAGACCTTATCAGATATAGCCATCTACTAAAATTGAAGCTCAACATCAAACAACAACAGAGAACCAAATCATTAAGTATTTTATTTATTTTATTATTTACATTTTATTAGTGGAAAGATTTTAATTTAAATAGATAATCACTATCTATTTATTGCAGTATGACAAACTGCACACCCAGTTACAGGATATTTACCTCCGCCAAGGCCAAAGGCTTAGGAGGGAGGTTATTTTTTCACCGGCGTTAGTTTGTTTGTTTGTTTGTCTGTCTGTCTGTCTGTCCTTCTGTTTATTGGTCTATATATTGTATATTTGTGACATCACAAAATTACAGAAATCCTGACGGCTTGTTTTAAGGCACAGTTTCTGAATACGTCTGAATATGTCTGTCCTTCTGTTAACAGGATTACTCCAAAAGTTCGCGATGGATTTGAATGAATGTAGCACAATGAGCAATCCATTAGATTTTGGTGGCGATCCGGATAATGATCCAGATTCAGGAATTTTTTTAAGAATTCCGATCAGCCTGAGCATTAAGACCGCAGGCTATAACACATGAGCAGTGTAACTGATGACGCGTTGATGACGCATGACGCCGCCTTTTTCCTCCTTCTGAGAGCAGAGAGAGACTTGTGTGGATGTGTGGCGAGACTCCGAGGTGCTGGAGCTGCTCTCCGTCCGCGGTGAGAAAGAAAAAAGCGGTAGATGACGGGATGAGAGACAACGTAGTGTAACGTTATACAGACATAACAAGGCTGCTGAATGAGAGAGGCATCCTGCTGATTATATATATTTGTTTTTATTACATTTTATTAATTTTATTATTTTAATTTTACTTTTTTAATTTTTAGATTTACATTTAAATATATAATCACTATCTATTTATTGCAGTATGACTAACTGGACACCCAGTTTGTCACACTGCAAATATATAAATAGAGTAAAAAAACATGTACACATTGTACATTATTTTTTTTACCCTATTCATCATTCCTTCAGAATTCACACAAACCCATCCTCAAGCGGGCAAGGAAAAACTCCCCTCCAAGACCTTTCATAGGTAAAGAAGGGAAGAAACCTTGAGAAGGACCATACAAGAGGGGACCCCCTTCCTGGGCTGATGGTACCTGGTGGGCTGCATGGCAGACATAAGTTAAGGGCTGAATCTCAAAATCACTTTGGGATTCCTAGTACTGTTATTAGCAGCCCTACTTATAACCCAGACTGACGAGCTGTCAGAGTACTACTCTAGACTACAGGTGAGGATCTTACCACCACACGTCTGTATCTTATGGAGTGGCTAACATGCTCTGATCGAGGGCAAGTATGATTAGGACCGCCAACACGTGTGTGTTTCAAAGTGTTTGTGCCCGCCGCTACAGGAGCTGTACCCTGAATGCCATCAACTTTTTTCGATTCAGGCGGCCTCGCGTCCAACAACCAATTCCTGTGGTCTTCCCTCGTAAAAGGTGTTAAGTTGGGCTGAATCCAGTTCCTCTCCAGCTCCGCCTTCCTCACCTGCTCCTGGGCATCTGTACCAGAGGTAGGCCGGTTCAAACTTACCTTATAGTTAGCCCGGTGTGGACTTCCTCTGGTTTTCCTCAGTGAAATAGGCGGGAGAACCCGCCTAGTTACTGTCCTCGGTACACTGTCTGTGTCAGGTTTTGGTGTTGCCTTTGCTCGCCGTTGGATAGGTGGGAGAATCCTTTTTGGGGGTGGCAGTGTGGGCTGGAGTGTTCCTGGTGCCTTCTTGATGTCAGCAGTGGTTCCTTTACTCTGCTGCTGACTAGCAAACCTCACACTACGGTTTTTAACGGTGCCATCACGGGGAGGTGGTGCAGGCTTCACGCCAACCGGCTTACCTAATGTCCTCGGTACACTCACTGTGTCAGGTTTCGGTGTTGCCTTTGCTCTCCGTTGGATAGATGGGAGAATCCGTTTTTGGGGTAGCGGTGTGGGCTGGAGTGTTCCAGCTGCAGGATCAGCCTCAGATGGAACCTTCGGTGACATCCCTGTCATGTACACCCTCAGGAAGTTTTTCTCTGGAAAAAAATAACAAAAAACACAACATTAGTCTTTTCTAAAACATGTGCAAGTTGTGATAAATTCATTGATCTTTTATAATTTTTTTAGTGATGTCCCATTAAGTATTTTTGATATGATTGGGATTTACTTGATTATTTGACTAATAAATAGCCCTAATACAAGAATATTTATGATATTGATTCAATGTTCCTGTGTTGCTATTGGGGAAATATTTGGCTGTCTTTTATCAATCTGACAAAGCTGAAACTAGCATTAGGCTACTTGACTGATCCAATACAATGGCCTTGATCGGATTAGCTGGGACATCACAAATTATTACTTAAAATATGATATTTGAATAATAGCTTACCCCACATCTCCTGGTGGTTGAAGATCAGAATCTTAAGATCATCTTCAGGGTGAGATGCTCTGAAAGCGTCTATCTCCGACAAAAACTGTGCTATAAAGCCAGAGACATCGGCTGGTTGATAGAGCATTACAGCTCTGGAAATGCACTCCAGCATGCTCTTAAGTCCATACGGACTCGCACGGAGGGTTTCCATCATGCAGTCTCTCTGCAAGTTTCCCGTCAAATTGACGGATCTTAGAAACTTCTGCCTCATCCTGTAAAGTGGAAGAAAGTTCTATTATCTGCTGTAGTCTAAAGTTACTTTCAGTAACTCTCTGTGTCTCGCTGTCCAACCGTCTGTGGCAGTCTGGTATAGATTCCTTAAAGGGGAGTTTTGCCCTTGTGACACGATTAAGCCCACGTTCTGTTCCATGACATCATCAATATGCCTGTGATGATGTCATGCAATGTTTCCCCTCTGACGTCACAGAGCAGAGCTGTGTTGTCATAGAAACCATAGTTGTGTTCTAAGTTCTATTTATTGTGCCACTTTTTCTTTTTTTTGGAATGTCTCCATCCTGAGAGTCTGTGATGCCACTGTGACCTTCAACCACAGTGGCACACTTCAGACACAAAACCTTTTTTTTCTTCACTTTTCTTTTCCTTTTCCACTCATAACCCGGACGGACTACAATATCAATCTACCTGCACCACCTGGAAAATTACAGGTCCAATCTGAGGTCAGACCTGTATGGAGCATGCTCTATAAACCACCATCAACTAAAACTACTAGTTATTTACAATGGAGCATCTTGCATGGTATTGTTGCAGTGAATGCTTTTGTATCCATGTTAAATCCTACAGTCTCAGATGGTTGTCCCCTTTGCTTGGTAAGGGAGACCATATTTCATTGTTTTGTACATTGTCCTAGATTAATGCCTTTATTTGGAACACTTAGTGCATTATTGACGTCTTTCGGGGAGCATTTCACTAAACAGATGTTTATTTAGTTCGTCTTATGGTAAAAAAAAGAAGAAGAAAAGGGCAACTGCTGAATTTCCTTTTTGGTCAAGCAAAATTGGCAATCTATTTAAGCAGGAAAGAAAAACTGGATAGAGGGCAGAGGCGTGACTGTTTATTAGTTTTCAAGAGTCTAGTTAGAGCACGGGTATTGCTGGACTATAAATATTATGTCAAAATGGAGGATTTGGATGCTTTTCAAAATGAGTGGGATTATACATACTTTTCTCTTTAAAGGACTTGGAAATGACTTTTGCAAATGTGTTAATTTAATTTAAGTATTGTTTGTTTGTGTTTTTATATTATGGTCTGTGATTGTCTTTGTTGCAAACCATTGTGAATGTAGAACAAATTTTATCTGAATAAATGATTGTTAAAAAACTCAAAATCTCTCTCCCTCTCCCTCAAATTCAAATTCAAATAAGCTTTTTTGTCATGAATGTTCAGGTTACATTATTGCCAAAGCTAAATTACACATTAATAAATAATTACATTTCACAAGAAATAATCACAAAATAATCACAATCGCAATATACCAAATACATTTTAAACAGACATTCTTTTACAAATGTAGTCAATCAGAAACATGTTCAGAGCTTGTAGCACCTCTTATTCTATGGCAACAGTCAACATATTTTGACCAGGCGCCTCATCCTCATCATCAGAGACGATGTAGAGGCGGAGGTTGTCGGGTCGGATCGGCTGCGGGAGCACCTCGGCACGTTCAGCGACGCCGTCTGAACTCTGAGAGGAGCCACCTGAGGGCACAAGAATGTACATGCATATTAATATTGTATAAATATACATACACATGAACATTGCTTTGTGATTGCTCAACGAGGAGATAAGAGGCTCCTTATCAAATGTGTACTTTTATGCACAAATGCAGATTCTAGCACTCAGATCCACTTTTACAGGGAAATGTAACTACGTGGAAAAGATGACTCCCAAAATAAAAGTCCAATCACATTGGCTGGATTACGTATAAGAGGACATCCAAAGGACTATTTACACACAGCAGTGAAAAGGCTAACTCACTGCAGCAGTGGGTATAAACACTAGTCTGTACAGTGCACCACAGACAAAAAATATGTATTTGACAAGCTTTAGGACACCATAGGCCTTGAGGAAGTAAAACGGTTGTATTCAGTCAGATGTAGTTACATTCACAGTCTACAGTTATGTCTCTACTGACAAACTTGAGTGAAGAATTTGTCTTTTATCCATATTTGGATAACAAAGTTCCACATAATAATCTTGTTTATTCCTGTTTTCTTTTTTTTTTCTAAAAATCTATCTTTTGGTTGACACAGGAGGACAATCACATTCAGCCAAAACAATGAGTCACAACTCTGCTGTAGCCAATCAGATTGCAACTATGCAGTGTCCCCCCACCCCCAACACCACCCCCCCCCCCCCCCAAAAAAAGAAAAATTGGATGACGTTTGAATGAACAGGTGGTTTTGAGGGAGTTTAGTGGCAGAGATTATTTTCCATGGCACTGTATGAATTGTTTCTATTATCCTAGAAGATGTTGCCGTCTTCATTACTTCCAATGGTTTGCATTGAACTGTGTATAATGCTGAGATAAAGCCAGTTTGAGGAGTGTAGGACTTCATGTGTCATTATGCACATTACACACATGCAGCCGGCAACATTACTACACATACAGTTCTCTTTATGCATCCGTGATAAAGATTCATGACCATAAAAGAATAAGAAGAATAAAAAGTAAAAATAAGAATATTTCTATTTCTATGTTCATGACCAACCACTTTCCTCTCGTTTCCCTCATAAAGAAAATAGCACACAAACAAACAAAGACCAGTTCAATGTTAATAAATGACCAACATGTTAAATACAAGCTTGTGACGAGGCTCTGGCTGCAGGCCCAGAAACAGTTCAGGCTTCTTCACAATCTGCTTAAACTCATACTAGTAAATTAGTTCACAGATTCCATGAACTTTGAACTTAAAAGGATGTATTTTAATGAAAGCTTAAACAATTAAAATCAAGCAAACTCAGCTCTCCACTTGGAGGAAGCCGCCATGTTTGTTTACACTTGTAACGTTACGTCCTTCACGCTCTGACGCGTGCTGACGTCAGCTCCTAATAATTTCACTGTCTCCATGGTGATGGTGCTCAAGAAAATATCATTTTTTGGCATTTTTCGAAAATTAGGACAGTTGCCATTTTGTTTGGTAACATTTCAACGCCAAATTTGCAAAAACAGTGTTTTCAAATCACTACATTATTATTAATACATTCTGAACATGTGGCGGGAAATTCAACAGATTCCCATCATGAAATCATTATTTTACACGGAAAAAACGTTGTGTAGGTGGCTGTTCTCACCAAATGTGTTTTATCCAATAAGGCCCACTTAATTCTTTAGCTTTAAACTCAATCAAATACAATCATTTTATCCTGAAAACACTTGCAAGTGATTTGGAGAGATTAATTAATGACTTTGGAGGAAGAAAATCGTGAACGTAGAAATGTTCTTACTTCCGTGGTAGTTGTCTGACACACCGGCAGCTCCAAGCAACAGTTGCTCCTCACGGATCGGTGACCTCGGCCGACTGAAAGCCATTTTCCAGTTGTTTTCTTCTTCGGTAATTTAATGGTAATTATCCACTAGTCCACGGTAATCCACAAGGTTCGTTCTCCAACAAATGTTTCTCGTTCTCCAACAATTCAGCTTTCCAGCGTTCAGGTTTTGAATAGCGTCTGATGTCAACTCGTGTCAAACTCAGATGCAAAAGGGGAGACGGAATGATTGACAGCTGGTATATACTGGTACCTCGGTCCTACGTCATTACGTTCCCATTACTTTTACTGACGCACGCACGCACGCACATGCGTTTCTGTGATTTCATAAACTGTACCTTGTTCATTTTCTTCATAATCTCATTATTTTCTTTTCATGAGTACCTATTATTGACACAAAAATATATTTATTTTCTTTATTTGTGACATTTGTACTTTATGTAAATCTAAAAATCACACTTCCTCTTTGAATTTCGGATGCTGTATAGGCTATATTCATATTTGGTGTGCGCTGTATATTGATTTGGGGTGCTGTATAATGCGTAATATGTAAGGTAATGTATATTTTTGCCTCTTAGAAAAGAGTTTTTTGCAGAAAAGCAGTTTTACTTTATAATCTGCAATAACAATATTGTAGATTGGGTTTATTTATTTATTTACTTACAAGCCATTTAAATCTAAATGTTAAATCTAAATATAATTGTTAAATCTAAATGTTGAATCTAAATCTACATCTTAAATAAAGCAAATGTTGATTCACAAATATATTTTATAATAGTATTCAGACAGCTTCCATAGTGTCCATAAAATATGTTCCATATGTCCTTAATATTGTTGGGTGTTCAGAAAAGTATTAGACTTTGGTCAAAAAAGTAAAAATATCAAAGTCCAAAGAAAGCAGCAGGATTCAGTGTCTCTCCTTGAGGAGTGTTAGCTGAGCTGCACTCTCACTCAGTAAGGATCGACAGTAAGGAAATATTCTCACATTGTTTACTTACGACATTTAAAATTGTGTTCCTGGCTGTTAAAACAAAAGATTCTAGCAGATGTATCACAAATTTTTACACGTGGTCCCTGCTCTTTATGAAAAGTGTTTTCTATACAGATAATGACAAGGTGGGCGCATGATGCTCTAGTTCATTTGAGAAGGCCTGACCGATGCCTACTTGGTGTTATTCCCTCTTCTACCAGCACTGGTTCGACAAGCCAGGGACCTCTACTGGCTTGTCAGGGTATTGATCACCACTCTCTCAATAGGAGCACTGATTGTTGTGAACTCCACATCCATAATCACTTTGCCCTTTTAAATTAAAGCCCAATGTTGAATAAACATGTTAAATAGCAAAAGCCATCCTTAAATCTTTCCAATGCAGATTGTTTTGTATAATCTATCTGAAGGCTACATGTGAAAGTGCTTGATCTTAGTCCCAGAGATAAATGAGGAATTAAATTGGAAGGGGACCCTCATCATCATCATCATCATCATCATCATCATCATAGTTATGAGATATGCTTTGGAGTTGTTTCAGGCTTTGTTAAAAAATGTTTTAATATAATATATAATATAAAATGTGGTATAAAATAAATATATAAAATGTTTAATATAAATATTAATATTACTAGAGATGAGTTTAAAAAACATGATACCTTTCATATATTATCATCTCAATACATTATCAGAAATCAGACTTTATTTTATCAATGATTTCTCTGGTTGTTTTTCCAAATTAAAGTGGAGAAGAAACTAAAGCTGTGAGTTTTTAGGCCTCAGTAAAAATCATTTGGACTGTGGTGAAACTTAAATCAAATATAATCAAACAAATATCATGGCACCTGCAAATGATTGACTATTTAATGTTATGGTAACCCAACATCACTGAAAGTCAAGGAAGTCACATAACACATAATCATTGTTGATGTCTGATGTTGTCTTTTATTAAAATCAACACCAAACCAGTCAAGTGGTAGAAAATAGTGATGAGGAAAAAACTCCCCAAAAAACTTTTTGACAGGGAAAAACCTCAGGAAGAGCAACAGAGGAGGGCTTCCTCTTCCAGGATGGACATAACGAGTCCATATGACTAAAAATGATCCGTATAATGTGAACATATATGGAGGGATGGATCCAGGAGGATGTCAAGCAGCTTCCAGGTGTCGCCAAACAGATGGAGCCTGAGCACCACGACCTCCTCTCCACCATGTAACCTAGAGAGAGGACCAGATTTTTGTTTTTAGTTCACAGTGGCTTTGGTAATGTCAACGTATGTTTTCCATGTCAATAAGCCCCTTTGGACTGAATTGAATTGATAGGGGGCGGGGGACAGAGAGACAGACTGACAGAGAGAGAGACTCACTGGCTCTTCAGATAATGTCGGGGGTCTGGAAGCAAGCAGGGTGCTGAGAGTGGTTCAGTGTGTTCAGTGGACTGCTGTGGTGCTCGGATGTCCTGGGATGATCGGCTGGTCCACATCCACTCTAAGATGCTCCAGGAATGCCAAAGACACAGGAAGAGTCCTGCCCTATGAAATCAAAGACAAGTCATCACTACACTTCCTCCTTTGGGTTGACAGACATCATGATGTTCTTCCACATTTCTCCTGCAGACTCAATAATCTCTAAATAAATTAACTTTTATTTGTATCGTCACAGATTTATATATATAAAAATAAAACCTGTAGGCTGTTAAATGATGTTAACTTTAGCTTATAACCACTTTATGTCACCTTTGCTAGTCTTGTAGTCTTAGTAAGGACTTACTTAGTTTGTTGACTAAATCACAGGTGACCATCGCTCTCCAGCTCGTCTTGTGGTCGGCCACTCTTCTCATCTGGTCGGGAGGACCAACTTCTTCTTTGTCGTCAAGGAAACTGCTGGACGTACTGCAGGAAAAAGTAGAAAAAGACAGCTACCTGGTTAAAAAACAAGTGAAGTACAACATTGTGAGCAACATCAAAAATCATTAAAAATATGAAATAACTGATGAAGAAAATGTTGTTATTAATAATTGCCTTACCTCTGTCTGGTTCACTTTTAGTATGTAAAAAAACTCAAAGAACAACACAGTGAGTATGATAAATGATCATTAACACGTAGAAGACTTGTTAAAATACTTGTTAATGTTATTAATTATAACCAGACCTTATCAGATATAGCCATCTACTAAAATTGAAGCTCAACATCAAACAACAACAGAGAACCAAATCATTAAGTATTTTATTTATTTTATTATTTACATTTTATTAGTGGAAAGATTTTAATTTAAATAGATAATCACTATCTATTTATTGCAGTATGACAAACTGCACACCCAGTTACAGGATATTTACCTCCGCCAAGGCCAAAGGCTTAGGAGGGAGGTTATTTTTTCACCGGCGTTAGTTTGTTTGTTTGTTTGTCTGTCTGTCTGTCTGTCCTTCTGTTTATTGGTCTATATATTGTATATTTGTGACATCACAAAATTACAGAAATCCTGACGGCTTGTTTTAAGGCACAGTTTCTGAATACGTCTGAATATGTCTGTCCTTCTGTTAACAGGATTACTCCAAAAGTTCGCGATGGATTTGAATGAATGTAGCACAATGAGCAATCCATTAGATTTTGGTGGCGATCCGGATAATGATCCAGATTCAGGAATTTTTTTAAGAATTCCGATCAGCCTGAGCATTAAGACCGCAGGCTATAACACCTGAGCAGTGTAACTGATGACGCGTTGATGACGCATGACGCCGCCTTTTTCCTCCTTCTGAGAGCAGAGAGAGACTTGTGTGGATGTGTGGCGAGACTCCGAGGTGCTGGAGCTGCTCTCCGTCCGCGGTGAGAAAGAAAAAAGCGGTAGATGACGGGATGAGAGACAACGTAGTGTAACGTTATACAGACATAACAAGGCTGCTGAATGAGAGAGGCATCCTGCTGATTATATATATTTGTTTTTATTACATTTTATTAATTTTATTATTTTAATTTTACTTTTTTAATTTTTAGATTTACATTTAAATATATAATCACTATCTATTTATTGCAGTATGACTAACTGGACACCCAGTTTGTCACACTGCAAATATATAAATAGAGTAAAAAAACATGTACACATTGTACATTATTTTTTTTACCCTATTCATCATTCCTTCAGAATTCACACAAACCCATCCTCAAGCGGGCAAGGAAAAACTCCCCTCCAAGACCTTTCATAGGTAAAGAAGGGAAGAAACCTTGAGAAGGACCACACAAGAGGGGACCCCCTTCCTGGGCTGATGGTACCTGGTGGGCTGCATGGCAGACTTAAGTTAAGGGCTGAATCTCAAAATCACTTTGGGATTCCTAGTACTGTTATTAGCAGCCCTCCTTATAACCCAGACTGACGAGCTGTCAGAGTACTACTCTAGACTACAGGTGAGGATCTTACCACCACACGTCTGTATCTTATGGAGTGGCTAACATGCTCTGATCGAGGGCAAGTATGATTAGGACCGCCAACACGTGTGTGTTTCAAAGTGTTTGTGCCCGCCGCTACAGGAGCTGTACCCTGAATGCCATCAACTTTTTTCGATTCAGGCGGCCTCGCGTCCAACAACCAATTCCTGTGGTCTTCCCTCGTAAAAGGTGTTAAGTTGGGCTGAATCCAGTTCCTCTCCAGCTCCGTCTTCCTCACCTGCTCCTGGGCATCTGTACCAGAGGTAGGCCGGTTCAAACTTACCTTATAGTTAGCCCGGTGTGGACTTCCTCTGGTTTTCCTCAGTGAAATAGGCGGGAGAACCTGCCTAGTTACTGTCCTCGGTACACTGTTTGTGTCAGGTTTTGGTGCTGCCTTTGCTCGCCGTTGGATAGGTGGGAGAATCCTTTTTGGGGGTGGCAGTGTGGGCTGGAGTGTTCCTGGTGCCTTCTTGATGTCAGCAGTGGTTCCTTTACTCTGCTGCTGACTAGCAAACCTCACACTACGGTTTTTAACGGTGCCATCACGGGGAGGTGGTGCAGGCTTCACGCCAACCGGCTTACCTAATGTCCTCGGTACACTGTCTGTGTCAGGTTTTGGTGTTGCCTTTGCTCTCCGTTGGATAGATGGGAGAATCCGTTTTTGGGGTAGCGGTGTGGGCTGGAGTGTTCCTGGTGCCTTCTTGATGTCAGCAGTGGTTCCTTTACTCTGCTGCTGACTAGCAAACCTCACACTACCTTTTTTCACGGTGCCATCACGGGGAGGTGGTGCAGGCTTCACGCCAACCGGCTTACCTAATGTCCTCGGTACACTCACTGTGTCAGGTTTCGGTGTTGCCTTTGCTCTCCGTTGGATAGATGGGAGAATCCGTTTTTGGGGTAGCGGTGTGGGCTGGAGTGTTCCAGCTGCAGGATCAGCCTCAGATGGAACCTTCGGTGACATCCCTGTCATGTACACCCTCAGGAAGTTTTTCTCTGGAAAAAAAATAACAAAAAACACAACATTAGTCTTTTCTAAAACATGTGCAAGTTGTGATAAATTCATTGATCTTTTATAATTTTTTAGTGATGTCCCATTAAGTATTTTTGATATGATTGGGATTTACTTGATTATTTGACTAATAAATAGCCCTAATACAAGAATATTTATGATATTGATTCAATGTTCCTGTGTTGCTATTGGGGAAATATTTGGCTGTCTTTTATCAATCTGACAAAGCTGAAACTAGCATTAGGCTACTTGACTGATCCAATACAATGGCCTTGATCGGATTAGCTGGGACATCACAAATTATTACTTAAAATATGATATTTGAATAATAGCTTACCCCACATCTCCTGGTGGTTGAAGATCAGAATCTTAAGATCATCTTCAGGGTGAGATGCTCTGAAAGCGTCTATCTCCGACAAAAACTGTGCTATAAAGCCAGAGACATCGGCTGGTTGATAGAGCATTACAGCTCTGGAAATGCACTCCAGCATGCTCTTAAGTCCATACGGACTCGCACGGAGGGTTTCCATCATGCAGTCTCTCTGCAAGTTTCCCGTCAAATTGACGGATCTTAGAAACTTCTGCCTCATCCTGTAAAGTGGAAGAAAGTTCTATTATCTGCTGTAGTCTAAAGTTACTTTCAGTAACTCTCTGTGTCTCGCTGTCCAACCGTCTGTGGCAGTCTGGTATAGATTCCTTAAAGGGAGTTTTGCCCTTGTGACACGATTAAGCCCACGTTCTGTTCCATGACATCATCAATATGCCTGTGATGATGTCATGCAATGTTTCCCCTCTGACGTCACAGAGCAGAGCTGTGTTGTCATAGAAACCATAGTTGTGTTCTAAGTTCTATTTATTGTGCCACTTTTTCTTTTTTTTGGAATGTCTCCATCCTGAGAGTCTGTGATGCCACTGTGACCTTCAACCACAGTGGCACACTTCAGACACAAAACCTTTTTTTTCTTCACTTTTCTTTTCCTTTTCCACTCATAACCCGGACGGACTACAATATCAATCTACCTGCACCACCTGGAAAATTACAGGTCCAATCTGAGGTCAGACCTGTATGGAGCATGCTCTATAAACCACCATCAACTAAAACTACTAGTTATTTACAATGGAGCATCTTGCATGGTATTGTTGCAGTGAATGCTTTTGTATCCATGTTAAATCCTACAGTCTCAGATGGTTGTCCCCTTTGCTTGGTAAGGGAGACCATATTTCATTGTTTTGTACATTGTCCTAGATTAATGCCTTTATTTGGAACACTTAGTGCATTATTGACGTCTTTCGGGGAGCATTTCACTAAACAGATGTTTATTTAGTTCGTCTTATGGTAAAAAAAAGAAGAAGAAAAGGGCAACTGCTGAATTTCCTTTTTGGTCAAGCAAAATTGGCAATCTATTTAAGCAGGAAAGAAAAACTGGATAGAGGGCAGAGGCGTGACTGTTTATTAGTTTTCAAGAGTCTAGTTAGAGCACGGGTATTGCTGGACTATAAATATTATGTCAAAATGGAGGATTTGGATGCTTTTCAAAATGAGTGGGATTATACATACTTTTCTCTTTAAAGGACTTGGAAATGACTTTTGCAAATGTCTTAATTTAATTTAAGTATTGTTTGTTTGTGTTTTTATATTATAGTCTGTGATTGTCTTTGTTGCAAACCATTGTGAATGTAGAACAAATTTTATCTGAATAAATGATTGTTAAAAAACTCAAAATCTCTCTCCCTCTCCCTCTCAAATTCAAATAAATAAGCTTTTTTGGCATGAATGTTCAGGTTACATTATTGCCAAAGCTAAATTACACATTAATAAATAATTACATTTCACAAGAAATAATCACAAAATAATCACAATCGCAATATACCAAATACATTTTAAACAGACATTCTTTTACAAATGTAGTCAATCAGAAACATGTTCAGAGCTTGTAGCACCTCTTATTCTATGGCAACAGTCAACATATTTTGACCAGGCGCCTCATCCTCATCATCAGAGACGATGTACAGGCGGAGGTTGTCGGGTCGGATCGGCTGCGGGAGCACCTCGGCACGTTCAGCGACGCCGTCTGAACTCTGAGATGAGCCACCTGAGGGCACAAGAATGTACATGCATATTAATATTGTATAAATATACATACACATGAACATTGCTTTGTGATTGCTCAACGAGGAGATAAGAGGCTCCTTATCAAACGTGTACTTTTATGCACAAATGCAGATTCTAGCACTCAGATCCACTTTTACAGGGAAATGTAACTACGTGGTGTTGTGGAATTTCTGAATACTCAGGTTAACTCAGTCACTAGGAAGGAAGAGGCCCCGAAGCTGCTGATGTCTTACAAAGAAGGTTTATTGAAGCTTGATCAAGGAGCAATTGTCAGGTCTCCACCATAGATGTGCTCTCTGCGTGAAGCCCTCACAACTCTGCCCTTTCCCCCTGGTGCTCAGTGTTTTACCCCCTTATCATGTTTTGACTTACTTGGTTCCTCTGGCATCTCTGACCCTGGATGCCACAAAGACTGGCTCCATGGTCCCTACTACAGACACAGCTGTACAGATAATGGTGGAGCTCCTAGATAGGACTCCACTCCAATAACGTCAACAGAGGGACACCCTGACCTCTCTAACAAGGAGAGAGGAATAGTAGAAAATTCCATCACAACCCCTCCTTTTTGATCGACAGATCAACACTAATTACCCCCCCAGTGTGTCCTATTAATTTGACAATTGAGCACCAGAGCATTGTCACGGTTGATCCACTTCACGCAGTAATGCCTAATTTTACAGTCAAAATCCAAAACAGTAACATAACATGATATTTATGCTAAATGTCAGATGGAACAAGTGGAATACCATACAAACATATGATGAATTTAATTCAAATCGAAAACCCTTCCCTTTAGGCATTTGTTAAGTATTATTTTAGTTGCATATAATGAAGATAATAAAACATGAATCATACATAATTATCAAAAGGTTCACCCTTAACCTCTAGCAATGACCTATGAGTTCCATCCTCAAGCCCATTAAGGCCTAGCCAGGAAAATTACCTGTAGACCTCCAAAACCCTGTAAAGGTTTATAGAGCTCTGACAGAGGTCGCAGGTCACATGCCTCTACTGACAAAAGGCCAAAAACTCTGCCTCCGTTTTACAGGAGATAGAGCAAAAAGACCAGATGCGCTAACTGCTCTATCTGGACAGGACAAAGGTAAAACCTCAGATGACAAAAGAGGGAAAACCCACATTGTCCGATCCGTTAACCCGATTCTCTTCAGGGTGATGTAGGGTAATTTACCTGATTAAGTTTCAAATATAATCCAACACACTTGATTAAATGACATCACACACTAAATTTTAAACTTAATATAAAGTCAATCTTCATTCTTTAAACAAGATAGATAATGGAACAAGAAATAAATGGAACAAAATTTAAGTAAAGAAGTAAATCATAAATCATAAATCATTTCTTCCTTTGAGATGGGGATGTCCTTACCCACTGAGGTACCCGGAAGCAGGATGCAGTTTCACCCTCCTTTCGGACACCATCAATGCAGCCCGGACACCCCCTCCCCAAATCCTTCAGTTTTCTAAATCACTCATGTAGGATCCAAGTTCATCTTAAAGAGTAAACACTTTTACTATTAATCCCTACAACCTTTGATATCAGGATACCTTGATTATTATAAAATTCACTACCTGAAAAATTGAAAACATTAAACAATTAACCCTTGAGAGAGTAACAGATCCAACTCATTCTCCGTGTTTACTGTCATCCATGTGATGAGTGTAATGTGTATGCAGTGTCTTTATAGAAAGTGTTGTGAGTGTGTACTGAGATGTGTGAGTTAATGTGACATGTATGTTTTAGTACTGCAAGATAAGTACTGTATGTGTGTGTGTTTCATGACATAATAATATGTTGTAATATTGCTTTGATTTAAAAACACAGAATCATAGGAATCAATACCACTTGTCAAATAATGAATAAGGTTGATTATATTAGATTAACACACATTTTTTTTTCTTCTTTTAAATGATTATTTCTAACTGATTAAGTCTTCTTCTTCAGCTCAGGTGCTTTGCGCACCACAGAGCCATCACTGTGGAGAGGTCTCAAGACATACGATGCACAGTGACGTGGGTGTCTTCCTTGCTGGCAAAATCAAGTATCAATTTAAACACAATCATGAAAAATAAAAACAGACGGCAGCTTATCTGACTGCCTGATCACAGTTGGAGAAATGTGAGATTACAGATCCTCTGTTTCCCCCTCCTCTTCTCCCTCCTCCTCCAGACTAAGGTCTTCTAACCCAAACGCTGAACCCAATCTTCAAACTCCTCATTATCATAATGCATTGTCTCTACATGATGGAGTGCTTGGCCTCCCACACTTATACGGACCTGGGGGGCTTGTACCACGGTTCTAGCAGTTTTCTGGACAACAACTCTGATTATTGCCCCTAAACATGTGAAGAGGAGGAGGAGAAGGATAATGGTCGCCACCAGAGTAGCTAGGAATCTGACCGGCCCTGAACCCCAGGAACCAAACAGCCCTGAAAAATCTCCAATATTAAAACCGTGTTCAAGATGTAATTCTTTGATACCTAAGGCGGTGTCATGTGCCATATTCATTACATCGGTGGTGGCGTCAGAAATGTAGGAACAACACTCGGTGCCTATGAGCTTACATGTTCCACCTTGAGCTGCTAGTAGCATATCAAGTGCCATGCGGTTCTGTAAAGCCACCGTCTTGACCTCTTGTAGTTCTTTGTGTTCGGCCAACATTGCCCTACTGGAAGTGTTGAGGTGACTCTCTAAGACTTTTGACAAGGAGGCAAGCTCCTGTTGGCTGAAATAAATACCATACCAGGGTAGGAAGATGCTGGCTATTTTCTGACCGGTGGAAATTCCTCGTTTATGCCTATGTAATGGGGTGTACAAAGAAGCTATTTCCTTGGACTCTACTTCTCGAATTAGGGGAATCAAATATGCTAAGTAGCAGACTCCATGGGGGCCCTCTTCTGGTACGCAGCGGTAGGCTCTGTCACCACACACTAGAAACACTCTCTCAGGTAGCGCGGATTGTTTTAGAGTGACGTTCACCACATTATGACAACTACTGTCTCCTAGCTCATCGTGACCTGTTCCTACTCCTCGGAAGCAAAGAGAAACATTCTGTAACTCATGAATGGCCACTGGGGGCAGATATGTTGAACAATCTCGTAGGGGTGTTTGTTGTTCCTGTAACGGTGTGTTGCACTCGCGTGTTCTTATCTTAATTGATCCTACGTTTCTCGTGCCAAACCATGGTTGTATGTACACTGATGCTTCGACTAAAGCAGTGGCGGTGTGTGGCTGAGGTACACACACCTGACCTCCTGGAGGGTTTGAACAATTAGTTTGGACAAGAATAATTTGGACTCTGTACTCGAAGCTGACTTCTATGTACGCCTCAATGTGTGCAATATGGAACAGAACCGAGTAATTAAATCCAATTGGTAGATATTTTTCATTTACTAGTTTGGTGACATAATCAGCGAGATTTTTGTTGAGTGGTGACTGAGCGGGCTCCATTGGATAAGTTGGAGTGTAACAGGAGTCTGCTTCTTTTTCCATCCTGGATGCTAAATCATTCCAATTAAGCACCTTATAATCAGCTTTTGAAAATGGGATTGGATTAAACATTGGAGCATGCATGGAAGAAGGCATATTCTGACACAACCAGCAGTTACTAAGATTTCTCTCTCTTGCGTAATCAATCATTAAGCTAATGGCCGTGTTTGTTTCCTGTTGGAGTGGTCTCTGGTCTCTAAGTGACGTTTTTCCTGTAATTAGTTCTTCTCGTTCACCTATGTTGTTAGTGGATTCAAAACCTGTTGGTTGGAAGAGATAGTCTCGTATATCTTCTCTCAGAACAGTGAGGTAACAGCCCTCTACGTGACCTTTGACCTCTTGATAGCTCGCGTCCCAGTCATAACAAACTGGGTGGAGCTTGAGCTGTTGTTTTGTAAAACACCACAATTCAAGAGGCCTGGACCCAGGGGAGAGAGAGGTGTACTTTACTCGTGACCGTCCTGGGCTCCCCCTCTCTGTCTCCACCTGTCGCCCATCCTCCGTCGCCCACCACCATTTACCTCCTGTATAACTCTGGGGGTGGGCCAAAAAACACTTACCTGGTTCACATCTGTCGCTTGGACAGTCAAAGGTGATCAATGCTCTGTTTCTTTTAACGGTTGCAAGCACTGGATTGCTTGTTGTTCTACCGAGCTCAAAGCTCCGCTCGGCGCCTGGAACATGGGGTCCCCCATGCTCCGATGTCCTCAGACTAGGTTGCTCGGTCCCCTGACCGAGCCCACTCAGCAGTAAGAGGAGAAGGAGTGACCGTCTTGTCACGTGCCATCTCCCTGCATTACCTCTGCAGCAGCCGGAGGTGCTGCTCTGCACCTCGTAGCATGCACCCATTCCGCTCTGCCTTTGACCTTTACTGCTGTTCTGGTCACCAACAGTACCTGGTATGGGCCTTTCCACCTAGGAAACAAACAGAGAACACACCTTGTCCAAGGACTTAATTAGTACTTTATCACCAACTTTGAAAAGGGTACATTTCTCTCGTCCGAGGGTTTTGGGAGCCGTTCTGCCACCTGTAATTGATACCTTCTTAAAACTTTGGTTAGTGCTTTAACATAATCAACCAGGGATTCCTCAGTCCAAAGCAGCGAAGTTTTATTTGGTGTCAACGGGGGACTTGACCCTGTTGACATTGATCTTCCCATGAGCACCTCGTGTGGGCTTAGCCCTGTCGTAGCACTTGGTGTACTGCGAATGGAGTACAACATAATTCGTCAGTCCATTTCAGACCTGTTGTTGTCAACAAGTATTTGAAAACTTTTGAATTTGGCATATGTACAAAATCGATCTGTATATTTACAAAAGCGCCCGATTGTGGCGGTGGATGGTCATGTTTTATCAAACTGTTCTTTCTCCTGGTTTGTTGGCATGTCGTGCACCTTTCTCCAAGTGTTTGTGAGACCTGTGTGATGCCTGGCGCAAACCATTGTGAACAAATTACCTCATTCATCCCCCCTCTTCCTACATGTGCAGGTCCATGTGCCACATGTGCTAGCCCATGTAGGAGAGAACGAGGACAGATATGGCTTTCATGGTAATTTTTATACGTGGCTCAGAAACTCTGTTCTTAACAGAAATCAATATGTTTTTATTAATCACGTCTCAGTCATTCACTATGAATGAATGAATGAATGAATTAATTAATAGTGAATATAAACCAACACTGTATCCATTTCACACAACAACGTTCATATACTCAAAGACTGAAAAAAAAAAAAAATAGGCTGAAGCCCCAAGGCTTATTGTTGCCTCTCCTATACAATCAATAAATTAACCAGAATATCAGCATTACAAAGGAAAGAAAAAATCAAATTTACTCTAAATTGTAATCCTTACTTATTTCACATTTTAAGGCTTTTTTGAAGCTCAACAGAGAGCTACAAAATGTCAACTCATCACTAAGCCTGTTCCATAATTTAACTCTCAAAAACTGAGACTATATTTAACATTGTTTCTCACTTTATCTGTTTCAAAAATACACAACCTATCCACAATTCTATATGTGGATTCCAACAAAGTTTCTGATCTATAATCACTCCCAGGAATTTTGTTTGATATACTCTTTCAATGGACAATGTCAGTCATAAATTGTCAAGAATGTCTTTAAAAATGCTTCATATGATTCATTAATATAATCTACATAAACTTCTTGCCAGTCATAATTCAAGAGTTCTGTCTTAAAAGCTATAATTACCTCTGGTGATTTTATTCTAATCAAATTGTTCTGTTTCTTATTGTTAATCTCCAATACTGTAAAAACAGGCAAATAATCACTTAAATCAGTCACTAACAGTCCACTTTTTATCTTCCCATCAATTACTTTAATGAAAATATTATCAATCAATGTTAAACTATCCTTTGTTATTCTACTTGGCTTTAAAAATGGACGGATAGGAACTCAAGCTAAACATAACATTAACAAATTCTATCGTTTTTGTATGATCATTATATTTCAGTAAATCAATATTTAAGTATGGCATAGCCAACCAACCGTGTAACGTCAGATGGTCTGCTAACAGAGCCATCAGTGTAGTAAATTTCATCTGAATTTGGGATTGGTGTCTGCTGGAGGTCTGACCTTGGAGAGGACCATGTTGCAATAACGGTATCGCAGTTATGATCATCATCGGTTTCGATCGGTGGAAGGAGAGTGGCTGGATTTAGCGGTGCTGAGCGTTTTAGTGTAATGTGTGGGCTGGACAAAATGATAGCCTCATAACCTGAGCGACGTGCTGCTGTCATGTGTTGTGTTGATGCGGTGTTCAAAATGTGTAAAACTGCATGTGGAACGTGGACTACACAGTCATGAGCCAGTACTATGGGTTCTTATTTTATCAATCATCATAGCTACAGAGGCCACAGCTCTCAAACAACCTGGCATGCCTAACACCACGGGTCCCAATCGAGCCGAATAGTACGCAACAGGACGGTAATGCGAACCATGTTTCTGTACCAGGATACCGGTAGTAAAAACCCTCCTTTTCATGCACGTGTAGATGGAACGGCAAGTTGTAATCCGGCAGGCCCAATGCTGGGGCCTGTAACAACGCGTGTTTCAGATCCTGGAAAGCTTTTAACATAGCTTCAGTCCATTCCACAATGGATGGAGCCGATGTAGTGGCTCGCAAAACAGAGTCCAAGGCTGCATACTCAAAACCCAGTGCCTGCAATAATTAGCCATCCCAATGAATGAATGCATTTCTTTCTTAGTCCTCGGAGGAGGCATGTCCACCAACAGTCTCACTCTTTCTGGCGATAACAGCCGCTGGCCGTTCTTCAACACATGTCCCAGATACGTGACCTCAGGCAGGCAGAACTGCAGTTTGGTGAGTGACGCCCTGTGGCCACACTCCGCCAGTCTTTTGAGCAACAAGATGGAGTCGGAGCGACACGCGCCTAATGATGGGGATGCCACCAAAAGGTCATCCGCATATTGAAGAAGGCTTGATCCTCCTGGCAGATCGAGATCTTCCAGATCGCGTTTCACCGCTGCAGCGTACACGCTCGGGGATTGGGAGTACCGCTGGACTAGTCTTCGCCAGGTCAGCTGTCGACCTTTAAAAGTAAACGCAAACAGATACTGGCTGTCTGGATGCAGTGGAATGGAAAAGAAAGCTGAACATAGATCAATGACTGTGTAGTGCGTTAAGTTTGCTGGTAATGAAGCTAAGATGGAGTTGGTGTCAGGGACTAGTGGAGTCTTGGAACCACAATGTTGTTAATTGCTTGCAAATCTTGCACGAAGCGCCATTCGTCTGGTCTACCAGGCTTAGGAATTGGCAAAATGGGCGTGTTACATGGGCTGTTTGTGTAAACAAGCACGCCCTGATCCAACAGAGACTGGATCACTCCTTCAATTCCTGCAATTGCTTTGGGGGGGGAGGCTGTACTGGCGAATCATAGGTAGCTTAGCATTAGCCTTAAGCGTCACTCGGTGAGGCGGAGCCGAATTTACAAAACCTACATGATTTTTATGTCTAGCCCACAAAATAGGTGGAACCTCAGCGAGTTCTGACGGAGGTCCATATTCTGTCGCCAGGGGAGGCTGCTGCACGATAAAGGTGCTGTCCGGTAACTCAATGCGTGCTGACATGTTGATCATATACAAATCATAACCTAATGTAGTTACCATTTGAGATGGAGAGCCCTCATTACTGGCTCTCAATGTCTGGCACCGAGCCACCATTTTCCCAAATTCCCTAGCCTCATGTCCACGTGTGACTGCCACTGCAATGTGAGGAAAAGAATCGTTATCATCAAATAATTCACTTTGTCTCTCTGTCAACAGCATTGGAAGAGCGCTCCCCTCTGGGCCTACAAACAAAATTTGATCGCATTCTAATTTTTCTTTTTTGTCTAAATGGGTACCAGCCAATTGAATTAATTCTTCTGAAGGGTTAAAGGCAGCTGTGCATTCACAACGTAAGAGAGGCCTCATAGCAGACATCAATGTAGCGCAGGTTGGTGATATCTTTGCGATTTTCTGAATATTAGACACAGTGAATGTGTCCCTCATCTGAAAATTTGGCAATGTCCAGCAGTACATTTGATCAACTGTTGATTGTAAAAACTGCATTGCCTGCACGGCCTTGTCCTCTGGAATAGTTAAATATAACCCGTCCGGAGTGCAATGAATAGATGCATGAAGTTTACAAAGCAAATCTCTCCCCATCAAATTAATCGGACATTTTTCAGAGATAAAAAATGAGGGCAATACATCTGAGCCTTCAACAGTGTTACCATTTACTTAAATTGATAGCGTGGGATCCTCTGACAAATCTAGCCAATTTCTAAATTGTTGTAAAACTTGTTGTAGCCTATATCAAGTTAAGGTTATATAAATCCACACTTAGCTACATGTATTATTAAGTAGGCCTATGATTTAACATCAGGTTATGGTCAAAAAATAAATGAAATCAACAGGGAGTTGCACAATTGTTATAATTCATAGATATACAAAACATACAGTTAATATGCTCTCCTCAAAGCCACCAGACTATTGAAAGAAACAGTATTTTTACCCACTGATCATTATAAACGCACTTTTTCAAACTGACAGAAAACATATAAAAAATTCATCAAAACTGTCTTGGTCAGTCTTGCAACAATTACCATCTCTGGTTGCTTTCTACAGAATCTTTGCATTCGTAATTTGAAGTATGTATTATAAGCTGCTTAGAGCTACTGTTAAACAGCCCTCTCTATTATCTATTTTATATCGCTGTGAACACATCTCATTCAAACAACTGGATTTATTCAAGTCTCTTCACCAAAACTACATTCTACAAGATTACATTTGAACACATCATGATAACGTTATAATTCACCTTCGTATTATAACCCATTGGCCCAACAAAATTAGTAAATGAGTTAGCTGAATTAGCCGTCCTTCGGCCTCTCCCCCTTACTCTGGACACAAACCCTGCAGCCTGTAGCTGTGTGTGTCTGTGTCAGTGTCTTGGTGTGTTTCTTGGCCCGCCCCTCTGGGTGGATCATCAATGAATTCTGAGCCAGATGCTCTGCTAACTCTTTGCAGGGCGGCCACTTCTGCTCCTCTCCGTGTATCTCCCCTTTCAACTGCGGCAGTGATCAAAAAACATCAACTCTTCTGTCTGCTTTCTCACTAACTTTGCCTCTGAGGCTTCTGCCTAATTGTTATCTTGGGGTAAAGTGAAACAGTGAATTTGTTAAATTCAATTCAATTGCTCTTAAAGTGGGATTTTAGCTTCCGTCAACAGACAACAAACACTGAGGGGACGGAGTTTTACCTTGGCGTTTAATCCTATCGTACCCATCGCCTTTGCACATTTTTTCACTGTCTGATTCTCACTATCTCAGTCGCTTTGGTCTGCAATATGAGCTCTAACAGAGGCATGTGACATGTTGCAATAATTGGTACGCATTCATCCACCATTTTCCTGAATGCATCCAAACCCCATTCATAGCCATTCTCACTCACTTTCCCACCACGGCTCTGCAGAGCAGCGACTTTTTCTCACACCGTCACACACTTTCTCATGTATGAAAAATCCCATTCTGGATTTCCAATGTCGCCATGGCCATTTATCTCAGCCAGCTGCAGTTTCTCCGCCTCAAGTGAGCCTCCATGCGGCCATGCACCATCCGTCCAATCACACATCAATGCCGTGAACGGAGCTACATACTTCCATCCGGCCTGTCTGCCCCCTATCCCAGCGGGCCCAGAGGGCATATACATCGTTTCAAAATGTGTGGTTGAAGGTTTTTCTGGCGTTATGTGAGATTTGGTGTTAGTATGGCGTTTATCAAAGACAGGTTGTCTTCTTTCTACTGCTTTTTTACTCTCGGTCATTTGACTGATTTGACCTCTCAACCCTTTGCTGTTTTAAAGTCGGTCTTATGTGTAAATTTTCTGGTTCCTTTGCTGCTTTGGACTTTTGGGCACCCATTTTATTCAGCACTTGTTCTAATACAGTTATTCAGCAAAATTCAGCAGCATAAGCCGGCAAAGCAGTTGCACCTCAATAAACAAGCAGCAGCAAATATTCAACAGCATTGACATACAAAAAGGGCGCATGCACATCAATAACACTTATCAGCATCAACAGCTTCTCCTCCTTTTATCCCTTCCCTTCCCTTCCAGCAGCGGTGTTGGTTCGGAACTCTTTTAAGACGGGGCTCCGCAAGCCCTACGCCTCGTGTACACAAACAATATCGGCACCTAGGCTCCCGGGGTCTCCCCCGGAGCTTCCCTGTTTCCCCCAGGACACAGAGGGAGATAGTCGCCAATCTTGGTCTGGCCGAGGTAGTTCTAGTAATACTACCCCGGAAACGTCTTTCCCCCTGAACCAGACCTCATGGGAGTCTCACCCCTGGTTGAGTCTTGCCCGAAGCTTGACCCGGAAACTCAACCACCCCTGTTGGTGGTACTGTGGTAGTCCCAATTGACCGAAACGCACAGATTTTTATCTTCAAACCCACCCACCCTGCTGGAAGTGTAATATTACCTTCTTAATATTACCATTTTACCATAAACACAGTGTTAAACCTTATTTTCATTCCCCGGTTATTCATTAACAATTTTCCTGTTTGTTCCAAAATGTTCCAAATTTCAGAAATTACTCAACCTTGTTATTATTTTACTCCCTTAAGAATGGAGCGTTATTTTGAAGCTAAATTTTCAAATTTGCAGATTCTTTTTGATCTCGTCAAACACAGACATGGTAAGGCAAAACTGATAATTTGCACTTACCATTTCTGTTGTTGTTTTGAGATCCTGTTCGTGACGCCACTTTGTTGTGGAATTTCTGAATACTCAGGTTAACTCAGTCAATAGGAAGGAAGAGGCCCCGAAGCTGCTGATGTCTTACAAAGAAGGTTTATTGAAGCTTGATCAAGGAGCAATTGTCAGGTCTCCACCATTGATGTGCTCTCTGCGTGAAGGTCTCACAACTCTGCCCTTTCCCCCTGGTGCTCAGTGTTTTACCCCCTTATCATGTTTTGACTTACTTGGTTCCTCTGGCATCTCTGACCCTGGATGCCACAAAGACTGGCTCCATGGTCCCTACTACAGACACAGCTGTACAGATAATGGTGGAGCTCCTAGATAGGACTCCACTCCAATAACGTCAACAGAGGGACACCCTGACCTCTCTAACAAGGAGAGAGGAATAGTAGAAAATTCCATCACAATCCAATAAGGCCCACTTAATTCTTAAGCTTTAAACTCAATCAAATACAATCATTTTATCCTGAAAACACTTGCAAGTGATTTGGAGAGATTAATTAATGACTTTGGAGGAAGAAAATCGTGAACGTAGAAATGTTCTTACTTCCGTGGTCGTTGTCTGACACACCGGCAGCTCCAAGCAACAGTTGCTCCTCACGGATCGGTGACCTCGGCCGACTGAAAGCCATTTTCCAGTTGTTTTCTTCTTCGGTAATTTAATGGTAATTATCCACTAGTCCACGGTAATCCACAAGGTTCGTTCTCCAACAAATGTTTCTCGTTCTCCAACAATTCAGCTTTCCAGCGTTCAGGTTTTGAATAGCGTCTGATGTCAACTCGTGTCAAACTCAGATGCAAAAGGGGAGACGGAATGATTGACAGCTGGTATATACTGGTACCTCGGTCCTACGTCATTACGTTCCCATTACTTTTACTGACGCACGCACGCACGCACATGCGTTTCTGTGATTTCATAAACTGTACCTTGTTCATTTTCTTCATAATCTCATTATTTTCTTTTCATGAGTACCTATTATTGACACAACAATATATTTATTTTCTTTATTTGTGACATTTGTACTTTATGTAAATCTAAAAATCACACTTCCTCTTTGAATTTCGGATGCTGTGTAGGCTATATTCATATTTGGTGTGTGCTGTATATTGATTTGGGGTGCTGTATAATGCGTAATATGTAAGGTAATGTATATTTTTGCCTCTTAGAGAAGAGTTTTTTGCAGAAAAGCAGTTTTACTTTATAATCTGCAATAACAATATTGTAGATTGGGTTTATTTATTTATTTACTTACAAGCCATTTAAATCTAAATGTTAAATCTAAATATAATTGTTAAATCTAAATGTTGAATCTAAATCTACATCTTAAATAAAGCAAATGTTGATTCACAAATATATTTTATAATAGTATTCAGACAGCTTCCATAGTGTCCATAAAATATGTTCCATATGTCCTTAATATTGTTGGGTGTTCAGAAAAGTATTAGACTTTGGTCAAAAAAGTAAAAATATCAAAGTCCAAAGAAAGCAGCAGGATTCAGTGTCTCTCCTTGAGGAGTGTTAGCTGAGCTGCACTCTCACTCAGTAAGGATCGACAGAGAGGAAATATTCTCACATTGTTTACTTACGACATTTAAAATTGTGTTCCTGGCTGTTAAAACAAAAGATTCTAGCAGATGTATCACAAATTTTTACACGTGGTCCCTGCTCTTTATGAAAAGTGTTTTCTATACAGATAATGACAAGGTGGGCGCATGATGCTCTAGTTCATTTGAGAAGGCCTGACCGATGCCTACTTGGTGTTATTCCCTCTTCTACCAGCACTGGTTCGACAAGCCAGGGACCTCTACTGGCTTGTCAGGGTATTGATCACCACTCTCTCAATAGGAGCACTGATTGTTGTGAACTCCACATCCATAATCACTTTGCCCTTTTAAATTACAGCCCAATGTTGAATAAACATGTTAAATAGCAAAAGCCATCCTGAAATCTTTCCAATGCAGATTGTTTTGTATAATCTATCTGAAGGCTACATGTGAAAGTGCTTGATCTTAGTCCCAGAGATAAATGAGGAATGAAATGGGAAGGGGACCCTCATCCTCCTCCTCATCATCATCATCATAGTTATGAGATATGCTTTGGAGTTGTTTCAGGCTTTTGTTAAAAAATGTTTTTATAAATATTAATATTACTAGAGATGAGTTTAAAAAAACATGATACCTTTCATATATTATCATCTCAATAAATTATCAGAAATCAGACTTTATTTTATCAATGATTTCTCTGGTTGTTTTTCCAAATTAAAGTGGAGAAGAAACTAAAGCTGTGAGTTTTTAGGCCTCAGTAAAAATCAATTGGACTGTGGTGAAACTTAAATCACATATAATCAAACAAATATCATGGCACCTGCAAATGATTGACTATTTAATGTTATGGTAACCCAACATCACTGAAAGTCAAGGAAGTCACATAACACATAATCATTGTTGATGTCTGATGTTGTCTTTTATTAAAATCAACACCAAACCAGTCAAGTGGTAGAAAATAGTGATGAGGAAAAAACTCCCCAAAAAACTTTTTGACAGGGAAAAACCTCAGGAAAAGCAACAGAGGAGGGCTTCCTCTTCCAGGATGGACATAACGAGTCCATATGACTAAAAATGATCCGTATAATGTGAACATATATGGAGGGATGGATCCAGGAGGATGTCAAGCAGCTTCCAGGTGTCGCCAAACAGATGGAGCCTGAGCACCACGACCTCCTCTCCACCATGTAACCTAGAGAGAGGACCAGATTTTTGTTTTTAGTTCACAGTGGCTTTGGTAATGTCAACGTATGTTTTCCATGTCAATAAGCCCCTTTGGACTGAATTGAATTGATAGGGGGCGGGGGACAGAGAGACAGACTGACAGAGAGAGAGACTCACTGGCTCTTCAGATAATGTCGGGGGTCTGGAAGCAAGCCAGGTGCTGAGAGTGGTTCAGTGTGTTCAGTGGACTGCTGTGGTGCTCGGATGTCCTGGGATGATCGGCTGGTCCACATCCACTCTAAGAAGCTCCAGGAATGCCAAAGACACAGGAAGAGTCCTATCAGGTTTTACTGGGTTTTAAGGTGGTGGACCCAAATGCAGAGAGAGGAGGAGATGACGCAGGTATCATTCAAAGATTTAATTAAACTAACAGCGAAACAAAAAGGCAGCTGGTCCGGCATGCCATCCACAAAAAGCTTGAAAATAACAAAACTTGAAAACACAAAACACACACTAGAATATCTACTTACTGGTGACACGCAACACAGGGAAGCAACGACGAACCGACAAAGACAGAGGGGAACACACAGGCTTAAATACACAAGGGGATTACACACAGGTGGAACGAATCAGGGTGGGGCAAACAATCAGAAAAAGGCGGGAAAACAAACAAAGGCAGGAAGCAAAATTAGACAAGACACAGGAGGACCGAATTACAAAATAAAACAGGAAACACACTATGTAGACCATGACAAGTCCTGCCCTATGAAATCAAAGACAAGTCATCACTACACTTCCTCCTTTGGGTTGACAGACATCATGATGTTCTTCCACATTTCTCCTGCAGACTCAATAATCTCTAAATAAATTAACTTTTATTTGTATCGTCACAGATTTATATATATAAAAATAAAACCTGTAGGCTGTTAAATGATGTTAGCTTATAACCACTTTATGTCACCTTTGCTAGTCTTGTAGTCTTAGTAAGGACTTACTTAGTATGTTGACTAAATCACAGGTGACCATCGCTCTCCAGCTCGTCTTGTGGTCGGCCACTCTTCTCATCTGGTCGGGAGGACCAACTTCTTCTTTGTCGTCAAGGAAACTGCTGGACGTACTGCAGGAAAAAGTAGAAAAAGACAGCTACCTGGTTAAAAAACAAGTGAAGTACAACATTGTGAGCAACATCAAAAATCATTAAAAATATGAAATAACTGATGAAGACATTGTCCTAGATTAATGCCTTTATTTGGAACACTTAGTGCATTATTGACGTCTTTCGGGGAGCATTTCACTGAACAGATGTTTATTTGGTTCGTCTTATGGTAAAAAAAGAAGAAGAAAAGGGCAACTGCTGAATTTCCTTTTTGGTCAAGCAAAATTGGCCATCTATTTAAGCAGGAAAGAAAAACTGGATAGAGGGCAGAGGCGTGACTGTTTATTAGTTTTCAAGAGTCTAGTTAGAGCACGGGTATTGCTGGACTATAAATATTATGTCAAAATGGAGGATTTGGATGCTTTTCAAAATGAGTGGGATTATACATACTTTTCTCTTTAAAGGACTTGGAAATGACTTTTGCAAATGTGTTAATTTAATTTAAGTATTGTTTGTTTTTATATTATAGTCTGTGATTGTCTTTGTTGCAAACCATTGTGAATGTAGAAAAATTTTTATCTGAATAAATGATTGTTAAAAAACTCAAAATCTCTCTCCCTCTCCCTCTCAAATTCAAATTCAAATAAGCTTTTTTGGCATGAATGTTCAGGTTACATTATTGCCAAAGCTAAATTACATATTAATGAATAATTACATTTCACAAAAAATAATCACAAAATAATCACAATCACAATATACCAAATACATTTTAAACAGACATTCTTTTACAAATGTAGTCAATCAGAAACACGTTCAGAGCTTGTAGCACCTCTTATTCTATGGCAACAATCAACATATTTTGCAGCTAATATTGCACATTGATTTTTCTCCCCACATAAATATGGTAGTTTCTGAGGATTTGGGAGATGGATAAACTCAGGATACAGGTTATTTATTTTTTCAAAGAAAACATCTCTCACATCCTTATATTTCTCACAGCACAGTAAGAAGTGAGATTCTGTCTCCACCTCTCTTGTATGACAACGTGAACACAGCCTGGCCTCCTCGGGTAGTCTGTTCTGCCTGTGACGGCCTGGTTCTATGGCCAGGCTGTGTTTTTTGAGATGATTTGGTTGGGCCAAATTGTTTGGTGTCTGTCCTGAAGCCCTGGTGTGTGTGTGGGGGGGGGGGGCAGAGCTTCAGGGCTAGCTGGCAGAGAGGGCTCTTATCTTTTTTCTCTTGGCACTGCAGGGCCCTGTGCTGGTAGGAGTGTGGGTCGCTAGATAGGAGGTGTTTATAAAATGTGATCGTTTTTTAATTTAAATTATTAGGGGGTATTGACCAAGTTCTGCTCTGCATGCATTATTGGCTGTGTGTCTGTGAACTCTAAGTATGTTTTTGTACAATTCTGTATGCAGGGTTTCCAGTGGACGTTTTTCTCATTTTGGGAGGTCTTGGCTGGCTATTGGACCCCACACTTCACTGCCATATAGTATTATTGGGTCTATTACTGTAGGGCTGCGAAGGAAATTGTGAAATTTGGTTTGTGTATGCTCTCATATTCATTAAGCCTATAGTTCAGAGAGGAGAAAAAAATCAGGTCTATTTAATTAATGCTAGTGAACCTCAGAGAAGTCTGTAATGAACTCAACAATGAAGTGAACAGAATTTAGATGATCACCCAAAATAAGCACACCCATACTTTTTTAAAATTGTGTTATAATGTACTCAATCATCAATGTTGTTTTCAGGATAAATATTTGAAATGAAGCTATTTGCTGTCTAATTCTTATACTGACAGCCTCTAGCAGGGTTCATTTAAAATATTTATCCTAAAAACAACATTGATGATTGGGCTAAATGAAGAGCTGCAATCAATTTGAATTTTGATATTTGAATGAGTGAATTCACACATGCGCATTGAGCTGCACCCGCAGACACGTCATTTGCATCTCTGAAGTTCCAACCATCGCCTGCACTTGGCCTCAAACCATGGAGCTATCAACAGAGGAGCTCCTCCAGAAGTTGGAGGAGTCAGGAATAAATGTGACCGAAGAGGAGGCACAGAGATTCAAAGGTAATATTAGGTTGATATAGTGCGTTATATGTTCTATGCAGTCTTTTCTGTCGAAATTGAATGAACTTTAGCTAAATTGAATGGCTAAATTGTTAGCTAGCATATCTAGAAAATTACGAGCCTAAAGCTAGCTAACGTTTGTTAACGTTCGTTAGCTAAAGTTCGTTAGCTAGCTAATGTTAGCTAGCCAAAGTCAGCCATTTTATCCCTTCAAGAATACAGGTTAGAGTACATGACCAAAGGTATAGCTGACCATCTCTGCTAACATTACAGTATATGTTTTTTTTAACTGAGTTGAACGGAATGGCTTGCTTGCTAACTAACTAACTAGCTAACGTTAGCTAATGTTAGCAAACCTATTGCACTGAGTTGTCATCACTCTGAAATAGCCTGTGAGGTTCCACTTTAAACTTACAATTTTTATGATTGCATCGAACGTTAATGTTTCATGTGCAGTATGCCTCCATGAGAGTTACGTGAAAAGTGCCATTAATTCGCCATATCATTGTGTTTGTGCTTGACATGAGTAGGCCTAACCTTAAAGATGGGGTCCATGATGTTGGAAAGCTAGCATAATTTGAAAGTAGCATCGCCTCAGGAGCTCCATCTAAGCCCAGATCAGTCCACTCTTTTGTTTCTGTAACTGAAAAAGCAGTTTGAGTAACGTAAATTTTGTCGAGCAATGTTTTATATCCGCCGTCTCCCCTCGTTGATAATCCTGTTTGTCTGACTTCACTTTGAGCTGTTAAAATAAATAGTTTAAACCTGCAGTATCTTATAAAGTAAACTAACAGAACATAAACAACTAAATCAAAGTTGTATTTTTCGATAATATGGTAATAGTGGTACGAGTTCGTGCTCGTTGTCCAGTGTTTTAAGAGCTGAGTTTTCTCTTCCATTCTCCAGTAAACGTGCGGCGGAGACGCGCTTTCTAGTTCACGCTGGTGCACGGTAATGGTACGTGTCCACAGGCTCCGTCCTTTCCACGCTTGCCATTCATTGTCTATGTGAACGGCCGTGCAATACATTCTGATAGCGTGGCGGCGCGATTCGAGAAACGGAGCGTCGCGACGCCCGCTCCTCATTTGTATAAAGTTGAGGGCTAGTCTACTTTATGCAAATCGCGGGCGTCCGACGCGACGCGCCGCCTCTCGAAACTCCGGAGAATCTTTTAAAATAAACGTTGTCGATCCAAAATAAAGACAGATTCATCAACTGCATGGCTTATTTCTCGCCTCAAATGTTTTCAGAAACACATTTCAGTGAACTATTTTCGTGAAATAAGAGAAAGTTTCCGAACGAGCCTCCTTGTTGGTCCGATTTGAAATCCGGGAGCGGACAGCCCACAAGGGAAGCGTTTGTCCAATGAGGTCCAGCCGGAAGTATTTGCGCGGTTGTAGGAGGTATAGTTTTCTTTGTTGTGGGTCAGAAGCAAGTCAAGAGATGGAGGAAAAATTAATTACGGTAGTTTCAGGGTTTAACATACTATACGATGTTTCGTTGCCGAGTTACCGAAACAACACACAGAGGAATGCAGCTTGGAAGAGAGTTGCAGAGATTGTTGGTGTTTCCGGTGGGTTTAAAAGATATATTTGTCTGTAGCCTGTATGTTTAGTTCTCAGTATTGTAACTGATTACAATAACATGCATTTTGTAATTTAGCTATGTTACTTCGTTACATGTAACTACAGTTACTCCCCAACACTGACTATCACACAAAAGGAAAAGGTTAGATGATAAAATTGTATTCATAAACACTGACGTAAGACACAGTAAATTGATGTGCTTTCTTCATCCTATGTTCTCATTACAGGACATCTGCCGCACAAGGTGGAAGAGCCTCCGGGATCAATTTAAAAAAGAGCAAAATAAAGATCAGGAGAGGAGTGGGGCTGGGGCCTCCTCACACCGGCCATGGCGGTTCATGGCTGTGATGGAGTTTTTAAGGCCATTTGTTGATAATAGGTCAACTGCCTCCAATTTAGCCAGGAGGGTCCCAGACACTCCATCCACTCCATCCACTATCCATCCTGCCCTCCCTGTAGCACAGCCTGTATCCCTTATCCGTTCCCCCTCCCTGCAGCGTCCAACCACCACCACCCTCCCTGCAGCACAGCCTGTGTCCACAAGCCACCCCCCCTCCCTGAAGCATCCAACCACCACCGCCCTCCCTGCAGCACAGTCAGTCCCCCCCAAAGTGCAACCCAGTGAGCCAGCTGCACCCACTCCACGGCCCCCTTCCAAAAGAAGGCGAGCAGAGCAAGGTGCTTCAGTGAGTCCCTTTGAGAGGAGACTCCTCCTTGCACTGGAGGATGACAGCCCCCCATCCACACCCCCACCTCCAACATCTGATGCAGATGAACTTTTTTTTAAAAGTCTCCTGCCATCTTTGAAGCAGCTTCCTGATAGGAAGAAGGAGGAGGTCAAGCTCAAAATACATCAGCTCCTTTTTGATGCAGGGGCAGATTAGTGTTCAGTTCCACAAGTTATATGTTCAGTTCGTTTATATAGTATTTATGTTACCGTTGTTTTTGAATTTATGTGTTATTAATAAATCTCTTTGAACTGTATATTGGTTATTATATAATCCGCTGCTTATAAAACAATGCTACAGTTCTTATTAATAAAAGTTGCACTATAGTATATGCAGACAGTATGGTTGGGACACAACTATACTGTCTGCACAAGCACAACTATACTGTCACAACTATACTGTTTATAGTTGTGACAGTATAGTTGTGCTTGTGCAGACAGTATAGTTGTGACAGTATAGTTGTGCTTGTGTAGACAGTATAGTTGTGCTTGTGCAGACAGTATATTTGTGACAGTATAGTTGTGCTTGTGCAGACAGCATATTGAAACATTGCTCTTTATGCATTATATATGTGGCTCTTGAAAGAGCCTTTTGGTTGTGTAGTGCTCTACACGTTTTCTTGCATGGATCAGCACCCTCTTGGCAAAAGTGTGAGGTGAAGCTCTCTCTCAAACGAATGGCCTCCCTTGTGGCGTTGGTTGACCCCATCCTGGCAACATGCTGGAGAACAGCAGCAGCAGCAGCGTTTTCTGGCACGTGGTGATGTGGTTCTGCCTCCCTCATGTCTGTGACCCTCAGGAAGTTGTGAAGGACACAGGTGGCCTTCACACACAGCTCTGCAGTCCCTGGGCTGACTCCAATTACACGCCGGTACATGCGCCACTGGGATGTGAGGATGCCAAAAGCATCCTCAACCACCAACCTGGCACGGCTGAGGCGGTAATTGAACATCCTCTGCTCCCTGCTGATGTTGGAGCCTGGGAACGGCCGCATCAGGTTCCTGCGGAGGGGAAAGGCCTCATCTCCCACAAAGACATGTGGCAGTGAGCCTCTGTGCTCTGCTCATGGAACCACAGAATCTTGTGGGAGGTCCAGGGTGCCATCTCGGAGGCCCTCTCCAAAAGCGGAGTTGTGGAGAGACCCACCGTCGCTGGTTCTCCCGTATCCGCCGATGTCAACCACCCGGAAACGGTACTGCGCATCTAGAACTGCCAAGAGGACAATAGAATATGTCCCCTTGCAGTTGTAGAACAGCGAGCCGGAGTTGGAGGGGGCATTGATGACAACATGTTTGCCATCTATGGAGCCAACACAGTTAGGGAAGTTCCAGCGATGATGGAACTCCTCTGCTATGGTCCTCCAGTCCTCCATGGTTGGAGTAGGCATCACCTCACTCACCATGGACTCCCAGATAGCTGCTGCCACATCCCTAACGATCCTGCTCACTGTGCAGACCCCCACACGATAATTTAAGGCTATCGTGTGGAATGAGTCGCCTGTAGCAAGATATCTGTAAATACATATATGAAGACAATAGCCTTGTATTAACTACAATATGTAGCTGTGTGGCATACACAATATTACTGTAATTCAAACAAACATAATGGCTAAAAACTACAGGAAGGCTCATGGGGTCTAGTACAACAACTTTCTGTTGACATGTCCTAACTAATGTTGAGTTGAAATTAAAATATTACCTAGTTATGTAGTGCCTACAGGGCACTTAATGGGCCCAACTACATTATTCCAAAGTATAAGGATTTAATAACAAAAGTAATACTGCACAAAATAAAGCTGGGTACAACAATATGCCTATAATTTACTCTATACATCTTGATAATGTAATTTCACCGCTTCATTTATAATATAGGAAAGCTGAAACAGGAACAGGTAAAGTAGGCTATAGTTGTAACGTTAGCTTGTTATTTTCACAGTTTGCTCACAGCCATTATGGCAGCAGGACCATGGAACTTCGTGCCAGCATGTTATTTAAACAACAGGACAATTAACCACCGAAACAGAATGGATGTATGGACAAAAATCAATGCAGTTTACCGTAGGCAAATGGCGAGGCGCTCGGGTGGACCGATCGCCTCGCGGTAGCTGGTGTCCATCCGAGAGATTCGGTCTCCAATTTTAGTCAGCACCTCATCAAACTGGCCTCTGGTGAGTCTGAAGTACTGCTGGAACATCGTGTCATCCAGGCAAAGTTCCGCGACCAAACGATGGTATTCGCCGTGCTGTTTGCGGGCCTGGATGATAGGGTGGACCCAGAACCTGCGACGGCGACGGAGTTGGTACCTCTGGTACCGCAAATAAAGCAGGGCAATCGCGAAGATACGTTTCCTTCTTCTGTTCATGGCAGCTGACAGTGGGTTATGATCCGCTATCCCTCCAAAACTTGAAATAAAGCGGGGAAAACGTCACCGCCCAGTATTGGTCAATCATCTATTGTGTCATCGCCTAGTGACACGCCCACCAAGTGTCCAATGTTGGGAAGCGTCGCGATAAAAAACGCCCCTGTGGACATGTACCATGAGGGTAGAGTACGAGCAGGGAGGCAGGGAGGCATCTGATTGGTTCTCTACTACTGGGCACAGAAGCACTGACTGGGAGACATTTTTACAGGATTACAGCAGCTACAGATGACTGATCTTTTCCGGTCTTTTTTCAGAGCTCATAAGAAATGGATTGCTGTCGGGGTGTAAAGACCATTTCAACCAATATAACAAAAAGTGTATACTGGATAAATCATGGACCCCATCTTTAACATTAGCGAATATTAAAAAAGTGCATTTCACTTTAAATCCCTTTATTTTATGTTGTTACTCTTATACTATTGTCGGGGGTATTATTTAGTTTTGGTTTGGTTTGGTTTGGTTTTGAGTGGAGTTTTTCAAGCGAACGATATCCCGTTGATGATGTCATCGGCATGCTCAGCCCGTCTCAGTCTGGTACGGAGATTTCTGCCGAGAGTTGAGCTCGCATGAGTGTACTTGTCCGTAAAATATATTAGTGTTTTAAAAAGTTGATAGAAACGTTTTAATTCATTAACTAAATGCACGGTGGAGCTGGTGAAGTGTCTTTGTTTGAATGAGGACTGTCTACATTGGAGCGTTATGTCGAGTGAGTTACAGGAATGATATTTTAGCAGCTTGTGTTTGTAGGCTAACGTTAGCTTGATTGAGTGAAGCTCTTGTGTTACATACTAGGTGTGCCTGAAAGAGCAGCCGCTGATTTTTGTACTTGTGCTCCTTTTCTTTTGTCCGTGTGTGATTGTATGTTTTGGGCCCTGTCTGTTTATTTCCAGCCCTGGACTGTGTGCAGCACAGACCGGCTAAGTGAACGTTACACATGCAAGTTACAAAACCTGGCGTTATCGTTATGGTGTATTATTAGCTTGTCAAATTCGTTTACCGTTTCGCATGTGTCAATAATGCAGGATTTCCGCCAGTGTAGGCAAACCAAAGCCTTAAGTATCAGGGGACAACGTATTTTAATGATGTTTTTCAAATTAAAATGTGTTATTCAAGTAGCGAACACCTAACTCCTTAAAGTGGCAGTAGGCAACAATTTTTTGGAATAATTTGGCAAAAGTTCCATAATAACCTTTCAACATATTGTAATTCAAGTGGTCTGAGAGAAAATTAGACTTCTGCTCCTCCTCATGGCTCTGTTTTCAGGCTTTAGAAAAATCTAGCCCGTTATGGCAGATTTTGATCAATCACAGGTAATTTCAGAGAGAGAGAGTGTTCCTATTGGCTGTGCTCCGGTCATGTGACCAGAACTTGGCTTCCTTCAACAGATTTTACAATGGCGGCTGCCTCACAAACTTTCTCATTTTACAGCTAAACAGTAACTCCAAGATGATTCTGAAAACACTTGAGGCGAGAAATAGGCATTACAGTAACAGAATATTGATTCATATTTGATCAGCGCTGCCTAGTTTGACCGTTTGATCGGAGATCGCGAGTGATTGACAGCCGGCTCTCATAGACTGCAGCTGGACAGCGGACCTTGTTTTCCTCCGGTAAGTGAAATCCTTCAGATGCCGTTAGGAGCACCGGAGGACACAGTAGGACACAGAGGAACATGATTTTTTTCAGGTTACCTCTTTCATGTACTACTGTCACAATATAGCGGCCATTTTATAAAAATAACTTATTTTAATCATATTTGCCCCAATTTCGCCTACTTCAGCTTTAAGTGATTTCCATCTGCTTTGTGTACACTTATTAAAGGGCACTGTCAATATTATTTCTTGTAAACACACAAAGGGTGCTACAAAGCCTACAGTGTAAATTACACTTTAAAATCTTATTTCATTGTGTCCTACAGATGTTGACTTCCGCGCTGCGCTGATCCTGCTGCCCCACATCTTTAAACAGAAGGCCGACCAGTTCATTACATTGGGACAGGTATGGAGTTAGTTCTTATTATCCACTGGAAAGGGGTTTGGGGTAAAACACTTGTTTTTGTAAACACTTGTTTACACTTTCAGGCTGTGTTTGCTAAACTATGATGATGGTCTTAAGTCTTGATCATGAAGCTTGATCTGTTTTGATAACTTGCTAACTTCACCATTGTTCTGACATTTTTATTTTCTTTGAACAGCATGACGCTCCAAGCCCTACCCAACTGTGCAGTTGGTAGACACCGACTGGAAGATGGCCTTTACCAGGAAGGTTCCAGTTTCGGTCAAAGTGGACAGTATGGACCTGTGCAGGGGAACAGGAATTGAAAATGGGGTAATTGCAGCCTTCTGTGCCTACTTTGTTTTTAACTTGGCTTACCCAGCCTACATGAAGAACACACTGACCTTTCTCCAACATACCTTACTGAACATTACTGTGGTGGTTGACAAGCCCCTACCAGTCACTGTGACCCGAATGATCAATCTTCTCTACTAAAAATGCCACGACCGTATACTGTAGATGTACAAGGTGTAGAAGAACCACCTTCACCTTAATGAAACTGGTTCAACATGTTGGACTTTCAGTCCCTCGATGTGTACAGTGTTGATGTTAAGTTAGAAACATTTGACATTTTTGATTTTTTTTTTTAAGAAAAAAGGGGGAAAAGTTGTTGTTCAATGAAATGTTATGCTGGATGGTATTGTATTGTATTGCATTGATGAAGTTTACATTATTCAGAAAAATCTGTTTTAGCTCATTTCAGTTGCGCTACTAGGCAACAGTTTGGGTCCACTTCCTGTCAACTGATGTCAGGTAGTGTCTAGAAGGGAACCAGCAAACTAGGGAAACTCTTGCGAGATTGTCAAGGTTAGGCATTGACCTCGAATGGTTAAGGTTATGATAAGTCGTCGGGCAGCGAGTCTCGTGAGTTTTTGCAAGTTTTTGCAGATCTCAGATCAGATTTCGCAGTTTGCGGGCTTCCTTCTAGACATGGCCCTGATGTCATTGACATACACTGCAACCGGAAATAAACTGGGACACATTTAGAATGTTTACGTTTAAAACTGTTTATTGGTCTATATATTGTATATTTGTGACATCACAAAATTACAGAAATCCTGACGGCTTGTTTTAAGGCACAGTTTCTGAATACGTCTGAATATGTCTGTCCTTCTGTTAACAGGATTACTCCAAAAGTTCGCGATGGATTTGAATGAATGTAGCACAATGAGCAATCCATTAGATTTTGGTGGCGATCCGGATAATGATCCAGATTCAGGAATTTTTTTAAGAATTCCGATCAGCCTGAGCATTAAGACCACAGGCTATAACACATGAGCAGTGTAACTGATGACGCGTTGATGACGCATGACGTCGCCTTTTTCCTCCTTCTGAGAACAGAGAGATACTTGTGTGGATGTGTGGCGAGACTCCGAGGTGCTGGAGCTGCTCTCCGTCCGCGGTGAGAAAGAAAAAAGCGGTAGATGACGGGATGAGACAACGTAGTGTAACGTTATACAGACATAACAAGGCTGCTGAATGAGAGAGGCATCCGCTGATTATATATATTTGTTTTTATTACATTTTATTAATTTTATTATTTTAATTTTACTTTTTTAATTTTTAGATTTACATTTAAATATATAATCACTATCTATTTATTGCAGTATGACTAACTAGACACCCAGTTTGTCATACTGCAAATATATAAATAAAGTAAAAAAACATGTACACATTGTACATTATTTTTTTTACCCTATTCATCATTCCTTAAGAATTCACACAAACCCATCCTCAAGCGGGCAAGGAAAAACTCCCCTCCAAAACCTTTCATAGGTAAAGAAGGGAAGAAACCTTGAGAAGGACCATACAAGAGGGGACCCCCTTCCTGGGCTGATGGTACCTGGTGGGCTGCATGGCAGACATAAGTTAAGGGCTGAATCTCAAAATCACTTTGGGATTCCTAGTACTGTTATTAGCAGCCCTACTTATAACCCAGACTGACGAGCTGTCAGAGTACTACTCTAGACTACAGGTGAGGATCTTACCACCACACGTCTGTATCTTATGGAGTGGCTAACATGCTCTGATCGAGGGCAAGTATGATTAGGACCGCCAACACGTGTGTGTTTCAAAGTGTTTGTGCCCGCCGCTACAGGAGCTGTACCCTGAATGCCATCAACTTTTTTCGATTCAGGCGGCCTCGCGTCCAACAACCAATTCCTGTGGTCTTCCCTCGTAAAAGGTGTTAAGTTGGGCTGAATCCAGTTCCTCTCCAGCTCCGTCTTCCTCACCTGCTCCTGGGCATCTGTACCAGAGGTAGGCCGGTTCAAACTTACCTTATAGTTAGCCCGGTGTGGACTTCCTCTGGTTTTCCTCAGTGAAATAGGTGGGAGAACCTGCCTAGTTATTGTCCTCGGTACACTGTCTGTGTCAGGTTTTGGTGTTGCCTTTGCTCTCCGTTGGATAGGTGGGAGAATCCTTTTTGGGGGTGGCAGTGTGGGCTGGAGTGTTCCTGGTGCCTTCTTGATGTCAGCAGTGGTTCCTTTACTCTGCTGCTGACTAGCAAACCTCACACTACGGTTTTTAACGGTGCCATCACGGGGAGGTGGTGCAGGCTTCACGCCAACCGGCTTACCTAATGTCCTCGGTACACTCACTGTGTCAGGTTTCGGTGTTGCCTTTGCTCTCCGTTGGATAGATGGGAGAATCCGTTTTTGGGGTAGCGGTGTGGGCTGGAGTGTTCCAGCTGCAGGATCAGCCTCAGATGGAACCTTCGGTGACATCCCTGTCACGTACACCCTCAAGAAGTTTTTCTCTGGAAAAAAATAACAAAAAACACAACATTAGTCTTTTCTAAAACATGTGCAAGTTGTGATAAATTCATTGATCTTTTATAATTTTTTTAGTTATGTCCCATTAAGTATTTTTGATATGATTGGGATTTACTTGATTATTTGACTAATAAATAGCCCTAATACAAGAATATTTATGATATTGATTCAATGTTCCTGTGTTGCTATTGGGGAAATATTTGGCTGTCTTTTATCAATCTGACAAAGCTGAAACTAGCATTAGGCTACTTGACTGATCCAATACAATGGCCTTGATCGGATTAGCTGGGACATCACAAATTATTACTTAAAATATGATATTTGAATAATAGCTTACCCCACATCTCCTGGTGGTTGAAGATCAGAATCTTAAGATCATCTTCAGGGTGAGATGCTCTGAAAGCGTCTATCTCCGACAAAAACTGTGCTATAAAGCCAGAGACATCGGCTGGTTGATAGAGCATTACAGCTCTGGAAATGCACTCCAGCATGCTCTTAAGTCCATACGGACTCGCACGGAGGGTTTCCATCATGCAGTCTCTCTGCAAGTTTCCCGTCAAATTGACGGATCTTAGAAACTTCTGCCTCATCCTGTAAAGTGGAAGAAAGTTCTATTATCTGCTGTAGTCTAAAGTTACTTTCAGTAACTCTCTGTGTCTCGCTGTCCAACCGTCTGTGGCAGTCTGGTATAGATTCCTTAAAGGGGAGTTTTGCCCTTGTGACACGATTAAGCCCACGTTCTGTTCCATGACATCATCAATATGCCTGTGATGATGTCATGCAATGTTTCCCCTCTGACGTCACAGAGCAGAGCTGTGTTGTCATAGAAACCATAGTTGTGTTCTAAGTTCTATTTATTGTGCCACTTTTTCTTTTTTTTGGAATGTCTCCATCCTGAGAGTCTGTGATGCCACTGTGACCTTCAACCACAGTGGCACACTTCAGACACAAAACCTTTTTTTTTCTTCACTTTTCTTTTCCTTTTCCACTCATAACCCGGACGGACTACAATATCAATCTACCTGCACCACCTGGAAAATTACAGGTCCAATCTGAGGTCAGACCTGTCTGGAGCATGCTCTATAAACCACCATCAACTAAAACTACTAGTTATTTACAATGGAGCATCTTGCATGGTATTGTTGCAGTGAATGCTTTTGTATCCATGTTAAATCCTACAGTCTCAGATGGTTGTTTCTTTTGCTTGGTAAGGGAGACCATATTTCATTGTTTTGTACATTGTCCTAGATTAATGCCTTTATTTGGAACACTTAGTGCATTATTGACGTCTTTCGGGGAGCATTTCACTAAACAGATGTTTATTTAGTTCGTCTTATGGTAAAAAAAAGAAGAAGAAAAGGGCAACTGCTGAATTTCCTTTTTGGTCAAGCAAAATTGGCAATCTATTTAAGCAGGAAAGAAAAACTGGATAGAGGGCAGAGGCGTGACTGTTTATTAGTTTTCAAGAGTCTAGTTAGAGCACGGGTATTGCTGGACTATAAATATTATGTCAAAATGGAGGATTTGGATGCTTTTCAAAATGAGTGGGATTATACATACTTTTCTCTTTAAAGGACTTGGAAATGACTTTTGCAAATGTGTTAATTTAATTTAAGTATTGTTTGTTTGTGTTTTTATATTATAGTCTGTGATTGTCTTTGTTGCAAACCATTGTGAATGTAGAACAAATTTTATCTGAATAAATGATTGTTAAAAAACTCAAAATCTCTCTCCCTCTCCCTCTCAAATTCAAATAAGCTTTTTTGTCATGAATGTTCAGGTTACATTATTGCCAAAGCTAAATTACACATTAATAAATAATTACATTTCACAAGAAATAATCACAAAATAATCACAATCGCAATATACCAAATACATTTTAAACAGACATTCTTTTACAAATGTAGTCAATCAGAAACATGTTCAGAGCTTGTAGCACCTCTTATTCTATGGCAACAGTCAACATATTTTGACCAGGCGCCTCATCCTCATCATCAGAGACGATGTAGAGGCGGAGGTTGTCGGGTCGGATCGGCTGCGGGAGCACCTCGGCACGTTCAGCGACGCCGTCTGAACTCTGAGAGGAGCCACCTGAGGGCACAAGAATGTACATGCATATTAATATTGTATAAATATACATACACATGAACATTGCTTTGTGATTGCTCAACGAGGAGATAAGAGGCTCCTTATCAAATGTGTACTTTTATGCACAAATGCAGATTCTAGCACTCAGATCCACTTTTACAGGGAAATGTAACTACGTGGAAAAGATGACTCCCAAAATAAAAGTCCAATCACATTGGCTGGATTACGTATAAGAGGACATCCAAAGGACTATTTACACACAGCAGTGAAAAGGCTAACTCACTGCAGCAGTGGGTATAAACACTAGTTTGTACAGTGCACCACAGACAAAAAATATGTATTTGACAAGCTTTAGGACACCATAGGCCTTGAGGAAGTAAAACGGTTGTATTCAGTCAGATGTAGTTACATTCACAGTCTACAGTTATGTCTCTACTGACAAACTTGAGTGAAGAATTTGTCTTTTATCCATATTTGGATAACAAAGTTCCACATAATAATCTTGTTTATTCCTGTTTTCTTTTTGTTTTTCTAAAAATCTATCTTTTGGTTGACACAGGAGGACAATCACATTCAGCCAAAACAATGAGTCACAACTCTGCTGTAGCCAATCAGATTGCAACTATGCAGTGTCCCCCCACCCCCAACACCACCCCACCCCCCCCCCCCAAAAAAGAAAAATTGGATGATGTTTGAATGAACAGGTGGTTTTGAGGGAGTTTAGTGGCAGAGATTATTTTCCATGGCACTGTATGAATTGTTTCTATTATCCTAGAAGATGTTGCCGTCTTCATTACTTCCAATGGTTTGCATTGAACTGTGTATAATGCTGAGATAAAGCCAGTTTGAGGAGTGTAGGACTTCATGTGTCATTATGCACATTACACACATGCAGCCGGCAACATTACTACACATACAGTTCTCTTTATGCATCCGTGATAAAGATTCATGACCATAAAAGAATAAGAAGGATAAAAAGTAAAAATAAGAATATTTCTATTTCTATGTTCATGATCAACCACTTTCCTCTCGTTTCCCTCATAAAGAAAATAGCACACAAACAAACAAAGACCAGTTCAATGTTAATAAATGACCAACATGTTAAATACAAGCTTGTGACGAGGCTCTGGCTGCAGGCCCAGAAACAGTTCAGGCTTCTTCACAATCTGCTTAAACTCATACTAGTAAATTAGTTCACAGATTCCATGAACTTTGAACTTAAAAGGATGTATTTTAATGAAAGCTTAAACAATTAAAATCAAGCAAACTCAGCTCTCCACTTGGAGGAAGCCGCCATGTTTGTTTACACTTGTAACGTTACGTCCTTCACGCTCTGATGCGTGCTGACGTCAGCTCCTAATAATTTCACTGTCTCCATGGTGATGGTGCTCAAGAAAATATCATTTTTGGGCATTTTTCGAAAATTAGGACAGTTGCCATTTTGTTTGGTAACATTTCAACGCCAAATTTGCAAAAACAGTGTTTTCAAATCACTTCATTATTATTAATACATTCTGAACATGTGGCGGGAAATTCAACAGATTCCCATCATGAAATCATTATTTTACACGGAAAAAACGTTGTGTAGGTGGCTGTTCTCACCAAATGTGTTTTATCCAATAAGGCCCACTTAATTCTTAAGCTTTAAACTCAATCAAATACAATCATTTTATCCTGAAAACACTTGCAAGTGATTTGGAGAGATTAATTAATGACTTTGGAGGAAGAAAATCGTGAACGTAGAAATGTTCTTACTTCCGTGGTAGTTGTCTGACACACCGGCAGCTCCAAGCAACAGTTGCTCCTCACGGATCGGTGACCTCGGCCGACTGAAAGCCATTTTCCAGTTGTTTTCTTCTTCGGTAATTTAATGGTAATTATCCACTAGTCCACGGTAATCCACAAGGTTCGTTCTCCAACAAATGTTTCTCGTTCTCCAACAATTCAGCTTTCCAGCGTTCAGGTTTTGAATAGCGTCTGATGTCAACTCGTGTCAAACTCAGATGCAAAAGGGGAGACGGAATGATTGACAGCTGGTATATACTGGTACCTCGGTCCTACGTCATTACGTTCCCATTACTTTTACTGACGCACGCACGCACGCACATGCGTTTCTGTGATTTCGTAAACTGTACCTTGTTCATTTTCTTCATAATCTCATTATTTTCTTTTCATGAGTACCTATTATTGACACAAAAATATATTTATTTTCTTTATTTGTGACATTTGTACTTTATGTAAATCTAAAAATCACACTTCCTCTTTGAATTTCGGATGCTGTATAGGCTATATTCATATTTGGTGTGCGCTGTATATTGATTTGGGGTGCTGTATAATGCGTAATATGTAAGGTAATGTATATTTTTGCCTCTTAGAAAAGAGTTTTTTGCAGAAAAGCAGTTTTACTTTATAATCTGCAATAACAATATTGTAGATTGGGTTTATTTATTTATTTACTTACAAGCCATTTAAATCTAAATGTTAAATCTAAATATAATTGTTAAATCTAAATGTTGAATCTAAATCTACATCTTAAATAAAGCAAATGTTGATTCACAAATATATTTTATAATAGTATTCAGACAGCTTCCATAGTGTCCATAAAATATGTTCCATATGTCCTTAATATTGTTGGGTGTTCAGAAAAGTATTAGACTTTGGTCAAAAAAGTAAAAATATCAAAGTCCAAAGAAAGCAGCAGGATTCAGTGTCTCTCCTTGAGGAGTGTTAGCTGAGCTGCACTCTCACTCAGTAAAGATCGACAGAGAGGAAATATTCTCACATTGTTTACTTACGACATTTAAAATTGTGTTCCTGGCTGTTAAAACAAAAGATTCTAGCAGATGTATCACAAATTTTTACACGTGGTCCCTGCTCTTTATGAAAAGTGTTTTCTATACAGATAATGACAAGGTGGGCGCATGATGCTCTAGTTCATTTGAGAAGGCCTGACCGATGCCTACTTGGTGTTATTCCCTCTTCTACCAGCACTGGTTCGACAAGCCAGGGACCTCTACTGGCTTGTCAGGGTATTGATCAGATCTTCACTCTCTCAATAGGAGCACTGATTGTTGTGAACTCCACATCCATAATCACTTTGCCCTTTTAAATTACAGCCCAATGTTGAATAAACATGTTAAATAGCAAAAGCCATCCTTAAATCTTTCCAATACAGATTTTTTGTATAATCTATCTGAAGGCTACATGTGAAAGTGCTTGATCTTAGTCCCAGAGATAAATGAGGAATGAAATGGGAAGGGGACCCTCATCCTCCTCCTCATCATCATCATCATAGTTATGAGATATGCTTTGGAGTTGTTTCAGGCTTTTGTTAAAAAATGTTTTTATAAATATTAATATTACTAGAGATGAGTTTAAAAAAACATGATACCTTTCAGATATTATCATCTCAATAAATTATCAGAAATCAGACTATTTTATCAATGATTTCTCTGGTTGTTTTTCCAAATTAAAGTGGAGAAGAAACTAAAGCTGTGAGTTTTTAGGCCTCAGTAAAAATCAATTGGACTGTGTTGAAACTTAAATCAAATATAATCAAACAAATATCATGGCACCTGCAAATGATTGACTATTTAATGTTATGGTAACCCAACATCACTGAAAGTCAAGGAAGTCACATAACACATAATCATTGTTGATGTCTGATGTTGTCTTTTATTAAAATCAACACCAAACCAGTCAAGTGGTAGAAAATAGTGATGAGGAAAAAACTCCCCAAAAAACTTTTTGACAGGGAAAAACCTCAGGAAGAGCAACAGAGGAGGGCTTCCTCTTCCAGGATGGACATAACGAGTCCATATGACTAAAAATGATCCGTATAATGTGAACATATATGGAGGGATGGATCCAGGAGGATGTCAAGCAGCTTCCAGGTGTCGCCAAACAGATGGAGCCTGAGCACCACGACCTCCTCTCCACCATGTAACCTAGAGAGAGGACCAGATTTTTGTTTTTAGTTCACAGTGGCTTTGGTAATGTCAACGTATGTTTTCCATGTCAATAAGCCCCTTTGGACTGAATTGAATTGATAGGGGGCGGGGGACAGAGAGACAGACTGACAGAGAGAGAGAGAGTCACTGGCTCTTCAGATAATGTCGGGGGTCTGGAAGCAAGCCAGGTGCTGAGAGTGGTTCAGTGTGTTCAGTGGACTGCTGTGGTGCTCGGATGTCCTGGGATGATCGGCTGGTCCACATCCACTCTAAGAAGCTCCAGGAATGCCAAAGACACAGGAAGAGTCCTATCAGGTTTTACTGGGTTTTAAGGTGGTGGACCCAAATGCAGAGAGAGGAGGAGATGACGCAGGTATCATTCAAAGATTTAATTAACTAACAGCGAAACAAATAGGCAGCTGGTCCGGCATGCCATCCACAAAAAGCTTGAAAATAACAAAACTTAAAAACACAAAACACACACTAGAATATCTACTTACTGGTGACACGCAACACAGGGAAGCAACGACGAACCAACAAAGACAGAGGGGAACACACAGGCTTAAATACACAAGGGGATTACACACAGGTGGAACGAATCAGGGTGGGGCAAACAATCAGAAAAAGGCGGGAAAACAAACAAAGGCAGGTAGCAAAACTAGACAAGACACAGGAGGACCGAATTACAAAATAAAACAGGAAACACACTATGTAGACCATGACAAGTCCTGCCCTATGAAATCAAAGACAAGTCATCACTACACTTCCTCCTTTGGGTTGACAGACATCATGATGTTCTTCCACATTTCTCCTGCAGACTCAATAATCTCTAAATAAATTAACTTTTATTTGTATCGTCACAGATTTATATATATAAAAATAAAACCTGTAGGCTGTTAAATGATGTTAGCTTATAACCACTTTATGTCACCTTTGCTAGTCTTGTAGTCTTAGTAAGGACTTACTTAGTATGTTGACTAAATCACAGGTGACCATCGCTCTCCAGCTCGTCTTGTGGTCGGCCACTCTTCTCATCTGGTCGGGAGGACCAACTTCTTCTTTGTCGTCAAGGAAACTGCTGGATGTACTGCAGGAAAAAGTAGAAAAAGACAGCTACCTGGTTAAAAAACAATTGAAGTACAACATTGTGAGCAACATCAAAAATCATTAAAAATATGAAATAACTGATGAAGACATTGTCCTAGATTAATGCCTTTATTTGGAACACTTAGTGCATTATTGACGTCTTTCGGGGAGCATTTCACTGAACAGATGTTTATTTGGTTCGTTTTATGGTAAAAAAAGAAGAAGAAAAGGGCAACTGCTGAATTTCCTTTTTGGTCAAGCAAAATTGGCCATCTATTTAAGCAGGAAAGAAAAACTGGATAGAGGGCAGAGGCGTGACTGTTTATTAGTTTTCAAGAGTCTAGTTAGAGCACGGGTATTGCTGGACTATAAATATTATGTCAAAATGGAGGATTTGGATGCTTTTCAAAATGAGTGGGATTATACATACTTTTCTCTTTAAAGGACTTGGAAATGACTTTTGCAAATGTATTAATTTAATTTAAGTATTGTTTGTTTTTATATTATAGTCTGTGATTGTCTTTGTTGCAAACCATTGTGAATGTAGAACAAATTTTATCTGAATAAATGATTGTTAAAAAACTCAAAATCTCTCTCCCTCTCCCTCTCAAATTCAAATTCAAATAAGCTTTTTTGGCATGAATGTTCAGGTTACATTATTGCCAAAGCTAAATTACATATTAATGAATAATTACATTTCACAAAAAATAATCACAAAATAATCACAATCACAATATACCAAATACATTTTAAACAGACATTCTTTTACAAATGTAGTCAATCAGAAACATGTTCAGAGCTTGTAGCACCTCTTATTCTATGGCAACAGTCAACATATTTTGCAGCTAATATTGCACATTGATTTTTCTCCCCACATAAATATGGTAGTTTCTGAGGATTTGGGAGATGGATAAACTCAGGATACATGTTATTTATTTTTTCAAAGAAAACATCTCTCACATCCTTATATTTCTCACAGCACAGTAAGAAGTGAGATTCTGTCTCCACCTCTCTTGTATGACAACGTGAACACAGCCTGGCCTCCTCGGGTAGTCTGTTCTGCCTGTGACGGCCTGGTTCTATGGCCAGGCTGTGTTTTTTGAGATGATTTGGTTGGGCCAAATTATTTGGTGTCTGTCCTGAAGCCCTGGTGTGTGTGTGGGGGGGGGGGGGGGGGGGCAGAGCTTCAGGGCTAGCTGGCAGAGAGGGCTCTTATCTTTTTTCTCTTGGCACTGCAGGGCCCTGTGCTGGTAGGAGTGTGGGTCGCTAGATAGGGTGTTTATAAAATGTGATCGTTTTTTAATTTAAATTATTAGGGGGTATTGACCAAGTTCTGCTCTGCATGCATTATTGGCTGTGTGTCTGTGAACTCTAAGTATGTTTTTGTACAATTCTGTATGCAGGGTTTCCAGTGGACGTTTTTCTCATTTTGGGAGGTCTTGGCTGGCTATTGGACCCCACACTTCACTGCCATATAGTATTATTGGGTCTATTACTGTAGGGCTGCGAAGGAAATTGTGAAATTTGGTTTGTGTATGCTCTCATATTCATTAAGCCTATAGTTCAGAGAGGAGAAAAAAATCAGGTCTATTTAATTGATGCTAGTGAACCTCAGAGAAGTCTGTAATGAACTCAACAATGAAGTGAACAGAATTTAGATGATCACCCAAAATAAGCACACCCATACTTTTTTAAAATTGTGTTATAATGTACTCAATCATCAATGTTGTTTTCAGGATAAATATTTGAAATGAAGCTATTTGCTGTCTAATTCTTATACTGCCAGCCTCTAGCAGGGTTCATTTAAAATATTTATCCTGAAAACAACATTGATGATTGGGCTAAATGAAGAGCTGCAATCATTTTGAATTTTGATATTTGAATGAGTGAATTCACACATGCGCATTGAGCTGCACCCGCAGACACGTCATTTGCATCTCTGAAGTTCCAACCATCGCCTGCACTTGGCTGGAGCTATCAACAGAGGAGCTCCTCCAGAAGTTGGAGGAGTCAGGAATAAATGTGACCGAAGAGGAGGCACAGAGATTCAAAGGTAATATTAGGTTGATATAGTACGTTATATGTTCTATGCAGTCTTTTCTGTCGAAATTGAATGAACTTTAGCTAAATTGAATGGCTAAATTGTTAGCTAGCATATCTAGAAAATTACGAGCCTAAAACTCGCTAACGTTTGTTAACGTTCGTTAGCTAAAGTTCGTTACCTAGCTAATGTTAGCTAGCCAAAGTCAGCCATTTTATCCCTTCAAGACTACAGGTTACAGTACATGACCAAAGGTATAGCTGACCATCTCTGCTAACATTACAGTATATGTTTTTTTTAACTGAGTTGAACGGAATGGCTTGCTTGCTAACTAACTAACTAGCTAACGTTAGCTAATGTTAGCAAACCTATTGCACTGAGTTGTCATCACTCTGAAATAGCCTGTGAGGTTCCACTTTAAACTTACAATTTTTATGATTGCATCGAACGTTAATGTTTCATGTGCAGTATGCCTCCATGAGAGTTACGTGAAAAGTGCCATTAATTCGCCATATCATTGTGCTTGACATGAGTAGGCCTAACCTTAAAGATGGGGTCCATGATGTTGGAAAGCTAGCATAATTTGAAAGTAGCATCGCCTCAGGAGCTCCATCTAAACCCACCCCCTCCCCTCGTAACTCCTTCCAAGGCAACGCCCCCCACACACATGCACGAGCACCGCCGCATCGTAACTACTTCACATTTTTCGTAGCTATTTCATCACTAAATTCACTTCTGAAAAATGTTGAGGCGAGAAATCAACTGTGTAGATTTAGAATATTGACAGTTTTACGATGTTAGATGGCGAATCAAAAATTTTCTCCACTGTTGTCGGAGTTTAGAAGCTCCACAAACTGCCGGCACAGCTAGCTAGCTCCAGCCGGGATCGCCACCTCTCCACCTGGGCATTCACTCACACAGATCCCGCTATGAGCTGGCTAGAGCTCTCTCAAGAGACCGGGTTTGTAGACGAGGGGCTTTTATTTCCTTGTTGACGGATAGTTCTTTTAAATATCACAATACAAATGTCCGTTATAAATTAACATGTGTTTATCTGCCTTTTTGGAGTTGAAAAGCTCCACAATCGCCCGCGGGGTGGGGGGGGGGAGGGGGGTAGCTCGCTGGAGAGCTGGCCACAGAGCAGCAGAGTGGGGAGGGAAAGAGCTGCCTCTGAGGGGGCAGAGAGATACCTGCTGAGACAACACCAACCTTTTTAACGTTACTCTAATATCTGGAGGGAGATCAGTCCACTCTTTTGTTTCTGTAACTGAAAAAGCAGTTTGAGTAACGTAAATTTTGTCGAGCAATGTTTTATATCCGCCGTCTCCCCTCGTTGATAATCCTGTTTGTCTGACTTCACTTTGAGCTGTTAGAATAAATAGTTTAAACCTGCAGTATCTTATAAAGTAAACTAACAGAACATAAACAACTAAATCAAAGTTGTATTTTTCGATAATATGGTAATAGTGGTACGAGTTCGTGCTCGTTGTCCAGTGTTTTAAGAGCTGAGTTTTCTCTTCCATTCTCCAGTAAACGGAGACGCGCTTTCTAGTTCACGCTGGTGCACGGTAATGGTACGTGTCCACAGGCTCCGTCCTTTCCACGCTTGCCATTCATTGTCTATGTGAACGGCCGTGCAATACATTCTGGTAGCGTGTGTAGAGGCTGGTTTTCCAGACCCGGTCCGGAGGAGTCCAGAACACCCGCTCTCCCTCTTGATTAAATCTGGTTCAGGTTGTATCAATAGCTTTAAAAATAGTTCAAAGTTGGTTAAAGGTGTCCACGCAGGGTGCCCAATGAATCACTGGAGAGGATCAGGTCAGTTGCAATAAGCAGAGTTTATTGTTTAAAGGCAGTAAACAACATAACTGGAGCCGTCCCGGGGTACAGACTGGCAAACAATGCAAAAGGTGCGGTCTTTATAATGTTCCCCAGGGGCAAACAGCCCCTCCCTTGGTCTGACCAATGACCTAGGTTTGATTTTAATGATCAGACATGAAATCATTTGTTCATGGAAAAAATGGGGACTTTCCAAAATTGGTGACCTTGAAGTTTTTATAAATATCGCTAACTACAGATTCTTATCAGTCCAGGTGCCTCGGTTGCCTAACCTAGCTTCGATTTACTAACCATCTTTCAATACAGTGGAAAGAACCTCTGACCTACAAGAGGAGGAGGAGGTGCTGCTCATCCTTCCTCCAAACCTGTGTGTTTGGCTCATGGGACCATGCCTTTTCTGCCAGTCTGTGGCCCAAACAGACACAGAGTTTCAAACGGCCCCCAGATAGAAACAGAAAGTTTCAAACGGCCCAAACCAGGCACAGAGATTTACAATACTGAATATACACCTTAAACAAGATTATAGGACCCTTATTTTATACTTACTGATCATCAGATAGAAATAGAAACAGTACATATCATTATTGATTACTGATATGAACATCACACCTCATTATTGATTATTAAACCAAAAGTTTTGCCTCAACATTCCTCCCTTTGAGACTATAAAGTCTCACACACAAAAAATCTCCAGTGTATATGACTGTTAGCGTGTAAGGAAATCGTACATCAGCTAGCCATATGGCGTGACTGAGGTTGCTTAGCACCTTGCCAGGTTTGTGTAGTTTCTCTAATCATCAAAAAAAGCATACATGGATATTAATGAAAAATGAATCAATGTATGGGTCTTAAAAGACACATATTACATAATGAAAATACAGTCAAACGTGCTCTTGATAAAATGAACCACACGTGCTCTTAAGCTATATAATGGGACAGCTTGTTGACAACATAGGCAGGTATGGGAAAAGCAAATACAGTAAAACAGTTGACTAAGTCCAAATTAATCAAGGAGTGCTTCGAGCCTTTTCATCTCTCTCTTCCTCCGATATCGTCGTTTTCTAGTGTTCTTGCTGGGTTGGCGAGGTCCATTGACCTCGGGTGAATGCAAAGGATAAAACTTGGGGAAGAACCAATGGTGTAGAGTCGGAGGACGGACGGGTAAGGTGGGAAAGGGCATTGAGGGAGGATTACTTAAGTAATCTGGGGGTGGGGGTCCTCCCACAAGGCGTTGCCACACCCAATCGTAGCAGCCATGTATGGAAACAAAAGGCTCTTGACGCCGGTGTGTGATGCAAAATCTCATGTGTCGGGGCTCACAGCACGAGCAGTGGTTGTGACGGTTGGCATCACTAAGCCCACAGGTGTAGGACATACGTTGTGATAAAAAGATGACTGAGGTATGTGTGTTGCGGCGTACAGCACAACAAAAATTGAATCTGTCCCAAATGCCGTGTTTGCACTGGGTTACCTCTATCATCACCAGTCCAGGAATCAAATGGAACAGTTTTCTTTCAGTTAAAACATGGCCGGGTGCAGGGATGTTGGTGCCCACTTCGAAACTGGGGCTCCAGGTCAGAGGGGTAATGCATGTGGGACTCTGACGTTTCTTTGCAGAGACTTGAAAGGTCATTCTGCTGGTTCTTGCTTCATGTCCTCCTCGGTGCTTGTTGTGGCCTTCTGCTGTGGGCCTGTTTCATGCAGTTGTTGGTAGCCGGCAATAACAATAGCCATGCCAGAGTTACGCTCTCTCTGTCTCTCTGCATCCCAGTCTCGGCGCTTGATCCTCCGATGGAGCGCGTCTCGATCGCGCCTCAGCTCGTCAATGAGTCGTCTCTGTTCATCAATCTTATGCACGAGCTGAACCTGTCGAGTTGTTGTTGCTTCGATCATTCGTTGCTTCTTGACTCGGTATGTTGTGGCTGCGGCATGCTGCTGTTGTCGTAGGCGTAGACGGCGTATCAGGCCTTGAAGAGGGTGTGTCAGCTCCGAGACCACCGTCAGTAGAGGGCTCTCAATAGGTGTGTAGATGGGCGCTTCGTCGAGGTCGTCGTCGGTGTCTACATGTAGATCTCCATCCGAGTCATTACTGGAACCCGAGGGCTCCCCACCTCCCTGGGGACTCCCACTGGGTCTTTCCAGCTTCACCGTATGAGCTTTACTGGTGGACGCCTGAAAGCTTACATCAACGTTAAAAGAAGAGTAATTCTGTGCTCCTGGATACGCCTGGGAGGGATCTCTTATGCTATTATACGGGAGGGGAGCCACCGTCAATAACGGGTGGTTTTTAATCTAGGTGGGATAAGGACAGTATTAGTCTCATATAATGATGGTTTTATACATACAGGTCACACATATATTTATGCATGCAACATACTTTTTTACTCATGTGTCGGGAAAATGGTGAGCCCAACACTCCCCGGTCAAGCCCCTAGGGTTACTTACTCATGACACTCGTTATAAGAGGTAGCATATTTTTTCGGTTTATCATACGCGGGACGCGGCACTTTATACGAGTTAGCAGGGAGGGGTACCTTAGGCTCTTCCCATGCTGGATGTGGACACATTTTCATCCTCCTCCCTTAGAGATGTGGTGCTAACATCTCTCTTGATGAGTGTAGCAGGATTTAGAATTCCAGGTGGTATTGGACAGGGCATGAGTGTAAAGGGAGTAGGTACATGCTAATAAATTCGTTGCGTCAAAGGTAGCGTTGATTTCCGTGTTGTTATCTAGGCTACTAGTTAACAAAGAGCTACGAGCCAAACAAAAAGGAAACACTGTCCCGTAAGCTAATTTTACAGTAGGAGGGACAGTATAATCGTCTAACACCGTGGAGTTTTCAGGGGAGAGAAGGGCGGTGGGACAGGTTGAATTACCATTGTTAGATTTACCGGCGATCATACGCATGAAACAGTTAACAAAGCAATCAGATCGAGTGACGCAGGTTTCAACACCGGGAAGGGGCTTAACTTGTGGTAAGCCTCTCGTTCGGTGGCAGGCTATACAGGACACATTAGAAACTTGTTTAGCGGAGAAATCCAGCCATTGGTATTTTTAGGTGATGGTTAGTTCTGAGTGCTAAACAACAGTTTTAATTGTCTGACGGTTCATTGTCACTATCAGGTAGGTCCTCCCTTGGACTGTGTTGTGGTTCCGCTGGTAGGGGAGCGGGACCTTTACCTGGGCTACTTGGTGCGAGACAGGACGAGCACAGATTTCACATTCACTCAACACTCTATCAACAGTTGCAGCCAAGTAAGGAGCCCACCACACGGGCGTAGTTTGTGCAGAATCTGCCCTCGAGAACAATGATCAGCGCCATGTGCCCAAATGATGGCGTGGCGTAACAATGACAAAGGCAGTACAAAATGTCCATGTGGACTTCTCCATAATTTGTCTGCAGAACCTCGGCAACTAGTCTGTATGGCCCCTCTTTGTAACCATAAACGTTTTTCTACCTCGGGTACCCTGCTTTGGGCTACTATCAAAGATGACAGAGTAGTTAAAGGAGCACAATCCTGTGCTACAAGTATGGGGCCATTACGCTGCCTGTAGCAGCTTGTTTAGCAGCTTCATCTGCGAGGTTATTCCCTCTGGCTATCAATGTGTCTGTTTTCTGATGAGCTGGACATTTAATGATAGCTAAAGCTTTAGGGAGATGCATTGCTTCCAAAAGTTTGGAAATGGCTTCACCATGCATTACTGGTGTGCCATCTGCCCTCAGGAAACCTCTCTGTTTCCAAGTGTTAGCATGTATGTGACAGACACCATAAGCATAAGCTGAATCTGTGTAGACATTAAGGCGCCTGCCGGCAGCCAGTTGACAGGCTGCTGTCAAAGCTTTTATCTCTGCTAGTTGAGCTGAGCATGGCTGATTTATCTGTAGCGATTGCAACGTGGTGAAAGTGCCGTTCTGGTCGTTGAGTTGTACAACGCCGTATCCTGCGTGGTTGCCGGTAACATCGCGAAAACATGAGCCATCGACAAACAAAGTCAAGTCAGCGGGGATTGCCTGGTTATGCAGGTCTTCTCGTGCCCGCATAAATTTATCTGTAACGCTCAGACAGTCATGTGGTGTTCCATCTATTGGCAAAACCATTTTGGTGGCAGGATTTATGGTTTTGCACCGTAAGATTGTAAGTTCGGGTGCAGACAGTATGACCTCGTAGCCAGTGCGTCTGGCTTGGGTTAGGACAAACCTAGGACTTGTTAGCAAAGCATGCAACTGATGGGATGTATACAGGTCAACCGGATGTCCCATTGTCAGAGATGAGGCTTTCTGAAATGCAAACGCCGCTGCTGCCAATCCCTGATAACAAGGTGGCAACCCTGTCTCGATGTTATCGAGTTTAGTGCTATAGTAAGCTAACGGCTGTTTACCAGTAGGTGTGTCTTGCATTAGTACGGCGCATCCGTATCCGGATCTCTCTATCACATACAGGTGAAATGGCTTAGTGTAATTTGGGTTTCCTAGCGCTGGAGCTGTTAGCATGTCAGTTTTTTAACATCTGAAAAGCTCCTGATGCCTCCTCTGTCCACACCAACGATGTGGCATTATTGGTCTGTCCGGCTGCTTTTATCATAGCTCTCAACGGTGCTGTTTTCAGGGCATAGTCGCAAACCCAGGACCGACTAAACCCGTTTATCCCTAAAGACTTGACATTTGGCCTACTGTTTGAGGTCGTGGAGCTTTAGTTACTGCTTCCACTTGTGAGGGAGCGATACACCTTTCTCCCCACATAGTTGTTTACCTAAGTATTCTACCGTTTGCTGGCAGAACTGAAGTTTGTCTCTACTTACTTTATGTCCTCCTTCCGCCAGTGTAGTTAACACTGCGACGGAGTCCCTTTCACATTGAGCTTGTGAGGGACTACATATAAGTAAATCGTCTGCGTATTGCAGAATGGTACTTGGTACGTCTAAATTCTGCAAGTCCTGCATCAATGCTCGGTTAATCCTTGGGGAGCCTCGTGTAACGATACTGTTGACCCCGTATGTGAATGCAGACAGGTACTGTGAGTCTGGATGCAGGGGTACACTGAAAAAAAGCAGAACAGAGGTCAATAACTGTATACCATTTGGCAGGTGGTATGTTGGAGAGCAGTGTGTGTGGATCGGGAACAACAGGGTTTTCTGAATCAACAATCGCATTGATCGCTCTTAAATCATGTACCAATCTATAATCTTTAGAGTGTGGCTTTTTGATAGGAAATATTGGGGTGTTACAGGGGCTTTTAGTGTTAGTTTTAATCAAAACCCCTGCTTTTACCAGCCCATCAATTATAGGTCTGATCCCTTCAATGGCATGTGGCTGAAGCGGGTACTGTTTTTTTTTTTTTTTTTAAATGGCAACCTGGCCTCTGTTTTAACCTTGATTTTGACGGGCTGAGCTGATTTCACAAATCCCACATCTGTCTTGTGCTGTGACCACAGACGTGAGGGAACTTGATCCAGTAGATTCTCGTGTTTAGTCTCTAGTGGCATCTGGGTGGCAGTTCTGACCTCTGCAACAGACTGTGGTCTGCGTCGAACAGTAAGGTGCAATGTAGAGGCATTGTGGGTTCTCATGCCGTTTCCATTTTCAGCTTTAAGTTGACAGGTGTATCAGCGGAGTAGAGCAAAGGCGCAAATACGGTCTTTCCTGCGATCAGCATGGGGACTGGTTGAGTTAATGGTATTATCTGAGTTTTCCCGGAGAAGCCTACTGTTTTGATGGATGAACTGGAAAGGGGGAGTCCACTACCTTCCTTTCCAATGCAGGAGTAGGATGCACCCGTATCCACCATGAAAGGGTTTAACTGGTGGTGTATGTACACTGATATGGTGGGCTCATCATGTGGCTGTGATGAAATAGCCGGTGCCACTACCTCCTTTTTCTGCTCCTCCGGGCAGCCCTATGGCCTGTTTGCGGCTGGTCCTGTCCACGGGTTGGTAGGGCAATCCGTCTTGGCGTGTCCTGGTAGCCTGCAGCCCCAACACTTGAATGCTCTGTCTGCGTCTCTGTCTCCCGTCCATCTTGGTTCACCTGGTCCTCCTGCTTCAACCGTGCTCCTAGGCCTCCCTGCCACAAACATCCCTGTCGCTTGCTGAGCCTTTCTTGGTTTGTATGATGGAGGAGGTGGTTTTTCAGTCAGCGGATGAGCCGTCGGAGGCGTCAGTGGGGGAGCCGTAGGGGTGACTTTAGGTTCTGCCTTAGGTGACTCAGTCTTCTTTTTTTCGTTCACTGCCATCTGTTGTCTGTAGCTTCCCTGCATGAACCAGCTCAGCACCTGTTTTTCTTTGGTTCGCTTGTCTTTTCTTTTCTTATTAATTTTGCCGTCTTTCGTTTCTTTGTTTCTGATTTGGGTATCTGCTTCCTCACAACATGCCATGTCAAAGGTGCCTTCCTGGGGCCAGCGAGATTTTCCGGTGGTCCTCCTATGCCACTTCATCATGTATCGTTGTATACGTTGTCGATAGCGCGGATGCTGCTTCATAATCATCACCACTGGACTTGGTCCCGGCCCACACGGCTTTCCCTGCTCTGCCCCCATCGAGCCTTGCCTGGTTGGTGTCGCCAGTGCTCTGGAGGTTCTCTCAAACTCGGGTTTTTCTGTTAGGGAGGACAAACTCAAAAATTTATGCTAGTACTGTTAAGGTGTGTGTGGTGCTTTTCTTTAATTGCCTCTGGAGATGAGAGCCGCCCTCATTTAAACAGCACAAATTAAGCCAACCATTTTCCAGACCAATATTGAATATAAATTACAGCCGCGAGCGGCAGTTCGCGGGTTCAAACCTTTTTTTCGCTCAACAGAGGGAAGCACCTGACATCAAAGCCATGAGCAGCAGTGATCGCGTTTAGGGCTTCACAAAGCACAGTAAAGTCATTTCAGCTGGTTTAATTCTGTATAAAGAAGGAGCTAGGCCCATGCAAATCTTTGGAACTGGTGGCGACCCCTATGGAGTTATTTCTAAATAGTTTTACACACGTGGTTCAAAATTGGTATGAAACGTGTCCTGTGAGTCTAGTATTGATTGGACAAACATTTTCTGATGTATAGTATGATGTATAGTCTGATTTGTAGCGCCCCCTAGTGGTTGATTTGAACGAAACTTTCAGAGGATGTTTCAGGTACTCCCATGAACATATCCTGCAAGTTTGGGGAAAATGGGCCCAACAGTTGTGGAGTTAGGTCTATTGATGTGCTAAGCCACGCCCCTTTAAAGTTCATTGGTCAATATCTTAAAAAATGACATGAGATATCAACAAGTTCTTTGATAACTTTTAGATGATCTTGTTCCAATAATGGTCCACAGAAAGTTCGGTAGCAATCGGACGTAGAGTTCAGGAGGAGATGTCAAAAATGTGTTTTTCAAACTATTCAACATGGCAGTAAAATCTAGGAGGCAGACTTTAGAGGTCCAAGTGGCTTTTTTGTAAAACACATGGAGTTGAACATATTGTGTCAAATTCCATGTCAATAGGAATTATGGTGTGAGGGGGGGCCGGCCTTTAAAAATTTAGAAAATGCTGTAGCGCCACCATCAGGCCAATTGGGATTATATTTTATGTGAAGCATTATGACATCATGTACAGTTATGGTACCAAGTTTCATGTCTCTAGCTCGTACCAGTTCACAGCAAATTGAGCAAAGGCATTGTTTAGCATAAAATGCTAAATAGGCCACGCCCACATGCACCGATCAATATGATATTTCAGATCTTGGTTAATATTTGCCCCAAGAGCATGTTTACCAAATTTGATGAAATTCTGTCCACCAGATCTTGAGGTACAAGTTTTGATAGTTTTGGCGCCCCCTATGGGTCGAGCAGAAAATGCTTTGGGACACCTATTCCCAAACACGCACTGAAGATAACTACCAAGATTTATGATGATTGTATTAATGGTCGATGAATTATGGCCAATTTCCTCCTAAGCCCCGCCCAGGGAAAAGTTTGTTGATCCCTATCTTCAAAACGCAATGAGATATCAAAAAGCTTTTGATAACTCCTGTTGAACTTCATCCAATAATGATCTACTGAACATTTGGTACCAATCGGACCTACGGTTTTAGGAGGAGATGTCAAAAATGTTTTTTCAAAAAATCCAAAATGGCGGAAATCCAAAATGGCGGAAAATGTAGTTAGGCGGACTTTAGTGTTCTCAGAGGCTTTTTTGTAGATCACACGGAGCTGGACATGTGTGTCAAATCTCAAGTCAATCAGACCTATGGTGTGAGGGGCGTGGCCTTTCCAACATCGCGTGTTTGAGCGTTAACCACAGCGCCGTCATGTGGCCGATTGATGTCATATTTCTTGAGAAGCATTTGCACATCAGTTCCAGTTGTTGTGCCAAATTTCATGTTTCTTTTTTTTTTTTTTTTCTCGCTCCTTTAAATTCCAATTTTTTTTATTTTTTTTTTCTCGCTCCTTTAAGCTCACGGCCTATTGAGCCACGGCTTAAGTCAACAAATAATAATAATAATAATAAATTCACACAATCTTAGAAGGGTTCAGCCCCTTCAAGGCATAAACCCTAATATTAAACCGCCACAACTTCAATAGGGTTCTACCCCTTCGGGGTTTGAACCCTAATAATACAGATATTCACTTTTAAATTCTTTTTCAAAGCTCTTTAAAACACGTTTTGCGGCAACCGATTATTATATTCAGTGTGTTATATATGGTGTCGATCAGTTCCGTGCTCAGCTTTTTATTTTTATCAAAATATAACCAGTTTCTCATTTACTTTAGTTAATTTTAGAGTTATACCTCTCTAGCATAATGTTTCTTTTTACTACCTCTTTATATCTCTCAAATAAGGTGTTATTATTTATAACTTCCACCCACAATTTCTCCTGTAGTGACTATAATCACTGCTGCTTGTGATTACAATCACCTCCATCAGACATGGGAACAGACCAATTCACTACCAATGCACGTACCTATGTACCGTACATTAATGATTTAACACAATTGACGACAAACTCTGTTTAGAAACCCTCACAGGCACTGCATCCAGCACAAAGCACCATGGATTTAATGTGCACTTTTACAAATCTCAGACTAATAGGCCACACCAGCTGTTCAGCCTATACCATATTCTTATCAGTGCCCAGTACATATATAAATCAGGCTGTCAACTCCGTGCCTCCCTCGTTCCGGTCAAAGCCTGTACAGCGACAGGTCCGTCTATCTACAACAACGTGTGTGTGTGTGTGTGTGTGTGTGTGTGTGTGTGTGTGTGTGTGTGTGTGTGTGTGTGTGTGTGTGTGTGTGTGTGTGTGTGTGTATGTGTGTGTAGCCTTATTAGGAGAATATTATTTATTGCACGGGGTAACAGAAAAGTCCTGATGAGGTACTGGCCTTTATTGAAACTTTTGGCCGATCCTCACAGGCTCATGATTATTTTACGGGGAATAACGTAGGAAACTTTTTTCCTCTCATATGCTTTATCAGTGACATTATAAGGACTCCATGCATTTGTCCTTTATAGTTTTAACGGGAACAGACTGAGGGGAATCATGCCTCTCCCCTCTTATACTTTTAACCGGGATTTCTGAGGAGACAGATATATTATCTCCTCTTATATATTCTCCTTTATTGGCTGTCTATTTTATTCAGCATAGATCATAGTGCATACATGTCTCAAAATCATTCATGCAACAACACAGCTTAAAGGCATTAACACATAACAGCATTCAAAGCACATATAGCGCAGCTTTATACAGCACTTTTTACAACTTATTTACAACTTATTTACAACTTATTTACAATGATCTGATCAGACCGCTGCACCACTACTGGGTTACAGCCACTATACCACTACAGGGTACAGTATCACGTGCTAGTACCCCAGCACGTGTGAGTATTACCTAGGTTGTCTGCCCGTTCAGACCATCTATTCCCTGTGATGTCCCAGCAGTGGGCTGAAACGCCTCAGAGACGAGACGCGGTATCCACAAAAACAATGACTAGTTGTGCGCTAATTCCCACACTGTAATACTCGAAGTCATAAGGGAACGACCTGTCCCTATGCTTCTATCAACTTATTTACACTTATTTACACTTTTGACAGACAACAAAACTATTTAAGCCAGCTTTCCTCCACCTCAAACCAAAAACACCTCCTCTTTTTTTTCTCTCTTTCCTCCCGGGAGAGTCTGACAGCTCTCCTCCCTTCTAAAACCTCCCTTTTTTACTATCTATCCTCCTCAAAGGAGAGTCTGACCTATTTTAACACCTAACCAAACCAAGCCATATGCAAATACATATAGAAAAGCAGTCTACAGCATATTTACAACATTATAAATTCATTCATTCATACTTTCCGCACCATGGTATATAAAAGACAGACATAAAGCACATACATTGCAACAGATCTGCTTGGCCAGTGATGTTAGTTTGAGCTTTAAACAGCTTTATAATTTATGCGTGACATTGTCCTCTTCATGTTAAACATTTTACTCCACAGTTATCTTTTAACTAGGTTCTTTTGGGGTAAGGCTGCAAGATTACCTCAACCTGGGCGGACACCAGACACTGCACCCTGATACACTCATGGAAGAAAAAAGTCTTCTTTACCTTATGCGGTGGCCACCGGCTATGTATCAGGACGCAGAGCAGGTCTCCCCCAGGTCGTCAGGCTCTCCCACAGCACTCCCTCCAGGCTTAGCTCGCCAAATGAAGAGGCTGGTTTTCCAGACCCGGTCCGGAGGAGTCCAGAACACCTGCTCTCCCTCTTGATTAAATCTGGTTCAGGTTGTATCAATAGCTTTAAAAATAGTTCAAAGTTGGTTAAAGGTGTCCACGCAGGGTGCCCAATGAATCACTGGAGAGGATCAGGTCAGTTGCAATAAGCAGAGTTTATTGTTTAAAGGCAGCAAACAACATAGCTGGAGCCGTCCCAGGTACAGACTGAACAACAATGCAAAAGGTGCGGTCTTTATAGTTTTTTCCCAGGGGCCACGGCCCCTCCCTTGGTGTGACCAATGACCTAGGTTTGACCTAGGTTTGATTTTAATGATCAGACATGAAATCATTTGTTCATGGAAAAAATGGGGACTTTCCAAAATTGGTGACCTTGAAGTTTTTATAAATATCGCTAACTACAGATCCTTATCAGTCCAGGTGTCTGTGTTGCCTAACCTAGTTTCGATTTACTAACCATCTTTCAATACAGTGGAAAGAACCTCTGACCTACAAGAGGAGGAGGTGCTGCTCATCCTTCCTCCAAGTTTGTGTGTCTGGCAGCTGTCAAAAATGTGCCCTCATGGGACCATGCCTTTTTGCCAGTCCGAGGCCCAAACAGACACAGAGTTTCAAACGGCCCCAGATAGAAACAGAAAGTTTCAAACGGCCCAAACCAGGCACAGAGAATTACAATACTGAATATACACCTTAAACAAGATTATAGGACCCTTATTTTATACTTACTGATCAACAGATCGAAATATAAACAGTACATATCATTATTGATTACTGATATAAACATCACACCTCATTATTGATTATTAAACCAAAAAGTTTTGCCTCAACACGTGGCGGCGCGATTCGAGAAACGGAGCGTTGCGACGCCCGCTCATCATTTGTATAAAGTTGAGGGCTAGTCTACTTTATGCAAATCGCGGGAATCTTTTAAAATAAACGTTGTCGATCCAAAATAAAGACAGATTCATCAACTGCACGGCTTATTTCTCGCCTCAAATGTTTTCAGAAACACATTTCGGTGAACTATTTTCGTGAAATAAGACAAAGTTTCCGAACGAGCCTCCATGTTGGTCGGATTTGAAATCCGGGAGCGGACAGCCCACAAGGGAAGCGTTTGTCCAATCAGGTCCAGCCGGAAGTATTTGCGCGGTTGTAGGAGGTATAGTTTTTCTTTGTTGTGGGTCAGAAGCAAGTCAAGAGATGGAGAAAAAATTAATTATGGTAGTTTCAGGGTTTAACATACTATACGATGTTTCGTTGCCGAGTTACCGAAACAACACACAGAGGAATGCAGCTTGGAAGAGAGTTGCAGAGATTGTTGGTGCTTCCGGTGGGTTTAAAAGATATATTTGTCTGTAGCCTGTATGTTTAGTTCTCAGTATTGTAACTGATTACAATAACATGCATTTTGTAATTTAGCTATGTTACTTCGTTACATGTAACTACAGTTACTCCCCAACACTGACTATCACACAAAAGGAAAAGGTTAGATGATAAAATTGTATTCATAAACACTGACGTAAGACACAGTAAATTGATGTGCTTTCTTCATCCTATGTTCTCATTACAGGACATCTGCCGCACAAGGTGGAAGAGCCTCCGGGATCAATTTAAAAAAGAGCAAAATAAAGATCAGGAGAGGAGTGGGGCTGGGGCCTCCTCACACCGGCCATGGCGGTTCATGGCTGTGATGGAGTTTTTAAGGCCATTTGTTGATAATAGGTCAACTGCCTCCAATTTAGCCAGGAGGGTCCCAGACACTCCATCCACTCCATCCACTATCCATCCTGCCCTCCCTGCAGCACAGCCTGTATCCCCTATCCGTTCCCCCTCCCTGCAGCGTCCAACCACCACCACCCTCCCTGCAGCACAGCCTGTGTCCACAAGCCACCCCCCCTCCCTGAAGCATCCAACCACCACCGCCCTCCCTGCAGCACAGTCAGTCCCCCCCAAAGTGCAACCCAGTGAGCCAGCTGCACCCACTCCACGGCCCCCTTCCAAAAGAAGGCGAGCAGAGCAAGGTGCTTCAGTGAGTCCCTTTGAGAGGAGACTCCTCCTTGCACTGGAGGATGACAGCCCCCCATCCACACCCCCACCTCCAACATCTGATGCAGATGAACTTTTTTTTAAAAGTCTCCTGCCATCTTTGAAGCAGCTTCCTGATAGGAAGAAGGAGGAGGTCAAGCTCAAAATACATCAGCTCCTTTTTGATGCAGGGGCAGATTAGTGTTCAGTTCCACAAGTTATATGTTCAGTTCGTTTATATAGTATTTATGTTACCGTTGTTTTTGAATTTATGTGTTATTAATAAATCTCTTTGAACTGTATATTGGTTATTATATAATCCGCTGCTTATAAAACAATGCTACAGTTCTTATTAATAAAAGTTGCACTATAGTATATGCAGACAGTATGGTTGGGACACAACTATACTGTCTGCACAAGCACAACTATACTGTCACAACTATACTGTTTATAGTTGTGACAGTATAGTTGTGCTTGTGCAGACAGTATAGTTGTGACAGTATAGTTGTGCTTGTGCAGACAGTATAGTTGTGACAGTATAGTTGTGCTTGTGTAGACACTATAGTTGTGCTTGTGCAGACAGTATATTTGTGACAGTATAGTTGTGCTTGTGCAGACAGCATATTGAAACATTGCTCTTTATGCATTATATATGTGGCTCTTAAAAGAGCCTTTTGGTTGTGTAGTGCTCTACACGTTTTCTTGCATGGATCAGCACCCTCTTGGCAAAAGTGTGAGGTGAAGATCTCTCTCAAACGAATGGCCTCCCTTGTGGCGTTGGTTGACCCCATCCTGGCAACATGCTGGAGAACAGCAGCAGCAGCAGCAGCAGTGTTTTCTGGCACGTGGTGATGTGGTTCTGCCTCCCTCATGTCTGTGACCCTCAGGAAGTTGTGAAGGACACAGGTGGCCTTCACACACAGCTCTGCAGTCCCTGGGCTGACTCCAATTACACGCCGGTACATGCGCCACTGGGATGTGAGGATGCCAAAAGCATCCTCAACCACCAACCTGGCACGGCTGAGGCGGTAATTGAACATCCTCTGCTCCCTGCTGATGTTGGAGCCTGGGACCGGCCGCATCAGGTTCCTGCGGAGGGGAAAGGCCTCATCTCCCACAAAGACATGTGGCAGTGAGCCTCTGTGCTCTGCTCCTGGAACCACAGAATCTTGTGGGAGGTCCAGGGTGCCATCTCGGAGGCCCTCTCCAAAAGCGGAGTTGTGGAGAGACCCACCGTCGCTGGTTCTCCCGTATCCGCCGATGTCAACCACCCGGAAACGGTACTGCGCATCTACAACTGCCAAGAGGACAATAGAATATGTCCCCTTGCAGTTGTAGAACAGCGAGCCGGAGTTGGAGGGGGCCTTGATGACAACATGTTTGCCATCTATGGAGCCAACACAGTTAGGGAAGTTCCAGCGATGATGGAACTCCTCTGCTATGGTCCTCCAGTCCTCCATGGTTGGAGTAGGCATCACCTCACTCACCATGGACTCCCAGATAGCTGCTGCCACATCCCTAACGATCCTGCTCACTGTGCAGACCCCCACACGATAATTTAAGGCTATCGTGTGGAATGAGTCGCCTGTAGCAAGATATCTGTAAATACATATATGAAGACATTAGCCTTGTATTAACTACAATATGTAGCTGTGAGGCATACACAGTATTACTGTAATTCAAACAAACATAATGGCTAAAGACTACAGGAAGGCTCATGGGGTCTAGTACAACAACTTTCTGTTGACATGTCCTAACGTTGAGTTGAAATTAAAATATTACCTAGTTATGTAGTGCCTACAGGGCACTTAATGGGCCCAACTATAGCATGTTAATTAAACAACAGGACAATTAACCACTGAAACAGAATGGATGTATGGACAAAAATCAATGCAGTTTACCGTAGGCAAATGGCGAGGCGCTCGGGTGGACCGATCGCCTCGCGGTAGCTGGTGTCCATCCGAGAGATTCGGTCTCCAATTTTAGTCAGCACCTCATCAAACTGGCCTCTGGTGAGTCTGAAGTACTGCTGGAACATCGTGTCATCCAGGCGAAGTTCCGCGACCAAACGATGGTATTCGCCGTGCTGTTTGCGGGCCTGGAGGATAGGGTGGACCCAGAACCTGCGACGGCGACGGAGTTGGTACCTCTGGTACCGCAAATAAAGCAGGGCAATCGCGAAGATACGTTTCCTTCTTCTGTTCATGGCAGCTGACAGTGGGTTATGATCCGCTATCCCTCCAAAACTTGAAATAAAGCGGGGAAAACGTCACCGCCCAGTATTGGTCAATCATCTATTGTGTCACCACCTAGTGACACGCCCACCAAGCGTCCAATGTTGGGAAGCGTCGCGATAAAAAACGCCCCTGTTGACATGTACCATGAGGGTAGAGTACGAGCAGGGAGGCAGGGAGGCATCTGATTGGTTCTCTACTACTGGGCACAGAAGCACTGACTGGGAGACGTTTTTACAGGATTACAGCAGCTACAGATGACGGATCTTTTCCGGTCTTTTTTCAGAGCTCATAAGAAATGGATTGCTGTCGGGGTGTAAAGACCATTTCAACCAATATAACAAAAAGTGTATACTGGATAAATCATGGACCCCATCTTTAACATTAGCGAATATTAAAAAAGTGCATTTCACTTTAAATCCCTTTATTTTATGTTGTTACTCTTATACTATTGTCGGGGGTATTATTTAGTTTTGGTTTGGTTTGGTTTGGTTTTGAGTGGAGTTTTTCAAGCGAACGATATCCCGTTGATGATGTCATCGGCATGCTCAGCCCGTCTCAGTCTGGTACGGAGATTTCTGCCGAGAGGTGAGCTCGCATGAGTGTACTTGTCCGTAAAATATATTAGTGTTTTAAAAAGTTGATAGAAACGTTTTAATTCATTAACTAAATGCACGGTGGAGCTGGTGAAGTGTCTTTGTTTGAATGAGGACCTTCTACATTGGAGCGTTTTGTCGAGTGAGTTACAGGAATGATATTTTAGCAGCTTGTGTTTGTAGGCTAACGTTAGCTTGATTGAGTGAAGCTCTTGTGTTACATTCTAGGTGTGCCTGACAGAGCAGCCGCTGATTTTTGTACTTGTGCTCCTTTTCTTTTGTCCGGGTGTGATTGTATGTTTTGGGCCCTGTCTGTTTATTTCCAGCCCTGGACTGTGTGCAGCACAGACCGGCTAAGTGAACGTTACACATGCAAGTTACAAAACCTGGCGTTATCGTTATGGTGTATTATTAGCTTGTCAAATTCGTTTACCGTTTCGCATGTGTCAATAATGCAGGATTTCCGCCAGTGTAGGCAAACCAAAGCCTTAAGTATCAGGGGACAACGTATTTTAATGATGTTTTTCAAATTAAAATGTGTTATTCAAGTAGCGAACACCTAACTCCTTAAAGTGGCAGTAGGCAACAATTTTTTGGAATAATTTGGCAAAAGTTCCATAATAACCTTTCAACATATTGTAATTCAAGTGGTCTGAGAGAAAATTAGACTTCTGCTCCTCCTCATGGCTCTGTTTTCAGGCTTTAGAAAAATCTAGCCCGTTATGGCAGATTTTGATCAATCACAGGTAATTTCAGAGAGAGAGAGTGTTCCTATTGGCTGTGCTCCGGTCATGTGACCAGAACTTGGCTTCCTTCAACAGATTTTACAATGGCGGCTGCCTCACAAACTTTCTCATTTTACAGCTAAACAGTAACTCCAAGATGATTCTGAAAACACTTGAGGCGAGAAATAGGCATTACAGTAACAGAATATTGATTCATATTTGATCAGCGCTGCCTAGTTTGACCGTTTGATCGGAAATCGCGAGTGATTGACAGCCGGCTCTCATAGACTGCAGCTGGACAGCGGACCTTGTTTTCCTCCGGTAAGTGAAATCCTTCAGATGCCGTTAGGAGCACCGGAGGACACAGTAGGACACAGAGGAACATGATTTTTTTCAGGTTAGCTCTTTCATGTACTACTGTCACAATATAGCGGCCATTTTATAAAAATAACTTATTTTAATCATATTTGCCCCAATCTCGCCTACTTCAGCTTTAAGTGATTTCCATCTGCTTTGTGTACACTTATTAAAGGGCACTGTCAATATTATTTCTTGTAAACCCACAAAGGGTGCTACAAAGCCTACAGTATAAATTACACTTTAAAATCTTATTTCATTGTGTCCTACAGATGTTGACTTCCGCGCTGCGCTGATCCTGCTGCCCCACATCTTTAAACAGAAGGCCGACCAGTTCATTACATTGGGACAGGTATGGAGTTAGTTCTTATTATCCACTGGAAAGGGGTTTGGGGTAAAACACTTGTTTTTGTAAACACTTGTTTACACTTTCAGGCTGTGTTTGCTAAACTATGATGATGGTCTTAAGTCTTGATCATGAAGCTTGATCTGTTTTGATAACTTGCTAACTTCACCATTGTTCTGACATTTTTATTTTCTTTGAACAGCATGACGCTCCAAGCCCTACCCAACTGTACAGTTGGTAGACACCGACTGGAAGATGGCCTTTACCAGGAAGGTCGCAGTTTCGGTCAAAGTGGACAGTATGGACCTGTGCAGGGGAACAGGAATTGAAAATGGGGTAATTGCAGCCTTCTGTGCCTACTTTGTTTTTAACTTGGCTTACCCAGCCTACATGAAGAACACACTGACCTTTCTCCAACATACCTTACTGAACATTACTGTGGTGGTTGACAAGCCCCTACCAGTCACTGTGACCCGAATGATCAATCTTCTCTACTAAAAATGCCACGACCGTATACTGTAGATGTACAAGGTGTAGAAGAACCACCTTCACCTTAATGAAACTGCTTCAACATGTTGGACTTTCAGTCCCTCGATGTGTACAGTGTTGATGTTAAGTTAGAAACATTTGACATTTTTGATTTTTTTTTTTAAGAAAAAAGGGGGAAAAGTTGTTGTTCAATGAAATGTTATGCTGGATGGTATTGTATTGTATTGCATTGATGAAGTTTACATTATTCAGAAAAATCTGTTTTAGCTCATTTCAGTTGCGCTACTAGGCAACAGTTTGGGTCCACTTCCTGTCAACTGATGTCAGGTAGTGTCTAGAAGGGAACCAGCAAACTAGGGAAACTCTTGCGAGATTGTCAAGGTTAGGCATTGACCTCGAATGGTTAAGGTTATGATAAGTCGTCGGGCAGCGAGTCTCGTGAGTTTTTGCAAGTTTTTGCAGATCTCAGATCAGATTTCGCAGTTTGCGGGCTTCCTTCTAGACATGGCCCTGATGTCATTGACATACACTGCAACCGGAAATAAACTGGGACACATTTAGAATGTTTACGTTTAAAACTGTTTATTGGTCTATATATTGTATATTTGTGACATCACAAAATTACAGAAATCCTGACGGCTTGTTTTAAGGCACAGTTTCTGAATACGTCTGAATATGTCTGTCCTTCTGTTAACAGGATTACTCCAAAAGTTCGCGATGGATTTGAATGAATGTAGCACAATGAGCAATCCATTAGATTTTGGTGGCGATCCGGATAATGATCCAGATTCAGGAATTTTTTTAAGAATTCCGATCAGCCTGAGCATTAAGACCACAGGCTATAACACATGAGCAGTGTAACTGATGACGCGTTGATGACGCATGACGCCGCCTTTTTCCTCCTTCTGAGAACAGAGAGATACTTGTGTGGCTGTGTGGCGAGACTCCGAGGTGCTGGAGCTGCTCTCCGTCCGCGGTGAGAAAGAAAAAAGCGGTAGATGACGGGATGAGACAACGTAGTGTAACGTTATACAGACATAACAAGGCTGCTGAATGAGAGAGGCATCCGCTGATTATATATATTTGTTTTTATTACATTTTATTAATTTTATTATTTTAATTTTACTTTTTTAATTTTTAGATTTACATTTAAATATATAATCACTATCTATTTATTGCAGTATGACTAACTAGACACCCAGTTTGTCATACTGCAAATATATAAATAAAGTAAAAAAACATGTACACATTGTACATTATTTTTTTTACCCTATTCATCATTCCTTAAGAATTCACACAAACCCATCCTCAAGCGGGCAAGGAAAAACTCCCCTCCAAGACCTTTCATAGGTAAAGAAGGGAAGAAACCTTGAGAAGGACCACACAAGAGGGGACCCCCTTCCTGGGCTGATGGTACCTGGTGGGCTGCATGGCAGACATAAGTTAAGGGCTGAATCTCAAAATCAATTTGGGATTCCTAGTACTGTTATTAGCAGCCCTCCTTATAACCCAGACTGACGAGCTGTCAGAGTACTACTCTAGACTACAGGTGAGGATCTTACCACCACACGTCTGTATCTTATGGAGTGGCTAACATGCTCTGATCGAGGGCAAGTATGATTAGGACCGCCAACACGTGTGTGTTTCAAAGTGTTTGTGCCCGCCGCTACAGGAGCTGTACCCTGAATGCCATCAACTTTTTTCGATTCAGGCGGCCTCGCGTCCAACAACCAATTCCTGTGGTCTTCCCTCGTAAAAGGTGTTAAGTTGGGCTGAATCCAGTTCCTCTCCAGCTCCGTCTTCCTCACCTGCTCCTGGGCATCTGTACCAGAGGTAGGCCGGTTCAAACTTACCTTATAGTTAGCCCGGTGTGGACTTCCTCTGGTTTTCCTCAGTGAAATAGGCGGGAGAACCCGCCTAGTTACTGTCCTCGGTACACTGTCTGTGTCAGGTTTTGGTGTTGCCTTTGCTCGCCGTTGGATAGGTGGGAGAATCCTTTTTGGGGGTGGCAGTGTGGGCTGGAGTGTTCCTGGTGCCTTCTTGATGTCAGCAGTGGTTCCTTTACTCTGCTGCTGACTAGCAAACCTCACACTACGGTTTTTAACAGTGCCATCACGGGGAGGTGGTGCAGGCTTCACGCCAACCGGCTTACCTAATGTCCTCGGTACACTCACTGTGTCAGGTTTCGGTGTTGCCTTTGCTCTCCGTTGGATAGATGGGAGAATCCGTTTTTGGGGGTAGCGGTGTGGGCTGGAGTGTTCCAGCTGCAGGATCAGCCTCAGATGGAACCTTCGGTGACATCCCTGTCATGTACACCCTCAAGAAGTTTTTCTCTGGAAAAAAATAACAAAAAACACAACATTAGTCTTTTCTAAAACATGTGCAGGTTGTGATAAATTCATTGATCTTTTATAATTTTTTTAGTGATGTCCCATTAAGTATTTTTGATATGATTGGGATTTACTTGATTATTTGACTAATAAATAGCCCTAATACAAGAATATTTATGATATTGATTCAATGTTCCTGTGTTGCTATTGGGGAAATATTTGGCTGTCTTTTATCAATCTGACAAAGCTGAAACTAGCATTAGGCTACTTGACTGATCCAATACAATGGCCTTGATCGGATTAGCTGGGACATCACAAATTATTACTTAAAATATGATATTTGAATAATAGCTTACCCCACATCTCCTGGTGGTTGAAGATCAGAATCTTAAGATCATCTTCAGGGTGAGATGCTCTGAAAGCGTCTATCTCCGACAAAAACTGTGCTATAAAGCCAGAGACATCGGCTGGTTGTGAGAGCATTACAGCTCTGGAAATGCACTCCAGCATGCTCTTAAGTCCATACGGACTCGCACGGAGGGTTTCCATCATGCAGTCTCTCTGCAAGTTTCCCGTCAAATTGACGGATCTTAGAAACTTCTGCCTCATCCTGTAAAGTGGAAGAAAGTTCTATTATCTGCTGTAGTCTAAAGTTACTTTCAGTAACTCTCTGTGTCTCGCTGTCCAACCGTCTGTGGCAGTCTGGTATAGATTCCTTAAAGGGGAGTTTTGCCCTTGTGACACGATTAAGCCCACGTTCTGTTCCATGACATCATCAATATGCCTGTGATGATGTCATGCAATGTTTCCCCTCTGACGTCACAGAGCAGAGCTGTGTTGTCATAGAAACCATAGTTGTGTTCTAAGTTCTATTTATTGTGCCACTTTTTCTTTTTTTTGGAATGTCTCCATCCTGAGAGTCTGTGATGCCACTGTGACCTTCAACCACAGTGGCACACTTCAGACACAAAACCTTTTTTTTCTTCACTTTTCTTTTCCTTTTCCACTCATAACCCGGACGGACTACAATATCAATCTACCTGCACCACCTGGAAAATTACAGGTCCAATCTGAGGTCAGACCTGTATGGAGCATGCTCTATAAACCACCATCAACTAAAAGTACTAGTTATTTACAATGGAGCATCTTGCATGGTATTGTTGCAGTGAATGCTTTTGTATCCATGTTAAATCCTACAGTCTCAGATGGTTGTCCCCTTTGCTTGGTAAGGGAGACCATATTTCATTGTTTTGTACATTGTCCTAGATTAATGCCTTTATTTGGAACACTTAGTGCATTATTGACGTCTTTCGGGGAGCATTTCACTAAACGGATGTTTATTTAGTTCGTCTTATGGTAAAAAAAAGAAGAAGAAAAGGGCAACTGCTGAATTTCCTTTTTGGTCAAGCAAAATTGGCAATCTATTTAAGCAGGAAAGAAAAACTGGATAGAGGGCAGAGGCGTGACTGTTTATTAGTTTTCAAGAGTCTAGTTAGAGCACGGGTATTGCTGGACTATAAATATTATGTCAAAATGGAGGATTTGGATGCTTTTCAAAATGAGTGGGATTATACATACTTTTCTCTTTAAAGGACTTGGAAATGACTTTTGCAAATGTGTTAATTTAATTTAAGTATTGTTTGTTTGTGTTTTTATATTATAGTCTGTGATTGTCTTTGTTGCAAACCATTGTGAATGTAGAACAAATTTTATCTGAATAAATGATTGTTAAAAAACTCAAAATCTCTCTCCCTCTCCCTCTCAAATTCAAATTCAAATAAGCTTTTTTGTCATGAATGTTCAGGTTACATTATTGCCAAAGCTAAATTACACATTAATAAATAATTACATTTCACAAGAAATAATCACAAAATAATCACAATCGCAATATACCAAATACATTTTAAACAGACATTCTTTTACAAATGTAGTCAATCAGAAACATGTTCAGAGCTTGTAGCACCTCTTATTCTATGGCAACAGTCAACATATTTTGACCAGGCGCCTCATCCTCATCATCAGAGACGATGTAGAGGCGGAGGTTGTCGGGTCGGATCGGCTGCGGGAGCACCTCGGCACGTTCAGCGACGCCGTCTGAACTCTGAGAGGAGCCACCTGAGGGCACAAGAATGTACATGCATATTAATATTGTATAAATATACATACACATGAACATTGCTTTGTGATTGCTCAACGAGGAGATAAGAGGCTCCTTATCAAATGTGTACTTTTATGCACAAATGCAGATTCTAGCACTCAGATCCACTTTTACAGGGAAATGTAACTACGTGGAAAAGATGACTCCCAAAATAAAAGTCCAATCACATTGGCTGGATTACGTATAAGAGGACATCCAAAGGACTATTTACACACAGCAGTGAAAAGGCTAACTCACTGCAGCAGTGGGTATAAACACTAGTCTGTACAGTGCACCACAGACAAAAAATATGTATTTGACAAGCTTTAGGACACCATAGGCCTTGAGGAAGTAAAACGGTTGTATTCAGTCAGATGTAGTTACATTCACAGTCTACAGTTATGTCTCTACTGACAAACTTGAGTGAAGAATTTGTCTTTTATCCATATTTGGATAACAAAGTTCCACATAATAATCTTGTTTATTCCTGTTTTCTTTTTTTTTTTCTAAAAATCTATCTTTTGGTTGACACAGGAGGACAATCACATTCAGCCAAAACAATGAGTCACAACTCTGCTGTAGCCAATCAGATTGCAACTATGCAGTGTCCCCCCACCCCCAACACCACCCCCACCCCCCCCCCAAAAAAAGAAAAATTGGATGACGTTTGAATGAACAGGTGGTTTTGAGGGAGTTTAGTGGCAGAGATTATTTTCCATGGCACTGTATGAATTGTTTCTATTATCCTAGAAGATGTTGCCGTCTTCATTACTTCCAATGGTTTGCATTGAACTGTGTATAATGCTGAGATAAAGCCAGTTTGAGGAGTGTAGGACTTCATGTGTCATTATGCACATTACACACATGCAGCCGGCAACATTACTACACATACAGTTCTCTTTATGCATCCGTGATAAAGATTCATGACCATAAAAGAATAAGAAGGATAAAAAGTAAAAATAAGAATATTTCTATTTCTATGTTCATGATCAACCACTTTCCTCTCGTTTCCCTCATAAAGAAAATAGCACACAAACAAACAAAGACCAGTTCAATGTTAATAAATGACCAACATGTTAAATACAAGCTTGTGACGAGGCTCTGGCTGCAGGCCCAGAAACAGTTCAGGCTTCTTCACAATCTGCTTAAACTCATACCAGTAAATTAGTTCACAGATTCGATGAACTTTGAACTTAAAAGGATGTATTTTAATGAAAGCTTAAACAATTAAAATCAAGCAAACTCAGCTCTCCACTTGGAGGAAGCCGCCATGTTTGTTTACACTTGTAACGTTACGTCCTTCACGCTCTGATGCGTGCTGACGTCAGCTCCTAATAATTTCACTGTCTCCATGGTGATGGTGCTCAAGAAAATATCATTTTTTGGCATTTTTCGAAAATTAGGACAGTTGCCATTTTGTTTGGTAACATTTCAACGCCAAATTTGCAAAAACAGTGTTTTCAAATCACTACATTATTATTAATACATTCTGAACATGTGGCGGGAAATTCAACAGATTCCCATCATGAAATCATTATTTTACACGGAGAAAACGTTGTGTAGGTGGCTATTCTCACCAAATGTGTTTTATCCAATAAGGCCCACTTAATTCTTAAGCTTTAAACTCAATCAAATACAATCATTTTATCCTGAAAACACTTGCAAGTGATTTGGAGAGATTAATTAATGACTTTGGAGGAAGAAAATCGTGAACGTAGAAATGTTCTTACTTCCGTGGTAGTTGTCTGACACACCGGCAGCTCCAAGCAACAGTTGCTCCTCACGGATCGGTGACCTCGGCCGACTGAAAGCCATTTTCCAGTTGTTTTCTTCTTCGGTAATTTAATGGTAATTATCCACTAGTCCACGGTAATCCACAAGGTTCGTTCTCCAACAAATGTTTCTCGTTCTCCAACAATTCAGCTTTCCAGCGTTCAGGTTTTGAATAGCGTCTGATGTCAACTCGTGTCAAACTCAGATGCAAAAGGGGAGACGGAATGATTGACAGCTGGTATATACTGGTACCTCGGTCCTACGTCATTACGTTCCCATTACTTTTACTGACGCACGCACTCACGCACATGCGTTTCTGTGATTTCATAAACTGTACCTTGTTCATTTTCTTCATAATCTCATTATTTTCTTTTCATGAGTACCTATTATTGACACAAAAATATATTTATTTTCTTTATTTGTGACATTTGTACTTTATGTAAATCTAAAAATCACACTTCCTCTTTGAATTTCGGATGCTGTATAGGCTATATTCATATTTGGTGTGCGCTGTATATTGATTTGGGGTGCTGTATAATGCGTAATATGTAAGGTAATGTATATTTTTGCCTCTTAGAAAAGAGTTTTTTGCAGAAAAGCAGTTTTACTTTATAATCTGCAATAACAATATTGTAGATTGGGTTTATTTATTTATTTACTTACAAGCCATTTAAATCTAAATGTTAAATCTAAATATAATTGTTAAATCTAAATGTTGAATCTAAATCTACATCTTAAATAAAGCAAATGTTGATTCACAAATATATTTTATAATAGTATTCAGACAGCTTCCATAGTGTCCATAAAATATGTTCCATATGTCCTTAATATTGTTGGGTGTTCAGAAAAGTATTAGACTTTGGTCAAAAAAGTAAAAATATCAAAGTCCAAAGAAAGCAGCAGGATTCAGTGTCTCTCCTTGAGGAGTGTTAGCTGAGCTGCACTCTCACTCAGTAAGGATTGACAGTAAGGAAATATTCTCACATTGTTTACTTACGACATTTAAAATTGTGTTCCTGGCTGTTAAAACAAAAGATTCTAGCAGATGTATCACAAATTTTTACACGTGGTCCCTGCTCTTTATGAAAAGTGTTTTCTATACAGATAATGACAAGGTGGGCGCATGATGCTCTAGTTCATTTGAGAAGGCCTGACCGATGCCTACTTGGTGTTATTCCCTCTTCTACCAGCACTGGTTCGACAAGCCAGGGACCTCTACTGGCTTGTCAGGGTATTGATCACCACTCTCTCAATAGGAGCACTGATTGTTGTGAACTCCACATCCATAATCACTTTGCCCTTTTAAATTACAGCCCAATTTTGAATAAACATGTTAAATAGCAAAAGCCATCCTTAAATCTTTCCAATGCAGATTGTTTTGTATAATCTATCTGAAGGCTACATGTGAAAGTGCTTGATCTTAGTCCCAGAGATAAATGAGGAATGAAATGGGAAGGGGACCCTCATCCTCCTCCTCATCATCATCATCATAGTTATGAGATATGCTTTGGAGTTGTTTCAGGCTTTTGTTAAAAAATGTTTTTATAAATATTAATATTACTAGAGATGAGTTTAAAAAAACATGATACCTTTCATATATTATCATCTCAATACATTATCAGAAATCAGACTTTATTTTATCAATGATTTCTCTGGTTGTTTTTCCAAATTAAAGTGGAGAAGAAACTAAAGCTGTGAGTTTTTAGGCCTCAGTAAAAATCAATTGGACTGTGGTGAAACTTAAATCAAATATAATCAAACAAATATCATGGCACCTGCAAATGATTGACTATTTAATGTTATGGTAACCCAACATCACTGAAAGTCAAGGAAGTCACATAACACATAATCATTGTTGATGTCTGATGTTGTCTTTTATTAAAATCAACACCAAACCAGTCAAGTGGTAGAAAATAGTGATGAGGAAAAAACTCCCCAAAAAACTTTTTGACAGGGAAAAACCTCAGGAAGAGCAACAGAGGAGGGCTTCCTCTTCCAGGATGGACATAACGAGTCCATATGACTAAAAATGATCCGTATAATGTGAACATATATGGAGGGATGGATCCAGGAGGATGTCAAGCAGCTTCCAGGTGTCGCCAAACAGATAGAGCCTGAGCAATACGACCTCCTCTCCACCATGTAACCTAGAGAGAGGACCGGGTTTTTGTTTTTAGTTCACAGTGGCTTTGGTAATGTCAACGTATGTTTTCCATGTCAATAAGCCCCTTTGGACTGAATTGAATTGATAGGGGGCGGGGGACAGAGAGACAGACTGACAGAGAGAGAGACTCACTGGCTCTTCAGATAATGTCGGGGGTCTGGAAGCAAGCAGGGTGCTGAGAGTGGTTCAGTGTGTTCAGTGGACTGCTGTGGTGCTCGGATGTCCTGGGATGATCGGCTGGTCCACATCCACTCTAAGATGCTCCAGGAATGCCAAAGACACAGGAAGAGTCCTGCCCTATGAAATCAAAGACAAGTCATCACTACACTTCCTTCTTTAGGTTGACAGACATCATGATGTTCTTCCACATTTCTCCTGCAGACTCAATAATCTCTGAATAAATTAACTTTTATTTGTATCGTCACAGATTTATATATATAAAAATAAAACCTGTAGGCTGTTAAATGATGTTAACTTTAGCTTATAACCACTTTATGTCACCTTTGCTAGTCTTGTAGTCTTAGTAAGGACTTACTTAGTTTGTTGACTAAATCACAGGTGACCATCGCTCTCCAGCTCGTCTTGTGGTCGGCCACTCTTCTCATCTGGTCGGGAGGACCAACTTCTTCTTTGTCGTCAAGGAAACTGCTGGACGTACTGCAGGAAAAAGTAGAAAATTACAGCTACCTGGTTAAAAAACAAGTGAAGTACAACATTGTGAGCAACATCAAAAATCATTAAAAATATGAAATAACTGATGAAGAAAATGTTGTTATTAATAATTGCCTTACCTCTGTCTGGTTCACTTTTAGTATGTAAAAAAACTCAAAGAACAACACAGTGAGTATGATAAATGATCATTAACACGTAGAAGACTTGTTAAAATACTTGTTAATGTTATTAATTATAACCAGACCTTATCAGATATAGCCATCTACTAAAATTGAAGCTCAACATCAAACAACAACAGAGAACCAAATCATTAAGTATTTTATTTATTTTATTATTTACATTTTATTAGTGGAAAGATTTTAATTTAAATAGATAATCACTATCTATTTATTGCAGTATGACAAACTGCACACCCAGTTACAGGATATTTACCTCCGCCAAGGCCAAAGGCTTAGGAGGGAGGTTATTTTTTCACCGGCGTTAGTTTGTTTGTTTGTTTGTCTGTCTGTCTGTCTGTCCTTCTGTTTATTGGTCTATATATTGTATATTTGTGACATCACAAAATTACAGAAATCCTGACGGCTTGTTTTAAGGCACAGTTTCTGAATACGTCTGAATATGTCTGTCCTTCTGTTAACAGGATTACTCCAAAAGTTCGCGATGGATTTGAATGAATGTAGCACAATGAGCAATCCATTAGATTTTGGTGGCGATCCGGATAATGATCCAGATTCAGGAATTTTTTTAAGAATTCCGATCAGCCTGAGCATTAAGACCGCAGGCTATAACACATGAGCAGTGTAACTGATGACGCGTTGATGACGCATGACGCCGCCTTTTTCCTCCTTCTGAGAACAGAGAGAGACTTGTGTGGATGTGTGGCGAGACTCCGAGGTGCTGGAGCTGCTCTCCGTCCGCGGTGAGAAAGAAAAAAGCGGTAGATGAAGGGATGAGAGACAACGTAGTGTAACGTTATACAGACATAACAAGGCTGCTGAATGAGAGAGGCATCCTGCTGATTATATATATTTGTTTTTATTACATTTTATTAATTTTATTATTTTAATTTTACTTTTTTAATTTTTAGATTTACATTTAAATATATAATCACTATCTATTTATTGCAGTATGACTAACTGGACACCCAGTTTGTCACACTGCAAATATATAAATAGAGTAAAAAAACATGTACACATTGTACATTATTTTTTTTACCCTATTCATCATTCCTTCAGAATTCACACAAACCCATCCTCAAGCGGGCAAGGAAAAACTCCCCTCCAAGACCTTTCATAGGTAAAGAAGGGAAGAAACCTTGAGAAGGACCACACAAGAGGGGACCCCCTTCCTGGGCTGATGGTACCTGGTGGGTTGCATGGCAGACTTAAGTTAAGGGCTGAATCTCAAAATCAATTTGGGATTCCTAGTACTGTTATTAGCAGCCCTCCTTATAACCCAGACTGACGAGCTGTCAGAGTACTACTCTAGACTACAGGTGAGGATCTTACCACCACACGTCTGTATCTTATGGAGTGGCTAACATGCTCTGATCGAGGGCAAGTATGATTAGGACCGCCAACACGTGTGTGTTTCAAAGTGTTTGTGCCCGCCGCTACAGGAGCTGTACCCTGAATGCCATCAACTTTTTTCGATTCAGGCGGCCTCGCGTCCAACAACCAATTCCTGTGGTCTTCCCTCGTAAAAGGTGTTAAGTTGGGCTGAATCCAGTTCCTCTCCAGCTCCGTCTTCCTCACCTGCTCCTGGGCATCTGTACCAGAGGTAGGCCGGTTCAAACTTACCTTATAGTTAGCCCGGTATGGACTTCCTCTGGTTTTCCTCAGTGAAATAGGCGGGAGAACCTGCCTAGTTACTGTCCTCGGTACACTGTCTGTGTCAGGTTTTGGTGTTGCCTTTGCTCGCCGTTGGATAGGTGGGAGAATCCTTTTTGGGGGTGGCAGTGTGGGCTGGAGTGTTCCTGGTGCCTTCTTGATGTCAGCAGTGGTTCCTTTACTCTGCTGCTGACTAGCAAACCTCACACTACGGTTTTTAACGGTGCCATCACGGGGAGGTGGTGCAGGCTTCACGCCAACCGGCTTACCTAATGTCCTCGGTACACTCACTGTGTCAGGTTTCGGTGTTGCCTTTGCTCTCCGTTGGATAGATGGGAGAATCCGTTTTTGGGGTAGCGGTGTGGGCTGGAGTGTTCCAGCTGCAGGATCAGCCTCAGATGGAACCTTCGGTGACATCCCTGTCACGTACACCCTCAGGAAGTTTTTCTCTGGAAAAAAATAACAAAAAACACAACATTAGTCTTTTCTAAAACATGTGCAAGTTGTGATAAATTCATTGATCTTTTATTATTTTTAGTGATGTCCCATTAAGTATTTTTGATATGATTGGGATTTACTTGATTATTTGACTAATAAATAGCCCTAATGCAAGAATATTTATGATATTGATTCAATGTTCCTGTGTTGCTATTGGGGAAATATTTGGCTGTCTTTTATCAATCTGACAAAGCTGAAACTAGCATTAAGCTACTTGACTGATCTAATACAATGGCCTTGATCGGATTAGCTGGGACATCACAAATTATTACTTAAAATATGATATTTGAATAATAGCTTACCCCACATCTCCTGGTGGTTGAAGATCAGAATCTTAAGATCATCTTCAGGGTGAGATGCTCTGAAAGCGTCTATCTCCGACAAAAACTGTGCTATAAAGCCAGAGACATCGGCTGGTTGATAGAGCATTACAGCTCTGGAAATGCACTCCAGCATGCTCTTAAGTCCATACGGACTCGCACGGAGGGTTTCCATCATGCAGTCTCTCTGCAAGTTTCCCGTCAAATTGACGGATCTTAGAAACTTCTGCCTCATCCTGTAAAGTGGAAGAAAGTTCTATTATCTGCTGTAGTCTAAAGTTACTTTCAGTAACTCTCTGTGTCTCGCTGTCCAACCGTCTGTGGCAGTCTGGTATAGATTTCTTAAAAGGGAGTTTTGCCCTTGTGACACGTTAAGCCCACGTTCTGTTCCATGACATCATCAATATGCCTGTGATGATGTCATGCAATGTTTCCCCTCTGACGTCACAGAGCAGAGCTGTGTTGTCATAGAAACCATAGTTGTGTTCTAAGTTCTATTTATTGTGCCACTTTTTCTTTTTTTTGGAATGTCTCCATCCTGAGAGTCTGTGATGCCACTGTGACCTTCAACCACAGTGGCACACTTCAGACACAAAACCTTTTTTTTCTTCACTTTTCTTTTCCTTTTCCACTCATAACCCGGACGGACTACAATATCAATCTACCTGCACCACCTGGAAAATTACAGGTCCAATCTGAGGTCAGACCTGTATGGAGCATGCTCTATAAACCACCATCAACTAAAACTACTAGTTATTTACAATCGAGCATCTTGCATGGTATTGTTGCAGTGAATGCTTTTGTATCCATGTTAAATCCTACAGTCTCAGATGGTTGTCCCCTTTGCTTGGTAAGGGAGACCATATTTCATTGTTTTGTACATTGTCCTAGATTAATGCCTTTATTTGGAACACTTAGTGCATTATTGACGTCTTTCGGGGAGCATTTCACTAAACAGATGTTTATTTAGTTCGTCTTATGGTAAAAAAAAGAAGAAGAAAAGGGCAACTGCTGAATTTCCTTTTTGGTCAAGCAAAATTGGCAATCTATTTAAGCAGGAAAGAAAAACTGGATAGAGGGCAGAGGCGTGACTGTTTATTAGTTTTCAAGAGTCTAGTTAGAGCACGGGTATTGCTGGACTATAAATATTATGTCAAAATGGAGGATTTGGATGCTTTTCAAAATGAGTGGGATTATACATACTTTTCTCTTTAAAGGACTTGGAAATGACTTTTGCAATGTGTTAATTTAATTTAAGTATTGCTTGTTTGTGTTTTTATATTATAGTCTGTGATTGTCTTTGTTGCAAACCATTGTGAATGTAGAACAAATTTTATCTGAATAAATGATTGTTAAAAAACTCAAAATCTCTCTCCCTCTCCCTCTCAAATTCAAATAAGCTTTTTTTGTCATGAATGTTCAGGTTACATTATTGCCAAAGCTAAATTACACATTAATAAATAATTACATTTCACAAGAAATAATCACAAAATAATCACAATCGCAATATACCAAATACATTTTAAACAGACATTCTTTTACAAATGTAGTCAATCAGAAACATGTTCAGAGCTTGTAGCACCTCTTATTCTATGGCAACAGTCAACATATTTTGACCAGGCGCCTCATCCTCATCATCAGAGACGATGTAGAGGCGGAGGTTGTCGGGTCGGATCGGCTGCGGGAGCACCTCGGCACGTTCAGCGACGCCGTCTGAACTCTGAGAGGAGCCACCTGAGGGCACAAGAATGTACATGCATATTAATATTGTATAAATATACATACACATGAACATTGCTTTGTGATTGCTCAACGAGGAGATAAGAGGCTCCTTATCAAATGTGTACTTTTATGCACAAATGCAGATTCTAGCACTCAGATCCACTTTTACAGGGAAATGTAACTACGTGGAAAAGATGACTCCCAAAATAAAAGCCCAATCACATTGGCTGGATTACGTATAAGAGGACATCCAAAGGACTATTTACACACAGCAGTGAAAAGGCTAACTCACTGCAGCAGTGGGTATAAACACTAGTCTGTACAGTGCACCACAGACAAAAAATATGTATTTGACAAGCTTTAGGACACCATAGGCCTTGAGGAAGTAAAACGGTTGTATTCAGTCAGATGTAGTTACATTCACAGTCTACAGTTATGTCTCTACTGACAAACTTGAGTGAAGAATTTGTCTTTTATCCATATTTGGATAACAAAGTTCCACATAATAATCTTGTTTATTCCTGTTTTCTTTTTTTTTTTCTAAAAATCTATCTTTTGGTTGACACAGGAGGACAATCACATTCAGCCAAAACAATGAGTCACAACTCTGCTGTAGCCAATCAGATTGCAACTATGCAGTGTCCCCCCACCCCCAACACCACCCACCCCCCCCCCAAAAAAGAAAAATTGGATGACGTTTGAATGAACAGGTGGTTTTGAGGGAGTTTAGTGGCAGAGATTATTTTCCATGGCACTGTATGAATTGTTTCTCTTATCCTAGAAGATGTTGCCGTCTTCATTACTTCCAATGGTTTGCATTGAACTGTGTATAATGCTGAGATAAAGCCAGTTTGAGGAGTGTAGGACTTCATGTGTCATTATGCACATTACACACATGCAGCCGGCAACATTACTACACATACAGTTCTCTTTATGCATCCGTGATAAAGATTCATGACCATAAAAGAATAAGAAGAATAAAAAGTAAAAATAAGAATATTTCTATTTCTATGTTCATGACCAACCACTTTCCTCTCGTTTCCCTCATAAAGAAAATAGCACACAAACAAACAAAGACCAGTTCAATGTTAATAAATGACCAACCTCGACCCCTTTCCTACAGCCCTGGTGAAAGCATACATCTCTCCCATAAGTCCCCTGATCACCACTGCAATAAACCACTCCCTCCAGGCTGGCTATGTTCCATCTGCCCTTAAAACTGCCATAATCAGACCACATCTCAAAAAACCCACCCTTGACCCAGAAGTTTTTGCAAACTACAGGCCCATTTCCAATCTCCCATTCCTCTCCAAAGTACTGGAAAAAGTAGTTGCTGCCCAACTCCAGGACCATCTCAAAGACAATAACCTCTATGAAAAATTTCAGTCTGGTTTCCGCTCTGCCCACAGCACAGAAACAGCTCTGGTTAGAGTCACAAACGACCTAATGATGGCAGCTGATGCTGGCTCACCTTCCCTTCTCATTCTCCTGGATTTAACTGCTGCCTTCGACACCGTTGACCATGGCATACTCCTCAACCGGCTTCATCACACCACTGGACTCAATGACACTGCCCTTAATTGGTTTCAATCCTACCTCACCGACAGAACAGAATATACATCCATTGGAAGTGCAAGGTCCCGATCACACACTGTCACCTGCGGAGTCCCCCAGGGGTCAGTCCTTGGCCCCATCCTCTTCATCCTCTACATGCTCCCCCTCGGCCATGTCATCAGTCGCTATAACATCACATTTCACTGCTACGCTGATGACACTCAATTATACATGAAAACTGGCACTCATTCCTCCACAGCTTCACCACTGTCATCATCATCTTCTCCATCAACACTCACCGCCTGTCTGGAGGAGATAAAGGCGTGGATGAAACACAACTTTCTCCAGCTGAACACTTCCAAAACCGAAGCAATTTTTGTTGGCACTCCACACCAGATCCAGTCATCCTCCATAACCAGCATTACCTCCTCCGGTCACCACATTCCCCTCTCCTCATCAGTCACCAACCTTGGTGTTAAATTTGACCCCCAACTCACCTTTGAAGCCCACATCAAACACCTCTGCAAGATCTCCTTCCACCACCTCAGAAACATTGCCAAACTCCGCTCCACACTCACCCTAAGCGATGCCGAAAAGCTGGTCCACGCCTTTGTCTCCTCCAGACTGGACTATTGTAATGCACTTCCCATCGGGATCCCTAATACGAGTCTTCAGAGACTGCAGTATGTTCAAAACAGCGCTGCGAGGATCCTGATGAGAGTGCGAAAATTTGAACATATCACGCCCATCCTCCACACACTTCACTGGCTCCCCGTCTCCGCCAGGATTGAATTCAAGGTCTCCCTCCTCACTCACCAGTGCATCTATGGCAATGCCCCCCCCTATCTGAAAGAACTCATCACCCCTCTAACCTCAACACGATCCCTCCGCTCTAAAAATTCAAACCGCCTCCTCCCCCCCAGGACTAAGCTCAGCACCATGGGTGATCGGGCCTTCTGTTCCGCGGCCCCCCGTCTATGGAACTCCCTCCCTGACCATCTGAGGTCTCCACAGACTACCGACAGCTTTAAAAAAAGGACTTAAAACCTTCCTTTTTTGCAGAAGCTATGACTTTTAAATGAACCTTGCTGGTTGTTGCTTTTACGCTCATATTTTTTTTTTTTTTTTTTTTTATGATGTTAGCTTTTTATCTATTTCTTATATTGTTGATTTTCCTGCTTTTACTTTGTAGCACTTTGAGATTTGTTTCAAATGAAAAGTGCGTTACAAATAAAATTTATTATTATTATTATTAACATGTTAAATACAAGCTTGTGACGAGGCTCTGGCTGCAGGCCCAGAAACAGTTCAGGCTTCTTCACAATCTGCTTAAACTCATACTAGTAAATTAGTTCACAGATTCGATGAACTTTGAACTTAAAAGGATGTATTTTAATGAAAGCTTAAACAATTCAAATCAAATAAACTCAGCTCTCCACTTGGAGGAAGCCGCCATGTTTATTTACACTTGTAACGTTACGTCCTTCACGCTCTGACGCGTGCTGACGTCAGCTCCTAATAATTTCACTGTCTCCATGGTGATGGTGCTCAAGAAAATATCATTTTTGGGCATTTTTCGAAAATTAGGACAGTTGCCATTTTGTTTGGTAACATTTCAACGCCAAATTTGCAAAAACAGTGTTTTCAAATCACTACATTATTATTAATACATTATGAACATGTGGCGGGAAATTCAACAGATTCCCATCATGAAATCATTATTTTACACGGAAAAAACGTTGTGTAGGTGGCTGTTCTCACCAAATGTGTTTTATCCAATAAGGCCCACTTAATTCTTAAGCTTTAAACTCAATCAAATACAATCATTTTATCCTGAAAACACTTGCAAGTGATTTGGAGAGATTAATTAATGACTTTGGAGGAAGAAAATCGTGAACGTAGAAATGTTCTTACTTCCGTGGTAGTTGTCTGACACACCGGCAGCTCCAAGCAACAGTTGCTCCTCACGGATCGGTGACCTCGGCCGACTGAAA